>BLBF01000042.1:14913682-14946254 GCA_015471245.1 Laticauda colubrina | reverse complement strand
AAGGAGGGGCTGGAACGCAACCTCATCATGGGTTTTCCAGATCCAGACCCCCTACCCAATGACACACAAGATGTGCCCTAGTTCATCGTGGGTGATGATACCTTCTCCCTCAGAACCTACCTCATGAAGCCCTACAGTTCAAGATACCTCACCCCTGAAGAGAGGATCTTCAATTACAGGCTGTCCAGGGCAAGGCGGGTGGTGGAGAATGCCTTTGGCATCCTGGCCAACAGGTTCCAGGTACTTCTCACCACCATGCAGCATCACCCAGAGACTGTGAGGAGCATTGTGAAAGCTTGCTGCATCCTGCACAATCTCATGCGCACCCACTACCCAGTGTTGCAGAACAGGCCTGTGGACCATCAACAAGGCAATGGGGACATGGAGCCTGGTGAATGGAGGCAAGGACGAAACCTGATAGACACTGTGGATGTACAAGGCCCCAACAGAGCTTCATGTGAAGGGAAGAAGCAGCGCAACCTCCTGAAACACTGGTGCAACTCCCCAGCTGGAGCAGTAGAGTGGCAAGACAGGATGGTAGATGCTTAATGGATGCTTCCTTGAGTCTGTCTCATAACACTGATGAGATTGTGCCATGTATGTTGAATGGCCCTACAATGAATAGGGCATTAATAAAGAGCTTTGTTTATTTTGAAATGTGTTGATTAATGCATAAATTGTTATTGATAAAAAAGGGCCATATGTGTGGCAGCTGGGAGGGTGGACCATACAGTCCCATTATGCTTGCACTGGACGTTTATCTATCCCACAACTATTCTCATCTATCCCACAACTATCCTTACCTATCCCACAAGCATGCAAAGGCTTAACCATTTTTTCAAATTTTTCTCCAACACTTTATTAAGTGAAAAAAATGAACCAAGTGTGTTAAGCAAAGATAACCTTTATTAATAACTGTTTTTAGTAAACTATATGACTTTATTAAAAAAGCCAAATGAAAAGTAAAGTGTCTTAAGCAAAGATAAAGTGAACAGGTCTCTGGCACTATTCTCAGTCACTCTGAGGCATGTCCATGGTCTCAGCTGTTAAGCGGGCAGGGATTGTGGAGGTGGCTGTGGCTGGACTGCTGGTCTGAGGTGCCATTGGGGTGCTTGGCCTCGAGAGTACAACAGGGGATGGTGTATTCAGGAAGCTCTCAGAGAGCTGACTCAGTCCCATGAGGTTGAGAGGCCCTTCATCAAGTACCTGGGATGTCAGTCACAAGACTGATGGCAGATTGTCCATTGATGGGCTTGGCTGTGGGGTGGAGGAAGGAGGAGTGTAGTGGGGCTATCTGGTCTGCAAATGGGCGAGGTGTGGCATCTGTGCTGTCCGATGAACCTGGGCCTGGACTGGGAAGTTATGCTTCTGCTGTGGGAAGTCCTGGTAGTCGTAGCCTTGGTAGGTGAGGGGTTGTTGAAAGCCATGGAAATGCGGTGACATCATCTGGGCTGGAGGAGCAGACCTGGACTGGGTCGGAGCAGGTTCAGCTGGGCCTTGAGGGTTGTGCAGAAGTGCTGTTATCTTTTGCTTCATCACCTGGTATTGGGCCTTGGGCAGGTCCCTGAGGGTCTGGCTCACATAGGTGATGAAGGGCTTCCGGTTCGAGGATGGTATGTCGCTGTGGACCAGCTGAGCGAGAAGTTCTGTGCTGGTCTTGATTGTGTCCTTGATCTCCAACAGGATAGTGTGGCTCTGGCCCTCCACTCTGCCTCTTTGCCTGCATCCTCTGGAGCTGGGGTGTGTGTGCGTGTGGGTTGGTCTCTGGTGGCTGCCACTTCTTGCTCCATTTGTGACAGGGTATCCTCCAAGTCTGCCGGCATGGGGAGTGCAGCTGTCGGGGTGGTCTCTGCCGTGGGGCCCTCCGAAGACACCTGCCTGGACAGAGCAGCTGTCTCCTGGCTGGAAGAGGACTGGCTGTCTGTGGGCTGTCTGAGGGAGAGGGGTGTCAGTGGGGCTGCTCCTTGGTGGCGGACCTCACCCTCCAGGAAGCTGCACTTGGCTATGACGTACATCTCCTGGTCAGTGAGCTTGACAGTGGCCTGCCCAGATTTCTTGAGGTGTAGCTTGCCATACCAGGTGTGCATGTGCTTCCACCATTCCAGGAGTACATCTGCAGTGTAGCCCAGGCTCTCTGCCTTGTCTCTCCAAGCTGCCTGCTTCTTCTTGGTGTTGCGATAGAGTCTGTGGCCCTTTCTCCAGAGGTACTCGTTCTCCCTCAGCCATTCCAGCACCTACTCCTCATGGTCCTTGGAAACGGTGTACTGTTTCCTCTCTCCCTTCTCCTTCCCTTGCCTCTTCCTCCCTCTGGCAGGGGCTTGAGCAGCAGGGCTTTGAGGGCCTTGGGGCTGGTCCACCACAGCAGCAGCAGCAGTAGCACCAGCAACAGCAGCAGGAGAAGCACCAGCAGCAACAGCAACAGCAGCAACAGCAGCAGGAAAAGCACCAGCAGCAGCACCAGCAGCAACAGCAGCAACAGCAGCTTCAGAGTCAGTGCCAGGGGGTGGGATGGTGGTTCTGTCCTTCTTGCCAGGGCTGGCAGGAGTAGGCACAGGATTCTTCTTCTTCCCTGACTGATGAACCATGGTGTTATTCGAAGATGTCTGTGGCAGCACGTCTTTCCTCTGAATGCTGACTGCTTGCGAGCTGCATCCTTTTATATCTGCGGAGCTGACACAATTCATACTCCCCACATGTGCAGTGAATGCTTTGTATCTGCTATGCATCTGCTATGCGTCTGCTTTGCTTCCTATAGGCGTCCATGATGCATCCGCATCATCCACTACGCATCCGCCCCTTCCGCTATGCATCCACTTCGTAATTCTCCCCCGGAAGTCCTTTGGATGTGTCATCTGCTTCCATCCACTTCCATCCGCTAGGCTTCCTATGAACATCCGTTTAACATCCCCACTACGTACTATCCCCATCCTTTCCTTTCCGTTCTTTTCCGTTCTGTTTATGCAAATTTGGACCACTTTTTGGAGTGGATAACAATGGATGGAGCCACCCCCGAAATTTTGCTATTCCGCTGCGTCCTTTTTGCATATGTTTTGCATCCGTCGGCCAGTGGGACCTAGCCTTTAACAAAAGTGCTTTCCAAGTGCATTTTCTCCTTTTCTCATCCAGGAAGGTATAATATTCTGCCTTTTTAATATTTCCTAGAATATTTCATTCTTCTAGGAGAACTCATTAATGTAGGGGGAAACTGATGAAAGATAGCAAGAGAGAAGAAATCTCAATGTCAACCTTACAAGGAAGGCCAAACCAGGAAACAGTTTTCACAAGAACTACTGAAATGCTACTTAATTGTTGCAAAGTACAATAAGAGAATCTTGGAAGCCTGATTGACTCTAATTCCCCACTTACCCACCTACCCACACTTATATAAAAGAAAATCAAGACAGGATAATCTTGATTTCCTTTCTGATATCCTATGTTTCAAGATTGAGCTGATGCTGAGGTAATTGTTTTTCGTTATATGTTCGCCCACTGAAGTTGTACAGACAGAACCAAATGACTTGGTTTTATGATGGGTTTTATGAAAAAGGGACAATAGAAAATTCAACAGGGACAATCTGTGGCCCTCAGGCTCTCACCACTTTTACATGTGGCAATTTTTTTCAGATCCCCAAGACCTGGTTTTCATCTCATCCCCAGCCTATGAAGAAGATAAACTTAAATTGTCCTGAGCTGCACCAGTTTTACAATGGATAGTTCATCATTATTCTGAAACATTCCCAAGGTAGTCTCAAGGTGTGTAAAATCTTTTAGCCTCTGTCATCTGTTACCTTGGAGGAAAGGCAAGGTGACTTGCAAGGACTGCAAAGAGAGGAAGAATAAAGATTGGCAACAGGCGCAATTAATTTTATGCCATATAGTATTCTGCCAATTTAAGGATGTGTTGAGAACAATTCACCTTGGTAATGGGGAAAGGTCTAAATATTCCTGCTATGTCCAAACACCCAAGTTGTGGCCTCCAGAACATCAATACACTGTGCTGCCAAAATTTGGAGACAGAGATGGTAATTTCTCCATTGACTGGCCTCTACTTTTCTTTATCTCCACATACCTTGGTTTTAGTGTAATTTCTCTCTGTCTCTCTCTCTCTCTGTCAGGCAGCTCCTGAAAGTATCAAACTCCTAAATAAGAAGAGGAGCTGTTTTTTCAATGTTTCTTTTGGGCAGGATATAGTATAGGCAGACAACTTGGTAAATCACCAAACATCATGATGATTTTGCTGATTTTGCTAAGAAAAGAATGGGCTGGGAATAATGTAGCATCATATTTGCTAATTATGCTCATGAGGATTTGCTGCCTAAAGGGCAACATTTCTCAAAGTAAAAGTCCAAGGGGATGTCCAAAGTGTATCATTATAATAATCCAGCCCACCTATCTATAGTGATAGTTTGAGAATATAGTCATGCTTGAAGGTAAAGCTGGACATAAACGGCCTATTTAAGTTTTCCACCAAATATGAAAGGACAACTATTCTCCTCATTTTCAAAAAAGGGAAAGAGAAATTAAGCCACATTTTCCTTAAGGGAGGGAGCTCCTTTGGCAAGGGCCTGCAGTGCAATTTCTGAAAAGCCTCAATGTTTTCTTAATATCTTCCTTGGAGATTTCAGGGGGATAAGTAGAAAGCCAAAAGAGAGCACAGATCATTGAGGCAATGGTTGTATATGAAAAATATAGTATTCATAGTCAGCCTTCAGATGCATTTTTGCTAAGTAAATGCCAAAAAAAATTGATATTCTGCTCATTAGATTTTTACTGAAATGCACCTTCTTTGAATGAATTTCTAAAACTTTCATCAAATTAAGTGAGGGTTGGTAGGACAAAACATAGCAGAACATCATTATAAATGAAGAAATCATAGGAGGAGATGATGTTTGACCCTTTTCCCTACCTTCTCTTTCCTGTTCATCTTACCTTCCATTCATTGTGATTGCCCAGGGTCCTTAAATGCTTCAAGCTCTCTGCCATTATCTTTGGCACACATCTCAGAAAGCTCATTTAAGGGAAATCATAACCCCCAGGAAGGGTGTAAATTCTGTTCATCAAACCCTTTGTGAAAAAAAAATAAGAGAAAAAGAGTTTCAAAAATCCAGCTTGCATTATGTCAGGAAAGGGAAAGCTTAACTGTTGTCTCTTGCTGGTATGTCTTTTATTCTGATGCTCCAGCATTTGGCTAATTTCCTAAACACTACTTACGAGATGCTACCTGCTGCTTTTCTAGAAGGAACATGACAGCATATTAGACAATGAATGAAATGCAGTTGCTGAGGCTGAAGGAATGCGAATGAGAAACATTGCAAAATAATATTTTAGAAGAACAACTCTGAGTGGTGCAAAATGTTTCATCCTCATCCTTAGCATTTCTTGGCTTTCTATAACTGGAGCCCTCCAGACATTACCATGAACGTATTTTATTTTTTCTTTATTTCCACTGAGAGCATATGCAACAAAGAAAAGTTCCTTGTGAGTCCAATCACTCTTGGCCAATAAAGAATTCTATTCTATTCTATTCTATTCTATTCTATTCTATTCTATTCTAGTCTAGTCTAGTCTAGTCTAGTCTAGTCTAGTCTAGTCTAGTCTAGTCTATTTGTATTCCCACCATACTAAAACTCATGAGAATTAAAGTCCAATGCATCTAAAAAGCAGTAGATTGTCTTCACATTAAAGTCTTCACAGTTTCACAAATTTTATTCTCAGATATTACAATTAAGAAGATATAGAATACAGCATGACAAGAAGTATAACTGCGCATTTAGATAAGATAAACTTTATTGTCATTTTTTTCTGTGGCACACATTAATCAAACGTTGTTGCCTGCTCACAAAAGTGTAGACATACATAACACACATATATCTTCTATATAGATAGAAGTGAAATACCACTCATGCCTCATCACAAAATCTCAATTTTTCAAAATGACCATCAGAGCATTAGTATTTCATACATTATTATTAACACGCTCTGATGCTAAGGAATTCTACTCCCCCTCCCCACTTGAAAAGAAATCTGTTCCAAATGCAAAACACAAGCAAAGGAGAGGAGTTTTAGTGTTAGTTTCATAGCAGCAACCAGCTTTAGTACAGAACAGTTGAGCGAAGCCCCGCCCAGGCTCCTTGCTTTCTCCTTGCTCACACAGCAAATACTGTTTCAGTTTCCAAACAGCCCTCAACTCTCTCACACACTGACAGGACTCTAGCCAGATCAATATCAATGGATGCTGGTAGGCAGGGGCAGAATTTTTTTCCTTATTTTCCTCCATAAAAACTAAGCCCGATCACATAGTTTCATAGCAAAGCATGTGTATAAAGCTAGTGTTCTATAAACATATCTAAACATATGCCAAGACCTGCATATCTATGTATGTACCTACACACTAATATATAAATATTAATCACTGTTCATCTTGAATAGATGGCAGAAAGAGGAAGACTAAGAGTTCACAAGGTTGATACTGTTTGTATTGTTGATGTTGCTGTTATTTTTCTAGCATCTTCAGACTACACCAGAAGTCCAATCCAAGTCGTGATACTATGGCATTCCTTCCTTCCATGTTTGAACCTGCCACCTCAAGGACTCTTCAGCCTGAAGCAAGTGACTCAGCCTCAGGAAAGATGAAGACTCAGAGTTCAGAAGACTTCAGGACTCAGAAATAGCTGTGATGTGACTTGGCTACTGGCTACTATAAACCATTGGCTTCTTAAACCATGCTTCTGGATTCCTCCATAGGTTTTGTCTCAGTTTGTTGTGACTTTTACTGCAAAGTATGATTACTGAAACCAGAGGTTCTCAATGTGAACTTGAAGGGGTCCTTGAGACATTTTCAGGGTGTATGTGTCAGGTACAAGAAATCAGAAGCCAAGATAAGATTCAAAAATATGCCATTTTTTATGCTACCTATGCACAAGAATCTGCACTAACAGTCTAGGCAAATTGATGCCAGATAAAAGTCAATGGATGTCAATGGGAGTTGGACTTAGTTCTCTTTTGAGGGGATAGGGACTCTATAATGATAATGCATTTGACCCTGCCCTCATACTCAGCCTGATCATCTCTTATAGTCTAAAATAAATAAATATTTTAAGACTTCTCAATTTCAGATTCTAACTCAATAATTACTAACAAATATAGCCCATATAAACCAAAGCTTTTTGGGATTCTCAATCATTTTAATAGGGATCCTGAGACCAAAATGTTTGAGAATTACTAGCTTAATGTATCTAAACAGGAACAGTTTCTCCCCTTTTTCCTACTGTTGTATTCTTGTGTGTGACCTAAATGCATCTCTGCTAAGGAATTGACAGCTGGGTGATTAGTCTTAATGGGTAGGCTATAGGAGAATCAGAAAACTTAATTCTATTTAAAAATGTCTAACTGCAAGAGTATAGTGCAGTGATCTAAAGGCTAGGTCCCACTGGCCGACGGACACAAAACGTATGCATAAAGGACACAGCGGACGAGCAAAATTTCGGGGGTGGCTCCATCAGTTGTCCCCTGCTTCAAAAAGTGGTGAAAATTTGCATAAACAGAATGGAAAAGAACAGACGTGGGTAGTATGTAGCGGGGATGTTAAATGGATGTTCATAGGAAGCCTAGCGGATGACAGTGGATGAAGCGGATGCATCACGTACGCCTAAAGGAAAGAAAGGGGATGCTGCGCAGATGTATATCGGATGCAAACGCATCCTTTCTATTTCCGTGCTACTAATGAAGTATTGATGTTCCATGTACCCTTTCTTTCCTCCCTCTTTCCATTTTCAGCTGCAGCGGATGTGAGTTGCGAGGATGCCCAGAGGATGCAGAGAGGATACAGCGGATGTTTAACAGATGATAAACGGACATAGAACGTTTGTTGCTCGTATGTCGCAGATTTACATCATACACGGCGGAAAGTTCATCCATTCACAAAGTTTTGTGCAGCTCAAAACTTCTTGCGCGGATGAAATCACAGTGGACGGATCCTCAACGGATAGAGCGTATGAAACATGTATGCAATGAGTACACAACAGATGCATAGCGATTTCCAATGGATGGCAAGCTTTTTTTTAACACTTTACATCCTCTTTGCATCTGTAAGTGCAGTGGGACAGGGCCTGAACAGAAGATTCACTCCAACTGAGGTAGGAGGATTATAATTCTTCCTGACTCCCACCTATTTAAATCTATACCTTCTATGAAGGTGTGATTCTAAAGAAACTTTATGCTTTATCTTTTGCATTTGATCCCAGTTGATATTATATTACCTTTTTTGGCAATTAGTTATTTTGATTACTGAATTTGTTTAGGACAGCACATGTAAATGTATTACTAAATAACTAGTAAAATGGATTGATAAAATGCAGCAGCATCCATCCCATTGCTACAATTCAAATATGACTGTTGCTGACTGTTGGCTGCCAGCAGTTTGGAAGTTAGAATCTCACTGGCTCAGGATTGACTCAGTCTTCCATCTTTCCAAGGTTGGTAAAATGAGGACCCAGGTTGTTGGGGGCAATATAAAGTGACTCTGTAAGTGTAAGCCAGTTAGAGAGAGCTGTAAAGCACTTGAAGTGGTATCTAAGTCCAAGTGCTCTTGCTTTTGCTCTTGTATCTTCGGGAAGTGATACTTTCAGAGAGGCAGCCCTGGTTCACCACAATCTTGTTCTGTGCACCGCAATTCTAATTTTGCCCAGAGACAGTCTTGCTAAAAGTTACAGACCTGCAGATATATAACCCCACCTCCAATCAAGTATCTTTATGCTTATCTTATGAAACTGTCAATTTGCAAAGAAATACATTCTAATATCTGAAATGACTGTGATAATTTAGGATGAATCTAATCTCAGTTTCTGTTAATCTTCTTGGAAAATCTACATCAGAAAGTCTTTTAAAACAGAGTAATTAGAAAGTTGCTGTGTAAATACAAGCCTGGAAGAGTGAAGTTTATAATCATCTTAGGTCTCAGGAGAAGTTCTGTCTCCTTTATGAGATATTTATATTCCACAAACTAAGTGAAAACTGTGTTCCCAACATGAGTGGCAAAATATGAAAAATATGGAAAATTTTTCTCCTAAAGAGACTTTAATACACTCTTTCTTTCTCACAAAAATACACATTCCATAGCAGATTGGTTCCTCTCAAATTTGTATTTTTTGAAGTTCATAACTTGATATTTTTTGTCTGATGCAGATGTTGCATGCCTATTTCTCATGCATACAAGAGCTTCTGGGCAGAGAGGCATAATAATAGTAATAGCGAAATTCATTTTAATTCACAATTTTGGTTAAGAGACCAAGGCTTTGCAAGTGGTTTCCCCTGCTATTTTGTACATTATTTTCACTAATATAGAGATGTATTTTGATGTGTAGATTGTTATCAGAATTTTTATTTTATAATATATATGTGAATGTGTGTGCCAATGTGTGTGTGTGTGTGTGTGTGTAGGATATGTTTCAAAGGTTAGTTGAATTGCTTCCTTTCTGTCATCACTAGTGGCTACCATGAAGTGGATGAGTTCCTTGTACTGGCCCATTTCCAGCCTTATGGGCTCGATGAGGAGGGTAAAGGTCATTGTGCAATTTAAACTCCCTCAATTATTAGGGAGAGTACATCCAATTTTCCACAGCAATTTATTAAAACCCACTGTAACCAGGATATCACCCAAGCCACTAGTGGTTGAAGACCACACACGTTATGAGATAAAGAAAATCCTAGACTCAAGAGTACACTGGGATCAGTTGAAGTATCTGGTGCACTGGAAAGGATATCGTCTTGCTGAAGCCACCGGGGTGAAGAGTTGGAAGGTGAAAGCAGATAGGCTGGTGAAGTGATTCCATGAGGAGTATTTCCAAAAGCCAAAAGGTCCTCCGGGGGAGGGAGAGGAGGTTAGGAGTCTTTAATTAACCTCACAGTATGTTCCGTGACCTCACAAAATATCCTGTCAACTGAGGGGGGCAGCCTGTCAGGCCCGTAACTGGATTTCAGGCTGCACAGTGTGGAGACGAAGAGAATAGAAGGAACTTGGTAGACAAAATAGAATAGCTCTCTGGTGAGTCAGAGGCATTCCAATGGCTGACTGGAGGAGAGAGTTGTAACCAGGCAACTAGCTAGTATCCAGATTGGACAGTGTGATTTATTGTTTTGAAAAGACTGGAAACTTTTATTTTAAGGTTGTGAAAAGCCCAGGAAGATTCAGAACTGGCTTTTCACCAGTTAGTACAAGGATGATATTTCCAATAAAAAATGTTCTTTGAGGAATTGAATTGCCTCAGAGTTCTGATTTGCAATCACTGTAATTCCTGGAATGCTGACACCAGTCCTATAATTCTATGTTCTAAAAGGGTTTTCTCCTGCAGCAGAGGTGAACAGGAGCACAACAATAGAGTTGGGGAGAACAATAGAAGCATGTTGTAAGCCAACCATGGTACGCACAGTAGAGGTAATTAAATTAAGGCAGTTATTAAACTTTGGCAAAACTAAGTGTGCAATAATCTCCTGTAAAAGCCACTAATTATGAAGCATTTATTTAGCAGCATTGTTCACTGTGATGGAATTAAGAGGCTAACTTTGCTCCCATTAACCAGCTTTTCATTCTCTTTATAATTATTTTCTATTCTTATAAGGTTCTGATGCTTGGTGCCCAGGAGAGGCTGAAAAGAAAAGATTAACAATAGAAGTAGATATCTACTCAGAAGTCTGCCCAATTGAGCTAATTTGGATTTACCCTCAGGAAAGTGCACATAAGGTTGCAGCTTCATTTCAGGAGGGGAAGGAGAAAGAGAAACACTTAATGGGTGTTCTTCCACCAGTTCCAAGAGCTTATGTCTCTTATTAGAAAGATTACATATTCTCAATAGCAATTCTTATGCAGCTTTGAATTCACAGGAAGCAATGGGTGGAAGCTTGTTAAAAAGGGATTCAACCTAGAAGTAAGCTTTTTTTTTTCCTGACAGTGAGAACAATTAATCACACCAGTAGTTGGTCTCCTGAACTTGTGAGTGCTCCATCACTGGAGGTTTTCAAAAATAGACTGGACAACCATTTGACTAGGATGGTCTAAAGCTCCTGCCTTTATCATGGAGATGATCTAGAATAGTCTGAGGTTCCTTTTAGTGATATGATTCTATGTTCTATGTCTATGTTTGTCATATGAAGTTGAACTCCTTGTTTTCTGCATCCTATCTGTAAAATAGAAAGTTTAGCAACAAATCCACAGAGATTTTGAGGACAAAACTTCAGTAAACTACTTTCATTAATGTAGCTTTCATCTTTGTCATTTACAGAGTAGAGTTCTGATAAGAAACTTTGGCTTGCCTTGCTAACTCATATCATTCACATTTACATGCCAAAAAAGCATTGATAGAAAACCTAAAATTGGGAAAATTTATCTAGTCCATGCCAAAACTCCACAAGAAAAGAAGTCCCTACATAAATCTTAGAATCCAATGGTTGTACTGATGTCTTGTAAAGTTGAAAGAGTATAGGAAGGGTGGTTAAAAAATTTTTTTTTAAAAAATATTGATTTTTAAAATGAATAGAAACAAACAAAACATAAAAACATCAAGCCATCTTCCATATATATATATATACAGTGTGCCGGTTGGTTTACAAATTGTTTTGTGCTTCCATTTCGTAGTCTTCAATTACAATTACATTGTATATATTCTCGTATTTTCAATCAAGTATTAAATACATTAATATCATTATTAATCAATCATTTGACTATACTTTTATTCATGTTTTACAAAATAATTATATTTTACTTAATTTGTTTTATGTCAGTTCATATTATCATCTCAAATCTATCCTACAATCATTTTGTAGATATAATAAGAAAAGAATACATCTCTATATATTTATTATTTTCGAAGAATCTACATATTTCATTACCATGTTTTATTGTCTAACCATTGATAGAATAGATCCCAAATTTTATAAAATTGTTTGTCATCTTGTTCTCTGATTTCAAATGTCAATCTACTCATTTCAGCACATTCCAATATTTTCTTAATGAATGGTGGTATTTTTTCATTTTTCCAGTTTTTAGCAAAGACAATCCTAGCCGCTGTTAATACATTTACAATCAGGTATTTCAAGTCTTTACTATATATTTCAGGTAAAATTCCCAATAAAAATATCTCTGGTTTTAAATCTATATGCTTTTTTGTCATTTTTTCCAGCCACATATGGATTTTAGTCCAATATTTTTAAGCATCCACACATGTCCACCACATTTGGTAATATGAGCCAGGTGTTTGATGACATTTCCAACATTTTTCAGATTTGTTCTTGAACATTCTTGCTATTCTTGTCGGGGGGAAATGCCACCTATAAAACATCTCATACAAATTTTCTTTATATGCTGTTGACATTGTCATTTTATAATTTTGAGACCACAAATTTTGCCATTTCTCTAGATCAATCCCATATCCAAAATTCTTCCCCCAAGCAATCCTTGTTTCTTTAACGTTCTTCTTCTAGCTTAATTTCTAATAAATAACCATACAATTTTTTCATCACCTTTTCATCAGTACCTATCAAAATCTTATCTAAATCAATGAGTTTATCATAGAAACCTTCTGTTTTAGAATCTTTATCATACCTTGAATGTATTTGCACGTATGAAAACCAATTCATCTTTGTACTTTGTTCCTCTAGTTTACCACAGAGCCTCCCATATATAATGTCTTCTAAAATACCCCTGTGTTTTAGTTCCTTTATACCATAGAAAAGCATGCCACCCCAACAACAGATCATGTCCTTCTAATCTCAACAATCTAGTATTTCTTAATGTTATCCATTCCTTAATCCACATCAAACTTGTAGCTTGATAATACAACTCCCAATTAGGCAAACCAAATCCTCCTCTTATTCTAGCATCTTGCAAAATTTAACTTTATTCTCACTTTCTTACCTTGCCATATATATTTCAACAAAATTTTATTTAAATCTTCAAAGTAATCTTTTCCAGGACTAATTGGAATTGTTTGGAACAGATATAAAACATTGGGTAATATATCCAACTTGATTGTTGATATTCTCTCTATAAATGACAGTTGTAAATTCTCTCATTTCACCAAATCTAGCACTATCTGCTGCTTAAGTTTTATATAATTATTCTCTTTTAGTGTACTGCATCTTGCTGTCAAATCCCCAAGTACTTAATCTTATTCATGACCTGAATTTTCAATAGATCTGCCAGTTCTTCCTTTTGTCTTGATAGCATATTCTTTGTCAAGATCTTTGTCTTATCTTTATTTATTTTCAAACCATCCACCTTTCCATATGTCTCTATCTTTTCTATCAATTTTGATGGTGTTTCTAGTGGGTCTTCTGAAATGAAAACCAGATTATCTGCGAATGCTTGCAATTTAAATTCTTCCTTTTTAATTTTCATCCCTTTTATATCCTTTTATTCTCTAATATTTCTGTTTAACACTTCCAAGGTTAACACAAACAACAGAGGTGATAGTGGGCACCCTTGTCTTGTTCCTTTTCTTATATCAGTAGAGTCTGTCAGTTCTCCCTCTATCACAACCTTTGCCGTTTGCTGATGATATATAGTTTCTATTGCTTGAATAAATTTTGTAGCAAAGCCCATCTGTTCCAGCTGTAATAACATGAATCGCCAATTCACATTATCAAATGCCTTCTGTGCATCTTGAACTCTCAAAGCCATTTGATTTTCAGGATGTGCCTTGCAGTATTCCACAGTGTCCAAGATTACTCTCATATTGTCTTTAATTTGTCTCTTTGGCAGAAATCCATTTTGATCAGGATGGATAAAATTGTTTAAGTATTTTTAAAGTCTTTCTGCCAATATTGAAGCAAAAAATTTATAATCTGCGTTTAGTAAGGAAATAGGTCTATAGTTTTGATTTGATTGGCCTCCTCTTTTGGGAGAAGTGTAATATGTGCTTCTGATCATGATTTATGTATCTTCTTCTTTAACATAACTTCATTCACAACTTCTAGCAATGGAAGGTTCAACGATTCTTGTAATCTTTTATACAATTCTGCTGGAAGTCCATCTGGGCCTGATGCCTTTCCATTATTTTGCTTTGAGTGCTTCAGTTAACTCCATCATTGTTATATTGCTTTCTAACATTGTTTCAATCTCTTTAGGTATCTGGGGTAGATTAGCATTCTGTAAATACTGTTTAACTCTTTCCTCATCAATATTCTCTTGTGTGTATAGTTTCCCATAATAGTCTCGAATGATTTCCTTCTCTTTACTACCATAGCAAACTTGGCCTTGGTCATCTATTAATTGCAATATTTTCCTTGATTCTTTATCCCTTCTCAATTTATATGCTAACCATCTACCTGGTTTATTGCATCTTCAAAGTTGTTCTGTTTAGCACCTCTGATTTTCTCTGCTAATTCTTCTTTTTCTATTAGATCCATTTTATGTTTAATTATATCCATTTTTAACTTAATGTCCTTTTTCTGTGGCATTTTCTGTAGCTCTTTTTCAAGTCCTTTATACTCATCCTCTAATGCCTTAGAGGCTAGTCTTTTCATGATATTTCTTTTCCTTATATAATCTATTATCAAACCTCTGGCATATGCCTTCATTGTCTCCCATACGTTCTGAATTGATGTATCTTTTTTGTTTTCTCTAAAGAAGAAAGCCAATTCTTTCTCCATCCACTGTGTGAAGTCTTTTCCCTTTGATATAGTATTATTTAAAGTCCATCTTCTTCTTCTTTGTCCTTTCCTTTTAATTGTCATTGGATTGTGATCTGCCCAAGTACTTGTTTCAATATTTATTTCTTGGATATTACTTAACAATTCTGTTGACATCCCTATCATATCTATTCTGGACCATGATAAATGTCTATTTGAGTAAAAGGTGTATTGTTTAGTTTGAGCATTTTTTTCTCTCCATGTATATTTTAAGTTTATTTCATCTACCATTTTAAAAAAGGATTTAGGGAGAGTCTTTCTGTTTTGCTTTATTGTTTTCTATGCTGTATAGTCCAGTTTATTGTCTACAATTCCATTAAAATCTCCCATCATAACTATATTGACATAGTCCAGTTTAATTATTTTCATATGTAATTTTTTAATAAAATTCTTATTGATTGTCATTCGGGGCATAAATTGCATCAGGAGTTGTTTTCATATTATTGTCCATTATTTCCACCATTAGTATTCTTCCATCGTCATCAGTAAAGATCAGTTTCACTGGGATAATATCTTTAATGTATAAAACCACTCCTCTTTTCTTGCATTGTGTCAAAGAAGTAAATATTTTCCCTAATTTTGGCTGTATCAACAATTATTCATATTGCTTTTTGATATGTATTTCTTGTGGGCAGATTATATCAAATTTTAATTTCTCTAATTTATGAAAAGTTTTCCTTCTTTTAACAGCTGAGTTAAATCCATTTATATTAATTGTAATTAGTTTTTTCTCTTCCATGGTTATATTTTGTAGTTAGGTTTAGCAGATCTTGGTTCATGTTGTTCTTTGGCTTCCACCTTTCCACCGACTGCACTTTCTTTTTTTTTATCAGTCATCATTTGGCAGTCCTCTTGGAATTCAATTAGTGAGATTTCTTTTTCTGCCTCTTCCTCTTTCCCTCCAAAAAATTCTGTGTAAAATGATTTAGCTTTCTCAATTGAGCCAATTCTATGTCTCTGTTCTTGTCATGTGAACATTAAACCTTCTGGAATCAGCCATCTTTAATTCACCTTTTTTTTAAGCAGCATTTTGGTCAGGAATCGGTATTCTCTTCTCATCTCTCTCACTCTTCTGGGTACTTGTTTCAGGACCACAATCTCCTTGTCTTTATATTTCAATGTTTTCTCTCTTGCCACTTGCAGAATGTACATTTTAATGGCTTTCTTTGTAAATCTGATGTGAACTTCTCTTGGTAAACTATTTCTCATTGCATATCTTGTGAAGACTCAATAAACCTCATCTATTCCATCCATCATCTTCTCTTCAGTTATTTCCAAAGCTTCAGCCAAAATTTCTATCATTATCTCAGCTAGGTTTTGTCCTTTTTCTTCCTCTATGTTTTGGAATCTGAGATAAAATTTTGATCTGTCCAACTCCCATCTCAGCATCCCACTTTTATCTTGTTCAATCACAGTTAATCTGCTATACTCTTCTTGTCTCTTTGTTTATCTTCTGCAATTTTTTGGAATCTTTCATCATGCTTCAACATCATTTGTTGAATGTTCTCCACCTTTTCATCAGTTTTCCCTATTCTTTGTTCAGTGTTCTCTGTTCTCTTTTCAATATTCTCTGTTCGTTATTTGAATATTTTGGATTCCTTGCATAATCATCTGCAGGGTCACTTTTTCCTGTTCTTTTTCTTTCTGTGACATTATCTGTATTGAACATTGTCCTCCAGAGGAAGAAATAGAAGTCGAGGAACCAGGGGCTGTTAGTTTCCTACTCATTTCAGACAATTCAGAATCTTCAGGTTCTTCTAGACCTTAGTCCACTTGTGAAATAACCAATTGCAATTCCAAATAAAAAAGGTAGGAAAAAAGAAACCAGATCGTAACAATAATAATAATAAAAAAATTTCTTCAGGTTCTTGTATACCTTAATCCAATTGGTTGGCTAGATAGCAGTAAAAACTCAAAAATGGCAGAAAAGACCATAAACACACACAAAAAAGAAAAAATTGTTAAATCCTAAAAAAGGCAGAAAAGTAAAAAGTAAAAAACTAAAAAAGAGAAAAGAAAAGTTCTTCAGGTTCTTTAACACCTTTATCCAATTAAGAGGTCTCAGGTATAAAAGGCTACATAAGAAAAAAAAGAAAGCCACAAAAATAAAAAAAATAAAAAAACCAATATGGAAGGTAAATAGAAAAAAATCTATAAGGGAGAGAAAGAGAAAAAAGAAAACTTACTCCTCCCTTAAAAAGAAAATCATTAATACTAAAGCTTTTCCTTTAATATAAAATGCAGACGTAAAAATTTAACTTCAAAAGACAAAAAGAAAGACAAAAACAAGTTCCAAAAGGCCAAAAATCCAAATAGCTATTCCGAAAAGTAAGCTAATGAGGAGGGGTAGCACAGCTTAGAAAAAATAAAAAGAGCACACTGCACCCTGTTTGATTATCCAAGGCTTTTGTTAAAACTCTCTTCTCCAGAGTCTTATCACCTTTTTTTTCCCTTATAAGCTTCAACACCAAACTCCAGCTGTTGATAGAAACCCAAAAGAGCACCTGCAATAATACTCTCCTATGCTCTTCCCTCTATCTTATCAAATAGCAATGTCCTTGAAAAGAAGTCTCAGTTCTTTCTCAGCTTTGTCTGGTCAAGAAAAAGAAATAGAATATTTCCAAGCCTCTAGTTGGCAGTGTTACAAAGTTTCTTTTGTGTTCACTTTCCTCCTCCTTTTCCAAACAAAATTTAATAAAAATTAATTAAAAAGAGAAAAAGATATTTTAAAAAATGACTAAAAGGGAGTCTCTAGCCTGGAATATTATAAATTCAAAAGGGAGAAAAAGAAGAGGTGAAAGAAGAGAAAAAAAAGCAGTCCAATTTCAAAATATAAAATCATGTGTAGAAAATTCAGCAATGAGAAAAAAAAAATACTTCGACATTCCTGTTTAAAAATCATCATTTAATCACTTTTCAAAACTTTTACAGATTCTTTCTTTTCTTTAGGGTGTCCTTTCAAATCTTAAAATAAAAAAAAAGTTCTCACCAAACCGGCAAACTCTCTCTTTCTGTTCTATTTCATTTTGGAACTGTTCCAACTTCAGCAGCTTTAAAAATGATTAAAAATTCTTGTGGAAGACCTTGGTGTTCTAACCTAGGTTTCCCCAAAAAACACTGAGTAAATATTTTTGTCCCAGCAAAATCCCTTTTATTAAACGAAGGTGAATTTCTTGCGTTCACATTTAGCCTAAGGCCTGGCAAACAGTCTTTCAAGGGTGTAATTCGGAGCACAGACCTTATCTAGCTTGAAGAGTTGCCAAATAAATGTTTTCAAACATAGTGCTGACAAGGAAGGGCTTAGCATAGAGTCTCTGAGATTCACAGACAGATCTTCACACTGCTGCAATGAACAAATTGTTTCCTGAAAAAGCCCCCTCCCCTTTTGCTCCTCTTTTAATCCCTATGGGAGTGGCCATTCATCATCCACCTGTGGCCTTACTCTCTTGTCGACCCTTAATTTGTTATTGGTCTTTTCCTTTTGGCAGCTCTGTGCATGTGCAGGCTGGGAACCAGCTCCAGCTGCTCCTCCATCTCACTGCTGTCTGACTTTGAAAGCAGCTGATGACTGCCAGACTGCCCTGGCCCCATCTCTGCCTCTGACACAGAGCCCTCATCCAAGCCTTCCTCAGCCTCTACGAGTGGCCCATGTTCCTCCCCAACCTCTTCACTGTCCGACTCTGCTGCCAGCTCTGCTAGCTGCCCACAGGCCACAACACTTGATCTCACTTTTTGGTGAGTCAGTCTAGATAATGATCTAGCTCAGAATAAATAGAGTCAATTCAGTGACATAAGAACTTGGAAAAATTTGATTGATTCAGAAGTACAGTCCATGCAGTACATTTCAAGGACTGACCTGCAGATCAGATTTTTGCATTATTTTTTTTAATAATTGTCATTCAGCAGAAGACAGTTTCATTTTGACTTTAAAAAACAAAGAGATGAGTTTTTATATTTATTTTTAGTGAAATTTGAAAAAGGTTGGATGGATGAATTGACCAATAGATGGATAAATGGATAGATAGATGATAGATAGATAGATAGATAGATAGATAGATAGATAGATAGATAGATAGATAGTTTTCCCAACAATACGACCTCCACCAATAGGAAGGCCCAGCATGATTTCTAGGCATGAGGTGAAATTAAGCCCCGTCCCCTAAATTTAGGCCTATTAAAACGATGCGTTTCCCCGCCATTTCCCACATCATTCATTAGAACTACACGAGGTGAAGAGAAATGGGGGGGGAAGGGCAGGGGTGTGGGGGAGGAGAAAACTTGCCTTTAGGAGGGCCCTGCAGGTAACCTAGGCTAGAATACCCTGATAGCCGATAGAAGCTCTCTTGAAGGCAGAGTCACCAGCCACTTCAATCGGCCAGGAGAAGCGGCCTCGGAGCAAGCGCACACACACACTCCCCTCGCCACGAGGCCGCTTCTATCTGCTGATTGAAAGCTAGATCCCTTGAGGACACAGTCCCCAGCTGCTTCGGGGCGATGAGTGGCTGCCCCTGTCCCTTCACCTTTAGGGCAGTCTCTTTCCGGTGATGGAAGCTCCCCAAGTAAGGTCAAGAGCCACTTTGATCGGCCGGTAGAAGCAGCCTGGGGCAAGCGCACACACGCACTCCCCTCGCCACGAGGCCGCTTCTATCTGCCGATTGAAAACTCCCTTCAGGACACATTCCCCAGCTGCTTCGGGGCGAGGCGTGCCTATGCATCAGGTTCCCAACTGCAAACTCAATGCAACTGCAAGCTCAATGCAATGTACATATGCTGTTGTGAGAATAAATATCAGAGGACCCCAAGATTCCTGCTGCATTTCTGCTTCCTGAGCCAGCCGCTCTTCTTCATCCCCTCAGATAGCCCATTTCCCCCTGCCTCAATTTCCCATTGCAACCATTTGGATCTCAGGAGGGTTGCTAAAGAAGCTTTTGTCTTCTCCTGTCCTACTCTTTTAAACTTCTCTCTGCAGTCTTGGAAATCCTCTCCTGGTGACTCCATCCCAGCTCCAACCCTGTTTAGTTTCCATCTGAGACAAGCCCCCTTCCAGGTGCGCTCTGGGAATCCAAGGCTTGTTTCCTCCCCCCCCCCCCCCCCATCTCTGACTTGAGCAGAGCAGGCACTGGGATGGGCAGGGAGGGGGCAGAGTGGAGGGGCTCCTGGGTTTTTTGCCTGAGGTGGGTGAAGACCATCCTTGTGGCCCCAAAGAGTGGTCTTTCAGATTGCATTCATGATTAACAGGACACTTCCTTGAACCCCACTTCTCTCCAGTGGGGAGGATGGAAACTTTCTGCGCCCAGGAGAGATGCTGGCTACATTGCAGGGGAGAAACACCCCCCCCCCCAAAAAAAAGCCCCTTGGGGAAATGTAAATGAATGAATAAACTCAAAGGGTCTTGGGACAACACCCCCCCTCAGGTAAAAAGAGAGAGGTGGCGGAAGAACAGGGACCTTCAGGTTCAGAAACTCGGTTAAGTACAAGTTGCTACTTCCCTCCCTGCCCTCATTTTATGTTGACTTTGATTACAAAACAGATCTTAATGATAAACAACCCTTTTGTAACTTACCAACTGCATGCCAAATCCCAGCCACCACCCCCAGGGGAACCACAAAGCAACACCCCAATTTATTTAAAATCCACCATTTTAATCAAAATAAATAAACCAAGCCATTTATTCAAATACAGGAACAATTTATTCAAACACAGGAACAATTCATGCAAACAAACGTAGGAACAATTTATTCAAAAACAGTTATGTCATCTTCTTCTGGAACATCATCATAACACTCCAAAGCCTGATTTGCTCCTGGCATCTCTTGTGATTCCATTGCCTGTAAAAGAAATGGTCCCAATCGCTGATGTTTAGCAATAGAGGTCTCCTTAAAGGAGTATCTCTTGTCCATGTATCCTGTTCATAGTGCATTGGCAACACAGGTGTCAGTGATGGTATCCCATGCCTTCTTCATCCAACTCACAACCTCTGCCAGGCTAGGCTTTACAGAGTTTCCTCGTTGGTTTCTCTCTATGCGATTGTCAATATAGTCACTGATTTGTACCTGCAGATTGTCCTTGAATGGTTTGTTTACTGCAATGTCTAGGGTTTGGAGATGTCCTGTCATTCCTGCTGGGATCATTATTTGATCCACTCTTCTTTGTGCAAGGAAACGCTTCATGTCTTTGGCACGGTGAGTGCTGGCTGCATCCCATATCAGCATGCCTCTTTGGCCACCTCACAGAACAAGTGGCAGTATTAACTCGATCCACTTCCTTATAACACCCTGTGTGCACCAAGCCTTTTCGGTTTCAAGCACATAAATCCCTGAAACACGTTCAATTTTTTCTTTTTTGTCCTTGGCAATGACAAGAGGTGCTACTTTTGTCCCATCCAGGCGAATGGCCAAGATGCACGTAATACGTGCACTTTCATATCCAGTTGATGGAATGTAAATTGATGAGGCACCCCTCTTATCAATTGTTGTTTGAGCCTCTTGGCCCAAAAAAACTGCAGTCTCATCCATTGCAATTATGTGAGAGACATTATATTTGGAGAAATCAATGGCATCAACAAATGATTTAAAAGCAAGTGCACATTTGACAATTTCAGCATCTTCTAGCTTGAAGAGCAAGGTGGATCTCCTCAGAGACAATTCATATCACTGAAGGAAGCCATCCAGCCAGCAATGAGAGGCTTTGAATTCTTCTTGGGTAATTTCAAACTGTGGTGCCATTGCAAGGGCAAATGTTTGAATATCAGCCCTGCTTACAATGAAAGCCTTTGCTCTCCTGTCAGCAATCCATTGAGAGATGGTGTCTTCAAGTTCAGGATATAATGGATGCTGACCTGATCCATACCTGCGCTTCTTGGCATTTCCCTTCTGCACCTGTTGACTGAGGTTATCATACTCAGCTCTCCATTTTCGGACCATACAGAGATGCAACATATTCTCTTTGCAGAAAGCGGTCAGATTCTTACCACAAGAATCCTCCACGATTGCTTTCTTGAATTCCACAGAGTAGCTCTTTCTTTTTAAACTCATCTTCTCTCTGAACCAAAATAAAAATCAGTTTAGATCATTAACTCAATTAATCAATTAACCCAAACACATTAAGCCACCTTGGGGTGGTGGCTGGGATTTGGCATGCAGTTGGTAAGATATAAAAGGGTTGTTTATCATTAAGATCTGCTTTGTGATCAAAGGCAATGTGAAATGAGGGCAGGGAGGGAAGAAGTAGCAGCTTGTACTTAACCAAGTTTCTGAACCTGAAGGTCCCTGCTCTTCCGCCACCTCTCTCTTTTTACCTGGGGGGGGGGGTAGTTTCAAGACTCTTTGGTTTCTCCCTTCCTTTACGTTTCCCCCAGGGGGTTTTTTTTGGGGGGGGGGGGGAATGTTTCTCCCCTGCAATCTCTCCCAGGCCCAGAAAGTTTCTGTCCTCCCCACTGGAGGGAGGTGGGGGTTCAGGGAAGTGTCCTGTTAATCATAAATGCAATCTGAAAGACCACCCTTTGGGGCCACCAGGATGATCTTCACCTACCTCAGGCAAAAAAAACCAGGAGCCCCTCCACTCCGCCCCCTCCCTGCCCCCCCAGTGCCTGCTCTGCTCAAGTCAGAGATGGGGGGGGGGGGGAAGGAAACAAGCCTTGGATTCCCAGAGCGCACCTGGGAGGGGGCTTGTCTCGGATGGAAACTAAACAGGGTTGGAGCTGGGATGGAGTCGCCAGGAGAGGACGTCCAAGACTGCAGAGAGAAGTTTAAAAAAGCGGGACAGAAGAAGACAAAAGTTTCTTTAGCAACCCTCCTGAGATCCAAATGGTTGCAATGGGAAATCGAGGCGGGGCGGGGGGGGGGGAATGGGCTATCTGAGGGGATGAAGAAGAGCGGCTGGCTCAGGAAGCAGAAATGCAGCAAGAATTTTGGGGTCCTCTGATATTCTGACAACAGCATATGTACATTGCATTGAGCTTGCAGTTGCATTGAGTTTGCAGTTGGGAACCTGATGCATAGGCACGCCTCACTCCGAAGCAGCTGGGGAATGTGTCCTGAAGGGAGTTTTCAATCGGCAGCTAGAAACGGCCTCGCGGTGAGGGGAGTGTGTGTGTGCGCTCGCCCCAGGCCGCTTCTACCGGCCAATCAAAGTGGCTCTTGACCGTACTTGGGGAGCTTCCATCGCCGGAAAGAGACTGCTCAAAAAGCGAGGGGACTGGTGCAGCCATGCATTGCCCCAAAGCAGCTGGGGACTGTGCCCTCAAGGGAGCTAGCATTCGATCAGCAGATAGAAGCGGCCTCGCGGTGAGGGGAGTGTGTGTGCGCGCTCGCCCCAGGCTGCTTCTACCAGCCGATCGAAGCGGCTCTTGACCGCACTTGGGGAGCTTCCATCGCCAGAAAGAGACTGCCCTAAAGGCGAGGGGATTGTTGCAGCCACGCCTCACCCCGAACTTGCTGGGGACTATGTCCTCAAGGGAGCTTTCAATCGGCAGATAGAAGCGGCCTCGCGGCAAGGGGAGTGTGTGTGTGTGCGCTGGCCCATGGCTGCTTCTACCGGCCGATCAAAGTGACTGTTTGACTGCACTTGGGGAGCTCCAATCGCTGGAAAGAGACTGCCCTAAAGGCGAGGGGACAGGGGCAGCCATGCCACGTCCCGAAGCAGCTGGGGACTCTGTCTTCAAGAGAGATTTCAATTGGCTGATAGAAGCGGCCTCGTGGAGAGGTGCATGTTAATGGGCCACTCTTGGTGGGGGAGGAAATTAAGTCACCCCAAAAAAGACGGCCTAGCGGCCTTTCAGGGGTCAAAAAAAAAAAAAGGCCTGGCCTTATTATGTGAGAAACACGGTAGATAGATAGATTGATAGTCTTTCAAAATGGGAGAAAGATTATTTTACTAATATGCAAGAATGTAAGAACATATTCATATTCATTTGGACCTAACTCAGTTTTATATTGTTGACCGACTGAACTATACTGTAACTCCATCCTCTAACATACTCTTTAATCTACACCAGATAGAAAAAATTCTTATCAACAAAAATACCATTTTTTATTCCGCTCTTCGATATCTTGAATTTTCCTTCCTTCCTTCCCAGATTCGATGATTCTTTTCATTAATCCCCAGACTTAGTAGGGCCAGAATTCTTTATAAGGAATGAAATTCCATATTTTTGAACTTTACATCAACTATATTTTCCTCCAAAGTTGTACTTACATATGATGACTTCTAATAGAAAAACAACCACCTTAAAATAATATGACCAAACCAGGAGTCAAACATTGTCCCTATGAGAAGTCAAAGGAGACAAACGGGATTCTAATCATAGGCCCCTTGATTTGCAATACCTTATAACTGAATTTAGGATGGTCTCGCTGCTTTTAGAAAACAGCTATGTTTATAAAAAGAAGTATTACCTTGCTTTTCCAAGATGAACTAGAGCAGCATATCCCAACTTTGACAGCTTTTAGATATTCAAAATTCTCCACCTAGCAGGGAATCAGTCTTCTGAAAGCTGCCAAATTTGAGAAACATTGGCCAAAGGGACAGAGTTAGTTTTATATCAGTTTGAAGGGCAGATAATATATTTTTTATTTTCTTTGACTACATTGTCAAGTGGCATAAAGTTTACTGTGAGTTACAGTGCAATAGTACCATAGTCCAGTTATAGAAAAGGTAATTTACTTATAGATGTATTGCTAAAGGAACAAAGAAACAGTGGGATAAGTGGAAGGGATTTTTGGAGCTTAGCTATGAGAAGACCAGTAGGCAATGAGAATCGGCCATTACGGGTCAATCATCTCTCTCATGATCTGCAGCCTCTCTGATATCCTGTCAGGTCCATCATCTTGGCACCTGGTTGGCATTCTGCCATCAATCAGGGAAGGGGATGACGACAAATGAGCAATAAAACTGTATATCTTTATGAATGGAAATTGGGAGGAGGGAATGACAAATGAGGAAGAACAGAACATTCTGGAATCCAGTTTGTGCTGGCCTGCTGGCATCTTCAAGCCATTTAACCTGAGAGTAGAATTTCACCAGCCCAAACACCTCAGTTTCCCAAAAAATCACAGTGGTGTGGATTAGCTCTCCCTTAGGGGAGAGCTAGGGAAAACCAATGGTTTACTTCCGTATTGCCATACAGGAATTTTAAATTCCACTTGATTTTATTGCAATCAGCATCTCTTAATAAAAGTGTCTTTTCAGTTCAACCAAATGGAATTGAGAATTTTACTTTCCTAGGAGATCAGACTGGGGGAGTTCAGGTCTGACACATCCCATGCCTCAGTTGACCTCAAGGAAGGGTAATGTGGACAACTTGAGAAGCTTCAGAGGCAGAGATGTGCACATTAAAAAAAAGTTCTCTTCGAATGGGGTAGAAAAGCAAGGATGAATTGGTGAGTTTTGTCTGAAGAGAAGACATTTTAAGAAGTGGCAAGGTCAGTTTTGGAAGAACATTTAACTGTTATTTTTCTCAGCATTTCCACCAGCTGGTTACAAGATCCACTTGGTTGCACTGTTACACTTGCCTAGTTTGCAAGGGCAAAGATATCAATGCATGAGGCAATGAGGGGTTTGCTTTTCAACCGGCTTGTCACTAATGCTGATAATGCACAACAATATGGTTTCAAATAAGACAGATTCCCAAAGACAGTCTTCTGGTGAGCTCTCTTCTGCTCCCATTTGATTGGTTCTGTAGTAGAGATAGAGCCATGGGGTGCTGGCATTCCCCCAGGAAATATTTCTGTTGGATTACAGCCTCTGACAAGGTAAGCCAAAGTGGGTTCTCCTTTGTTTTACTCCACCTCTGAATCCCTGAGAACTATTCACCAGTCTTTCAGAAACAACTAATATTTATTCAGAATCATGCACTATAAAGCATTTATGAGCTCTTTAAAGGGTGCTAACATTTTCTCAAGATGTGGTAAACCTTTGCTGTTTAATAACCTTCATTTAAATAAGTATTCGCTTTGCAGAAAGAGATGAAAATAGAGGACTCTCAAGCAGAGAGATCAGTCACCTGCTGCAAATTGGTTTACAAGGCATTTTAGTATAGCTCCCATTTATGACTCTTTGAATCACTGGAATGGTGTGTGTGTGAGAGGGCCTCATCCCAGCAGAAGGGGATGGGAAAGTAAACTGTTTGGAGCAAACATTTTGGGCTGCACTTTAGATCCACAATGGATTTTGGTTCAAGTATCCAAAGCACTGTTTAAAAGACTGCACTGCTGCTTATATGCCAGGAAGTGATAAGATAAAGGCTAGGTCCCACTGGCCGATGGACACAAAACGTATGCATAAAGGACACAGAGGACGAGCAAAATTTTGGGGGTGGCTCCATCCGTTGTCATCTGCTTCAAAAAGTGGCAAAAATTTGCATAAACAGAAAGGAAAAGAACGGAAAAGAACGGACATGGGTAGTATGTAGTGGGGATGTTAAATGGATGTTCATAGGAAGCCTAGCAGATGATAGCAGATGTTAGCAGATGAAGCGGATGCATCACGTACGCCTAAAGGAAAGAAAGGGGATGCTGTGCAGATGTATATTGGATGCAAACGCATCCTTTCTATTTCTGTGCTACTAACGATGTATACACTTTCCATGTACCCTTTCTTTCCTCCCTCTTTCCATTTTCAGCTGCAGTGGATGTGAGTTGCGAGGATGCCCAGAGGATGCAGAGAGGATACAGAGGACGTTTAACGGATGATAAACGGACATAGAACGTTTGTTGCTCATATGTCGCGGATTTACATCGTACACGGTGGAAAGTTCATCCATTCACAAAGTTTTGTGCAGTTCAAAACTTCTTGCGCGGATGAAATCGCAGTGGACAAATCCTCGACGGATAGAGCATATGAAACACATATGCAATGAGTACACAACGGATGCATAGCGTTTTCCAATGGATGGCAAGCTTTTTTTAACATTTTACATCCTCTTTGCATCCGTAAGTGCAGTGGGACAGGGCCTTAACATTGTGGAAGGAGACCTTGAGATTTTATTAGCATCACCAAAGCAGGACACTGGGAGGAAATAGCAATAGCAATCGCACTTAGACTTGGATGCTGCTTTATAGTGTTTTACAGCCCTCTCCAAGCAGTTTACAGAGTCAGCATATTACCCCACAACAATCTGGATCCTCATTTTACCAAGCTTGGAAGATGGAAGGCTAACACTGAGTCTGTCAGGATCGAACTCATGGCTGTAGGCAGAGTTAGCAATAGCACTTAACTTATATACCACTTCACATTGCTTTACAGCCATCTCTAAGCAGTTTAGAGTCAACATATTGTCCCCAACAATCTGGATCCTCATTTTATAGCCTTGGATGTATGGAAGGCTGAGTCAACCTTGGGCAAGTGACAATAAAATTATTGGCTGTTGGCAGAGTTATCCTGCAATTCTGCATTCTAAATACTGCACCACTACACAGGACTTCCCAGGGCATGCAAACCATCACTACTCCATCCCGACTGATGCATCTGAAAAAGAAAAAGTCAGGATGCTGGTCTTGACCACACAGTTAAAGTCTTGCTCCGTTTATGACTATGGTACATCACCTTGTCCTGACCTCGGGACATCATGTCAGAGTTGTTACAGCCATCTGCTTCCTTCCAGCTCTTTGGCTTGAAAATCTAAGTTCTTCTACCTCAGGCTGGAGCATCCAAGGGGTTCAACATTATCTATTTGGCTGCTTTGATCTGGTGGTTCAAAGGGCCTCTGTATTGAAACTCTATACAAGTTTCCTTTAGCATCTAAATTAAAACATAAAGCAAACCTGAACATATCACTGCACTGAAGCATTCTTTCAGCTCAAGGAAACAGTTTTCCTCATGTTCCATATTAACATACTTCTAATAGTCTATTCCTATTGGTTAACAAATACTGAAAGCTGATTGGTTCCCTACTTGAGGCCAATGATAGCTAGTCTATGATTGGTCAGCTCAGTGGCGAGAAAATCAAGAAGCCGTCATTGGCCACAAGCCGCGAGCTCTTTGCGAACACTACACCTCACCTTCCAGATGCTATAACCAGATGGATCACTGTGACATGTGCAAGCTGTGTTTTAATAGGTCTGAATGAATGTTCTATGAATATAAGAGAATCACACATATCTCAGTTCTGCATATTGACAGCAGCAGGAAGTAGTACAGAGGCAGACTTTCTCAGTAACCCCACTCAATGTCCCCCTTGAAGACTTGCCAAATTCTATCTCTTTCAAGATCCACATGCCTGAATATATTTTATGAGTAAACATGTGAGACAGTCCCCTTGAATTCCTGGTTCTCTTGGTCTCTGTATTTGACATTACTTTCCTTTTGCCTTCCACATACAACATTAAGACCCTGTCCCACTGTACTTATGGATGCAAAGAGGATGTAAAACATTTTAAAAAGCTTGCCATCCATTGGAAAATGCTATGCATCTGTTGTGTGCTCATTGCATACATGTTTCATACGCTCTATCTGTCGAGCATCCGTCCACTGCAATTTCATCCATGCAAGAAGTTTTAAGCTGCACAAAACTTTGTGAATGGATGAACTTTCCGCCATGTACAATGTAAATCCACGACATATGAGCAACAAATGTTCTATGTCCGTTTATCATCTGTTAAACATCTGCTGTATCCTCTCTGCATCCTCTGGGCATCCTCGCAACTCACATCCGCTGCAGCTGAAAACGGAAAAAGGGAGGAAAGAAAGGGTACATGGAATGTCTATACATCGTTAGTAGCATGGAAATAGAAAGGATGCATTTGCATCCGATATACATCTGCGCGGCATCCCCTTTCTTTCCTTTAGGTGTACATGATGCATCCGCTTCATCCGCTATGCATCCACTTCGAAATTCTCCCCCGGAACCCCTTCAGAGGTGTCATCCGCTTCCATCCGCTAGGCTTCCTATGAACATCCGTTTAACATCCCCGCTACACACTACCCACGTCCATTCTTTTCCATTCTGTTTATGCAAATTTTCACCACTTTTTGAAGCGGATGACAACGGATGGAGCCACCCCCGAAATTTTGCTTGTCTGCTGTGTCCTTTATGCATACGTTTTGCATCCGTCAGCCAGTGGGACCTAGCCTTTAACCACATTGATAGAGCAAAACAGTGACCAACTGTTAGAAAAGCAAATCCCAAATCCTAAGCATCAACTGAATTCATCTGAATGGAGGTAATGATACAGGGTCGATTGGGCTTTTGTAGGAAGAAAGGAAATGTCTTCATAGCTTTGTCAAATCTGATCTGAGTTTTTGTTCAGGGACTAATGATGGGTAGACCCAGAGAAGAATGGCTTCTCTTCTATATCTGAACTCCCAAGGACCATCCAGAAGTGACCCACCTTAACAATGCATACCAAACATAAAAGGTTGGGATAAGATGAAAAATGATGCTTAACAGAGGAGGGAGAGCAATGGAGTGCTCTCTGCCAGGAGTGTTCTCTGCCAGGAGGGGAGAACAATTCTTATGCAAATCTTGTTCACAGACCTTCTCTTTTTCAGGAAACCAATTGATCTGAATTTTCAAAGCAAAGAAGAAGACAACTGCCTATCAGAGCTATGTGTTTTTATTTTTCCCCGGAGACAGGAAGTTGTAAAACCAGAATGTCTTTGCTGCACACGTAGGTGGCTTGTTTTGCATTCTTTGGCAGCTAACTTCATCCATTCAGTGGATGCTTGGGGAATAATTTCGTTTCAGTTCTGGAGTCATGGTTGCTAGTTCAGATACTTTACTTCCCTTCATGGTGATGGTAATGGGAAGAACATGCAGTTATCAATGCACAAAAAGGCTCCTTTTCTGAGGCCTTAATTTAAGTGGCAGCAGTATGTTAAAGCTGCAATTCCATCCTAATTTTCCTGGCAGTATTACTACATTCAGTGGAACTTATTTCTGAATAGATTATATGTAAAATTGTCTGGTAATGTATCCGTGCTGCTCCTGGAGACAAATAAACAATAACAGTTCTGAGTAGTGGTGCTTCGGGCCACTTCTCGGGCTCATTCAACAATTTTATAAATGATTTGGCTAAATCTGTAGAAGGAGTAGACATTCATTAAATTTTCAGATAACTGGAGTGATAATTATGACTTCCAAGCAAACTTCCTTAACTTAGTGTCCTTCAGCAGTGCTGTTTCATTGTTTCGGTGAGTTAGAAGAGCTGTAGTCAATTTGGAAGTCAGGATATATGGATCAGTACATGGGCTGTTCCCCACTCTGAGCTGAAATACTCCATTTTTCAAGCTAGCAGTGCAACATTTGTTGTCCTTTGGGCTAATCCTCATCTACCTCTATGGCCCTTGTTCTCAGTTACTTCCAGTCCCTTGACAACCCTCCAAGGGAATGGGTGAGAAGGCTTAACATTTTACATTCCTTGAGGTTACTTTGGATGACGTGGAAAGAAGCTGAGTACTGTTAATTTAATTTGATTGCAGAAAGAATAACTTATGTCTGCTTCACTCATGGTTCCAGCACTAGATGAAAGCGCTATCATAGGGCAGGGCAGAAAATGGATGTCAACAAGGCAGATTCTCAAACATTGTAGAGTTGTAAGGGACCACAAGAATTGTGGACATCTTCTATATTTGCATTGTGGAGTTCAAGAGAGAAAGAGCCCAAATGTGGTCTGTACTATTATTATATTACCAGCTCGATACCCGTGCTTCACTATGAAGCTATGTGGTCAGGCTTAGCTTTTGGGGAGGAAAATAAGGGGAAAAAATTCTGCCTCTGCCTACCAGCATCGATCAGTATTCAGCATCCATCAGTATTCAGCATCCATCAGTATTCATCTGGATAGCATTCTATCAGTGAGTAAGAGAGCTGAGGGCTGTTTGGAAACTGAAATAGTATTTGCTGTGTGAGCAAGGAGACAGAAAGGAGCCTGGGTCAGCAGGCAAGGAGACAGCAAGGAGCCTGAGACAGCAAGGAGCTTAGCTCAACTGTTCTGTATTAAAGCTGCTTGCTGCCGTGAAACTGAAACTCCTCTCCTCTGCTTGTGTTTTTCATTTGGAACAGATTTTTTTTCAGGTGGGAAGGGGGAGTAGAACTCCTTAGCATCAGAGTGTGATAATAACAATAACAATAACAACAACAGTAGTAGAAGTAGTAGGAGGAGTTGTTTTCTGAGGTTTTCACGGGTATTTGTATGAGGATTTTTGGTTATTCGGGTTTTCTCCCATGTAAAATTGGAAGTATTTTGGCGACGTTTCGACGAAATTTCATTCGTCATCTTCAGGTTTGTGTCTTTGGCTTTGTGCTTCTCAGAGTAATGTGACCTTGCAGCTGTTTTTTCCTTTTAACTGCCAGTGGGGGTGTGACTTGACTGGGTGGGGACTTGGCTGTGTTCTGATTGGCTGGGGGTGTGTTCTCATTGGTTGGGGGCCTAGCTGTGATCTGATTGGTTGAGGGGTTGGCTGTGTTCCGATTGGCTGGGGGGGGTGTTCTGTTCAGGTGGGGGCTTGGCTGTGGTGGTAGCATCTTGTGTGGCTCTCATGGGTGTGGGTCTGGTGTCATTCTTCATGTTAGGTATTCGTTTGTTAATGAGGGCAGGTTTCCAAATGGCTGGTAGGCGGGAGGTATCATCTCTTTTATTCATGCTGTGTGGGCGTTTTTCTATCTCTATGGCTTCTCTGATTATTCTGTTCTTGAAGTGTTCGGTTTTGGCAATAGTTTCAAATGCTATCTTGTCTTGTTCTGTGTTTGGGGTGTATCTCTTTTCGGATTAGATTGGCGATAAGTGGTTTTTTTTGGAATCGGTTGGAAATTAGTACATTGGTGAGGGTGTGTAGTTCTGTTCTCAGGTGTTCTTTGTCAGCTAGGCATTTGGTTCTGGAGATGGGGGTCTTGGCTACGGAGTTGATCTGTGCAGGGTGGTGATGGGATTGTGCATTTAGGTAGTGGTTGGTGTGTGTTTTTTTCTGGTAGATGGTATGTCCTAGGCAATCATTGGTTTTTTGGTAAATTAGGACGTCCAAGAAGGGAAGTTGGTTGTTAGTTTCTGTTTCCATGGTGAAATGTATTTTGGGGTGTAGGTTGTTAAGATGTGTGAGGAAGTTGTCTAGTTTTTCTTTCCCATGTGGCCAAATTATGAAAGTATTATCTACATATCTGAGCCAGAGTTTGGGTTTGTGTTCGGATTTGTCTAGAGCATTGGTTTCAAAGTGTTCCTGATGATGGCAGATGAGATTCTGCTGAAACGTTGCTACAACTTTAAAAGCACAACTATAATGACGTGGGAAAATACCCAAACAAAGCTGAATACTGTACATGCAAGTTCCCGCGAAAATTTAAGAAAACATATTTGTGTGTGTGTATATATATATACATACATACATACATACATACATACATACATACATATATATATATATTTGCTTTTTTAAGCTTTCGCAGGAACTTACATGTGTGCTGTTCAGCTTCCTTCGGGTATTATCCCATGTCATTGTAGTGCTTTCAAAGTTGTAGCAACGTTTCAGCAGAATCTCATCTGCCATCATCAGGCTTCTGTATGGATGTGGGTCTCACAGTTTTTGGTTTCAAATTCGAGGCTGGCCTATTCTGATTGGCTGGGAGTTTTGGTCTGTGTTCACTGTACTTGGAGTTTGATTGATTGGTGTTTCTGGTTTCTTCTGTCTGTTTTGTGGCTTTGATTGGCTGGCAAAACTCTGTTCCTGTGTTGGAGGCTTTCAGTGCAGCTTGGCTTCGTGTGAAAGGACTGCTGCTATCCATTAGGAAGCCAGGTTTCACCTGAGTGCCTGGTGGGGGGGTGTTCGAGTTGGAGGCATCAGAGGGAGTCTGTTTGTGTCCAGGTGTTTGCCTGGCTTGTGGCTTGGAGATCTTTCTATTTGAGAGTGCAGGCTTCCAAATGATTGACAGTCTGCTGGAATCATCTCTTCTATTCATGCT
>BLBF01000042.1:14892010-14908682 GCA_015471245.1 Laticauda colubrina | reverse complement strand
AAGGAAGCTAAACAGCATATATATATATATATATATATATGTATGTATGTATGTATGTATGTATGTATGTATGTATGTATATATATATACACGTTTCGATGAAGTCTCATTCATCATCTTTAGGCTTGTTTCTTAACCCCAATATATATCAAAATATTTCATTCTTCCAGGAAGGAAGTGTTAGCTTCCCACAGGTAGAAGCACAAAGAGAAAATATATCTGCTGTGAACTCCATATGGTGTCAGGAATGGTATCTGGGTAGTAAATGCTCAGCTCTATCCAGTTGCCCTGACTCTACCCTGAATTAAGGGATTACAGGGTCCTAAAAAGGGAATTTTTACTGTATTTATGTTGAAGGAGGTTGTTTCTGGTTTGCTATTCATTTGGATTCCTTTTACTTCACATCCTTCTTTCTGGTTTGTCCCTGTTGAAGAGCAGTCATAGCTGGAGGGCTTTGAAAGCTGTTGCAAATCATTCTGAGCCACAGACGCTCCTTGAGCTTCCACTGACAATGTATTGTCATTATGCACTGACAATGAAGAATTGAGGAGGCACATCCTCATCGAGAGAAGAGTGCTTATTCTCAGCCTTGGGAACCATCCAAGGACTCATTTTTAGCATACTGGCCTTATCTAGCCTATTAGTATGCAGACAGAGCCCAACCCCACTGTCTCTAAGAAAGAAGAAAGCAAATGAAAACAAACTTCTCAAATTCCCATTAAGAATGATTTCGCAACTTCTACTGATGGTAGCTTTATTGTTGCTGATCTGAACATTGCTTGTTCATTATGTCTTTTTTACTCACACTGCTTCTTTTTATTTTTAAAAAATAAAAATAAAGGGAAAAGCAAAAGAAAAGAAACTGAGTGCTGTAATAAGGACCCCTTTATATTAAATACTGGGACATGATGGCTCATCTGTTAGAGGTCAAACAAATGGCAACTTCAAATCTCAACAAATAAATGCTCTGTCTTACATATTAGCAAAAAAAATCAGAAAATAAAATACAAGCTGAATAGCTGTTGATAATCCAAACTCTTGTCAAGGACCTTGGAGTACTCATCTCTAATGACCTAAGTGCTAGAGCACACTGTAACTACATAGCCAAAAAGGCATTAAGAGTTGTTAACCTAATTCTTCGAAGCTTTTTCTTTGGTAATATCACCCTGCTAACTAGAGCATACAAAACATTTGCTAGACCAATACTTGAATACAGCTCATCAGTCTGGAACCCACATTACGTATCTGATATTAACGCAGTTGAGAAAGTCCAGAAATATTTCACAAGAAAAGTTCTCCACTCCTCTACTCATTGCAGAATACCTTATGCCACCAGACTTGAAATTCTAGACCTAGAAAACTAGAACTACGCCACCTTCAGTCTGATCTAAGTATAGTATATAAAATCATACATTGCAATGACTTACCTATCAATGAATACTTCAGCTTCAACCATAACAATATAAGAGCAAACAACAGATACAAACTCAAGGTAAACTGCACCAAACTTGATTGCAGGAAATATGACTTCAGCAACAGAGTGTTCAATATCTGGAATACTCTATCTGACTCTATGGCTTCTTCCCCAAACCCCCCAAAATTTTAACCTTAGACTGTCTACTATTGACCTCGCCTCTTTCCTAAGAGGTCTGTAGGGGGTGTGCATAAGTGCACTAATCGTGCCTACCGTCCCTGTCCTATTGTTTCTTTTTTATTTTTCTTATATGTATCCATTTCGTGTATTTAAAACTATGTTTATACTTATACCTATTATCTTGTCAGAGATTGACAAATCAAATAAATAAATAATAAAGATGCTGAGCTTGTCCTTAGCCAGCTGACAGCCCAGGGTTCAAGACCCAAGTGCTGTGTGATGGGGTGAACTCCTGTTACTTTCCTTAGCTTCTGGCAACCTAGCAGTTTAAAAGCATGCAAATGCAAAGAGCTACATAGGTACCATTTTATGCACCTTGAAGTATGGTCATGCTGGCCACATGATCCCAGGACTATCTTTGGGCAATGCTGGTTTTCTTGGCTAAGAAATGGAGATGAGCACCACTCCCTAAAATCAGACACAACTGGACAAGGGAAACCTTTATTTAGCCTTTACTTCTGTTTTAAATATCTCACAAATAGTTTATTTAAAAGTAAGCCTTTGTTCTAATTTGAGATAGGAGATGCAATGCCATTTTCATCAGAGTCAGTTTACTGACCATGTGTATAGTTTGCCCCTATTGTTTGCAATTTTTTGTCTCCACAATAGTCTGCAGAAATATTTGGATGATATTTGTCTGCTTCCTTTCGTTTGGTGCACTTTTCTCCATCAAGCAGTACCTTCAAAAGAAAATAATACATAATTGCTGTGATAAGAACATTCCTGTGAATTTCTGCTTAAACTACACATTTCAATATATATATTTGGAATTCTAAGCTGAATGCTTCCATGGTGAGAAATATATATTTTGACACATATAGGTTTACAGCAATATGCAGAGTTTTCTTGACAAGCAAACTAAAGCCAGATAGAACATTTCTTTTGCATTGCCCCCCCCCCCCAGTTCTCATTCAAATTGATGAAGAGGAATTTGCATATGGAATTAAATCAAGGAACAAAATTTCAGAGATAGGCCTGGTAAAACTCTTTTATTCTCCTCTGCTGTTTAATGTATTATTTTATTAATATCTTTATTTTGCAACTGGATATTTTAACCTATCTAAGTGACAAGTCAAGGGCTAGACTAGGGCTTCACTTCGATTGTTGATACGGCATGTCTCATATTTCTAATAATCATATAAGCTTTAAAATCAATTCAATATGTAATTTTAGAATATTATGTGCCATCCTGGGTAAAACTATACTTTGAAGAATGTAATGGTTTCTTTAAAAATCAATTAAAAAATCCCCTTTGCCCACTTTCAGATTCATTAAGACTCTTTAGGTACCATAGATAAACTACTATTTCAGCCTGCCCAGAAGGGTTAAAATATTTCTTGTCCTGTGGAAGCTATAAGATTGTAATGTCTCTCATCATTAAATTAATGAAAACATAAGGACTTATTTGCTTTTTCAACATGGATGAGTCAGATCAATGTGTCAACTCCTTGCATTTTCCACAAAATATTCCATAAATGAAATTACTATTTACACAGAGCTTGGGATGTTAAACTATATTTTAGGAAGTTATTTGGGGGGGGACTTTTCTGCATGCATACAAACGTATCAGCTTTTGCCCTTCCAAGGTAAGAAATATTATACAGAGGGCAGAATCAGAATTTAGAATAATAAAAAAGGCAAGAGATGAGAAAGAAAAACATAAAAAAGGAAACTATCAACTTCGAACCAAACGTGGAAGCAGTTATTTTTCTGTTCCTCAGTTGCCACATAGAGGGAGAAGGGGGGGAAGGAGGTTAGGGTTAGCGTAACCCTAACCCTAACCATTATTTTATACTGCCCATACCTTTCTATCTTTGCAATCATAGCTTCTACCAGAGACTGTTTGATACATTGCCTTTTGCTCTTTAAATGTCTCACCTCTTCTTCTTTTTTTGAAGATGTCATCCACTACATCCATCCAAGCATAACTATCTCAGTTTTCCCCTACCCTTCTTCTCAACCCATTCACTTTTCTTTCAGATACAGGTAGTCCTCAAGTTACAACCCCAATGGAGCCTTAAGTTTCAGTAGCTAAGTGAAACATTTCTTAAGTTAATTTTGCCTCATTTTACAATATTTCTTGCCATAGTTGTTAAGTGAATCACTGCAATTTGTAAGTTCGTAACATGGTTGTTAAGTGAGTCTGGTTTCCTCCTTGACTCTGCTTGTCAGAAATTCGCAAAAGTGGATCATGTGATCCCAGGACACTGCAATTGGCATAAATACAAATCAGTTGCCAAGCATCTGAATTTTCATCACGTGATCAAGGGGATCCTACAATGGTCGTAAGTGTGAAAAATGGTCATAAGTTACATTTTACAGTGCTGTTGTAACTTTGAACAATCACTAAATAAACTATTGTAAGTCGGGGACTAATTGTCAGGGTTCCAAATAATAGATCTATAGCAAGGAAAATTCCAAGGCAGGTAGATTTCTGAAAGAATAGCTTTATTGGAAATATAACAGATAATCAGATTTGGAAGGGACCTTGTAGGTCATCTTGTCCAACCCTCCCCAAGCAGGAGACCCTACACCATTTCTGACAGATGGCAGTCCAATTATCTTCTTGAAAATCTCAAGTGATGGCGCTCCCACAACTTCCGAGGGCAAACTGTTCCATTGGTTGATTGTTCTGTCAGAAAATTTCTCCTTATTTCCAGGTTAAATCTCTCTTTCTTCAGTTTCCATATCATATTGGCACATATCTGGTGAAAACCGACCCTGAAGTCTCCTGCAGTTTTCACCGAATTAAAAGTACATATTTTTCTACTTTCTCAAAACAATCAGTCATATGGTCCAATTACGGTGCAGAATGGCAGCCGGGTAGCATCACTCCGCCTTCCTCTGACCAGGTATGAGAATGTCCTTGGTTCCCAGGAGAAAGTATCTTGTTTTGACTACAAAATCTCCTCTACCTCAAATTGCCCATCTCTATCTCTCAGCTCCAATGTGGCAACACTGAAGCAATTAAAAATGGCTTCGGTCAGGTCAGCTTCAGGGTTGACACTATATGAATTTCTTTTGAAGTATGATCCTTTCTTTTCATTATATGATCAAACCTCCTCATATGTATTTACATTCAAAACATCTGCATCCAGCACTCATTCATTTTTGATTTTCTCCCTTCTTGTTCCACTACACTGCAGAGCTCAATGGGGAATTCTGAGAGCTGAAGTCTATACATCTTCAGGTTAAGAAAAATTGAAGAAGAACTACCCACATTCCTCAATTATCCCATTACCACTATATTCAACTTACTCTTACATTTCTCTCTAATCAAAACAACAGTAACCAGCTTTGCTGAATAAATAATTGAAATGAGCTAATTCTGGAAAAGTTGAACTGTGCCTATAAAAGAATCCAAAGATTCTTTCCAAGGAGTTTCAGTTGGATACTCCAGGAGTTCCAAATATTTAAATTCTCATTTAGATTAAGTATTATTTTTACACAATCACTAAAATCTAAATTAAAGAAAAATTGTTGCCAGCATAGGTAAGAGAATTTTTAGAAGTACATCTGGATAGGCCCACAAGGGCCAATAAAATGCACAGAAATAAATTGAATAGTACCGAGGTGAAACATAAGTGCAAAGTCAAACTATTTATGGATTCATGCAAATAACATTATACCTTTAGTCAGTAGAGTAAAAATATGATTAAGTAAGGCAAAATGTGGGTTATTGAGGCCAGGATGGTGAAAGAATGGGCTGAATATGATGTACATTTCTCTTGGTGTGATTAATTTCTTTGCTTCTGAGCATTTCTACTTTGCTAGATCAACATGCTTGAGTCTAAGCATTTATGGCTGAGCTCAGGGGTGGGATTCTACCAGTTTGTACCTATTGGTTAGAACTAGTTGTTAACATTCTAAGCAGTTCAAATAACTGGTTGTTAGAAGAAATTACTGACCTAATCCTGTAAGGTAGGCAGGAAGGAAACATTCTGCTGTTGCTTACAGAAACTGCCTTTCTGTTAACCCTTATTACATTCTTGGCAGGACAAGACTTCCTGTCTCAGGAACCCCTCTGGAGTTATTTTTCCCTCCTTTGCTGGTACTTTGCTTGTATGGAGTGACTATTCAAAGTTACAATGGCACTGAAAGAAGTGACTTATGATCATTTTTCACACTTACAACTATTGAAGCATCCCCACAGTCATGAAAGGCCAGGCAAGGAGATGCATGCCTCGATGTGAGTGATATTGAGTTAGCCATGCCCAGCCAATAACATGACCACCAAGCCATGACCACCCAGTCACATGACCACCAAGCCATGACCACCAACTAAGCCACGCCCACAGAACTGGTTGTTAAAAAATTTGAATCCCACTCCTGGCTTAGCTAGTAGTTAATTGTTCATTGACAAAGTGAACATAGGTAGGGCAGGAGGAAGAACAATTTTGTTTATCAGTCCTAACATTATTTTCTCCAATAGAAGAGAATATTTGTAGCTCAGGGTTGAACTGTGGTCTCTTTGTTGCTCTCTGAGCTTGATGGTTTTCTTGCAGATGTTTCATTACCCAACAAGGTAACATCATCAGTGCTACAAGGGTTTGGTCTCATTATATACAAATGACTTCCCATGTCAGTGTTGGTAGGAGTGTTCTTGGTAGTTCCCTGATTAGACGGTTATTTGCCAAGCGGGTAATTCCTTGACAGGGGTGTTGTTTACTGTTTCATCTTAATCTCTGTTGTCTGGTCATTAATTTCTGGTCAGGACCTGTTGTAGTCTCCCGCAAACACTGACAGGGTAAGTGTCTATGTTCTCTATAAGCAGAGAACAAACTCCACTCCTTTGTAGCTTTGCTGATGCTACCTAGTTGGGTAATGCATTTGAAATAAGTTGGGTTGACAAATCAGAAATGAGGAGGTGATAAGCCACCTGGGAAAGTCAAGGGAAATCCTCGAATCCATAAAAAAGTGAAAGTTAGAATATTTTGGACATATGATGAGACACCCAGAAAAATATGCTTAACTTCAATTAATCCTCCAAGGAAAGATTGAAGACAGACAAAGTCCATGCAGAAGAAGAACATCATGGCTTCAAAATCTAAGGGACTGGTTTGGACAAAACTCAGCAACACTTTTCATGTGGCTATTGATAAAAATAGGATCGCCAATGTGATTGCCAGTGTCCAGTGATGGATATGGCAGAAGAAGAAATTGGGTCATGAAACTTCTTGCAAGAAAATAACCAAGGTCAGAGAACACTTTTTTTTTTTTTTGGTTTAGTGGTTGTTTGCTCTCCTTGGCTCTTGGTTCTCATTTTAGTCCCCCAGGATAACAGGCATTTTTTTCCCTACCAAATCAGCTTAAATCTCCTTTTGCAGCAAAGTAAGACATAGAAATGGGGCTGCTTGTATTTACCCTTGCAGTTTTTCTCAACCTTGGCAGCTTTAAACTTTATAGGCTTCCAACTGCCAGAGTTCCCAAACCAGCATGCTGGCTGGAGAATTCTGGGATCGAAGTATCTCAGTTTAAAATTGCCAAGGCTGAGAAACACTGGTCTAGCATACAAGCTCAGCCTCTGGAACAATTCACCACCAGCTCTTGCCAACATTTTAATGCTGTTCAACACATTTCACAGTTCTGTTTATCTCAAAGTTCAATAAAGCAGTCTGTTGCTCAGTTATTCTTTGTTTTCCTCTCCATTTCAAACTTTTCATATTGTTAAATGCTTTACTGCCAACATGGACTAAACTTTGCCTAAGATAGAGCTTTACCAATTTTATTTTATTTTTGTAGAGAAGCTATCCTGCTGGGCTGGAGAGTTTTGAGACAAATGTGAAAGTAAATGAGAAACAGGGAAACATAATAGAATTTGTACCACATAATAAAAAACATCAGACAGATGCAAATGCAGAAGTCTGCCATTCTATTGCCCTATCAAACTCTGCATCAGACCCAGAATAATCCAACTTTTGGATTCCAAAGACTCAATTTAATTTCTCAGATCTATTACTTTTACCCTAAAGGGTTTATCACTAAAGGAGTGTAATTATTGCAGATCTGTTACTACTGTATTGGTCCAACAATCTTGGGTTGCTTATGGGAGATTGACTGGGGAGACAGATGAGGCCTGAAAACTGTCCATTAGCTAAATCCACAATTGTCAGGTTTCCAAGTAATGAAATCCATTTAAAAAGAAAAGTACAAAGTCCATCTTCCAAAAAGATTTCTTTTATTTAGGAAAGCATCAAATTGGCAAAGTCCATGGTAATTCCGGATCTGACACAATCCAGAATTACCTCATAATATTACAAGTTAGAAACAACCCCAAAAAGTCACATTTTCCAATAGAAGTAATTCAATGTTGCTTTATGTCATAAATTTCCACCGAAAGGGGCCCATGGGAAGAAAGATCACCTAGCCAAAACAACTCTCTTTATCTCCACTCCTCCCCCCTTAGGAATGTGTCAAGCCTGAAACCCTTCCCCCCTTGACGACCACAGATAAAGTAAGAAAAAAAATATATGTGAAGACTAACTAAAATGGCTACATTTATGTCAATTTCGCGCTTGACAATAATATCCATACCTAGAGTCTACTAAAATGATTGCTTGAGGTTCATGGCTGTAATGAAATAAGATAATTTTGTATTATATGAGGAAAAACAAAGGAGTCAGTATTTTGAAAGGAGTAGCAAGAAGAGATTGGACTACCATCTGTCAGAAATGTTGTAGGGTCTCCTGCTTGGGCAGGGAGTTGGACTAAATGACCTACAATGTCCCTTCCAACTCTGTTTATCTGCTTTCTGTTACCATCATGTGATCATTTTCAATGTTCCCTGTCTTCTCATAAGGAAAGTCAGTGGGGAAACTGGCAGGAAATAATAAAAAAAAATCATTCCCACACCCATTGCTTTTTCACCAATTATCTTTCTCACTTGGTTAGAAAAGATCTCTGAAACAATGATCCAATGGGTCAATGGATTGCCTTAATTTAATATTATGAATAGGAGGGTCTAGTACGGTAACAGTATATAGGTTGGAAAGCACTTTGGAGGTCTTATAATTCAATCCCCTGCTCATGCAGGAGATCATATACCATTCAGACAAATGGCTCTCCACTCTCTTTTTAAATACCTGCAGTGATAAAGAACCCATCACTGGTGCTGGTGGCAAGTTGTTCCACTGATTAATTGTTCTATCAGGAAATCAGTGCCTGGTTATTGGAACTTTGGAATCAGGTCATAAGTACCTCTGGGGAATCTGTTGTAACTTTGAACAGTTGCTAAGTAAGTGAAGGACTATCTGTAATTGTTGTGGTTAGCCAGCAGCAGGTGCAGACGGCTGAAGAGAGCAAGGACTCAGATGAGGTGCCAGGACTATTAGGGAGTGGACTGCTGCCTTTAGAGATTGTGGGGGCTGGCAGCAGTGATGAGGAGGTTCTCGAGGAGGCTGTGCCAAGTGCGTGTATGTGAAGGATTGCTCATAGGAAAGAGCAATAACAACAGCATGGGTGATTTGGGAGTAAGGCTGCAAGGTAATGGCCCCTCCTTCAAGAAGATAAAAGCCAGCTGTGAAACTAACCTTCTTTGCAGAAGGCAAAGATGTTTTGAACTCCTTGTGGACATTACAGTTGGTATTTGAAGACTCTTGTAAACTATTTCTTATCTGTTGTTTTTTGTCAGACTTGAAAAAACTTGGCAAGTCTCTTTCTTGTTGGAGATAATTAGTTGGAAGCAGCCTTTTATCTGAAGAAACAGGATTCTTAGCTGAAACTTAAAAAGATTATACTGCTGCCTTTATCTTGTGTTTGCTCTCCTGGAACCAGGTTTGGGTCAGAACAGTAATTTATACTAACCTAGGAGAACATGGTGGAGGATAAATATGAAAAAGAAATACTGAAGGATATCAGGAAAGGAAATTTTGAGACCACTATATGGAACCTTTATTGTGATTTGATTCATGATAAACTTGTTAACAATGCAAGTCTATGACACACAGATTTTCTACATGCCAATTTTTCAGAATAATGCAAGCTATAGGAACAAACTGGAAACCCTAATATCAATATTTCAATTTCTTGTTTATAGGAATTGTTTGCTTGGTTTGATGCATTTAGAAGTAATTACTATGAACAGTTATGTAAAATGTACCACTTTCCTCATAAAATCTTTCTCATATCTTTCAACTGCTTGAATTTGGAAAATAAATGCTGAAGGGGATTAAACTGCAAGAATTGTTGCTATGCCAAAAAAAAAAGGGAAAAAGAAGAAGCCTGCATTGTTCTTTTACTATTATTCCTAAAATTTGATGAAAGATTATTTGATTTCACTTTTTTTTTCAAACAAAACAGGGCCATAGATATTGATCTCTGCTGCCCATAATGTTTTGAATGTTTTACGAGACACTTTCTAATAAGATAAATAAGATGTAGAACAGGTTACCAATTTTTGTTATTCCTCATGGTGGTAAGGGCATTCCTCCAATTACGAAGTGTATGAAAAGTATTATGTGCGGGAGACTTCCGGTTTGAGCTTCTTCAGCGGCAGACCAAAACCTCATCTCTGTGAGGCTTTGATCTGTGCTTACTGCTGGAGTGCCCCGTGCCGGCTGGTTTCAGGGCTAAGCCATCCCATAGAGGTGGTGAAGGGGGGGGGGGAGACTGCCAGCAAGGTTGAGGAGAGCCGCATCTCTCCTCCCCAGCTGGCCATCACTCCCTTTTCCAAAGGCAGTTTCAGCGGTGAAATGGTCACCAGAAGAACTCAACCGGAAAAGAATGTGCAGGAGGAAGATAAGTAGAGAAAGTTTTGGTTGACCAGGTCAAACAGCAAAAGCAACAAATAAGGTACCCTGGAACTGAAACTGTTAAAAAACAATAACATTGTTCCCTAAGAAGATTTTTAAGCTGCGAAGGAAAGAGAAAAGGGAAAAGATTTGGTTTTCTCCTTTTCCTATACTGACAGCTAAGAGACTTAAGCAAGAAATTGAAAAAAAAAATCACTTTGACATCAATAGGCATTTAATGCTGAAAATGAAAAGTCAAAGGGATAATAAAGATTTCTGGATAATTAAAAGCTTTTGAAAACAGGAAAGGAGAGAAAAAGAATAAAAGGGTAGGATCTGGAAGGGAGGAGACTGCCTGGAATTAAAAAAGAACTTACAGCAAAATCTCAACAAGACTTCCAAAAGATACATTCTAACTGAAATATTGCAACAAAAACCAGGAAGAGAACGTCAAAAAGAAATAAGAAGATATAACTCGGGATTATCTGGATTACTTGATGATTTCTGGATTCTTAATTATTGTTTTAAATGACTAAAATCAATCGGGTGGTTGTTTAAAACTGTTTAAAACGGCTCCACTTTTAAGAGAACTGAAAATGGAACTTAAAATGTACAAAGAAGATGCACAAGAAGGGAGAGGTTCTGTTGGATTCGCATTTCAGGTTTTAGAAATGGAGATTTGGAATTATGAGAAACAACAAGAAATTCCTGCAGAAGAAGAAGATTGCGACAAAGAAGAAGCCATCTTTAATGAACAAGTAATCTTAGATGGGGGGAAAAAAGGAAAGGGGCATTTCCCTCTTCTGTTGCTTTCTGATTTTATACTTATTTTTCACTCTATTTTGTTTAATGAGAAAAGATAATATGAAACTGAAAGAGAACAGACAAAAGTAAAAATATTATGATTTGAATTGAGAAGAGATAATCAAAATAAAATTGAAAAAATTAAAAGGGGAAAAATTATATAGAAAATGTAAAATAGTATAAGATATGGAATAGAATACAACAAGGAACATGAAATTGAGTTTTGTATCTGTATAAAGAAGTTCAACCCGGGACCATGTTATTTTCAAAAAAGATGTTTTACTTGTATTTTGTATGTGTGAAAACCCAAATAAAACTTTATTTAAAAAAAAGAAAAGAAAAGTATTATGTGTGTCGCAAAAGAAAAAAGTGATAGGGCAAAGAATGAATGGATTTTTAATGAATGTGGACTGAATATATAAGTGAGTGATATGTTGGAGTGATTTTATGATAAAGAATATAAAAGGCGATTGAATCACATACTTTAGCAAACAGTTATTTGCAAAAGTTATCTGGATTTTGAAATTTTTGCACATCTTTATCATTGAATATTAGCAGACATACTTGTGGGTCCTACTAACATACAAAATAAATTTGAATGAATAAACATCTTAATTGAAGGCTTGTTTAATTTAATTCATAAGCAAAAGTCAGCATGCGATTTCCAGTATGAAAAAGTCATTATCCTTTTAATAACTGCTTTCACTATATTTGGCAACATTAGTGGCAACTAAACGCTTTCTGTAATTAATTGGACTTTCACATTTCTATACCCGAATTTTGATTCATTTTTCACAGTAAACGGTTTCAAGTTCAACTCAGTAACATTTCTGAAATTTCTTGCATGAACAATTCACATCAGATGCTGCTGTAACATTTTTTTTATTAAATCTGGATTTTGACTTGGCCATTTCAAAATATTGGATTAGTTCTTCAATCATTCTTTGTAAAGCTGTTATCACTGTTTTGCTTCATTACTCACTTCCATTTCAACTGGTGGACAGATGTCCCAATAGTCTTCTGAAACAGAGTAGAATTCATACTTTCTTCAATTATGGCAAGTCATGCAGCTCACAGGAATAAAATAATCCTCAAATAATGATATTATCACCTTCACAGTGAGCAATTAATATCAGGCTTCTTTTAACTGTAAAATACAATACTTTTCTGCCAGGCATAATGACATTTACAGAACACCAATACTGATCTGTCCATGAAGTACAACTTCTAGAAATCTGTGGGATTATTCAAATGTTTTGGGGCAATTTGTGATAGGTATCACTTTTTAAATGACTGATGACTTCCACTTTGTTATTCTTCCATTAATTCTACTTTTATTCAGTACAATTATATTGGTTCACTGACCTTTTATCAAGGCAAAATAAGGTTGATATTTGGTTGCATCACTTAGGCAGCCAGAGACAGAGATATATTCAATTCCAGGGTCTTGGATTATGTGCTTAGCAATAAGCACTTAAATTTATATACTACTTTACAATGCTTTACAGCCCTCTCTAAGCGGTTTACAGAGTCAGACTATTGCCCCCAACAATCTGGGACCTCATTTTAGTGACCTTGGAAGGATGGAAGGCTGAGTCAACCTTGAATCTAGTGAGATTTGAACTACCAAATTGCAGACAGCCAGTAGCCAGTAGAAGTAGCCTGCAGTACTGCATTCTAACCATTGAGCCACCACGACTCATGGTGGGCCTCTGTTGGATATGTTGACAAGTGTGGATGTTGTTTGCTGGATTCTCCAAACTTTTCTTTATTATCTTTATTTTCTTCTTTATAATTCTGCCCTATAATTCTATGTAGTTTGATTAGGGTTTTTAGTGAGCTATCCAAAGTCAGCCTGGAGTAGAGCAGAATCTAAATTAAATTAGCATATTGATGATGCTTAATTTTGTGCTGATAAATTACCTCACCTACTGGCTTCATATAGATGGTGAATAGAAGTGAGGAGAGAATTGAGCCTTGAGGCACCCTGAAATGCATAGTTCTAAATCCCCTCTCCCAACTATCAACATTGACTAGAAGCAGCTTGAAGAAAGGAGAAGGAAAACCACTGTAAAATTGTGCCACTGTTTCCCAAACCCCAAAGCCAATCCAGAAGGACACCATGGTTAATAGTACTGAAAGCCACTGAAAGATCAAGGAGGGCCAGGAGGGGTGCCCTACTCCCATTCTAATCCTACTATTGATCATCAGCAAGTGTGATACACCTTTTTCAGTACTACAGCCCATCCTGAAATTGGACTGAAAGGATTCTAGATGGACCTATTTCTCCAGAACCCCCTAGAACTGCAAGTCTACCACCTTCTCAACAACTTTCCATAAAAAAAGAGCAGGTAGAACACTTGAAACACTTACTTCTTTTGAAAAGACCGTGGACTACTGCTTCCTTTAAAATAGGTAGAGCATCCTCCTCTCTCAAAGAAGAATTTCTTGTCATTCGTTGGATTGAAATACACATAGTCTTTCAGGAGACCTTAATCAGTGAAATTAAAATAAAACACAGATAGCAGTTTTCATAACATTAAAACATTGTCTATTTCCTCAAGATCAATAGATTCATAATTTTCCAAGGAACTAGAGCAAAACTATGTCTTAATCAACTTCATAGGACACAGTTCCTTTGCAAATTACGGTGTCTTCCAGGATCCATGTACACAGAGATTATGAACAGGTGTAATTCGATCAAAGGTCATTGTCATTTGTTCATTCTAAATGATGAACTAAGGTCCTGGAAGAATCAATCCACAGAGAACAACCCCAAGTTCCTACTAAAACCTATCTTGGTCCTTCCAGAGCCTGGATGGTCCAGTTGAATAGGTCATTTCTCTCTGTAGCAGATAGAAACCATCATAAATATAAGTCAGTTGCCAAGCATCTGAATTTTGGGCCATATGACCATGGAGATGCTATAATGGTAATAAGTGCAAAAAATGGCCATAAGTCACTTTTTGCAGTGCTGATGTAACTTCCAATAGTCACTAAACCAGTGGTGGCTAACCTTTTTGGGCACCAAAAATTGTGTGCATGCTTGTATGCTCACACTCACATGCCAGCACCCAGAAGGTAATGCATGCCCCCATCCCCTACACATGCGTGCACAATCCCCACCCCTCACCTCCCGCCACCCCCTTACCTGCATGTGCCTCACAGCTGGTTTTTGGCCAGTTTGAGGCATTTTTCGACCTCCCAAAGCTTGAGGAAGGCTTCTGCAGGTTTCTACAGGCTTTGTAGGCTGAAATCTAGCCCCATTTCATCACTTCCTGTTTTTCTGAAAAAAAAGAAAGTGATGAAAAGGGGCTAGATTTCGGCCTACAAAGCTTGTAGAAGCCTGCAGAAGCCTTCCTCAAGCCTTTGGGAGGGTGAAAAAGGCCTCAAACTGGCTGAAAATCAGCTGTGAGGCATGTACATCGCTGTGAGGCAAGTTTGCCTGCAGCTCGCATGCCAGCACACAGATGGTTCTGTGTGCCACCTGTGGCACATGTGCCATAGGTTCGCCATCACGGTACTAAACTGTTGTAAGTTGAGAATTATCTGTACTGTTCCCCAACTGTTCCTTTACAATGTTACTGTATGCCTCTGGCTGTAGATTGAATGAGCCTTACAACTGTACAAATGAGTTTGCAACCTTTTCCAAATGAAAAAGTGAGAAAGTATGTGTTTTATGGAGGTCCTTGGGAATCTCTTTTGAGCAGGACATCATGTTCTTTTACAATCTGTATGGTGAGAACTCCTTTGCAATGAGGGCAGCTAACATTTATGAGATTTATATAGGACAAGGCTGGCCTAAATCACATCTAATGAGCACTCATATACCATCCTTTACTAGCTATTCCTTTAATTAAATTGATTGACCTGGGAGGAGAGGGGTTATTATTGCATTTCAGCTCTGATACTTCATATTGGATAACTCTAAATAATAAATGAAAGAAGCACCAAACCTTAACACTGTTTGTTCATTCAGACTCCCTGTATAAATTCATAGGAGTCTCAGGTGGTCCTGAGACATTTTTAGTGGAGAAAATGTGCAAACATTCAGAAAAGAGAAGTGGGTACAATCAGATGAAATGAGGAAGTTAAAAAAATAAGCCCCACTGCAGAAGGGAAAAAAGCCATGAAAAAGAATGACACAAGACAATTTTTCTGGGAATATTTAATTTTTTTTTCATTTAAATATTATATAGATTAAGGGACATTGTGTACAAAACATCCATATGACAGTAAAAGTTGCAAATGAAAATAGAAGAATTTTATTGAAAGAACTTTTGCATGCCCTACCAAAAGACTGCTAGACTACCATATTTGAAATGGACTGTGTGGATGACCTTGGGGAAAGAGGAGAAGAGATAGTGTCTAGGAAGCAATAAGATAAGAGAGGCAGGAGTCCAAGTGGCTCAATGGACAGAGAAAGAAACATAGGGAGAATGTGCTCTAATGGATCAAGTGGTTAAAAGTAGCAATGGGAACTTTGTACTTCCAGACTTAACAAGATTCTGTTAAATGTAGCCTTATAATGAAATAGAATTAACTCATCTGGTTGTGTTTCCTTTCTGGCTTACCCTGGGAATTGACATCAATCTTGCAAGTGTGAAAGTACAAACTTCCTGCCGATCTTATAACTGCTTGATCCATTTGCAATTGGAACTCTTTCTAAGTTTCTTTCTCTGACTGTTAACACTGGGCGCTTGTGCCTAACCTTTCTGATTGTTTCCTAGGCACCATCCCTTCCCTTCTTTCCCCAAGGTCATTCATGCATTCTATTACAATATAGTGGCTAGGGTTTTAGTGCCACTGAAGTTGATGCTGTGACCTGTGGCTTTCATGTGTTGGACGAGTGAGGAGGTGTGTTCCAGCTTTTTTATTGCATTTTTGTGTTCATCCAGGCGGGTACTTATTCTTCTATTGGTCTGTCCAATGTATGTGGCCGGGCATGATGCACAGGGAACTTTGTGTATACCTTGGTTTTCCAGGTCAATTTTGTCTTTGGGGTTTTTAAGGATGGCTGCTATTTTTTGGTCTGTTTTGAAGGCAGTCTTGATGTGATTCCTGTGTAGTATCTTACTGATTTTGTCTTTAGTACCTCTTATGTAGGGCAGGACAGCTGTTCCATAGGTCTGTTGATCTTCTAGGTCTCTGTTATGTCTTAGTGTGTTTTTGTGGATCAAGCTGGTGATATTGTTTTTGTGGAAGCCGTTGGCTGTCAATACTTTAGTCAGGGTGCATAGTTCAGTCTTTATATGTGTCTTGTCTGCCAGGCGTTTTGTTCTGGTAATTAGTGTTTTTGCCACGGAATCTATCTGTGCTGGGTGGTGGTGGGATTGGGCGTTGAGGTAGCGGTTGGTGTGTGTTTTCTTCTGGTATACAGTGTGTCCCAGTGTGCCATCTGTTCTTTTGTAGATTAGTACATCATACATATATATCTATATATCTATATCTATATCTATATCTATATCTATATCTATATCTATAT
>BLBF01000042.1:14807063-14892000 GCA_015471245.1 Laticauda colubrina | reverse complement strand
TCTATATCTATATCTATATCTATATCTATATCTATATCTATATCTATCTATCTATCTATTTATCTATCTATATATGTTTTCTTAGGTTTTCGCGGGTACTTACATGTGTGCTGTTTAGCTTCCTTCGGGTATTATCCCACGTCATTGTAGTTCTGTTAAAGTTGTAGCAACGTTTCAGCAGAATCTCATCTGCCATCATCAGGCTTCTGTATAGAGTTAGTTCCTGGTTTCAAATTTGAGGCTGGTCCATTCTGATTGGTTGGGAGCCTGGATCTGTGTTCATTGGACTTGGAGTTTGATTGATTGGTGTTTCTGGTTTCTTCTGTCTGTTTTGTGGCTTTGATTGGCTGGCAACACTCTGTTCTTGTGTTGGAGGCTTTCAGTGCAGCTTGGCTCCGTGTGAAGGGACGGCTGCTCTTCATTAGCAAGCTGCTATTCATTAACAAGCTGGGTTTCACCTGGGTGCCTGGTGGGGGGGGGTGTTTGGGTTGGAGCTATCAGAGGGAGTCTGTTTTTGCCCAGGTGTTTGCCTGGCTTGTGGCATGGAGATCTTTCTATTTGAGAGTGCAGGCTTCCAAATGATTGACAGTCTGCTGGAATCATCTCTTCTATTCATGCTGTCAGGTCTTTTTTCAATCTCTATGGCTTCTCTGATGATTCTGTGGTTGGGGTTTTCTATCGTGGCCAGGGTTTTAGTGCCATTGAAATTGATGTTGTGACCTGTGGTTTTCATGTGTTGGACTAATGAGGAGGTGTGTTCCAGCTTTTTTATTGCATTTTTGTGTTCATCTAGGCGGGTACTTATTCTTCTATTGGTCTGTCCAATGTATGTGGCCGGGCATGATGTACAGAGAATTTCATATATGCCTTGGTTTTCCAGGTCAATGTTGTCTTTGGGGTTCCTCAGGATGGCTGCTATTTTTTTGTCTGTTTTGAAGGCAGTCTTGATGTGATGCCTGTGTAGTATCTTACTGATTTTATCTGTGGTACCTCTTATGTAAGGCAGGACAGCTGTTCCATAGATCTGTTGATCTTCTAGGTCTCTGTTATGTCTTGGTGTGTTTTTGTGGATCAAGTTGGTGATTTTGTTTTTGTGGAAGCCATTGGCTGTCAATACTTCAGTCAGGGTGCATAGTTCAGTCTTTATATGTGTCTTATCTGCCAGGCGTTTGGTTCTGGTAGTTAGTGTTTTCGCTACGGAATTTATCTGTGCTGGGTGGTGGTGGGATTGGGCGTTGAGGTAGCGGTTGGTGTGTGTTTTCTTTTGGTATGTGGTGTGTCCCAGTGTGCCATCTGTTCTTTTGTAGATTAGTACATCTTGGAACGGTAGTTGTTTGTTTATTTCCATTTCCATGGTGAACTTGATTTTGGGGTGTGTGTTGTTTAGGTATGTTAGGAAATTGTTTAGGTTTTCTTTTCCATGGGGCCAAATCACAAATGTGTCATCGATGTATCTTAGCCATAGTTTGGGTTTGTGGGTGGCATTAGCCAGGGCTAATCATCCCGATTCCCAGGGGTGCGAACCATTCAATTCCCAACAGGCTAGGGCGATCACGGTCGATGATGCTGCCCTGGCATTTCCAATTGTTACCGTCTGGTGCATTTCTTTTCTGTTGCTCATTCTTTTACTTCTATTATCTCGGTTCCATCTGCTTCCGGCTTGTCTCTCTTCATGTTTGGTAGGGGGGGTGCTGCCACGTCTTTTAGGACTATAGCTCTTTTTGTTTCGGCAGACCCTTTCATTGCGGCCAACTGGGAAGAGAGCCTGTTACAAAAGTTCCGGGATGTATTCGATGGGACTCTAGGCAAGTACAAGGGGACCTCAATTTCGTTTAGCCTAGACCCAAAAATAGCCCCCATCCGGCTCAAAGCCAAACACGTCCCTTTTGCCTTAAAACCAAAAATTGACGAACAACTAAACAAACTGAAAGCACAAAGGGTGTTAGAACCAATCGACCATGCCAGGTGGGAAACACCCATCATAACCTCTGTCAGTGCACATCTGTGGAGACAATAAGGCAACCCTAAATCATGTGCTCCAACAAAGTGCATATCCAGTAGTGCAACACTTATTGCACTCCCTAGGGGGAGGAAATTTTTTTTTGCAAAGCTTGATCTTGCACAAGTGTACCAACAGCTACACGTTGACCCCGCTACCACAGAGGCACAGACTATAGTGACACACAGAGGGGCATTCAAGTGCAACTGACTTCAATTCGGCATTAGTGTTGCCCCAGGCATTTTCCAAAGCCTCATGGAGCGCCTTCTAAATGGAATTAAGGGAGTCATCCCCTATTTTGATGATGTATTAGTGACAGCAAAGAACACAAACCAATTAGAAAGCAGATTGAAAGAAGTATTAAGAAGATTCAGGGATACAGGCCTTAAAGTAAAGCGGGAAAAATGCAACCTAGCCACCAACCAGGTCAAATTTCTAGGCTATCTCATAGATGAGCAAGAGATATACCCCAACGAAAAAAAGATAAAGGCAATCAAAGACGCACATAGACCTAGGAACAAAACTGACTTACAAGCATTCCTAGGTCTCATAAATTTCTACAATGTGTTCCTGCCCCAAAAAGCAACCATAGCAGAACCCTTACATCTGGAAATGGGGCCATCGGGAACAAGCAGCATTTCAAAACATCAAAGATCTATTAACATCTAACCCCATTTTGATCCTTTATAGCAATACCCTGCCTCTGACGGTCACCTGTGATGCATCACCTTTTGGAATTGGTGCCATCCTGAGCCACAAGCTACCAGATGGCAGAGAGGCACCGGTCACCTTTTATTCAAAAACACTATCAAAATCGGAGAGAAATTACAGCCACCTTGACCAAGAAGCCCTCGCTATTATAGCCGGAGTCAAAAGATTCCATGAGTACCTTTATGGCAGAACTTTTTCGATCATCACTGATCACAAACCCCTGCTAGGTATACTAGCAGGAAACAAACCGACCTCGAACATTCTGTCACCTAGAATGATGAGGTGGTCTGAATTCCTCACTACCTACAACTACACACTAATCCATCGCCCAGGAAAGATCATCACCCATGCAGACGCCTTGACCGTTCCCCACAACCCATCACAGAAAACGACCCAGCTCCCACCATCTCAACTCTCCAACTTGAGGCCTGGCCAAATCTGCCACTAACCACAGCGGACATCGCTAAAGCCACCGTCGCTAAAGCCAGAATACAATGTATTCTGCATTGGGTTGGTAAGGGCTGGCTGGACGAAAACAAAACCAAGACTTTTAAACCATTTCACACCTGACAGACTGAACTGTCTATTGAGAAAGCCTATATTTTGTGGGGTGACAGGGTGGTCATCCCTGAAAAACTACAGGAAAATGTACTGTGCATGTTGCATGAGGGGCACCCCGGCATAGTTAAGATGAAAGCCCTGGCCAGGAGTTATGTCTGTTGGCCCGGGCTGGACAAAGACATTGAACATTAGGTAGCAACATTCCATGACTGCCAAAAATCAAGGCCTACCCCCCCACTGGTACCAGTCAGGGAATGGGAAACTCCCTGAGGCCCATGGTCAAGACTGCATATTGACTTTGCTGGGCCAACAAAAGGCAACACCTATTTGGTAGTCGTGGATGCCTACTCGACCTGGTTAGAAGTCATACTCATGGCATCCATGACCACCAAGGCAGTAATGAAGCAGTTAGACAAACTTTTTCACCACGCATGGACTGCCTGATATGTTAGTGTTGGACAATGGGCCCCAGTTTACCACTTTGGCATTTGAGCAGTACTTAGCTGCACAAGGCATCTGACATGCCTTGACAGCGCCGGCTCATCCGGCTGCTAATGGCAGCGCTGAACACATGGTTCAGTACACTAAGGAGGGCCTAGAAAGAATGGACAAGGGGGACGTGCAGGAAAAGCTAAACCAATTGTTAAGCATGCAACACATTGCCCCTAGCAGCACCACCAACAAGAGCCCAGCAGAACAACTAATGGGTAGGAAATTGCATTCCTACCTCGACAGACTGCACCCCACTTATACCTGGGACAAACCCCCTGACTACTCCAGTAAATACCGCTCATTCGAGATAGGCAACCTGGTTTATGTGAAAAACCTTACTGGGGACCCGTTATGGCTTCCAGCCACAGTCACCCAAATCACAGGCCCCCAGTCTTACCGAATCATGTTGGACGATGGAAGAGAATGGAAGCTGCACATCAACCAGCTTCGTTCTCGCACCCTAGAATGAACCGCCCCACCAGTGCCGACAATAACCAGACCAAAAACAGCTGGGGGGGGGGGGGAAATACAGAATAATAAAAAAGGGAGAGACGAACCTCCTATAACATGACAACAAACACTACACAAAAACACCCCAATAAATCAAAAAGAGCACTCACATTTAGATGAACCCCAGAAAAAAAGTACGGGAGCAGGAGAATGAGGCGAGGCCTTCTTGGAAGGAAACAACCAGGCCAGCTCGACCAACCCGGATGAACCAAGAGGGAGCAGCGGAGCCATCTCAACTGGCCCGAGAGACTCAGGTGGGAGCGGCAAGGCTGACTCACCCTTCCAGGAGGTTCCATGGAGAAGGCACAGAGAGAAAGCGATCCCATCTGAACCACTTGAAGACCACAATGAGACTGAGCTGTGCAGGTCAACCAGGACTCGAAAAAGCCCCACCTACCTGCATGACTATGTGACACACGTTGGACGAAACTAAGGGGGGAGGGGTGTTGTGTATAAAACTTGGTAGACTGCAAATGCCTTAAACTGATTGGCCGAAAAGGCCGTTCCCGGATTGACCATTTAGGAACCAATCCGATTGGCCCACTGGACGATGGCAATACTCAAAGTACTGTCATTGGCCACAAGCCACGGGCAAGCCACTATAAGAAGGGCTGCCGCAGCTTGGGCTGTTGTTCCCTTACCATTGCATTACTTGTTGAAATAAAAGAGTTGTTGTTGGAACCCGGTCTCACGCAACTTATTTCCGAATGGAACAGAAGGAATGAAACCTGAGACTCATTGATAGAGACATAGTCGGGAAAATACCTATTAATTCTAAATAAATATTTCAGGCCATATTAACTACTTTCTTGAGGATTAGAGTGGGCAAGTCTAGAACCAAAGAGGTTGTAATAAGACTGGTCATCACAAAACTATCACAGAGGTGGCAACTACTTCTACCAAAAAGCAATGTCTATTACAATGTACAAGTATGAGAAAAGCTTATAAGGTATGAATCTTGAATGTGCTCCATCTACGGCTTGAATCTTATAGTAGGTGATTTTCTTCATTTTTTAATGGTTCTTTTATTATCAATAACAAAAGTGTCTTAACATGAACTTTGATCTTGAATCTCTCTCTCAAGACTTTTTGTTTAAGTATCAGTCTGGGTAAACCTAATACACCCTAGTGTAATAGAGGATCTTATAATTTTGGTGGAGAAAGCCTGAGACTTTCCTTCATCAATATTGTTGTTAATAATTTAGAGGAAGCAATGGAAGGAATACATATTAGATTTGCAGTTGACATGAAACTGGATTGTATCAATGATACATAGAATACAAAAATAAAATTCAAAATAACCTTGTTAGAAAAATGAACTGAAAAGAACAGAATTTTAAAAAAGATAAGTTTGCGATTGTCACCACTTTAATATGGTTGCAAAAAAGGTAAATGCAATTGTAGGCTGTATTAACAGGGGTATAGGAGTATATAACCCAGTGGCTCAGTGGCTAAGACGCTGAGCTTTTCAATCAGAAAGGTCAGCAGTTTGGCGCGTCAGATCTCGAGCACCGCCTAATGGAGTGAGTCCCAGCTTCTGCCAACCTAGCAGTTGGAAAGCATGTAAAAATGTAAGTAGAAAAATAGGGAACACTATGGTGGAAGATAACAGCATTCCATGCATCTTTGGCATTTAGTCATGCCAGCCACATGACCATGGAGACTTCTTCAGATGGCACTAGCTCTTTGGCTTTGTAATGGAGATAAGAACTGCCCCTTAGAGCTGGAAACAACTGGCACATATGTACAAGGGGAACCTTGACATTTACTAGTTTCCAAATCAGGGAAGTTAACATTGTCATTTTATTCTGCAATGATCAGATCTACTTCCCCCCCAAAAAGCTCCAGATTTTGGCACCATATTTAACAAGATTCAGATGAATACCATACTCAATGAGTAGTCCTTAATGGGTCTAAGTCTACATGGAGGGAAGTAAGCAGTGAGGTGCCACAAGGTTCCGTCTTAGGCCCAGTACTCTTCAATACTCTTCATTAACAACTTAGATGAGGGAATAGAAGGGGAACTTGCCAAATTTGCAGATGATACTAAGCTGGCAGGAATAGCTAACATCCAAGAAGATAGGCTCAAGATCCAAAGGGATCTTGACAGACTAGAACACTGGGCCATATCTAACAAAATAAAATTCAATATAGAGAAAAGTAAAGTCCTTAGGCAAGAAAAACCAAAAATACACATATAGACTGGGTGAAACCAGGCTCAATAACAGTAACTGTGAGAGGGATCTTGGAGTTTTAGTGGACAACCAGCTAAATATGAGCCAGCAGTGTGCAGCAGCAGCCAAAAAGCCTAATGCAATCCTAAGTTGTATTAACAGAGGGATACAGTCAAGATCAAGGGAAGTACTAATACTACTATATAAAGCCTTACTAAGACCACACCTAGAGTACCACATTATAAAAAGGATATTGAGACTCTAGAAAAAGTACAGAGAAGAACAATCAGGATGATTAGGGGACTGGAGGCTAAAACATACAATGAATGGTTGCAGGAGCTGGGCCTGGCTAGTCTAGTAAAGAGAAGGACCATGGGAGACATGATAGCAGTCTTCCAATATTTGAGGGGCTGCCACAGGGAGGAAGGGGTCAAGCTATTTTCTAAAAATCCTATAGGCCAGACAAGGAATAATGGATGGAAACTGAACAAGGAGACATTTAACCTGGAAACAAGGAGAAATTTTCTGACAGTGAGAACAATCAACCAATGGAACAGGTTGCCCTTGGAAGTTGTGGGAGCTCTATCAGTTGAGACTTTCCAGAAGAGATTGGACTGCCATTTGTAAGACATGGTGTAGGGTCTCCCGCTTGGGTGGGGGGGGTTGGACTAGATGACCTACAAGATCCCTTCCAACTCTGATTATCTGTATTAAATGTGTACAGGTTCAGAAAGGGATTGTCAAGAATATGCTATCGATGCTGAATACTTGAATGTATAGAATTTAAGACATAATAGTTTAAGACATGGAATAATAGTCTTCGGTTACAGGGAGGTATATTCCAGTTACTAATAAGATAAGTAGAGTCTGGACAGCTTTAACTTAATACTTTAATTTTGGACTCTTGAATTTAAGCAGGAGATTTGGCTTGATGGCCTAAAGGCTCCTTCTGATTCTATGCTTTTATTTAAGTTATTCATTCATTAATTAGTCCCGACTTTATTTAGATCCCGACTTTACTATGGAAGATGAAGGAAATCTCCCCTTGTTGTATCCCCATAAGGAAGTATCTTATGAAGCTGGGATGACACCCCCCCCCCAAAAAAAAGAGCAATTAAAGCCATCAAATGAACCCCATTGATCAGTGGGGTTAATCTTGTCTAAGCCAACATCTTTACCAATATTCTACATAAGGATCTTATATGTATGAAAAGATAGACCAAGACCATGAAAACTTTAAGAAGACCAAGAGTCTTGTCATTTTATTCTGTAAATAGATTGGACTTCAAAAAAGTGACCATCCAAAGGTCACCTACCAAAATTACCCAAGATATGTAGTCAGAAATTGAACTTGGGTCTCACCAATCCAATTGTTTATAACCACTCTGCCTTTGACATTTTCAAACTGATACTGACTCTCCTTCAGATTTCATAGTCCCCAGAAGAAACATCTACACATTGTACACATTGTTGAAAAAGCACCGTGCAATCTAAAACCATCCCTATCTATTGGACCGGATGGAATATGTGCCTACTTCTTAAAAAAGCTATCCACTGCCATAGCTGAACCTCTAAGAATAATCTTTGAAAAATCTTTCAGGACCAGCTCCTTGCCTAACCTATGGTCACAAGCCATGGTCATCCCCATCTTCAAAAAGGAAGACCCAAGCCGAGTTGAAAATTACAGACCAATCTCCTTATGCTGCATCACCTGTAAAATCATGGAATCAATTAGAAACCAATCCATTATCCTCTACTTAGAGACAAACAACCTACTCTCTAATAAACAATTTGGTTTAAAAAAAAACTATCCTGTAATCTGTAACTTTTACACTGCAAAAACATATGGACTACACAACTCGATCAGGGCAAAACAATAGACACAATCCACATAGACTTCTGTGAAGCCCTTGATTCAGTGGTACACGGCAAACTACTCATAAAACTAAAATCTTATGATATCTCTGGATACTTACATAACTGGATAGAAGCATTCCTGTCAAACAGACAACAAATGGTCAAAATTGGTAGCCTCCTATTAAATTCTGTACCTGTCAACAGTGGTGTTCCCCCAAGGCAGTGTTTTAGGACCAATTCTCTTCATACTCCACATAAATGACTTCTGTGAGCATATTAAGAGCAACTGCATATAAAGCTATTCAACACCACAGACAATACTACGACCGTCCAAAAATACCTTGACTATGTATCAGAATGTTCAATCAAATGGCAGCTTCAAATCTCAACAAATAAATGCTCTGTCTTACATATTGGCAGAAAAACAATCAGAAAATAAAATACAAGCTAGAATACTCATCTCTAATGACCTAAGTGCTAGAACCCACTGAACTTCACAGCAAAAAAGGCATTAAGAGTTGTTAATCTGAACCTACGTAGCTTCTTCTCTGGTAATATCACACTACTAACTAGAGCATACAAAACATTTGCTTGACCTATCCTTGAATACAGCTCATCAGTCTGGAACCCATATCATTTATCTGATATTAACACAATTGAAAAAGTCCAGAAATGTTTCACAAGAAGAGTTCTCTACTCCTCTACTCATTGCAGAATACCTTATGCCACCAGATTCAAAATTCTAGACCTAGAAAATCTGGAACTATGCTGCCTTCAGTCCGATCTAAGTTTTGTATATAAAATCATACATTGCAAAGTCCTACATGCAAATGAATACTTCAGCTTCAATCATAACAATACAAGAGCACACAATAGATACAAACTCAAGATTAACCGCACTAAACTTGACTGCAGAAAATACGACTTCTGCAACAGAGTGGTCAATGTTTGGAATACTCTACCTAACTCAATGGTTTCTTCCCCAAACCCCAAAAACTTTAACCTTAGACTGTCTACTATTGACCTCACTCCCTTCCCAAGAGGCCTGTAGGGGGTGTGCCAAAGAGCACCAATTGTGACTACCATGCCTGCCCTATTGTTTTTTATTTTTCCTGTAAGTATCTATCTCATGTATTCAAAACTATATTTATTCTTATACCTGTATCTTGTAAGCTATTGACAAATCAAATAAAATATGAAAAAAATGTAAAGAATAGATAGGGAAAGTAGTGTACTAAAATGTGTACGTTCAAAAAAATGGTGAAACATATTTTGTGTTTCGGAAAGAAAAAATACATTTAAAATCAAGGTGGAGAAGAATCACAGGCAGTGGACATATAATGAAGTCATTTGAAGATCATAGCTATGATTTTTGTACCAATTTCTCTCTTACTGTCTTTCTCTGAGGGCTGTGATCCTGGAAAGCTTCCAGCTGTGAAATTAGGGTTTTGTTCATCCCATTTTAGAAAAACTTGTTTGAGAACATGTACTTATTAAGTTAAACTGTCTACAATTGGTAATAATATAAACACACACACACACACACACACACACCTTCCTGACTACTGCCTGCCCACTGAACACTCAGTGCATTTTAGTTTTCTGCATGCCACAAGCAAATATGATGGAACCTGACTTACAGAGTATTGAAATATTTCCACTATACAATATGTAAGTGGAGAAAAAATGATCTCAGTAACTGCTGAAAATTGCCAGAGGTATCTGTTCAGGTAGCGCAGGTCTTGATGCATCCTGTTGGAGTCATGTTAGGTCTTTTTCTGTTCTTTCTAATGAATTATGACAGACATGATATTTTTAACTCAGCCAAAATCCTGCAAACTCTAGTGAAGACAATAGGGAATAGACCAACATAATAGTTTGTTTCTGTTGGATCAAAGTTTCATTTATTTCTATTGAGGAGGTGGATAGGCTACCTGACTCGGGCCACTACTTTTAAATTTTAGACCATATTGAAATAAAGTACAGAATCTCATAAGAATATAATAAATGAGGTCAAAGCCTTGTCAATGAGGGGAAAGGTCTTATCTCATCCCATTCCTCATCCTGTTGGATTAAGCACTGGAAATAGATTGAACTCATGCCAGAAATTGTTCAAATGATGAGATCTTATGGGATATCTTCCTCTAAAAGTCTATGGATGTCACAAACAGGTAATGTTTATATGTTTGGTTATCCTTTATTGAATAGCAGTTGCCAATGAACAACAGGAGGCAAGACGATGTCCATTCTTGTCCTGATTGTAAGCTTTCCATGAGCATCGAGTTGGTTCAGGTTAAATGCTATCTTAGATGAGCCTTCAGCCTGATGATGCTTGATAATAGGACTTTGGGTTCTTAGACAAAATTGAGTCTTGTTTGCTGAAAAAAAAAAAGATGTTCTTATGCTCTTTGTAAAAAGTCTTTCAATGCAGCCAGTATTTTTTTTTTTATTTAGCCTAAAGCTTCAACCATAACAATACAAGAGCACACAATAGATACAAACTCAAGGTTAACCACACCAATCAAACTTGATTGTAGGAAATACAACTTCAGTGACAAGAGTGGTCAATGTCTGGAATACTCCACCTAATTCTATGGTTTCTTCCCCAAACCCCCAAAACTTTAACCTTAGACTATCTACTACTGACCTCACCTCTATCCTAAGAGGTCTGTAGGGGGCGTGCATAAGTGTACCAATGTGCCTACTGTCCCTGTCCTATTGCTTCTTTTTATTTTTCTTATATGTATCCATTTCATGTATTCATAACTATGTTTATACTTATACCTATTATCTTGTAAGTGATTGACAACTCAAATAAATAAATAAAATAAAGTCCTGCTGACTAGTCCACATTTATTTCCATATTTCATGTTCTAGTGAGCAGCAATTCTACCTTTACTATCTTTATTTGAACTCTTTGAATCATTATTTGGATTCTTAAACTCTGCTGATCAACAGCAAAGAACAAAAAAAGATATTCAACAGTTAATCATTTTTCCACCCTCAAGAATCTCTATTTGCATCTTATATTCAAATCAAAGCTTACATCCTGCTTGTCTTCCAACTTGGAATATCATTCCAGACATCAGAATCCTGTTAAGGCTAGGTCCCACTGACCAACGGACGCAAAATGTATGCATAAAGGACACAGCGGACGAGCAAAATTTCAGGTGTGGCTCTATCTGTTGTCATCCACTTCAAAAAGTGGCAAAAATTTGCATAAACAGAATGGAAAAGAACGGAAAAGAACGGACGTGGGTAGTATGTAGCAGGGATGTTAAATGGGTGTTCATAGGAAGCCTAGCTGATGGAAGCAGATGACACCTCTGAAAGGGTTCCAGGGGAGAATTTCGAAGCGGACGCATAGCGGATAAAGCGGATGCATCATGCCTAAAGGAAAGAAAGGGGATGCCACGCGGAAGTATATCAGATGCAAATGCATCCTTTCTATTTCCGTGCTACTAATGATGTGTAGACATTCCATGTACCCTTTCTTTCCTCCCTCTTTCCGTTTTCAGCTGCAGTGGATTTGAGTTGCGAGGATGCCCAGAGGATGCAGAGAGGATACAATGGACGTTTAACGGATGATAAACAGACATAGAACGTTTGTTGCTCATATGTCACGGATTTACATCATGCACGGCGGAAAGTTCATCCATTCACAAAGTTTTGTGCAGCTCAAAACTTCTTGGATGGATGAAATTGCAGTGGACGGATGCTCGACGGATAAAGCGTATGAAACACGTATGCAATGAGTACACAACGGATGCATAGCATTTTCCAACAGATGGCAAGCTTTTTTTTAACATTTTACATCCTCTTTGCATCCATAAGTGCAGTGGGACAGGGCCTTTACTCTGAGGGCCATGTGATCCTACCCAAGGCTATCATTATTCTAGGTACTGTACCACTTTTTAAATAACTGCATATAAATCTAACCCCAGTTAAAACACTGAGGCATTCCTGAGTTCAAGAGTTTCCCTGAAATGATTTTGCAGAACAGAATATCTATCACCTTGGATAAAACTTTTTTCTCATTAGGCTTGTTGCCAGCCTTCCTAAAGGATGACTTCCCTCCTTCCAAGGGCATCCAGTTTTTCTTTTAAAATTATTGGACCTCTAATCACAAACCTTAAACTAACCTCTACAATAAGCTTAGAGGGGGGGGGGTAATATACCACTGTCAAAAAGATCAAAAGCCCAATTTTTGTAATCTTTTCTTTTATCTTCTTTTTCTCTTTTCTTTCTTGTTCATAGTCATCTTTATTTTCTTTGTTTATTTTCTAACACTTGTACTGCTTTTGTCTTGCTAAAAACTTTCAGTAAACATACTGAAAATAAATAATCAACTTTAACATTCTTTATTAATAAAGGATATTTTTTTTTGTGGCTCAAAGTTGTCATAAGGGATCCTTGATGCTCTCTGAGCTTGTTTTTTTTTTTTTTACAGACCCATTACATTACCCAAACTAGGCACCATCATCAGTGTTAAATGCTATGTAGTTTAGGTAATGACTCATCTGCAAAAAAAAAAAAAAACAATCTCAGAGAGCACCAAGGACCCCTCTCACTCACAGTCTTTATTTATAGCCTCATGTGGGCATGTGAACCAGATAAATCCAAAACTTGAAACAATATTAATGTTAAAAATGAACAGTCCTGTAATCAAACCAATTGTCTCCTCCCACTTTCCCAAAACTGGTTTACTTTGTCTTTTGTCAGTGTCTTCTGTAACTGGTTGCTTGATGTTACCTTCACGAGTCACTTCTTGAACCTGCTTTTCTTCCCCCTGCCCTCTCTCTGTCATTCTACATTGTTCACTTGAGTCTAGGCTCCAAAACAAGTTCTTAGCTTCTTCTCACAGATGTAACTTCCACCTCTTCACATCACATTGATATAGCTGTTAGTCAAGGTTCTGGTATTTTTTTATACAGGATCTTTACCCTCTAACTCAAAAGTAGCATTTCTGCCTGGGGGTAGAATTTTCCGCACTACTGGTTCTCTTTTCTTCCTCTGTATATAAGACTTAAGTTTTCTAGGTCACATACATAATATGAGGTTTTATATATGGTTCTGAACTAATCAATGCTCTGTATCTTTCCAAACTAGCTCCCCATGTAGATAGGACCTACAGATCCTTAGAAAAAAGATAGCATGGAAATTTGATTTTAAAAACCTCACCATATTTTTGAACTAAAATAAGAATTTACTCGAAAATATTCCAAAAAAAGGGACTTAATTCACTGCTTTCAGTATCACCACCCAACTTTAAATGACATCATTCTGAACAAAAACTGTCATGATGGCAATGACTTGATTCCACTTTACATACCTGAATGATGAATTTTACTGAAACAGTTTTTGATAGGCCTATCAGTATCTTATCTTTACAATCTTTTGACTAATACATCTAAATCTATTCATTAAAACTCCAGTAATTATCCCCCACCAAAGTGCTAAGTGAATTGATTCAGCAATGTCAAGACATATCCCTGGGCTATTTTTGACAGACCTGGCATCATTTTACTCCATCTTGAGATGAGATATTTTTCCTCCTGCTTTTTAAAAAATATCAGAAAACAATTGTATTTAATTTGCATAAAATTAAATTCCACATCATAAAATTCAGACACATTTTTTTCATCTGTTCAGTTGTGTCTAATTCTTGAAGACTATCTAGATAGGTTCTGTGCAGTTTTCTTAGAAAGGATTTTCAGAAATGGTTTGTCATTGCCTCCTTCCTAAGTTGAAAGACAATGACAAGCCCAAGATCATCCAACCAGTTTTATGCCTAAGGTGGAAGTAGAACACATCAATTTTTACTCTGATGCCTTAACTATTACACTAAAGTGATCCCTTCATACCCATAACACACATTTTAAATATCACACTGTCCATTTGATATCAAAGAGAGCTGTTGTCTCAATTGCTTAGGTAAAGTCCAGAAAGCTGGTTCTTGAACTAGTCTCATTTATTAGAAATCCAAGGAATAAAGAAAAGAAGTTGAGACTCTAAAAAGAATAAAGAGAAGAGCAACAAGAATGATTAAGGGGCTAGAGATTAAAACATATGAAGAACGGTTACAGGAATTGGGTATGTCTAGTCAAATGAAAAGAATGACTAGGGGAGACATGATAACGCTGTTCCAATATTTGAGGGGCTCCTACAAAGATAGGGGAGTCAAATTATTTCCCACAACACCAAAAGGCAAGACAAGAAACAATGGATGGAAACAAGAGAAGCAACCTAGAACTAAGGAGAACATTCCTAATGTGAGAACTATCAACCAATGGAATAGCTTGGCTTTAGAGGTTGTGGGTGTTTCATCACTGAAGGCTTTCAAAAAGGGACTGGACAAGCATTTGTCTGAAATGGTATAGGGTTTCCTGCTTTTTGAGCAGAAGGTTGGACTAGAAGACTTCTAAGGTCTCTTCCAATTATAGTATTCTATATTCTTTATACATCTGAGTTGAAAAAAGCTTCAGTACTCTCTGAATTTCCAGAAAACAAAATTTGCATTTCATTCCCCATTTTTCCCTGCCATCTGGTGTGCAAAAGAAATCCACAAAAAATGGGAGCAATTTTCACAATTTGCCACAGTGGACTTTACTGCAGCATGAATAATCAGCAATTAATTCAGTCATGAATTCACCTAGGGAAAATGGCAGATTGAAGATGGCTCCATGGAAAACAGAGCTGACTTTTTCAGCAAATAACATGGACTCAATAAGTAGAATAGCTCCTTCAGCCCATTCTGAATAAAGAGAGGATGCAAGATCTTCCAAGTGATGATCCATTTGGTTCTTCTCACAACAAAGCATTGGTCTCTTGATGGTGGAAGAATGAGGCAGGATCCAATCTGGGTAGGTCACCAAGACCACAGGTTTAGCCTTCCAAGCTTACAAATTTGCACTGGTGCCCATCCTCAGAGAACTTTTCTCTACAAGAATATCTGCCTTTCTGTGCATATTATTTATGTGGTGCTAAGTTGGGTATGGCTTTTTATTGGCTGATTGGGGTGTTGATGGCTGACTATTAAGTTGTTAGTTGCTGTTTCCTTGTGTTGCCTATCTTCAGCTCCTAAGTACCTGATAAGATGGTGGTAAATCAGCACTCTTGTTGACTGACAAGAGACCATTTACCAGACTTTAATCATTTCTCTGGATATCTTTATACTTGCTTGGCCAATAATCTTTGTAGCTTCAAAATTGAATATATGTCCTTGTTGATTGCAATGAGTTCAGGTCTCCTCGTCTGACTGCTTGCTTATGTTCTGGTAGTTAGCTTCCTGACCATCTGTCCTACATATTCACAGGAGCAATCCATGCAGGGGATCCATAGATTACAGTAGAAGTATCTCCCACCTCCAAGCAATCTTTGCAGTGCATGATTTGTCCTCATATGGTAGTCTCACCCAACCAGGCACCACATAAATACTACACATAGAAAAGCCCAAACCACACATTCTGGTAGAGAGAAGTTCCCTGAGGATGAGAATGGCTCCAGCATGAGTCCAAAAGCTTGGAAGATTAAACTTCTGGTCCCAGTGACCAATCCAGATTGGATCCTGTAACATTATCCTGGGACATATATATTTGCCTTCATTCAAAAGAATGAGGAGCAGAGGGAATTAGAAGCCATGTATTCATGAGTTCTCATTATTTGCTATTCATCAGGAATGACTATTTCTCACTCGACTTGGGAGCCATCCAAAGAGTACTGGCTAGAGGGGAGAATAAAAAGTATTAAATTAATAAAGAAATAAACCTATCATTGATTAGCTGAATACACATCAGAATAACATGTTGAAATTGCTAAGTACTAGCACTTGCAAATATGTAATTGTGCAGAGAGGAGGGATATTTATAGTGGTGAAGATCTGCACTAAGGCAGAATTCACCTTCAGCCATGGAAACTTGCAATGTGATTTTGTGCTAGTCATTCTTCCTTAGATCAATTGAAGAGATTGATGAGAAGAAGATCCCCTCTCTGTTTAGGATATTTTGATCTGCTAGAGAAGAGGTGGGATATAAACCTAATGCATAAAGAAAATTTATGATAAACAAAATAATTCATAACAGAAGGAAGGATGTGCTCCACTGACTGGGTTCTCAACACAAGGACATAGAAGCATCTCAAGTTAAAAGAATCAGTGGGAGTGATCCTGAAGAACCATTGAGCTACCTAGAGGAGATAGTGGCTCACTTATAGGTGATTTCATTAGCAGGATGTCAGATGAATTGAATTGGCCAATCTTTCTCTGGTTATGCTAGCAGTCTGTAGCTCTGAACTCTGATTTTCTATAGATGTTTGCAGGCATATTCACTAAGAGGCAATTTCATTAATAAACTTGCAGGATATAAAATATGGGGATGAATTCTCAGTCCTCAGAATGGTTGCCTTCTTACAAGTCTTGAGCTAAGAGGCACTGGTTGTTACAAGAACCTTACAGCTAAAATATTTAACAAAAATATGTCTTCTTGCTCTTTTTGTCTGCCTCTCTCTCTTGTCCACTTCCTTATGTGCTCTGTGAAAGATGTGTTTGTCAGTTGAATGGTTTCTTTTCTTTTCTTTTTCCTTTTTGGTGGGTCAGGACAGAAAACAGTGTGTAATCTAAATTGAAATCTGCAGTGGGAAGAGGTTGGGATGGAGTTAATGGCTAAAGGGAGTGTGTATTAAAGAAAGCCCTTCTTGGGATTGTCAGACAAAAGAAGACAATTTGTCCCTATATGGAATAAAAATGAAGTCACAAAACATTTGCATTTCAAACAACCTGTGAATGGACAGCATGCTGGAGCCTTTGAGTGGACCAAGAGAACCATGAAAGGAGACTGTGGAGGAAATGTCATATGAAAAAACATCAAATGTTTCACAAGGAGTAACCTATTACATCAGGTTTAAAAGAAACTGTCAAAGGATACAGCTTGCACAAAATACCTGCCTGGGTAGTTTTGCCAAGTGATTTATACAACTGTCATCTTACTCAAACCAATATTACTGGGGTTATAGTCGTGGCTTGCAAATTATAAATTCAGGTTAGGGGGTCTTGGGAATTATGATCCCAAACAAGTGCATAACAAATTGGAAAAGACTGTGCTAGAGTAGCTACTATTTAATATAACTCTCACTTACTTGACAACATAAAGTAGGGGTCATAAAAGGATAATCAACAAAAAGACATTAATGACTTGATGATTTTCCAGCATAAAAAAATCAGATTAATGAAACTTCATGAAACATACATGAAGAAACCACTGGAATAAATAACACATTGAAGGATAATTTAGGGATGTCCAACCTTGGGAACTTTTAAGATTTGTGGACTTCAGCTCCCCAAATTCCCCAGCCAATCAGCAGAGTTAACAGTAAAGGTATTATACAAGCATTCTAAAAGAGACAAACAATATTACATATTGACCTCATACATGGATTGCATGAAAAGAAGAGAGAAAACAAGATGTTCAAAGAAGACCAATAGCAACAAATAATTGTAGCCAAAGTATATTACAAGATTTGAAAGATATCAAGTATAGAAGAATCCCATTAAAAATTAGTAGTTGAGTTGTATTTCATTTATTCTTATGGTATCGACTTCTATGTTGGGAAGTAGGCAAGAAACTAATGAAAAGTTACTCTTCCTAAGTGAATTATGCTGTTCTGTTTATAGGACAACCTAGTTATTAATAAAGCAACTAGATTTGATAGACCTAGCTTATCAAAACTGAAATCAGATCAGGAAGCAAAGATTACTTGTCTAAAATGGAAGAATAAGTAAGTTGCAAGCAGGGACCAATTTTCAAATAACAAACCAATAATGCAAATATATTCTAAATGTTACTATGTTGTTTACAGCAACTGTGTATTATTCTCTGATCACCCTGGTGGAGAGGGAAGCTAGAGAGAAAACTGGATCCAGTGATGTATAAATCTGGCCTTGGTCAAAATAATTCTTATGATTTGAGCATCTCAAGTCACTCCCATGACAGAAGCTTCTATAGGTGACAAAATTATGAGAATATAGATTTTGAGTATTAAATGAACAGTGGAGGACTGGCAAGGAAGATTAGAGGAGGATATTGTAGGGAATTTGGGAACTGTTATAGAAGTTATTCTGCTAACAAGTAGAGATGAAAACAGAACAAAATACAATATGAAACATGTATGATGATTCACAGCAGATATAAAAGGTACTGTCTAGCTTGGAGTCATCATGATTGCTATCAGCAGAAAAAAATATGTCTCTTCCTTTCTATTTGTTTTTTTTTTTTCTCTGAATGAAATTAGGTCTTGCTGGCATAGAATGATCTATACAATGTTCTCCTAAGCATTTACTTACTCATTACCATTAATTACAAGAATGGAAAAGGCATCTTGGCTGTTTTTAACATATAATTACGATCCAGACCATTTTGTCAATAAGTCAGAGAGGCAGAAGACAAAAGAACATTTGGGACCAATGAAACTGCTGAAAATTTACTTCCAAAGATTAACAAGCCTTGATGAGATTTGAAATCAATCTGTGTTGGTAAAGGGCAGATATCAAAACTGAACTTCCAAACCACTCTCCAAAACTGAACATAAAAGCTGATTCAGTTTTATTTGTATTAAAGCTAAACTATCAAGAAAAGACTTTGAATGTCAGGAAAGAAAAAAGGCTGAAAATTGACAATTTGCTCTCAGTGAAAACAAAAACAAAGACTAATTTTACCATTCTGACTTCATGTCACTTATACCAGCAATTAATCTTGACTCAGAGACATAATCTAAAATTTCAGTTCTCTCTTTAGCTCTCATTTTACATTTAATTGGTATGGCTTCTGATGTTCAAAGTCAGTTTTCAACATATGAAATAATATGATGCACTTCAAACAGAACCTGAGAACTGGGAAAGCCTGCATCTTTGCACTGCTTTTCTGTAGCAAAACTAGAGACATAATTCAACATAATTATGTGTATCTATGGATGACATAGTAGACCACTACATAGACCTTGGCCAATGGATCTCAATGGAAGATGATACAATAAAGGAAACTGAATGGCATGTTAAATATGGTCGGCAGGCATTTGGCAAGCTAAGAGTAATTTTCAAGAACAACCTTTCCCTGACCTAAAGAGAAAAGTTTTTGATAAGTGTGTGATACCTGCTGTAACATGCCAGTGAAATATGGACACCAGCCTTACAATCGATACAAAAGCTTCAAGAGGCACAAAGAATCATGGAAAGATGCACGCTCAGTATCAAAAGACAAAAAGACCCACACATGGATCAGAGAACAAACAAAAGAATGCCATATCATCAAGAGAGTAAAAGAATGAAAATGGAAATGGGTTGGTTACATAGCAAGAAGAACTGATGGCAGGTGGACCAAGGCAGTCATAGAATGGATCCTGCTTGATAAAAACATCCATGAAAGAGACCTAAAACAAGATGGATCAATGACATCAGCAAGTATTGTGGACCCAATCGGCAAAAGAAGGCCTAGGACCATACTGGTTGGAAACATGAACACTGCCTTCATCCTGCAGTGGATAGACAATTGCTGAAATGTTGATGATGATGATTCTATACCCCTTGCCGCAATCCTTTTCTCCTCTTTTTCCTTCTTCAATACTTTCTGAAATTGTGGCAGGCACAGGGACACCCCTCTTAACCTACTTTGAAATTTCCAGGTGTTTAAAGACTGCATCCATGAAATGATTTCATTATTTTGTTGATGCAGCTGCTGTCATATTTTATTTTATGAATCACCCAGAACCATAAAACCCTACTGGATCTATCTGGTCCATCCTACAGCCTCAAGAAAAATAGATGAGAGCAGGAATTAGTGGGCAAGCTGCAGTGAATATTCTCAAATGGTTGAGTTTCTCTGAAAATTTCAACAGGACCAACTTCTTTTTCTCATGTCCCTATTAATCCACAAAAATCAAAGCCAAGGTTTGGTCTATAATGCTCAACCAACCAACCAACCAGCCAGCCAGCCAGTCAAATCAATCAATCAATCAATCAATCAATCAATCAATCAATTTCTACAACTACCCAATTCAACAAATGACTCTGGGCACATTTCAAAGCATCAATAGACAGGAATGGAGGCATTGTGGTGTAGTGGTTTATGGACATTGGATTTGCCAACCAGAAATGGCCAATATTAAAGTAGTTTGAGCCCTAGCAGCACTGTGGGATGGGATGGGTTCCCACCACTTGGCTCTGTCTTATGCCTTGTCCAACCACCAGTTTAAAAGTGTTATTGCCCTCTTTGGTAGGAAAGGCTAGCTACGCAACAGAAGCCAGCACTGGACCTGCCTGGACATGAGGCAAGATCAGTAGAAGATGCCTAGATGATGTCATCAAGCTGAATGCCGCTAGCCAGATGGTGCAAGCTACTTCATCATCTGTGGCACACTGTGGATAAGCTTGCAGATGCAAAACTGAAAGAACTAGCAATTAGGCTGTCAGGACTACTATGCAAATCATAGATCTCCCTGACAAATGTATTCCATGTGAAATAAATAAAATAAACAGGAATGGGGGCCCTGCATTTACTTAATTCCACTGGAGTTTTTTTTTTTTAAAGGGTTCAGGGTAAACTCTTTAAACTTGGTTTAATTTAAACTTTAATTTAAACTTTAATCTTGCATATGTTTCATTACCCAAACTAGGTAACATAATCATGACAGCATTTCTCCCCCTCTCTAATCTTCTTCTTCTTCTCAAGGAGCTTCTTCCATAGCAGGTAGAAAACAAATGTTAAGGCCAGTAGATCTTGATATTTCCAATGTTATTATTTTGTTCCTGCCTTCAAACCTGTGCAGGTCCGGTATTGTAGCTACTTTTGCCACAGACCCTAAATAGATGCTATTTATAGTCCCTGAGAGCTGAAGTACCAATAAGCAATAATGACAAATGTGTTTTTTGATATGAACCTTGGGAACAGAAAGAACTCTTATCCCTGAGATGTGATGTGCCACCATCTGTCTTTCATTTTAACCTGGTTTTCTTGTACTTACAATACCTCATTTGCATCCTTCTCCAGAGGTGTCTAGAGCAACATTTTAACTTGTATGGGAAAATGTTAGCATTTATTACATGTTCTTTCCTCCTTTCTTTAAAACATATGCACACAAAAGCCTAAATGATTATTTTGACATACGGACATTTCAGTAATGAGAAAGGTATTATCTCATTAACACTATGGCCTCAGAATTACACAACTTTGGTATGGGGATAGATTGAAAACAAAAACTTTTGTCACTGAATTTAGATTCATTATAAGGGAAATATTCTTTCTTTTATCATGCAATTTGTATCCCATTCTGGAGTCCATAGGGCACTCTCTTCATCAAGCAGCAATAGAAATTAAAAAAATGTTATCAAAACATCAAAAAGCATTTTAATTCAATTCCAATGAATCTTGATGTAAACTAAATTAAAGTATGCTTTTGTTTACTCTTGTTTGCTGCCTTTTAATTTGCTTTGTTCACTATTGCTTTTGCCTCTCTGTAGTTTGCATAGCACTGCTCACTTTGAAAAAGAATAGCATGGATGGATATGTGTACATGTATTCTAATTCATGGGTAATGTCTATATCACAGCCCAGATGTTAGTTCATTCAAGGCAGTCCAAACAAGCTGCATGACCAGGAATGTTCGTTCTATTTTTATTCTAAGATTACATTAATAGACCCTTGCAAGATGGAAAGTTTTCTCCCCTTCTTTCTCTTTATGCTATGGAAAACCAGGGAGGGTCCCTTCTGAAATGTTTCGTATGCCACCATCCCTTTTGTCTCCTATGTCATCTCCCCCCATGACACAACTTTTAAATACTAGTAATCCCATCTATAGCTTTGCCGACTGTCTCCCAAGACCATTCCCACATGCCCTTACATCAGATGTTCTTTAACTTCCTCACTGGAAATTGTTTGTTTGTCTGTTTACTTGTTTGTTTGTTTTGTATGGTGTAACAGAATATAGCATTGACTGTTATTTTTATTTTTGGTATTTGTTAGATCGCGGAAAAGAGACTCGAGACCAGTATTACTTTCAGCTCTTTATTTAGTTCCTAAAGTCTGTTCTAACTGTGGAGCCACGGCAGCCTCTTTTATAGCGGCTGCTTGCGGCCAATGATGGCTCTTTAAATCTCCCACCAATCTGGCAGGCCAATCACAAAGCGGCAATGCGAACCAATCAAGGTAGCGTTTCTGAACTACTCACCAAGCAGTATTTGCTGGCCAATCAGAAGAGGGTATTTCAAGTATGTTAATATAGAACACCCCTCCCCTCTTGGTTTAGCCTGACCTATGTTACGTAGTCCGTAAGTAGGCGGGCTTTTGATGGTGTCTACTTGACTTGCGCAGCTCAGTTGCATTGTTGTCTTTGGCTGGTTCAGACGGGATTGCTGTCTCTCCTGTCTTTCTCAGTGGAACTTCCTGGAAGGTTGAGTCAGCCCTGCCGCTCCCACCCAGTCTACCCGGGCTGGTTGAGTCGGCTCTGCCACTCCTGCCTGGTCTATCCGGGCTGGTTGAGTTGGCTTGGCTGCCTCTTCCAACACGAGGAGTGGCCTCATGTTGGTTTTCTGCTGCCAGTTCCCTTCTACCAAAGTCTCCTGCTGATGAGTAGTTTTGGTTTCTTGATTGGCCTGCTGGTGGTGTTTGTTGTTGGTTTCTTTGTTGTTGTGTTATTAGCGGGTTTTCTCCTCCCCTTTGATTTATGTTTAGGTGATCTCCCCCCTCTCTGGTTTTGTTATAGTCTTTTTGATGTGGTCTTTGTGTGTGTGTTTGTTCTGTGTTCACGGTATTGTCAGTGTTTCTTTCTATTGTTCTAGACCTTAGTTGGTCTATGTGTCTCTTCCAGCTCCTCCCGTCCTCCGTTTCTAATCAGTATGATCGGGGTCCCGTTATTTGGGTTATTCTAGCTGGTATCCAAAGTGGGTCTCCCGTAATGTTTTTTGCGTATACCAGATCCCCTGTTGTAAATGTGCGGTATTTACTGGAGGAGTCTGGTGGCTTTTCGGGGTTGTATGTTGGGTATAATTTGTCTAGGTGTGAGCGTAGTTTCCTGCCTATCAGAAGTTCTGCTGGGCTCTTGTTAGTCAATGTGTTCAGTGTTATATGTTGTATGGTTAGCATTTTATTGATTTTGTCTTGAATTTCACCCATGTCTATTTTATCTAATACCTCTTTGGTATACCGAACCATGCGTTTCACCCGTACATTTGTAACCGGTTGAGTGGGCGCTGATAGGGCATGTTGTATGCCCAGTTCAGCGAGGAATTTTTTGAACGACAGTGCATGAACTGCGGCCCATTGTCCGAGATTAACAAGTCCAGTAACCCATGCATTGTGAAAAGTTTTCTTAGCTGTCTGATGACGGCTTCTGTCATTGTGGACTGCATGACTGTGACCTCCAGCCAATTGGAGTAAGCATCGACAATTATTAAAAATGTATATCCTTTTATGGGTCCAGCAAATCTATATGGATTCTCTACCAAGGGCCCCTAGGCGTCTTCCACTCGAGGGTAGGTGCAAGAGGGTGGGTAGGTCTGGATTTTTGGCATTTATTGCATGTTCCCACCCATGTCTCAATGTCTTTGTCTATCCCGGGCCACCAGACATAACTCCTGGCCAGGGATTTCATTTTGACGATACCCGGGTGTCCCTCATGTAGCATGCACAGTACTTTTTCCTGCATTTTTTTTTTTGGAATGACAACTCTATCCCCCCACAGTATACATCCCTTCAATATCAATAGTTCAGTTTGTCAGTTTCAGAAAGGTTTAAACGTCTCACTGTCATCGGTTTCCAGCCACCCTTTCCCTACCCAGTTTAAAATCCGCGCCAGTTGTCTGTCTCTTGCGGTCTCTTTTGCAATGTCTGACGTGGTTATGGGTAGGTTTGGTAAGATCTCTATTTGTAGTGTGGATGTGGTTGGTGCTGGGTCATCTTCCAGATCAGGTAGTGGGAAAAGGCTCAGGACGTCAGCGTGTGATATGTTCTTCCCTGGCCAGTGGATTAATTGGTAGTTATATGCAGCAAGGACTTCAGACCACCTTCTCATCCATGGTGACAATATGTTTGGGGTGGCCTTGTTTCCTGGAAGTATCCCCAGGAGTGGCTTGTGGTCAATAATGAGTGAGAAAGTCCTACCGTAGAGATATTCATGGAATCTCTTTACTCCAGTGATCGCTGCTAGTGCCTCTCTGTCCAACTGGCTGTAGTTTCTTTCTGCCTTGGACAACATCTTGGAGTAGAACATGATTGGTGCTTCTCTCCCATCTGGTAGTGTGTGGCTGAGTATGGCCCCGATGCCAAATGGCGATGCGTCGCAGGTCACTGTCAGTGGAAGGGTTTCGCTGTATTGAATGAGTACCAATTCGGATGTCAGCAAATCTTTTATTCCTTGGAACACAGTTTCTTCCCATTGGCCCCAGGTCCAGGTAGCTGTCTTATCAAGTAGCCTATCCAGTGGCTCTGCCGTTGTTGTTGCCTTCTGCAGAAAAAAGAGATTATAAAAATTAATGAGTCCCAGAAATGCTTGTAGTTCTGTTTTGTTTTGTGGTCTGGGGTCTTCTTTTATAGCTTTTATTTTCTTTTTGGTGGGGTGAATTCCTTCTTTGTCTATTAGGCACCACAGGAATTCAACTTTCTCAGTGGCTAGCTGGCATTTTTCTTTTTTTACTTTGAGTCCCACCTCTTTAAATCTTTGTAGGACTTCCCTGAGGCAGCTTTCCAATTGATTTTTGTTCTTAGTGGATACCAGCACGTCATCAAAGTAGGGCAACACCCCTTTGATTACCTGTAATAAATGTTCCATCAAGCTTTGGAACACCCCTGGGGCTACACTGACTCCGAATTGCAATCTTTTGCATTTAAATGCCCCCCTGTGAGTCACAATGGTTTATGCCTCCGCTGTTTTGAAATTGACGGGCAATTGCTGGTATGCCTGTGCCAGGTCGAGCTTCATGAAGACTTTTCCTCCCCCCAACAAATGTAACAGATGTTGCACCAATGGAACGGGGTATGCGCTTTGTTGTAGTGCGTGGTTGAGGGTGGCCTTATAGTCTCAGCAGATTCGCACAGACCCATCTGGCTTAATCGGAGTCACAATTGGGGTTTCCCACCGTGCGTGTCTATTTGTTCCAGTACCCCTTGTGCGATGAGCTTGTCCAATTGCTCATCGATCTTTGGTTTGAGTGTGAAGGGGTACTCACCATGCCCTTAACTGGATTGGTGCTATGTTTGGGTTCAAATTAAATGAAATAGGGGACCCTCGGTACTTGCCTAGCTTCTCGTCAAATACGTCCTGGAAGTCCTTCATCAGGCTCTCCTCCCAGTCTGCCTCGGTGATGCTGTTTATGCCAGTCACTTCAATCCCCAGAGGCGCAAACCATTCTGGCCCCAAAAGGCTTGGGTGATCCCTGTCCACTATTGTTAATGGGAGGATTTCTGCGTGTTCCTTGAAGGTTATTTGAAAATGTCTGAACCTGACTATGGGGATCCTGTTCCCCTAGTAGTCCTTCAAGGTCAGTTTTTGGTTCTCCTGTTTTCTTCGCCGTATGCTGGGTATTAGTTGTTTTATGGTGTCCAGGACACCATAGACAGGTATGATCTGGAGTCCACTTCCATGTTGCACTGTTGGCCTTCAATGTTGACCTGTATATGTACCTTTGGGGCATCTGTCACGCTTGAATGCCCAATGGTAATCGTTTGGTGGGTCTCATCCTTCCAGTAGAGTTCGCTGGGCCGCTTATTTCTGCTTTCGGGGCTCCAATGGCTCCCTGCCTGTCTGTCTCTGCTCCTGCGGGGGGGTGCTGTCTCGTTGCCTAGGGCTGTAGCTCTTTTTATTTCAACAGACTCTGGAAATGTGTCCCCGTTTCTCGCAGTGCCGGCAAATAGCATCTAGGAAACGGCACTCAGAGCGGGGGTGGTTTCCTCCGCACCCGGCACATTGGAAATCCGACTTATGTTCTCCCCTTCCCTGTCTATACCTTTCCAACTGGAGTCTATGTATTTCTTCCTCCTCCTCGTCGGTCTCGGATAAGGACTCGACGTCCTCATGGTGCGCGGTAATGGTGGTGGTCTTTTGGTTGCCCTCTGGCTTCCTCTCTCAGAGTTGGCTTATTTCTGCCGGTGTTTGCTGGGTCGCTGCATTCATTTTCTGTATGGTTGCTGCTGACTTCTTCGTGGCATCAGCTGCGGTGGCCTCGGCAATGGTCTCGGTGACTGTGATGTTTGGCCAAGTCAGTAGTCGGCTCTGTAATGTGAGATCCCTCAGTCCTAGGAGCACGTGGTCTCTCATGGTCTCTCATGTGAAACTCACATGCACCGCCAATGTCCCTCAGAGCCGCTACAAATTCCCCGTCACTCTCACCTTCTCTCTGATCTCTTTTATAAAATTTGTGTCTCTGGATAAGGTTGGAGACTCCCGGTGCATAATGGGCTCTCAGTAGTCAGTCCAGCTCTGGCCACGCCATCTGTTTGACGTCCTAAGTTTTGGCCAATGCTTTGGCCATTTTGAACATGTGGGCCCACAGTGTGTCAGGAACATGGCTTGCTTCCTTTTATCGGTGATCCCTTGCAGGTCGTTGCTCTTGAGGAACATGAGGAATCAGTCAATGTACGATTCCCAGTCCTCTGTTGTGGGGTCGAATGGTGCAGGTGGCGAGTTGCTGCTGGCCTTCTCATCCATTGGTCAGTCCTCATTGCCATGTGCTCAACTGGTCTCCTTTGTCACAGGAACCCATCCTCGTCACCAGTGTGACTTTGAACTCTTTATTTAGTTCCTAAAGTCTGTTCTAACCACGGAGCCATGGCAGCCTCTTTTATAGCAGCTGCTTGCAGCTCGCAGCCAATGACGGCTCTTTAAATCTCCCGCCAATGCAGTGGGCCAATCACAAAGCAGCAATGCGAACCAATCAAGGTAGCGTTTCTGAACCAATCACCAAGCAGTATTTGCGGGCCAATCAGAAGAGGGTATTTCAAGTATGTTAATATAGAACAGTATTCATGCTTCTGCTTCTTGCTGGGAGATCCTTGTGAGGTCTAGCAGCCAGAATGTGTGGACTATTCAGCCCTGAGAAAGTCACATTGCCTGGGATGCACCACAAGGAGACTTGTCTACACAGCATCCCACTGCAGATACTGATATGAATTGGTAAGAGTTGGATTTAAACTAGCATCTGAAGGACCAGTTTGCCAATCTAACTTTAAACTACTTTGGTGCATTATTGTAAGCAGGAAGTTCCCAAATAAAAGAGGTATCTCTCTATTTTTTCGTACACTCATTTTTCAGAAGTTTTATGTTCAACTTCTGGCAGCACCTGTATAGTGAATAAGGAATCATCTGCTGTTGACCAATCAATGTCATTTTGCTGAAGAACATCAAGTTGATAAAATCCAAGATTCTAGCCAAAGCATCCTCACTTCACTCTTGAGTTGCTCAAACGTTACTCAAATGTTTCAAATACCAAGCTCATAAAATTAAGGAAAAGGGAGAAAGTAACAGCATATTACTTTTGCTTTAACAGCTGTGATATATTTAAATTACATCCCTTAATAGAAACACAGAAAATGTGTAAGAGAAAGAACTTCCTCAAATCTTCCTTTCTTTCTCAGTGATAGGATTTTGAAAGATTTTATCTTTTCTTACCACAGCAAAGACCTCCTTTCTGAATTTGGAAAGGCTCTGCAATACTTCAATTTTTGTTTGATTGTCAGTATACTTTAAAATATTTTTTTAGCTGGTAGGAAGATGAAAAGTGCTAGGAGCCTCATGTCTTAATTTTTTTTCCGAATGTCAGATTCCTTTAATTTGCAGTAAGTGAGATAGCCAAAGTTAATATATATGAATAATAAGGAAAAATAAATAATAATTTGCTAAATTTATATGCTGCCTGATTCCTGTCCATTCTGGGAAGTTTACAATTGTTAGAGAAAAAAACAATACAAATAACCTTCCACAAAAATAGCACAAGACAAAAAAAACAATGATGGCAAAGAAAACAATATTAGAGGGGAGAGGGAAAAAAGGAAGAAAAAGGCATCAGTCATTCTTGACAAAGGCCAAGGTGAAGTGCTGTTTGTTCAGGACTCTTCAAAATACTGTAGAATGAGGCTATTCAAATCTTGGGGGGAACCTCATTCCAGACACTGCTACAGAGGGGAGATGCTGCTTCAGAGAAGGTACATGTCCATGGTTCAGATAGATGCCATTATTTAATTAATGGAACCTAGAACACATCCAGCATTCCACACTGAACCAGCCATTGTGATGGAGTGTAGTAAGAAGGTGGATTCCTGGATGGGGGAGGGGTGCATTCCTGAGGAATAAGAGGCAACTCAGCCTGGATGTTATGTGTGAGAGAAAGAGGGTGAAAACAGCCCCTGCCTAATGGTTCACAGAATATATTGTAGATGCAGATAGAAGAGACTTCAATCTGGCAAGATTTTGCCTATAAGTATCAAACTATAAAGAGCTTACCTTGGAATAACTACCATGTGTCTTTGATGGTTTGGAGCCTGACAGCCAAGAAGATACCATACTAAAAGAACAGAGTCTTATACAGGCATTTTTACGATCAGATAAAGAGATGTTCATAGTCATGACTTGACAATGATGGTGGATTCCTGCATTAAACAGAGAATTGAATTAGAATATCTTCAAGTTACCTTCCATTCCTTATATTCTATGATTCTACATATTTATAGCTGTTCTTAGGAGAGGGGGAAGTTGGGAAGGAAAGAAATGATTAAAAGGAAAGATGAGAGACAGTGGAATTGCCAAAAGTGAAATTCAAACAAAACAACAATGAACATGGAAACAAACATTTATGCACTATATGGTTAACAAGTGTCAGTTTGCTGTTGCACAGAGGTTTAAGGGCCTGTCACATAGGCCGACGGATGCAAAAAGTATGTAAAAAGGACACAGCGGACGAGAAAATGCTCCATCCCTTGTTATCCACTCTCAAAAGTGCCCCAAATTTGCATAAACAGAGCGGACAACAACGGAAAGGAATGGACGGGGAGAGGACGTAGCCAGGATGTAAAGCGAATGCTCCACGGAAGCCTAGCGGATGGAAGCGAATGGCACATCCGCAGGGCTTGCGGGGGAGCACAGCGAAGCGGATGCGCAGCGGAAGGATCGGATGTGTAGAGGATGCCTAGCGGATGCAAAGCGTTCACTGCGCATGCGGGGAGGATGCATTGCATGAGCCCCGCAGATATAAAAGGATGCAGCTCGCAAGCAGGTCACCATTCAGAGGAAAGACCTGCTGCCAGACACATCTCCAGCCAACAACCATGGGGAAGAAGAGGAAGCCTGTGCCATCTTCTGCCAGCCCTGGCAAGAAGGCCAGGGCCCCCATCCCACCCCCTGGTGCTGACTCTGCTTCTGCTGGGGCTTCTGCTGCTTGGGCTGACTCTGCTGGTGCTGGGGCTTCTGCTTCCGCTGCTCCTGGTGCTGGTGCTTCTGCTGGTGTTTACTCTGCTTGCGCTGCTCCTGGTGCTGGTGCTTCTGCTGGTGCTTACTCTGCTGCTGTTGATCCTGGTGCTGCTGGTGCTGCTGGTGCTCCTTTTGCTACTGCTGCTGTTGCTGCTGCTGCTGGTGGTGGTGGTGTGGTGAACCAGCCCCTGGAACCTCAAAGCCCTTCTGATGATGGCCCAGAAGGCCCTGCCAGAGGGAGGAAGAGGCATACATGTGAACGGGAGAGGAGGCAATACTCCATCGAAAAGGAACATGAGGATGAGGTGCTCGAATCGCTGAGGGAGAACAAGTACCATTGGCGGAAGGGACACAGGCTCTATCGAGACACCAAGAGGAAGCAGGCGGCTTGGAGAGAGAAGGCGGAGAGCCTGGGCTACACATCGGAGGTCCTCCTCGGGTGGTAGAAGCACATGCACACCTGGTACGGGAAGTTGCACCTCAAGAAGTCTGGCCAGGGTGCGGTCAAGCTCACCGACCAGGATACCTACGTGATGGCCAAGTGCAGCTTCTTGGAGGGTGAGATCCACCACTGAGGAGCAGCTGCTCTGTCTACCCTCTCTCTCAGGCAGCCCACAGAGAGCCAGTCCTCTTCTGGCCAAGAGTCAGCTCCTGTGTCCAGGCAGGTATCTTTGGAGCGCCCAACGACGGAGACCCCCCCAACAGCTGCACTCCCCATTGCGGAGCACGTGGAGGACCCTTTGACACAGTGGGAGCAAGGAGAGGGCACTCCCACCAGAGACCACAACCCACCCACACCCAGCTACACCTCCACAGAAAGCAGGCAGAGAACCAGACCGGAGGGGCAGAGCCACACTGTCCTGCTGGAGATCAGGGACACCGTCAAAAGCAGCATAGATCTCCTTTCTCAGCTGGTACACACCAACATACCATCCTCAAATTGAAAGCCCTTCCTCACCTACGTCAACCAGACCCTCATGGACATGTCCGAATCACAGTACCAGGTGATAAAGGAGAGGATCACAGGTCTTCTGCACAACCCTACAGGCCCAGATGAACCTGCTCTGACCCAGTCCAGGTCTGGTCCTCCACCCCAGGTGATGTCACAGCCCTTCCAAGGCTTTCCACAGGCCCTCACCTACCAAGGCTATGGCAACCAGGAGTTCAAGCAGCACAGGAAGGCCTTCCCAGTCCAAGCACAGGTATATCGTACGCCATCGATGCCACAGATGCCACCGATGCCACCGATGCCACAAATGCCACCGATGCCTCACCTCGCTCACCTGCAGACCAGACAGCCCCACTATACTCCTCCTTCCTCCACCCCACAGCCAAGCCCGGCCTCAGAACATCTGTCATCGGTCTTGGGACTGACACCCCATGTCATGGAGGAAGGGGCTCTCAACATCACAGGACTGAGCCAGCTCTCTGAGAGCTTCCTCCACACACCATCTCCTGTTGTCCTCTAAGGGCCAGGCACCCCAATGGCGCCTCAGACCAGCACTCCAGCAGCAGCCACCTCCACAGAACCTGGACCCTTCACCCCTGAGACTATGGGCATGCCTCAGAGTGACTAAGAAGAGTGCCAGAGACTGGGTTGCTACCTGTTGACTTTATCTTTGCTTTGGACACTTGACTTGGGTCATTTTGCTTTTACAGTTTGTTATTAAGAAAGGTTATCTTTGCTTCACAAACTTGCTTCAGTTCTTTTAGTCAATAAAGTCTTGGTGGAAACTTTTAGCAATGGTTTAAGCCTTTTCATGCTTGTGGGATGGGTAAGGATAGCAGTGGGATGGGCAGAGATACCTTTGGGATTGGTAATATCTGTGGGATGAGTAAGGATAGCACTGGGATGGGCAGGGATACCTGTGGGATGGCTAATAGCTGTGGGATGGGTAAGGATAGCAGTGGGATAGATAAACCTCCAGTGCAAGCATAGTGGGACTGTATGGTCCACCCTCCCAGGTGCCACACCTATGGCCCTTTATTATCAATAACAATTTAATTATTCATCAACACATTTCAACATAAACACAACTCTTTATTAAATGCCCTGTTCATTGTAGGGTCACTCAACATACATGGCACAATCTCATCAGTGTTATGAGACAGGCTGAAGGAAGCATCCATTAAGCATTTACCATCCTGTCTTGCCACTCCAATGCTCCAGCTGGGGAGTTGCACCAGTGTTTCAGGAGGTTGCGCTGCTTCATCCCTTCATGTAAAGCTCTGTTGGAGCCTTGCACATCCACAGTATCTATCAGGTTTTGCCCTTGCCTCCATTCACCAGGCTCCATGTCCCCATTGCCTTGTTGACGGTCCACAAGCCTGTTCTGCAACATTGGGTAGCGGGTGCGCATGAGATTGTGCAGGATGCAGCAAGCTTCCACGATGTTCCTCACAGTCTCTGGGCAATGCTGCATGGTGGTGAGAAGTACCTGGAACCTGTTGGCCAGGATGCCAAAGGCATTGTCCACCACCCGCCTTGCCCTGGACAGCCTGTAGTTGAAGAAACTCTCTTCACAGGTGAGGCATCTGGAAGTGTAGGGCTTCATGTGGTAGGTTCTGAGGGAGAAGGTGTCATCCCCCACGATGAAGTAGGGCACATCTTGTGTGTCGTTGGGCAGGGGGTCTGTATCTTGGAAGCCCATGATGAAGTTGTGTTCCAGCCCCTCCTTGAGATGACTGGCATTGTATACCTGGGCATCTGAAGCTGACCCGTTGCCTGAAGCATTGATGTACATGAACTTGTAGTCAGCATCGACCATGGCGAAGAGGATGATGCTGAAGAAGCCCTTGTAGTTGTGATAAGTGGACCCTGAGTTGGCTGGAGCTTTGCAGGCCACGTGCTTACCATCTATGGCTCCAACGGTGTGGGGGAAGTTCCACTTCTGATACCACAGCTCTGCAACTTTCTTCCAGCCTTGTTCAGTGGAGGGGTACTGGAGGAGCTCCTCCAGGTATTCTTCGATAATGGCCTTCACCACTTCTCTGACCACAATGCTGATGGTGTTGTGTGGCATCCTCCAGGTGTATTGCATACTCCTGTACGTGGTCCAGGAGGCCAGGTGGTGCAGAGTCAGTGCCACCTTGAGCCCAGGTTCCAGGCTGGGCCGGAAGTTGGTGTTTGCCTTGGTCAACCTGGGTGTCAGCCGCTCCACAACTTTGTCAAACATGGCTGGAGGCATCCTCATGAAGTTCTGGAATGCACGAGCGTCTTCGTTCCTCAGCTCCACCCTCAGCTTGTTATACAGTCCGTACTCAGCTCTTCTCGCAATCCATCTTCGGACCCAGACACTTCTTGAACACCTCCTTTTCTTCGTGTAGAACAGGTGAAAGAGCCTGTAAAGGGCTTCGCACTGTTGTAGAATGATGGCGGCTACCAAAAGGAGTGTGCGACGATCCATGGTGGAGATGACTGGATGCTGTGGAAGAGCAAGAGCAAGATCAAGATCAAGGCTGAAGCGGTCTGCACAGCAGGGCTGCTGGACTGAAAGTGAGATCCAGGTGATTTCTCCCCCTTTTTATAGGAAATATAGGTTTTCCGCTAGGTGTCCTCTTGCATCCTCTAGGCATCCTGCAGACATCCTAAATATCCGAGATACGTCCCCTGTATGAATGTTTTTTCCGTTTTAATGCTTTGTATGCGAGCTGCATCCACTTTTATCCTTTCTACGTCTGTGCTACTAACACTGGGTGTCCGTTCTGCCTCCGTTTCGCTTCCTCCCTGTGTCTGTTTTCTGCTTAAGTGGATGTGAGTTGCGCGGATATGCAGCGGATGCCTAGCGGATATAGCGGATGCGTAACGGATGACGATGGACGTATAACAGATGGTCCCCGTATGCGTAGCGGATGTATAATGGACGCGTTGGATACTTTATCTGCTCAAAATGTTTTGTGCAGCTCAAAACCTTTTGAGCGGATAAAATCTCAGTAGACGGATGCTGGACAGATAGAGAGTATGAAAAATGGACGCAGTGAATACAGAATGGATGCATCGCGTTAACCAATGGATGACAAGTGTTTCTCTCCATTTTACATCCTCTTTCCATCCGTTGGTGCTGTGTGACATGGGCTTTAACTAGATTAATTAACATTTTTGTCACGGCATTCACATAATATGCAAACCTTGGTTCGTGTTAATCTTGTTTAGCATTGTGGTTTAGTTGAGGAAACGAACATCATTGGGCTTAATTTATAATTCTTTGTAGTGTATGAGGTCTCAAAAAGGGTTCATTCAGTGCTGTAATCAAATTCAGCATGTTATGTCATATCTGTAGATTGACCTAAACCTTTGATCTTTTTGTAATCTCTGAAAAATAGCATTCAGTCTTCTAATGAATTCCAGCTCTGCTGTTTCTCCATTAACTTTTCAATTCTCTTGGACACTCAGTTGCTGACCTCAAGATGCCCCTTCATTGATAGTAGGAATGAGAAGCAGCTCATCATCATGAAACAGCTTAGCTAGAATGCATTCATAGAAGTCGCATCCTTTCTCAGGGACTAAATGAAACCAAAAGTTTCATGATGCTGATATAGGATAACTAGCAAGGCTGTACACATTCAGATTCAGTCCCAAAAGATGCTTGGGGCACATTAATGTGTAGATGTAGCACAAATCTACTACTGTTAAAAAGCTATAGCCAGGTGCTTAATCCATCATACTACAAAGCATTTCTGGAAATGAATCCTTAGCACTGCACCCCTTTATTATCACTCATTCTTTAGTACCAGAATGTTCTGCATTATATTAAGTACTGCTTTATTAAAAGCCATTATCTATAAGTAAGTCTGACTCTCACTTCTCTTAGCATTTTCCTCTTTCATTCTCTCCCCACCAGCTCAGCAACAATTTCATTAGTCTCAAGTGAGACAAAAAGAAATTAATCTTTCGATAGTCTTTTTCATAACTAGGGTCCATGTATCTGAGAAAATGAACAGTGATCATGGAAATTATTAATGTGATCCGAGTTAACTACAAGAGGGATTTCCCCCTTCTCCTCCTCCTCTTTAATTCTATTATGGCCTTCTGAAAATTACAAAGAGATTCTGCAACGTTCCTAAAGCCCATGTCACACTGAATCAATGGATGCAAAGAGGATGTAAAACGGGCAAAAAAGCTTGCCATCCATTGGAAAACGCGATGTACTCACTGCCTCTGTTTTGCTTCCTCTCTATCCGTCCAGCATCTGTCTACTGACGCTTCATCTGCTCCAAAAGTTTTGGGCTGCCCAAAACTTTTGCGAGGAAAATGTATCCAGTTCGTCCGTTCTGCATCCGTTACGCATCCGCTATATCCGCTAGGCATCCGCTGTGCATCCGTGCAACTCGCATCCACTCGGACGCAGGGAGGAAGCAGAACGGACGCGGAACGGATGCAGAACGGATGCAGAATGGATGCAGAACAAATGCAGAATGGATGCAGCATGGAAACAAAGCGTTTAAAACGGAAAAAATGTTTGCAGAGGGGACCTATCTCGGATATTAAGGATGTCTAGAGGATGCCTAGAGGATGCCTAGCAGAAAACCTATGCTGCCTATAAAAAGGGGGAGCAACTCATCTGCATCTCACTTTCAGAACAACAGCCCAGCGATGCAGACCTCTGCAGCCTTCATCTGATTCTTCCTCTTCCACAGCATCCAGTCATGTCCACCGTGAATTGCAACAAAGTCCTTTCGGCAGCCACCATCATTCTGCAACAGTGCGAAGCCATCTGCAGGCTCTAGGAACTCTACTGCGAAAAGAAAAAGAGGCAGCCAAAAAGAGTCTGGGTCCAAAGATGATTCACCAGAAGAGCAGAGGACAGACTGTACAGCAAGCTGATGTTGGAGTTCAGGAACGAAGACACTCGTGCATTCCAGAACTTCATGAGGATGCCTCCAGCCATGTTTGACGAAGTTGTGCAGCGGCTGACACCCAGGTTGACCAAGCAAAGCACCAGCTTCCGGCCCAGCCTGGAACCTGGGCTCAAAAAGAAATTTCTCAAAAAGAAACTCACTCTGCGCCACCTGGTCTCCGGGACCACGTACAGGAGTATGCAGTATGGCTGGAGGGTGCCATCCAACACCATCAGCATTGTGATCAGAGAAGTGGTGCAGGCCATCATCAAAGAATACAAGGAGGAGCTCCTCCAGTACCCCTCCACTGAAGAAGGATGAAAGAAAGTTGCAGAGCAGTGGTATCAGAAGTAGAACTTCCCCCACACCGTTGGAGCCATAGATGGTAAGCACGTGGCCTGAAAATCTCCAGCCAAGTCGGGGTCCACTTATTTCAACTCCAAGGGCTTCTTCAGCATCATCCTCTTCACCATGGTCGATGCTGACTACAAGTTCATGTACATCGATGCTTCAGGGAGTGGCTCATGTTCAGATGCCCAGGTATACAATGTCAGTGACCTCAAGGAGGGGCTGGAATGCAACCTCATTGTGGGCTTCCCAGATCCAGACCCCCTGCCCAATGACATGCAAGATGTGCCCTACTTCATCGTGGGGGATGACGCCTTCTCCCTCACAACCTACCTCATGAAGCCCTACACCTCCAGACGCCTCACCCGTAAAGAGAGGATCTTCAACTACAGGCTGTCCAGGGCAAGGTGGGTGGTGGACAATGCCTTTGGCATCCTGGCCAACAGGTTCCAGGTACTTCTCACCACCATGCAGCATTGCCCAGAGACTGTGAGGAACATCGTGGAAGCTTGCTGCATCCTCCACAATCTCATGCGCACCCGCTACCCAGTGTTGCAGAACAGGCTTGTGGACCGTCAACAAGGCAATGGGGACATGGAGCCTGGTGAATGGAGACAAGGGCGAAACCTGATAGACACTGTGGATGTGCAAGGCCCCAACAGAGCCTCACGTGAAGGGAAGAAGCAGAGCAACCTCCTGAGACGCTGGTGCAACTCCCCTGCTGGAGCAGTGGAGTGGCAAGACAGGATGGTAGATGCTTAATGGATGCTTCCTTCAGCCTGTCTCATCACACGGATGAGATTGGGCCATGTATGTTGGGTGGGCCTACAATGAACAGGGTGTTTAATAAAGAGTTGTGTTTATGTTGACATGTGTGGATGATTGATTATATTGTTATTGATAATAAAGGGCCATAGCTGTTGCACCTGGGAGGGTGGACCATACAGTCCCACTATGCTTGCGCTGGAGGTTTATCTATCCCACAGCTATTACCCATCCCAAAGGTATCCCTGCTCATTCCTCAGGTATCCCTGCCCACCCCACTGCTATCTTAACCCATCCCACAACCATGCAAAGGCTTAAACCATTTCTAAAAGTTTCCACCAAGACTTTATTAAAAAAAAAAAAGGAAGCAAGTGTGTGAATCATAAATAGACTTTATTAACAAGAAGCTATAAAACAAAAACGAGTCTCGGGCACTCCTCTTGGTCGCTCAGTCTCAGGGGTGAAGGGTCCAGGTGCTGTGGAGGTGGCCTGTGCTGGAGTGCTTGTCATCAGCTCAGCTCCTCCATAAGCAGAAGCAGCAGAAGTGCCAGCCCCAGAAGAGTGAGCCCATGCTGCAGAAGCCCCAGGAGAACCAGAATGAAGGCCAGGGGGCGGGATGGTAGCCCTGTCCCTCTTGCAAGGGCTGGCAGCAGATGGCTGAGGCTTGCTGTGCTTCCGCATGGTTGTGGGGTTGCTGGCTGGCAGGGAGGCTGGCAGGAACCAAGGCTGGCAGGAAGGCTGGCAGGGAGGCAGGCACCAAGGCTGGCAGGCAGACATGAACAAAGGCTGGCAGGAAGGCAGGAAGCAAGGCTGGCAGGCAGACTGGCTGGCAGCAAGGCTTGCAGGCAGGCTGGCACCAAGGCTGTCAGGGAGGCTGGCAGGGCGGCTGGCAGGGAGGCTGGCAGGGAGGCTGGCAGCAAGGCTTGCAGGCAGACATGCAGGCAGGGCAGACAAGGCAGCCAATCCGTCCGGCAGCAGGTCTTTCCTCTGAATGGTGACCTGCTTCTGAGCTGCTTCTGTTATATCTGCGGGGCTGATGCAATGCATCCCCCCCGCATGCGCAATTAACACCAGGCATCCATTAGGCTTCCGCTGTGCATCCACTGTGCATCTGTTTCATCCGCTAGGCTTCCGCTCTGCATCCGCTGTATCCGTTCTGTGTCCGCTTTACTGCGGCCCCCCAGAAGCCTAGCGGACGTGCCATCCGCTCCCATCCGCTTCCATCCGCTGGGCTTCTGTTCCGCATCCGCTTTGCATCCGCCCTGCGTCCTCCCTGCGTCCATTTTATCCGCTCCGGTTATGCAAATTTTTGCCTCTTTTGAGAGTGGATAACAACGGATGGAACATTTTGCTCGTCCGCTGTGTCCTTTTTGCATCTGTTGGGCAGTGTGACATGGGCTTAACATCCTAACTGCTCACTTGTTGGATCCAGAATGCCCAAGTTTATACTTTTATGGTTGGTCATACAGCCAGATAGATGTTTAGACTGGATTTGTCCTTTTTATCTATCTACCCATTATCTAAGGACCCAGGATAGGGAGATGCTATTTGATGGTGTTTGAGGTATCATTGCAAGATATAAGCTGTTCTAAGTAAAGCTGCTTTTTGCAATTGAATGATAGCTATATTTGGGTATTGTTTTTATTATTTTATTTTATTTGCAAACAGGAAGAAGGCATCTACCTGCTTTTAGCCTTGAGATTCACCCTTGAGAAGGAAAAGTCTGTATCTCTGCCAAACAGAACTTGAATCTCTTAGTCAGCCAAGGGCTGTATTCTCAGAAGGTGGGGGGTTCCGCTCACTTGAGAAATCCTTTCCTTCTTCTCCATCCCCAATGTGTACCCAGCTGCTGTTTCATCAAACACTACTAAACAGCAACAACAACATTGTTGTGATTTCAGGCATGATGCATTACAAATTATTTTTGTGTAGGCTTTTCTTTAACTGCTCATGTCCAGTTGTGTGGATTGATAATGCCATTTTGAAAAAGCAAGCTTCCTACAATTACAATTGAAACTAGAATTGTAATGAGGTTAATTTTTTATGTTGTTTTGAATTAATCAGCACAGGGTTTGGATATTTTTCTACAAAACACTAGACTTCAAGTATCTTGGTATAATTCGACCAGAATCAATATTCATTACAGAAGGAATAGATTCCCCTCAGGAACTAAGGCTTGTGGTTTCTTGGACAGAGGTTGTGCTGAACAGGAATATTTGCAGAAAAGAATAAAAACACATTACTAAAATTTTCATACAGAAGGTATATTGAATAAATGGAGTGGTCTGGAAGAAAATGCCCATTGAAGTAAGAATAAATGTTTGGAGAGAGATGCCACACCATACTTTTTTCTTGATCTGTCAGACACAAAATATCAGGACCATATTAAGTTTCAGTTAACATAATTTATTGCTCATGCCTATACATAAGAATTTAGTCAGCTAAAGGTCAACACTAAATTGCTGTTAGATAAGAATTAACAGAATTTACAAGGGGTTGGACTTAGATCATTTATGGGAACATTATGATTCCAGGCTGATTACTCTCTTGACTCTACTCTCAGCCTTTATCTGTCCTTTCCCTACATATGCACAATTGCAGTGATCACTGGACTTCTCATTAAAGGAGTGCAGAAAATCCCCAAAGCCCACAAGGTTACAATTTATAGAACCTTTGAAATGACACATAAACAGATTGTTTCATAAGTATGAACCATAATGAAAGGAAACACCTGAACATGTACCAAGCTTTTTCCTGGCCTACCACATAAGCTCAAGGGTTCAGAAGAAGTGAGCTTCTTAGATAGTAATAGGGGTGGGATTCTACCAGTTTAAACCTGTTCTATAGAACCAGTTGTTACAATTCTGCACAGTTCAGAGAACTGGCAAATTGCACCACTGGATGGCCTCTCCCCTCCCCACCCACTCTGCCCCTCCCCGCCCAGCCTCTCCTTAGCTTGCATGCATGCATCCAACTTGCCTGAGTTGTGCCTTTGCCTAATTTTTGGCTATTTTCCTTTTTTTCCCCCTGAAAATCATCTGTTCCAACTATCAGCTGTGCCATGTGATTTAGATTAGCTAGAAAGCAGGAAATCATCAGATTTCTTGCTTTCTGGCTAATCTAAATTGCTGTTGTACTGCTTTGCCTTCATCCAGGAGACTTTCCTGAGGCCCAGTCAGGGGTGGTATTCAAAGGTTAGAAGGAGGAGAAGTGGCCTGAGAGCAGAGCTGAACCTCCTTAGGACTGAAGCTTCTATTTTTCAGTGCAGACTCAGGCAGCAGATTGCAGAAAAGTAGATCTGTGAGTGAATCTGTGATTCTGCAAGAAACTCAATCTGCCTGCCTGCTTTGCCTGCTTTTGGGTAAAAGTTGCTCTTTTTTAAATAAAAAAATCAATATTTACATAAATATTTACATACAAGCCATGCCCAGCTAGTCACATGACCACTAAGCCACATCCACAAATTAAGCCATGCCCACATAACCGGTGTTAAGAAATTTGAATCCTACCCCTGGATAGTAATGCCTGATTGATGTTTTAATTAGTTATGTTTTTTGGCACATTTGGTGGAGAAGACTTGCTGGTTGAAGGTGAAATAAGTTCCTTCTATTTATTCTGATACATGCTGGTAACTAGAAATGAAGAAGAACCTTACATATGCCAGTGTTTGTCTCAACAATTGGGCTCCTTCTCATCCAAAATGAGAACCTCACAAATTCATAGGCAAATTATTTGAATGTAAATGACTCCAGCACCTACTCTTTCCTTTAGTTTCTATAGCAATTTTTTTTTAAAAAAACCCTAATCTTTAGAAGGCATGCTTTTTTAAAAGAAGACAATAAGGTGGGCTTTTTTTGCTCTTTGCATAGAAATTAGATTCGGCAAGGGAACAGTTACTTCCTCCTCCTTCAGAATGTGTTCATTTAAAGTGTTTATCTTCCTCCCTTCCCTTGTTTTCTGATTGGTTGGTTGTTAATTCCTTACTTCTCTCCCTTCATTCATTCCAGCAACCTGTTTCATGGCAAAATCTATCAAAAAGGGATCTGTCTCCCTGCTGTAAATGGATCAGACACTCAATGCAACAGAAGTAATTAGGTTCTGGGAAAATTATATGCAGCCAAGTTAAATGCTATTTTAATTTACCTCGAGCTTACACACATGGGTATACATGTACCAGCCCTCATTCATTTCTTTAAGCTATCAGCAATGAACCTGTTCTATCTTTTATCAATAAATTAGGGACTGAAAAGAATTATGTTTAATCTCTTCACTATTCTTTTTTTTTTTCTCCTGTTCTACAAAGCAGAGGCATCCAGGAGGTGGGGTTGTGTGGGTGAAAAAAGTCAAGATGATGGTCATTATTTTAATTTTGCAAACAGATTGCATTCTTCCTTGCCTTTTCATTCTGGTTGGAAATGCATCTGAGGGCATCTTCCATGAGATGATTAGAAATGTATGTAGATGTTTCTGTGCTTCACTTGCACAAAAATGTGTGTGTGTGTGTTACTGGTTCATTGTGGGATCCTCAAGAGAGAACAAAAGTGATGGAATGTGATTGTTTTATTCTTAAATGTGTGGATAAGGGAAAGAGACATTGTTTTCTAAAACAGCTGTGAAGGAGTGTTTCATTCAGGGTTTCTGTTGAAACGAATTACTCTTTCTCAGCTTTGTAGAGCTCAAATTATTGCTCTCTTCTGTTACAATGCTACATTGTTCTGCATGAGTGTCCATGTGCAATCAATGTGCATTTGCCCTCCAATAGGGATGTGGTGGGCAGAGGCTTAATGATGCTGGAACTACTGGCCAGAAATGGACTGAAAACATGCAATATTGCAAGTAGATTTTTCACACTTTGATGGGTGAAAACCTACTAACAACCTTAGAGCCGTCTTTAAGCATTTTCAAGGTTGCCACTGCGAGGCTGGATGGAGCTGTGGAAAAGGGAGAGGAAGTAGAGATAGCTGGGAGGATATGAAGCCAAAATAAAATTCTTTCTTCTGGGAACCAAAGAGCAGCACAGGGAGGAGTCTGGAGGGGTGTCACCCAAGAAGGGAAGTGTAATCTGATTAAGGCATGTGATGGTTGTGTGCACTGGGGGAGAAAGAACTTTGGACCTTATTTTGGGTGGAGAAAACCCAGGGAGCTTCAGAGTTAGGTTTTTACCAGCTGTGCCAATATGACATACCTAATAAATCTGTAGTTTGAGGAAGCCTCTGGTCTTGGAGTTTTGATTCCATTTGGGCTATTGTAACCCTGACACCTATCTATGTTTGTATGTGCAGACAGTGGAAGTTGGTGTTGGATCTGGCCGGACACAAGGCAAAGCAGCAGGAGGTGAAGCAAGGTGAGACTGGTGGAGGAATCCACCAGTCACTGAACAGAATGAACCAGCAATTTAGGCTGGCATTTTGTATCCCATTTATAGATTTCCCTGATATTTTGTGTACCACACACTAAATAAAGCCCATGTCACACTGAACCAATGAATGCAAAGATGATGTAAAACGGACAAAAAACCTTGCCATCCATTGGTTAACGCGATGTATCCGTTCTGTACTCACTGCCTCCATTTGGCTTCCTCTCTATCCGTCCAGCATCCGTTTATGGATGTTTCATCTGCTCCAAAAGTTTTGGGCTGCCTAAAACTTTTGCGCAGAAAAAGTATCTAGTTTGTCCGTTCTGCATCTGCTAGGCATCCATTACGCATCCGTTATACATCCGCTATATCCGCTTGGCATCCATGACGCATCCGCGCAACGCGCATCCGCCCGGACGCAGGGAGGAAGCGGAACGGATGTGGAACGGATGCAGAACGGATGCAGAATGGATGCCTAGTGGAAACAAAGCGTTTAAAGTGGAAAAAACGTTCGCAGAGGGGACCTATCTCGGATATTAAGGATGTCTACAGGATGCCTAGAGGATGCCTAGAGGATGCCTAGCGGAAAACCTATACTGCCTATAAAAAGGGGGAGCAACTCGCCTGCATCGCACTTTCAGAACAGCAGCCCAGTGGTGCAGACCTCTGCAGCCTTCAAATGCCTCTTCCTCTTCCACAGCATCCAGTCATGTCCACCGTGGATTGTAACAAAGTCCTTTCGGCAGCCACCATCGTTCTGCAACAGTGTGAAGCCATCTGCAGGCTCTGTGAACACTACTGCGAGAAGAAAAGGAGCCACACAAAAAGAGTCTGGGTCCGAAGATGGTTTGCCAGTAGAGCGGAGGGCGGACTATACAACAAGCTGATGGTGGAGCTCAGGAGTGAAGACACTCGGGCGTTCCAGAACTTCATGAGGATGCCGCCAGCCATGTTTGACGAAGTTGTGCAGCGCCTGACACCCAGGTTGACCAAGGCAAACACCAGTTTCCAGCCAAGCCTGGAACCTGGGCTCAAGGTGGCACTCACTCTGCACCATCTGGCCTCAGGGACCTCCTACAGGAGCATGCAGAATGGCTGGAGGGTGCCATCCAACACCATCAGCATTGTGGTCAGAGAAGTGGTGCAGGCCATCATCGAAGAAGACAAGGAGGAGCTCCTCCAGTACCCCTCCACTGAAGAAGGATGGAAGAAAGTTGCAGAGCAGTGGTATCAGAAGTGGAACTTCCCAAACACCGTTGGAGCCATAGATGGCAAGCACGTGGCCTGCAAATCTCCAGCCAAGTCGGGGTCCACTTATTTCAACTCCAAGGGCTTCTTCAGCATCATCCTCTTTGCCATGGTCGATGCTGACTACAAGTTCATGTACATCAATGCTTCAGGTAACGGCTCAACTTCGGATGCCCAGGTATACAACGCCAGTCACCTCAAGGAGGTGCTGGAATGCAACCTCATCGTGGGCTTCCCAGATCCAGAACCCCTGCCCAACGACACACAAGATGTGCCCTACTTCATCGAGGGGGGTGACGACTTCTCCCTCACAACCTACCTCATGAAGCCGTACACCTCCAGACTCCTCACCCGTGAAGAGAGTATCTTCAACTACAGGCTGTCCAGGGCAAGGCGGGTGGTGGAGAACACCTTTGGCATCCTGGCCAACAGGTTCCAGGTACTTCTCACCACCATGCAGCATTGCCCAGAGACTGTCAGGAGGAACATGGAAGCTTGCTGCATCCTGCACAATCTCATGCGCACCCGCTACCCAGTCTTGCAGAACAGGCTCGTGGACCTCCAACAAGCCAATGGGGTCATGGAGCCTGGGGAATGGAGGCAAGGGCGAAACCTGATCGACACTCAGGATGTGCAAGACCCCAACAGAGCTTCACGTCAAGGGAAGAAGCAGCGCAACCTCCTGAAACACTGGTGCAACTCCCCAGCTGGAGCAGTGGAGTGGCAAGACAGGATGGTAGATGCTTAATGGATGCTTCCTTCAGCCTGTCTCATCACATGGATGAGATTCTGCCATGTATGTTGGGTGGGCCTACAATGAACAGGGCGTTTAATAAAGAGTTGTGTTTATGTTGACATGTGTGGATAATTATTACATTATTATTGATAATAAAAGGCCGTAGGTATGGCACCTGGGAGGGTGGACAATACAGTCCCACTATGCTTGCACTGGAGGTTTATCTATCCCACAGCTATTACCCATCCTAAAGGTATCCCTGCCCATCCTACAGCTATCTTAACCCATCCCACAAGCATGCAAAGGCTTAAACCATTTCTAAAAGTTTCCAGCAAGTTTCCAGCAAAAAAGAAATGAAGCAAGTGTGTGAATCAAAAATAGACTTTACTAACAACAAGCTATAAGACAAAAAAGAGTCTCTGGCACTCCTCTTGGTCACTCAGTCTCAGGGGTGAAGGGTCCAGGTGCTGTGGAGGTGGCCTGTGCTGGAGTGCTTGTCATCAGCTCCTTCTCCAGAAGCAGAAGCAGCAGAAGCGCCAGCCCCAGAAGAGTGAGCCCGTGCTGCAGAAGCCCCAGGAGAACCAGAGTGAGGGCCAGGGGGTGGGATGGTAGCCCTGTTCCTTTTGCCAGGGCTGGCAGCAGATAGCTGAGGCTTTCTGTGCTTCCGCATGGTTGTGGGGTTGCTGGCTGGCAGGGAGGCTGGCAGGAACCAAGGCTGGCAGAAAGGCTGGCAGAAGGCTGGCAGGAAGGCTGGCAGGAAGGCTGGCACCAAGGCTGGGAGGCAGGCTGGCAGGCAGGCAGGCACCAAGGCTGGCAGGCAAACATGAACCAAGGCTGACAGGAAGGCTGGCAGGCAGACATGAACCAAGGCTGGCAGGAAGGCTGGCAGGCAGACATGAACCAAGGCTGGCAGGAAGGCAGGCAACAAGGCTGGCAGGCAGACCGGCTGGCAGCAAGGCTGGCAGGGAGGCTGGGAGCGAGGCTGGTAGCAAGGCTGGCAGCAAGGCTGGCAGGCAGACATGCAGGCAGGGCAGGCAAGGCAGCCGATGTGTCCGGCAGCAGGTCTTTCCTCTGAATGGCGACCTGCTTCCGAGCTGCTTCCGTTATATCTGCGGGGCTGACGCAATGCATCCTCCCCGCATGCGCAGTGAATGCCAGGCATCCGTTAGGCTTCCACTGTGCATCCGCTATGCATCCGCTGTGCATCCCCTTTATCCGTTCGGCATCCGCTCTGCATCCGCTGTATCCATTCTGCATCCACTTTGCTGAGGCCCCCAGGAAGCCCTGCGGATGTGCCACCCACTCCCATCCAATTCCATCCACTGGGCTTCTGTTCTGCATCCGCTTTGCATCCACCCTGCGTCCTCCCCGCGTCCATGTTATCCGCTCCGGTTATGCAAATTTTTGCTCATTTTGAGAGCGGATAACAACAGATGGAACATTTTTCTCATCCATTGTGTCCGTTTTGCATCCGTTGGCCAGTGTGACATGGGCTTAAATGCCCTCCAATTGAAATAATTCTTAACTTTCTGCATTTCTCAATATTCAACCTCCTTGAGTATATGCAGCTTCCCATGCTGCTTTCTCAAAGCAGGACACATTTTGATTTATAGCCAGTGTAAATTTAGACTTTTTTAACAAAATGCAGTGTAAGCCCCTGTCACACTGCACCAACGGATGCAAAGAGGATATAAAACAGACAAAAAAGCTTGCCATCCGTTGGTTAACAAGATGTACACACTGCCTCCGTTTTGCTTCCTCTCTATCCGTGCAGCATCCGTCTATTGACGTTTCATCCGCTCAGAAAGTTTTGAGCTGCCCAAAACTTTTGCGCAGAAAATGTATCCAATTCGTCCGTTATGCATCTGCTACGCATCCGCTACGCATCCGTTCTGCATCTGTTATGCATCCGCTATATCCACTAGGCATCCGTTCCGCATCTGCGCAACTCGCATCCGCTCGGACCCAGGGAGAAAGTGGAACGGATGCAGAACGGATGCAGAATGGATGCCAAGCGGAAACAAAGCATTTAAAACAGAAAAAACGTTCGCAGAGGGGACCTATCTCGGATATTAAGGATGTCTACAGGATGCTTAGAGGATGCCTAGAGGATGCCTAGAGGATGCAAAGGGACATCTATACTGCCTATAAAAAGGGGGAGCAACTCGTCTGCATCTCACTTTCAGCCCAGCAGCCCAGCTGTGCAGACCTCTGCAGCCTTCATCTGACTCTTCCTCTTCCACAGCATCCAATCATGTCAATCGTGGATTGTAACACAGTCCTTTTGGCAGCCAAGATCCTTTTGCAACAGTGCGAAGCCATCTACAGGCTCTGTGAACTCTACTATGGGAAGAAAAGGAGGCGGCCAAGAAGCGTCTGGGTCTGAAGATGGATCGGGAGAAGAGCAGAGTACGGGCTGTACAAGCTGATGGTGGAGCTCAGGAACGAAGACACTCGGGCATTCCAGAACTTCATGAGGATGCCTCCAGCCATGTTTGACAAAGTTGTGGAGCGGCTGACACCCAGGTTGACCAAGCAGAGCACCAACCTCTGGCCCAGCCTGGAACCTGGGCTCAAGGTGGCACTCACTCTGTGCCACCTGGCCTCAGGGACCACCTACAAGAGCATGAAGTACGGCTGGAGGGTGCCACTCAACACCATCAGCATTGTGGTCAGAGAAGTGATGCAGGCCATCATCGAAGAATACCTGCAGGAGCTCCTCCAGTGCCCCTCCACTGATGAAGGATGGAAGAAAGTTGCAGAGCAGTGGTACCAGAGGTGGAACTTCCCACACACCGTTGGAGCCATAGATGGCAAGCACGTGGCCTGCAAAGCACCACCCAAGTCGGGGTCCACTTATTTCAACTACAAGGGCTTCTTCAGCATCGTCCTCTTTGCCATGGTCGATGCTGATTACAAGTTCATGTTCCTCGATGCTTCAGGGAGTGGCTCATGTTCAGATGCCCAGGTATACAACGCCAGTGACCTCAAGGAGGGGCTGGAAGGCAACCTCATCATGGGCTTTCCAGATCCAGACCCCCTGCCCAACAACATGCAAGATGTGCCCTACATCATCGTGGGGGATGAAGCCTTCTCCCTCAGAACTTACCTCATGAAGCCCTACACTTCAAGACACCTCACCCGTGAAGAGAGGATTTTCAACTACACACTGTCCAGGGCAAGGCGGGTGGTGGAGAACGCCTTTGGCATCCTGGCCAATAGGTTCCAGGTACTTCTCACCACCATGCAGCATTGCCCAGAGACCGTGAGGAGGATCGTGGAAGCTTGCTGCATCCTGCACAATCTCATGCGCACCCGCTACTCGGTGTTGCAGAACAGGTTTGTGGACTGTCAACAAGGCAATGGGGACATGGAGCCTGGGGAATGGAGGCAAGGGTGAAACCTGATAGACACTCAGGATGTGCAAGGCCCCAACAGAGCCTCATGTGAAGGGAAGAAGCAGCGCAACCTCCTGAGGCACTGGTGCAACTCCCCAGCTGGAGCAGTGGAGTGGCAAGACAGGATGATAGATGATTAATGAGTGCTTCCTTCAGCCTGTCTCATCACACTGATGAGATTGGGCCATGTATGTTGGGTGGGCCTACAATGAACAGGGCATTTAATAAAGAGTTGTGTTTGTGTTGACATGTGTGGATGATTATTACATTATTATTGATAATAAAGGGCCATAGGTGTGGCACCAGGGAGGGTGGACCATACAGTCCCACTATGCTTGCACTGGAGGCTTATCTATCCCACTGCTATCCTTACCCATCCCACAGCTATTACCCATCCCAAAGGTATCCCTTCCCATCCCACAGCTATTACCCATCCCAAAGTTATCCCTGCCCATCCCACAGCTATTACCCATCTCACAGGTATCCCTGCCCATCCCACTGCTATCTTAACCCATCCCACAAGCATGCAAAGGCTTAAACCATTTCTAAAAGTTTCCACCAAGACTTTGTTAAAAAAAAGAAATGAAGCAAGTGTGTGAATCAAAGATAAACTTTATTGAACAACAAGCTGTAAAAAAAAAAATGACCCAAGTCAAGTGTCCAAATAAACTCTACAGGTAGCCAGCTACCCAGTCTCTGGCACTCTTATTGGTCACTTGGAAGTGTGCCCAGTCTCAGGGGTGAAGGGCCCAGGTGCTGTGGAGGTGGGTGGTGCTGGAGTGCTGGTCTGTATCGTCATTGGGGTGCCTGGCCCTGAGAGGACAACAGGGGACGGTGTGTTGAGGAAGCTCTCAGACAGCTGGCTCAGACCCGCGATGCTGAGAGGTCCTTCCTCCATGCCATGGGGTGTCAGCCCCAGTACTGATGACAGATGTACTGACGCTGGGCTTGGCTGTGGGGTGGAGGAAGGAGTAGTGTAGTGGGGCTGTCTAGTCTGCAGCTGGGTGAGGACTGGCGTGGGTGGCATTGGTGGTGTGGGTGTCATCGCTGTCGTCGATGGCATCATTGGCGTGGCTGGCATCGGTGGCATCTGTGGAACCGGTGGCAACGGTGTCGCCCGATGACTCTGTGCCTGGGCTGGGAAGGGCTGCTGCTTGTGCTGCTGGACCTCCTGGTAGCCGTAGCCTGGTAGGTGAGGGGCTGTGGGAAACCTTGGTATGGGAGGGACATCACCTGGGGTGGAGGAGCAGACCTGGACTGGGTGGGAGCAGGTTCCTCTAGGTCTGGAGGGTTGTGAAGCAGCTCTGTGATCCGGTCCTTCACCACCTGGTACTGGGGTTCCTCCATGTTCTTGAGGGTCTGGTTGACATAGGTGAGGAAGGGCTTGCGGTTGGAGGATGAGGAGTCGGTGCTGACCAGCTGAGAGAGGAGATCTATACTGGTGTGGATGGTGTCCCTGATCTCCAGCAGGACAGTGTGGCTCTGCCCCTCCTGCTGTCTGGCTCTCTGCCTTTCTGTGGAGGCGGAGCTGGGGTGTGTGGATGCGGCTACGACGGTGGTGGACTCAATGTCTCCTCTCTCCCACCGCACCAGGGAGTCCTCCACGCGCTCCACCACAGTGACAACAGCTGTCCGCGGGTTCTCCGCCGTGGCACGCTCCACAGAAACCTTCCTGGAGACAGGAGCTGACTCTTGGCCGGAAGAGGACTGTGTCTCAGCAGGCTGTTGGAGAGAGAGGGTAGACAGAGGGGCTCCTGGTGCTCCTCGGTGGCAGATCTCACCCTCCAGGAAGCTGCACTTGGCCATGACATAGTTCTCTCTGTCCGTCAGCTTAACCATGGCCTGGCCAGATTTTTTGAGGTGCAGCTTCCTGTACCAGGTGTGCATGTGCTTCCACCAGCTGAGGAGCACCTCCGAAGTGTAACCCATACTCTCCGCCCTCTCTCTCCAAGCAGCCACTTGGTGTCCCTGTACAGCCGGTGTCCCTTCCGCCACAGATAGTCATTCTCTCTAAGCCACTCCAGCACCTCATCCTCGTGTTCCTCCTCAATGTAGTATTGCCTCCTCTCCTGTCCCCACGTACGCCTCTTCCTCCCTTTGCCAGGACCAGATGGGCCCTCATCAGAGGGACTCCCAGGTGGTAGGGGCTGCTCCTCCACACCAGCAGCAGCAGCAGCACCAGCAGGATCATCATCATCATCATCATCATCATCATCATCATCATCATCATAACCAGCAGGATCATAATCATCATCATGATCATCATCATCAGCAGCAGCAGCAGCAGCAGGATCAGCAGGACCAGGATCAACAGCAGCAGAGTAATCACCAGGAGCCCCAGCAGCACCAGCAGCACCAGCAGCACCAGCAGCACCAGCAGCACCAGCAGGACAAACAGGACGAGCAAGATCGGGAGCACGAGCAGTACGAACAATACGAGCAAGTCCAGGAGCACGAGCAGGATGAGCAAGTCCAGGAGCACGAGCAGGATGAGCAGGACCAGCAGCAGCTTCAGCAGAGTACGCAGCAGAAGCACCACTGCCAGGAGCAGCTTCAGCAGAAGCTCCAGCACCAGAAGAGCGAGCCTGAGCAGCAGAAGCCCCAGCAGAAGAAGAGTCAGGGACAGGGGGCAGGAGGGTGGCCCTGTCCCTCTTGCCAGGGATGGCGGCAGGTTGCTGAGACTTTTGCTTCTTCCCCATGGTTGTGGGGTTGCTGGCTGGCAGGGAGGCTGGCAGGGAGGCTGGCAGGCACCAAGGCTGGCAGGAAGCCTGGCACCAAGGCTGGCACCAAGGCTGGCAGGAAGCCTGGCACAAAGCCTGGCAGGAAGGCAGGGAGGCAGGCAGACAGCAAGCCTGGCAAGCAGGCAGGCGCCTAGGCTGGCAGGCAGATTGGCTGGCAGGGAGGCTGGAAGGCAGGCTGGCAGCAAGGCTGGCAGAGAGGCTGGCCAGGAGGCTTGGAGGCAGACTGGCAGGAAGGCTGGCAGCAAGGCTTGCAGGCAGGCATGCAGGCAGGGCAGGCAAGGACTCGATGTATCCTGCAGCAGGTCTTTCCTCCGAATGCTGGCCACGTGCGAGCTGCTTCCCTTTTTATCTGGGGGGCTTGCGCAATGCATCCCCCCCACATGCGCAATTAACGCCAGGCATCCGCTAGGCTTCCGCTGTGCATCTGCTAGGCTTCCGCTCTGCATCCACTTTATCCGCTGTGCATCCGCTCTGTATCCGCTTCATCCGTTCCGCATCCGCTTTGCTGAGGCCCCCCGGAAGCCCTGCGGATGTGCCATCTGCTCCCATTCGCTTCCATCCGCTAGGTTTCCGTTCCGCATCCGCTTTCCATCCACCCTACATCCTCCCTGCGTCCGTTTTATCCACTCCGGTGATGCAAATTTTTGCCCCTTTTGAGAGCGGATAACAATGGATGGAACATTTTGCTCGCCCGTTGTGTCCGTTTTGCGTCCGTTGGGCAGTGTGACAGGGCCTGTATGAATTAAATGAATAAATACATGCACTTCAGCTCACAGCTCTTGAGGTAGTAAATATTTGGATATACCCTAGATGCTGGAAGAATCCATGAATTATTTTGCAAATTCATGCCATGGGAGATTCATTCTTAGTGGATATATCTGTTTCATTTAAAAAGAAATACATGATAGAGTTCTTCAATGTCCTTAATATTTCTGTCTTTATTCATATATCCATAATATGCTTTATTGTATAATGTGGCCTTTTCTGAGTAAGGGGACAGATATAAAGATTTAGAAAATTTAAAATCTGAAGAGAATTTCTTCCTAGTGATCCAACCTTCCATGTAAATTAGGTCTTGATGTCCCTGGGAAATAATTTTAGATTAATTTCTAAAGTGCACTTCTGTTTGATGCTTTATGAACACATGCATATTAGTAGCATATTTGAACATAAACTAAGATAATCATCATGGATAATTCATGGATCAGATCGATAGCAAACATATTGAGAAAGAAGACATATCCATTTGAATCTACTTCAGGCAAACCTGGACTATTATCCCACTTGTACTTTTCATCTATTTTTGTTCTTCCCCTTTCCTCTTCTTTCCTCTAGCTTAACAGTAAAAAAATTATAATTCATGGTTAGCACCAAAATCTTGTAATAATGTTGCTGAAGATTTACTTCTATTTCAGTCTTAGGTTTCTTATATAATCTAAGTTCAATAAATAACCTTCTAAAATAAAATATCCAGCTGGGAAAAAGATAGTGCTTTACATTTTACCAATAAATTAAAAATAAAATCTCTTCATACTGTTCTTAAACAGATGTTAGATATTGGATTTTGGCCTACAATGGTACATAATGGTGGATCTAGCAACACATACCAAGGCATATCATGGGGTACCAGCCCTTATTTCTATTCAAATCATGTCTCAAGTAATGTCATCAGTGCTCAAAGCATCAGAAGAAATGGTCTGCAGAAAGGATGGGTTCGGTATCTGCAATAAACCTCCTTGGCCTTTAAAACTTATAGCTCATGAAACTCAACTTATATACCAAACTGAGGCCATTACTCATGTTTTTCAAGTCATGGAGATTTAAAGAAGGCAATAAAATCAACAGTTTAAATCTCTTACTTACTTTCATGGTTTAATGACAACCAAGTTGCTTATTAAGAGAAAAAAAAAAACAGGAAGGAGGAAAACTGAGAGAGTGTTACCATCCCTTGAACACTTCAAATCAATGGAGAAAACCTTAGGAAGATGGGCATTTTTTGGTATCTGAGATCCCATCTCCAAGGCAATGGCAATATGGTGAGGTGCAAGCAAGGGTGAATGCAGCTGGATGCATTGACAGGAACTCACCAGTGTGTTATGTGACAAATGAACCCATCATAAATTTAAGATTTACAAGACAACCATCTGTCCTGTTGCACTGTATGGTACTAAATTCTGGGCAGCAACAACAGAGACTGAAAGCTATCTCCATGCCATGGAAATATGAATGCTCCCTTGGATATCGAGCATCTCCCTTCTTAACCACATCACAAATGACACCATTCAATAAAATTTTGATGTGACACCGAGTATAGAGAAGATGAGAGAAGGCTGACTCTGCTAGTATGGATATGTCCAGAGTGCAGCACCTTCCACCATGGACAAGATTGCATACCAACTTGAAGTCAATGGCAGATGACCTTGCGGGAATCCAAAACAGAGACAGCAAGACACCTGTTCCCTGGAGACACAGCTGACTGTGCAAAGTGGTGTTCAATGATCTGAACAGTGGACCCTGTTCCTGTTGGAAAAGGAGGAGGAGGACGAGGAGGACGAGAAGGAGGAGGAGGAGGAGGAGGAGGAAGAGGAGGCGGTGGCTATAGAGAAAGTATAAAGAGAAAGATATGCATGCATCAACATAAAACTTTCCTGGCACTTTCATAGTACACTAATCCTTTCTCTTCTTCACCTCTCATTCTCCAACTTTTTCAGTGGAGCAATCTGGAAAAGTGGAGAGAATAATTGTTTGTCATTTTTAATGTGAACCTGATACCACACTTTCCCAAACTAGAGGGAATCATTTATGTAAAATGTTGGGCTGTACATAGCCTCCAGATTGCTTCTATAATGCTTCTGAAGCCTTATCTTTAAATGGCCCTAGCCCATGAACATAAGAGTGCTTTACAAACTTTACAAAATTATCCTGGATACTCCAATACTTATTTCTCTGAATATGTTTGTTGAGGTTCTTATTGAAGTATTATCTACTCCAAACCACATAAGGATACTCAAGAAATTCCATCAGAATGTAATTAGTTAGAAATTTCTTCCAGAAGTAAAAGGGACTCCATTCTACTGAGAAATGAGATCACACAATAAAGAAATGAGATCACAATCACACAGCCCTGCTTTTATAAGGACTTCCTGTTTCTTACTGACTAAGTGTCAACACACAGGAAGTCCTCACACAATTCCTGTGTCTTCTTCTTTGTTTCTAAAGATGAAGGATAAAATGGTGTCTGCTATAACCCTCAAATGCTGTAGTTGGTTTTTTTTTACAGGGGCATTACTCCACTTACTAGAGTAAATTCTAAAGCTCACTACTACTTCTAGTATAGAAGGTACTTGTGAAGAGTCTACTTCCAAATAGCAGTAAGATCAGGAGCAGAAGTAAAAGAAGGGCAGAAAATATTTCTACTGTATACAGAATTCAGAAATGTAGGATTCTACCTGACTCCAGAGATAGATATCCTGAGAAAAAATTTGTAATCCAATGCCGAAAAGACATCTGTGAGAGCACTAGGGATCCCAAAAACAGAAGTGAACAGCTGAAAAGGCCTCCTTCATTTCAGTTAGTTATCTAAATTCAAGATAAACAGAGTGTCCAGGCAGATATATGAAGGGGAAAAAAACCACTCATGGTAGTCACTTATCTATATCCCACAAAAATGTAGTGATGATCGCATTGGCAGCCTAGTGAATACCCAACTACAATTTACTAAGAAAAAACAATTGGTTTCATAATTCAATTATCTCCAGTTTAATGTATAACTGAAAGGATGTTAGTCACTTGCCTACCCCATCCTCAAATCTGATATATTTCACCATTATGTGAATTATCTCTATTTTTGATTCTATAAGAAAAAGACAGTTAATTGTTTTGTTTATTTTTTCTTAATCTAAATTTGCCTAGTAGGCTAATGGCTATAATGAATCAGAGAATTCCATAGCCCCTAACAGTCTCTGCTAAACATGATTTTATCATGAGCTCTGCAACTCTTTTCCTGAGCAAATCATTTTACGACGGAAAACTCTCTGGAGATTAGCTGGCATCAACACAAAAGCAGTTGCTTTTCCTATCAACAAACTTTCATTACTTTTTCTGGGATGTCTTTTCTTCTGGACAAAGGTGAGCTTCATTTTCATAGCCTTCAGATTTTTGTACAGTTGATAATATGCCAATTCCTGCTTTTACTTTGTTTCATGGCCCTTTCAAACAGGCATCATATCCAGGGCATTTTTCAAAGCCCAATGTTTGGAGAATTGGGTTCAAAGTGAAATGCATTTGAAAAAAGAAATGATATCTGAGATTGGAAGGTTGAGGTGTTACACAAAGACCAGGCATTTATTACAAATACTTATAGATGTATTAATTGCACTATAACAATAAACAACTCTTCAGTTTGGAGAAGTGATTATGTGTGAGTCTGAATAATCTCCTGTCCTTTTCTCACCATCTGACAATTTTCTAGTTTTCAGGAAAGATGAAAAAAATGTAATATTTACAGCAATAAAATAAGTAAATAAAGTAGCATAGGTGGGCAATGGAATGTTGCCAATACATGAGACAGTTGAATGGGGGAAAAGGCCAATGGGAGAATATCTGAAGATCAGTGATGAAGATGCACTGAAGCTAGTGTTACATGAAGGCTTGCTGAACACTGAAGAGACCAAACTGGCCTACAAGAATGATCAAATGAAGAATAGAAAACAAACATGGCAAGGCAAAGTATTATATGGCCAATACATAAAATGAGCACAAAAATCAGATAACAACAAAAACTGGGAGTTGCTGGGGAAAATTGAAAAAAGAGACCAAGGAACTAATTCTGGTTACACAAGACCAAGTCTTAAGAACAAATGCATGCAAAGGAAGATGTCAAGCTTGAAATTGACATATGCATAGCCATTTTGTTTATCCCTCTCATATATTCCTTTTCTTTCTTTCTCTTTTCTGGTTACAGAGGGAGGGTTTCAGGCTTGCCACATTCCTAAGGTGGGAGGAGTGGAGATAGTGAGGGTTGTTTAGGCTAGGTGATTTTCCTTCCTGTGGGAACAAAAACTGACCCTGCTGAGACCTGGAGGTGGAGATTGATGACACCTGGCAACGATGATTTACTTCTATTGGGGAATGTGACTTTTGAGAGTTGTTTCTAATTTCCAATATTATGTAGTGTAATTCCAAGTTGTGTCAGATCCGGAATACAACAGGCTTTGCCAATGAGATCAGTGGTGGTATTCAAAAACTTTTGCTACCCATTCTGTGGGCATGGCTTGCTGGGTATGGCCATGTGACTGGGTGGGTGTGGCTTTTTTTGCAGCCCCCACCTGTTTCTGGGAGCTTCTTAGCCACAGAGGAGTCTCTGGGGGGATATTTTTGCTTCCCTAAGATTCCTCTGGGGTCCAGGAAGGAAAAAAATAGAGCATGGGAGGGGCACGCAGCACCCCTCCAAGCTCCATTTTGGGAGCTTCCTAGACTCAGAGAAGCCTCTGGGGGGTGTTTTTGCTCCCCTAAGGCTCCTCTGGGCCTCAGGAAGGCAAAAAATGGAGGGGGGGTGAGCTCCTTCCTCCATTTTTTGCCTCCCTGGGCCTCAGCAAGGGGAATCATGGCACAGCTGATCTTATCTATAGCTGATTATTGGGAGGGGAAAAAAAAGAAATACATACCTTAGGCAAATGTCTGGCAGGTGGGCAGGGTGATCGAGTATCAGGTGGGAGGTCAACTGGGTGGGGGTGTGTGGCCAGCCAGAACTTATTACCAGTTTGGCGACCCATGCCAAATTCTTGCTACCGGTTCGCCCGATCTGTTGTGAACTGGCTGAATATCACCACTGAATTTGATGCTTTCCTAAATAAAAGACGGACTTTGCTCTTTTCTTTTTAAATGGATTTCATCACTTGGAAACTGTTGAGATAATTCCCTGTTAGGAGAATGAGCGCATACTGGGAGATGTATCGAGAGTAGTGTTGGAATAATACACAGAGCACACAGATACACTGTACAGTAAATGTAGGTTTTTACTTCCAGAAAGGTTTAAGCAAAGTCCAAACACAGTCCAAAGTCATTCACAAGTAAATCAGTCAGTCTTGCAATCCAGGGAAAATCCAAATATCAAAGTCCAGTGTCAAAAAACAGTTCAGTGTCAAACTTACATTAAATCCCGTAAATATCAGTCAATTAGAAGAAATGGAGCAACAGCAATACCTTCCAACAGAAGGAAACAAAGATACACTCCCACTCTCTTCTGAGACTCAGACTAAGACAAAACAATCCAGGTTTCTGGCTCCATCTAATGGCTATTTGAGAAATCACACCTAATTACATTCTCTTGCATTCCCTTAAAAAGATAGTACTAAAATGTTTATCCTGGTTTATATATTTCTAACCCAAATACCTGTCAGGAGTCTCATATTCCTAACAGAAACCTGACACCAGAATTGAGAAGACAGCAACAGTAAAAAAATGCCACTTCTGAAAAAAAAATGGTGAAGAAACAGCGATCTAACTGGCTGCTGAAAGAACATTGCACAGGGTGATGACAAACAGCATGACAATGTAGCAACAATAGTGCATTGGAAGATCTGCAAGAGATACCATCTGCCTGCAAGCAAGAACTGGTAGAACCACAAAATAGACAAAATAATAGAAAATGAAGAAGCTAAAGTCCTGGGACTTTAGAATTCAAACAAGCACCTACAACATGTAAACATCCCAGATGATTGTGTGTGGGTATGGGTGGAGGAGAGATAGTACCAATAATGATAGACACCTTGGATGCAATTCCAAAACAACTGGAGCACCACTTGAATACCATCAGCATTGACAAAATCACCGGCAATTGCAAAAGGCAATTACATTTATTTATATTCTGCAACCATATCTTTAATATTATTAAACAATAATATCTGTCTTCCAGGCCCTTGGTTGATGGATAAAAATGACAGATTCACTTTAAACATCTAGCTAACAGTCAATGAACCATAAAGATATTGTAATTTTGTCTAGTAAAATATAACTTTAATTTCAGTTAAATTGTATCATTGCTTGGGAAATTTTCCTTTCCTTTTCTTTCATTCCACTCCACTCCACTCCACTATTATGTTGTACTTTAAGTAATCATATATATTCTTACCTTAAAATTAACATGTTAGTGCGACATAAAACAGATAATCATGTGAATGTTTAAAATCATGAAAGAAAAAAAGTCCTAAAAAATCACAAATAAAACATTTTTTTAAATGAGCATCTTTCTTGAAACCCTTGTCATTCCCCGCATCACTTCCAAAAGGAAAAAAATCCCATCTAATTCAAATGTTGGCAAACAACACACCTTAACAATTCACTGCAACAAGTCTGATGTAGAATTCTCCTTCTAGTACTGAGCATTAGTTCTTTTAGACAATCCATTTGCTGGAAAGTTGACAACTTTTGAACCCTTGATAGATTCTAAGTACTGGGGAATAGCTAAAAATAGTATATGCATCTTTAATATATAGTGATCGATTTACAGTCATAAAAACATTTATTGTCTATCTCTTTGCAGGTGGTGAAAAAATAACCTGGGGAGACTAGCAGGACTACTCATCTTTATCTTGCAGTAGCTAGTGGAGAGAATATCTGTCTTCTTTCTCATTTCCTTTCTCTTTTTTAACTTTAAAATACTTCTGTGAATTTTTTTTGCTTGTACAATTTCCTTGGTCACTTGTCACAAAACAGTGCAACTTCTCCCTTCTCTATTTCAAATTGAAGAATTCCAAAATACTTAATAGCTCTTCCCATTCTCCACAATCCCCTTGTTTTTAGACTAAGAATAACTTTATTGTCACTTTGAATGTACACTAATTGGCATGTGTTAAAATGAAATTTTGTTGCATATATCTCTCAAAGGGTCACCACCTCCAATAAATACTACATAAACATGACTAAATAAATAAAAACAAAATTATGCATATACCTACATGTATTATATGACACAGAGAAACAACACAGTCTAGTTTGGATGTATACATTTACATGGCAAGAAAAACTAATGTTGTGAGTTTACCAGGTGGATGCCATAGGGAACAAAGTTGTTACAGAAACTGGTAGTCTTGCTAGAAATACTTCGAAATTTTACTTCATCTTTTGGTGGATACATGATCTTGTTCAACAACTTGTTTCTTTCATGGTGCAGAATAGAGGAAGGATCACCTTTAGGCCTACTTTCCACCTCTAAAAATACTTCTGTATACCTAAAAGAGTTAAAGCTGAATCAATCAAGGGCTATGCCTTTTGAGACCAGTGATGCTAATTGTCCACAGTACTGTTTCCAGCATCTCTGGAAATTTCTGTGTTGGTTTGACAGATATAAAGAAATGAACATGTGGGAATTTATATTATTTACATCTTGCTTTCTTTTTCTCCATCCCCCATCTCTTTCCTTCCCTAGTTTAATCTGTCTGTTATCCCATTTTGTACCCTTGATTGTTTTTCAAATTTGTTTACAAAATAAACAACAAGCTATATTTTTACTAGTTGCACTGAGTAGTGCTTGTTATGATCTGGATACAGAGACCTACCTGGAGGTATGCTGGGTAAAAAATAAAATGGAAATTATCCATACTTTTTCAACATTCTTCATGAACAAGGTGAATGGAAGCTATAATGATGTTACATGTGAACAACTAGACCCATAGGTGTAGAGTTCAAACTAGCTACTTTATTGCTCTCTGTCTGTAAAACAGGAATCTCCCCTGGCTTTCATCTGGGAAAGATTAGATTAGGCTCAAAGGCATTGAGGTGGTGGTGTATCAGACCTTGCCCTCTTGTCTCTATGCAATGAGTCCAGGCTAATCCCCCAGTTGAGCATTTCTCCTAACTGGGATAGTTGTTCTCTAACAAATGAAGATAAAAAAAGATCTTCAGCTGCCACTATAAACAGGAAACTCTCTCTGGGGGGAACAAAGTGGGATGCTCATTGATATGGTCCATTCTATCAATTAAAGCATGGCAAGTTTTATTGCTCAACTCAAGGCTCTTATTACAAGTTTGGGCACTTTACACCTACTTCTCTGCAGAAATGAAAAAAATAAGGAAAGAAAAGAAAAGGATATCAGAAACAGGATGTATGGATTCAATTACAGCAGCAATGGACACACTGTTGGGGTGTTCTCTATGCAAAGTGGGTTACTCCAAAACATGCAAATCTGATTGGTCAACTAAAGTAAGCATCGGATTGGTTCACTAAGAACCAATCCGAATAAAGTAAAAAAGGCGGCAAATTCGATCAGCTGCCATTGGTTACAAGCCGGCAGGCTAGCCTGTATAAAAGGCTGCCGCTAAGTCGGCCAACCATTCCATTTTACTGATTCCTGTAAATAAAGACTTTTCGTTGTTGGAACCCGGTCTACCTCATGTTTTTCCGAACAAAACACTGGCGACGAAGGTGGGATCGTCCTGAACACGAAAACTGCACGTGGTGAGAAGAAGCCCAGATGACGACAAAGATGCCTGGAAACAACGCACCACCCGCACCCTTCAACCCCAACGAAGAGGATTGGGATTCCTATGCAGATCGCTTCCAAATGTATCTGGAAAGCAACGAAATGGAAGGAATTTCAGAGCAACGAAAGAGAGCTGTGTTCCTAACACACTGCGGGCCAACTGTTTTTAAGATGGCAAAGGCTCTAGCGAAGCCACAAGATGTCAAGCAACTAACGTGGCCAGAATTGCAACGAATCCTCAAAGCACACTACGCTCTGATGGTGTCAAACTTAATAAAGCGACACGAATTCTACAGGAGAAACCAGAGAGAGGGAGAGACCGTCGCCGATTTCGTTGCCGCACTTTGACAAATAGGTGGTGAGTGTGAATTCTCAAACCTCGACGAGGCAATGAGGGATCGAGTGGTGTTGGGGTTGAGAGACTCGACCACACAGAGTAAACTACTCAACAAACCCAACATCAGCGTAGCAGAAGCTATCAAGGAAGCCACAGCCGCCGAAGCCGCGAAAAAATCGGCTGTCACTATGAAGAAAATGAACACACATAGTGACGAAATGAACCCAACCAAAGACAAAAAACAATCTACCACCACCACGCATTACGAAGAGTATGGCGAAACACCTGACACGAGCGAAGAAGATGACGAGGTCCACCGTCTATACACTAACAGAAAAGAGCGCGAAAGACAAAATTGGCGGGAATGCGCTGGCTGCAGAGGAAACCATCCCCGAGCCGAATGCAGATTTCTTGATGCCATCTGCAGGGTCTGCAAGAAACGAGGGCATATCGAAAAAGTCTGCAGAAACAAAAAATACTACAGCCCCACGAGATGCAGAAATTCCCCAACACGAGCTGAGCCTAAACGAGCTGAAAGAAAGTGGCAACAAGAGAAGCGAGCCAATACACACCAAACTGTCATTATAAAGAGCACTCAGACGTAAAGCGGGAAGAAAGTTAAGATTGTTGTAGAGATCGAGGGGAAACCATGCAAGATGGAAGTGGACTTGGGGTCCTTTCTCTCTATGGTATCGTGGGACACAATAAAACAGCTAGTCCCAGATATCAAAACCAGAGAACTAAAAAAGCAGCACTTAACCCTCAAGGACTACCAGGGAAACCAAATCCCTGTAGTCGGCATGGGACATTTCAAAGTTACCTACAAAGAACACGTCAAAGTGCTACCGCTGACCATAGTCGACAGAGACAAACCAAGTCTCCTGGGCATCGAATGGTTCGCACCATTGGGCATCGGGATGACCGGGATCGATCGAGTGACTGCAACCGGCTGGGAAGAAGACCTCATCCGGGAATTCCAGGACGTTTTTGACGGCTCACTGGGCAAGTATCGGGGAAATCCCATTTCTTTCAGTTTAAACCCCCAAATAGCCCCACGAAGAATAAAAGCCAGACGAGTTCCTTTTGCACTAAAGGCAAAAATAGAGGAACAGCTAGACAAATTAATAGCCCAAGGGGTATTAGAACCTGTGGACCATGCCAAGTGGGAAACGCCTATAGTCACACCTATCAAACCCGACGGGTCCGTTAGAATCTGTGGTGACTATAAGGCTACCCTGAACCACGCATTACAACCAAGCGCATACCCGGTGCCAGTAGTCCAGCATTTACTCCACTCCCTGGGAAAAGGAAAGGTTTTTGCTAAACTCGAACTAGCACAAGCCTACCAACAACTCCCAGTGGACCCAGAAACTGCGGAAGCACAGACTATAGTTACCCATAAGGGCGCATTCAAATGTCACCGACTGCAATTTGGAGTAAGTGTAGCCCCAGGCATTTTCCAGAGTCTAATGGAACGCCTTCTAAATGGCATACAAGGAGTCGTACCATACTTTGACGACATCCTAATCTCAGCCAAAGATGAAACACAATTAAAAAAAAGACTCAAAGAAGTACTAACTAAGTTTAGAGAATCTGGCCTCAAAGTGAAAAGAAAAAAGTGTTGCCCAGCTAAGAATAGTGTCGAATTCCTGGGCTATTTAACAGATGGAGAGGGGATACACCCTACAGACAAGAAAATTAAAGCCATAAATGAGGCACCAGAACCAAGAAACAAAGCCGAATTACAAGCATTTCTTGGACTGATAAATTTTTATAATGTATTCCTACCAAATAAAGCCACAATAGCAGAACCGTTGCACCGTCTATTGGATAAGAAAGCAATTTGGACTTGGGGTTATAGAGAAAAGGATTCTTTCCAGAAAATAAAAAAATTGCTAACATCAACAAACGTTCTCATCCAATTCAGCAACACACTGCCATTGAGGGTGACCTGCGACGCTTCGCCATTTGGAGTCGGTGCCATCCTGAGCCACCAACTGCCTGATGGCAGAGAGGCACCCGTCGCGTACTACTCAAGGACTTTGTCTAAAACTGAGAGGAACTACAGCCAACTCGACAGAGAAGCCCTAGCAATTGTCGCTGGAGTAAAACGCTTCCACGAGTACCTCTACGGGCGGACTTTTCAAATTATAACAGACCACAAGCCGCTAATGGGGATTTTGGCGGGAAACAAGCCAACACCAAATATCCTTTCTCCAAGAATGACTAGATGGTCAGAGTTCCTAGCAGCCTATTCATACACTCTGACACATCGACCAGGGAAAGAAATTTCCCATGCGGACGCTCTGAGCAGAGCACCCTTGCCAGAAACCGAGGAAGACCCAGCACCAGGAATGACAGCATTACAAATAGAGACTTGCCCCGATCTACCCATTTCTGCTTATGATGTCGCCAGAGCCACCGCGAAAGACTCAGTGACTTCCCGCATCCTCAGCTGGGTAGGTAAAGGCTGGCCGGAAAACCAAAAAACTGAAAACTTTAAACCTTTCCGGACCAGACAGACTGAACTTTCGATTCAAAAAGGGTGTTTATTGTGGGGTGATCGGGTAGTGATTCCTAACAAACTGCAACCCAGGGTTCTCGGGATGTTACATGAAGGGCACCCGGGAATTGTGAAAATGAAAAGCTTTGCAAGAAGTTATGTGTGGTGGCCGGGTATTGATAAGGACATAGAATATTGGGTCAGCTCGTGCAACAAGTGCCAGGGAATTAGACCGTCCCCACCTAAAGCACCTATTAGAGACTGGGAAACCCCGCGAGGCCCTTGGTCAAGGATCCACATTGATTTCGCGGGTCCTACCAAAGGGCATACATTTCTGATTGTCGTTGTTGCCTATTCTAATTGGCTAGAAGTAAAAATCATGCCATCAACGACAACAGAAGCTGTAATCAAACAACTAGACAACCTTTTTGCCACCCATGGTCTACCGGACGTCCTCGTATCAGACAATGGGCCACAGCTCACCAGCTTACAATTCGAACAATACCTAGCCTCCCTAGGTATTAGACATGCCCTAACCGCGCCGGCTCACCCGGCCGCGAACGGCAGGGCTGAGAGAATGGTCCGGTTTACCAAAGAGGGAATAGAAAGAATGGACACCGGGGACGTCCAACAGAAAATAAACCGATTGCTCACTCTCCAACACATAACGCCCAGTACCACGACCAACAAGTCCCCAGCAGAATTGCTCATAGGGTGGAAATTAAGATCACACCTTGATAGGTTGAACCCAAATTTTACACCAGAAACCCCCCCCCGACTCCTCCACACGATTTAGGAAATTTGAAGTAGGCGAGTTGGTTTACGCAAAAAACTTCACCGGGGACCCTGTTTGGCTACCAGGACAAATAACGCAAATTACAGGCCCCAAATCCTACCGGTTAACAATTGATGATGGCAGGGAATGGAAGCGGCACATAGACCAGCTCCGTTCCCGAAACATAGAATGAAATACAGACATACACCCATGCATTGAAAAAACCGGGGATGGACAAACCAGAGGGGGGGGGGGAAATGCGAGAAACAAATAAAGAACCGATACAAACAAAAACCAAAGAGATTAACAAACAAAAAGAGCAAATAAAAGACTCACTGTTTGAAGAGACTTGCGTGAAGAGCCCATCGGAAGGGGACAGCCAGGCCAGCTCGACCTGCCCAGAGGAAACGGGAGGGAGCGGCAAAACCGCTGGCCTAAGAAACTCAGGCAGCAGAATGGCTGACTCACCCTTCCAGACGGTTCCAGAGAGAAGGACGGATGACACAGCAGCCCCATCCGAACAGGTCGGAGTCTCCGCCGAAACTGAACTGCGCAGGTCCAGTCGAGTCAGGAAAAGCCCCGCCTACCTACGCGACTACATCACCACGTAGGACTGAACCAAGGGGGGAGGGGTGTTCTGTATGCAAAGTGGGTTACTCCAAAACATGCAAATCTGATTGGTCAACTAAAGTAAGCATCGGATTGGTTCACTAAGAACCAATCCGAATAAAGTAAAAAAGGTGGCAAATTCGATCAGCTGCCATTGGTTACAAGCCGGCAGGCTAGCCTGTATAAAAGGCTGCCGCTAAGTCGGCCAACCGTTCCGTTTTACTGATTCCTATAAATAAAGACTTTTCATTGTTGGAACCCGGTCTACCTCGTGTTTTTCCGAACAAAACATGGAAAACCAGAAGGACAAACTGAAGAAAGGCTATCTACTAGTATGTGGTTATTTGGAGTCAGCACCAACTTGAAGGAACATGATTATCACATTTTCATCATCATTAAACAATTTTTATGGCAGATTCTTCATATTTTGATGTCCTCCACCCCAAACATTTGGGACTACAGTTCATATCTGATAGATTTAGAGACCTGGACAACTGACAAATATGGACTCCACATCCCACAGTATTCAAAATATCTATGCTGTCTTGGATTTCTGAGAATTAAAGTCTACACATTTGGAAGTCACTAAGGTTGAGAAATATTGACATATCGTTCATACTTAGCTGCATTAGTAGTGAAATTTGTGGTCTATTAATGTATGCTAGATAGATCATAAAGATTCTGGAAAATAAAAAATAAGTACCAAGTTGAAAAGAAATGGAAAAGCTTATATTTATTTGAAGATGAGCCCACTCGCTTAGCCTTTCTGCCTCTGATTAAATTTTCTCAGTATCCCTTGGCAATATGCTCTTGTTTTCTTGTAGTGTTAAAAAAATCTGATTAATAAATCAACAAAAGCCGTATATTGTGGCTTTTCTCATTGATGAAAGGCTAGGTTCTATTTGGCATTGGTTGAGTCAGTTCACTTTCTACACCTACATAAAAAGGCTGGGTTAGAAAACTGTAATGAAGAGAACCTTTTAATATATCAACAACAGCAGCAGCAACCAGAACTTTCAGAAAACTGAGAGGAAGATGCAACATTGGTTAGAGACATTTGTAATGAGGTGGAGGGAAGGTGATGATAAAAGCAGTGTCTCACTATCACAACACAAGCTCCATCCTTTGGTGTATGTGAGGTGCCAATGCCTGCATGTACAAAGGGAGCAGAACCAGAGGGAAGCCTCTGGAACCTGCAGATACCTCTAATAAAGGTCATGAAACATTGTGCCTCTTGATCTTGGTGTGCTAGCCACAGTTTCCAGGTCTGTATTCTCTTTAAGATTCAGCAATTCTGGGTTACATGATTAGCAATTAGTGAAGTTTCAGGAATTATTCTCTGGGCTGATAGGAAAGCAATTGAGAAGAACTCCACATCATATAGAGATGTACACTGCAGCTCCTTTATTATTAATGTGCGGGGAAGGGAGATTTGTCAAATTTTTATTTCATTTACTTTAATTTCATTCTTTCTTTTTGTTCTGTCTGAACTAAAGTTAAGTTTAAAGGGCCTGTCACATAGGCCGACAGATGCAAAACGTACATAAAAAGGACACAGCGGAGGAGAAAATGTTCCATCCATTGTTATCCGCTCTCAAAAGTGCCCCAAATTTTCATCAGCAGAGTGGACAACAACGGAAAGGAACAGATGGGGGAAGGATGTAGCGAGGATGATAAGTGGATGCTCCACAGAAGCCTAGCCAATGGAAGCGGATGGCACATCTGCGGGGCTTCCGGGGAAGCACAGCGAAGCGGATGTGCAAAGGAAGGAACAGATGCAGAGCAGATGCCTAGTGGATGCCTAGCGGATGCCTAGCAGATGCAAAGCATTCACTACGCATGTGGGGAGGATGCATTGCATCAACCCCGCAGATATAAAGGGAAGCAGCTCGCAAGCAGGTCACCATTCAGAGGAAAGACCTGCTGCCAGACACAGCTCCAGCCAGCCAACAACCATGAGGAAGAAGAGGAAGCCTGTGCCATCTGCTGCCAGCCCTGGCAAGAAGGACAGGGACACCATCCCACCCCCTGGCCCTGACTCTGCTTCTACTGGGGCTTCTGCTGCTTGGGCTGACTCTTCTGGTGCTGGGTCTTCTGCTGGTGCTTACTCTGCTGGCGCTGCTCCTGGTGCTGGTGCTTCTGCTGATGCTTACTCTGCTGGCGCTGCTCCTGGTGCTGGTGCTTCTGCTGGTGCTTACTCTGCTGGCGCTGCTCCTGGTGCTGGTGCTTCTGCTGGTGCTTACTCTGCTGGCGCTGCTCCTGGTGCTGGTGCTTCTGCTGATCCTGCTGGTGCTCCTGCTCTTGCTGGTGCTGCTGGTGCTAACTCTGCTGCTGGTGCTGCTGGTGCTGCTGGTGCTGCTGGTGCTGCTGGTCCTGCTGGTCCTGCTGGTCCTGCTGGTCCTGCTGGTGCTTACTCTGCTTCTGCTGATCCTGGTCCTGCTGGTGCTACTGGTGCTGCTGGTCCTGCTTTTGCTGCTACTGTTGTTGTTGCTGCTGCTGCTGGTGGTGGTGTAGTGGAGCAGCCCCTAGAACCTCGAAGACCCTCTGATGAGGGCCCAGATGGCCCTGCCAGAGGGAGGAAGAGGCATACGCATGAACGGGAGAGGAGGCAATACTCCATCGAAGAGGAACATGAGGATGAGGTGCTCGAATGGCTGAGGGAGAATGAGTACCTCTGGCGGAAGGGACACAAGCTCTATCGAGACACCAAAAGGAAGCAGGCTACTTGGAGAGAGAAGGCGGAGAGCCTGGGCTACACTTCGGAGGTCCTCCTCAGGTGGTGGAAGCACATGCACACCTGGTACGGGAAACTGCACCTCAAGAAATCTGGACAGGCCATGATCAAGCTGATGGACTGGGAGACCTAAGTGATGGCCAAGTGCAGCTTCTTGGAGGGTGAGATCCGCCACCAAGGAGTAGCCCCTCTGACAACCCTCTCTCTCAGGCAGCCCACAGAGAACCAGTCCTCTTCTGGCCAAGAGTCAGCTCCTGTGTCCAGGCAGGTATCTGTGGAGCATACCACAACAGAGACCCCCCCAAGAGCTGCACTCCCCGTGGCAGAGCGCATGGAGGAACCCCTGATGCAGTGGGAGCAAGGAGAGGGCACTTCCACCAGAGACCAACCCACATCCACCCCCAGCTCCACCTCCACAGAAAGCAGGCAGAGAGCCAGACCGGAGGGGCAGAGCCACACTGTCCTTCTGGAAATCAAGGACACCATCAATAGCAGCGTATATCTCCTCTCTCAGCTGGTACACACCGACATGCCATCCTCAAACCGCAAGCCCTTCCTCACCGACGTCAACCAGATCCTCATGGACAAGTCCAAATCACAGTACCAGGTGATCAAGGACAGGATCACTGGTCTTCTGCACAACCCTTCAGGCCCAGATGAACCTGCTCCAACACAGTCCAGGTCTGCTCGTCCACCCCAGATGATGTCACAGCCCTTCCAAAACTTTCCACAGGCCGTCACCTACCAAGGCTACGGCTACCAGGAGTTCCAGCAGCACAGGCAGCCCTTCCCAGTCCAGGCACAAGTTCATCGGATGCCACCAATGCCACTGATGCCACCAATGCCACAGATGCCATTGACGCCACAGATGCCACCCACACCACAGATGCCACCCACGCCTCACCTCGCTCACCTGCAGACCAGACAGCCCCACTACACTCCTCCTTCCTCCACCCCACAGCCATGCCCGGCCTCAGAACATCTGTCATCAGTCTTGGGACTGACACCCCATGTCCTGGAGGAAGGGGCTCTCAACATCACGAGACTGAGCCAGCTCTCTGAGACCTTCCTCCACACACCATCCCCTGTTGTCCTCTCAGGGCCAGGCACCCCAATGGCACCTCAGAGCAGCAATCCAGCAGCAGCCACCTCCACAGCACCTGGACCCTTCATCCCTGAGACTATGGGCATGCCTCAGAGTGACTGAGAAGAGTGCCAGAGACTGTGTTGCTACCTGTTGACTTTATCTTTGCTTGGCAAACTTTACTTGGGTTATTTTCTTTTACAGTTTGTTATTAAAAAAGATTATCTTTGCTTCACACACATGCTTCAGTTCTTTTAGTCAATAAAGTCTTGGTGGAAACTTTTAGAAATGGTTTAAGCCTTTTCATGCTTGTGGGATGGGTAAGGATAGCAGTGGAATGGGCAGGGATACCTGTGGAATGGGTAATAGCTGTGGGATGTGCAGGGATACATTTGGGATGGGCAGGGATACCTGTTGGATGGGTAATAGCTGTGGGATGGGCAGGGATATCTGTGGGATAGGCAGGGATACCTGTGGGATGGGTAATAGCTGTGGGTTGGGCAGGGATACCTGTGGGATGGGCAGGGAAACCTTTGGGATGTGTAATAGTTGTGGGATAGATAAGCCTCCAGTGCAAGCATAGTGGGACTGTATGGTCCACCCTCCCAGGTGCCACACCTATGGCCCTTTATTATCAATAACAATTTAATCATTCATCCACACATTTCAACATAAACACAACTCTTTATTAAATGCCCTGTTCATTGTAGGGTCACTCAACATACATGGCACAATCTCATCAGTGTGATGAGACAGGCTGATGGAAGCATCCATTAAGCATCTACCATCCTGCCTTGCCACTCCACTGCTCCAGCTGGGGAGTTGCACCAGTGTTTCAGGAGGTTGCACTGCTTCTTCCCTTCACTTGAAGCTCTGTTGGGGCCTTGTAAATCCACAGTATCTATCAGGTTTCATCCTTGCCTCCATTCCCCATGCTCCATGTCCCCATTGCCTTGTCTGGTCCTGCTGGTCCTGCTGGTCCTGCTGGTGCTTACTCTGCTTCTGCTGATCCTGGTCCTGCTGGTGCTACTGGTGCTGCTGGTCCTGCTTTTGCTGCTACTGTTGTTGTTGCTGCTGCTGGTGGTGGTGGTGTAGTGGAGCAGCCCCTAGGACCTCGAAGACCCTCTGATGAGGGCCCAGATGGCCCTGCCAGAGGGAGGAAGAGGCATACGCATGAACGGGAGAGGAGGCAATACTCCATCGAAGAGGAACATGAGGATGAGGTGCTCGAATGGCTGAGGGAGAATGAGTACCTCTGGCGGAAGGGACACAAGCTCTATCGAGACACCAAAAGGAAGCAGGCTACTTGGAGAGAGAAGGCGGAGAGCCTGGGCTACACTTCCACGAGCCTGTTCTGCAACAGTGGGTAGCGGGTGTGCATGAGATTGTGCAGGGTGCAGCAAGCTTCCACGATCCTCCTCACGGTCTGTGGGTGATGCTGCATGGTGGTGAGAAGTACCTGCAACCTGTTGGCCAGGATGCCAAAGGCATTCTCCACCACCCGCCTTGTCCTGGACAGCCTGTAGTTGAAGATACTCTCTTCACAGGTGAGGCATCTGGAAGTGTAGGGCTTCATGTGGTAGGTTCTGAGGGAGAAGGTGTCATCCCCCACGATGAAGTAGGGCACATCTTGTGTGTCGTTGGGCAGGGGGTCTGGATCTGGGAAGCCCATGATGAGGTTGCATTCCAGCCTCTCCTTGAGGTCACTGGTGTTGTATACCTGGGCATCTGAAGATGACCCATTACCTGACGCATCGAGGTACATGAACTTGTAGTCAGCATCGACCATGGCGAAGAGGATGATGCTGAAGAAGCCCTTGTAGTTGTGATAAGTGGACCCTGAGTTGGCTGGAGCTTTGTAGGCCACGTGCTTCCCATCTATGGCCCCAATGGTGTGGGGGAAGTTCCACTTCTGATACCACTGCTCTACAACTTTCTTCCAGCCTTCTTCAGTGGAGGGGCACTGGAGGAGCTTCTCCAGGTATTTTTCGATGATGGCCTGCACCACTTCTCTGACCACAATGCTGATGGTGTTGTGTGGCACCCTCCAGGTGTACTGCATGCTCCTGTAGGTGGTCCCGGAGGCCAGGTGGCGCAGAGTCAGTGCCACCTTGAGTCCAGGGTCCATGCTGGGCTGGAAGTTGGTGCTCTGCTTGGTCAACCTGGGTCTCAGTCACTCCACAACTTCGTCAAACATGGCTGGCGGCATCCTCATGAAGTTCTGGAATGCACGAGTGTCTTCATTCCTCAGCTCCATTCTCAGCTTGTTAAACAGTCCGTACTCTGCTCTTCTCGCGATCCATCTTCGACCCAGACACTTCTTGGACGCCTCCTTTTCTTCATGTAGAACAGGTGAAAGAGCCTGTAGATGGCTTCGCACTGTTGTAGAACGATGGTGGCTATCAAAAGGAGTGTGTGATGATCCATGGTGGAGATGACTGGATGCTGTGGAAGAGCAAGAACAAGATCAAGGCTGAAGAGGTCTGCACAGCAAGGCTGCTGGACTGAAAGTGAGTTCCCGGTGATTTCCTCCCCCTTTTTTAAGGAAATATAGGTTTTCTGCTAGGTGTCCTTTTTCATCCTCTAAACATCCTGCAGACATCCTAAGTATCCGAGATACGTCCCCTATACGAACGTTTTTTCCTTTTTAATGCTTTGTATGTGAGCTGCATCTGCTTTGATTCTTTCTCCGTCCATGCTACTAATGCTGCATGTCCATTCTGCATCCATTTTGCTTCCTCCCTGTGTCTGTTTTCTGCTGGAGTGGATGCGAGTTGCGCGGATGCGCAGCGGATGCCTAGCGGATATAGCGGACACATAAAGAATGACGCCAGATGTCTAACGGTTGTTCCCTGTATGCGTAGCGGTTGTATAACGGACGCGTTGGATGCATTTTCCACTCAAAAATTTTGTGCAGCTCAAAACTTTTTGAGCAGATGAAATGTCAGTAGACGGATGCTGGACGGATAGAGAGGATGAAAAACGGACGCAGTGAGTTCAGAACGGATGCATCGCGGTAACCAATGGATGGCAAGTGTTTCTCTCCGTTTTACATCCTCTTTCCATCCATTGGTGCTATGTGACAGGGGCTTTTGCTTTTCCATCTCTGTTCTCACTCCTGATCTGATCTGATTTTAGAGAAGTTTTTTATTTGTGAAGGGTTATTTTTAGTCACTACATCATTAAATCTAATTCCAAAAAGAATCTTCATGCAATCATAAATTCAGCTACTTCAGCATTATTATTTTTTTAAAAAACCATAGAACAATCAACTTTGTACCTGATAGTGTAAAGGATAAAAGAAAGAGGCATATTACAGCTGAAATAAATTGTTCTTGGCCTAATTCAGAAATGATTGGGAAGAAAAAAAAACTTGTTTGCTTGGAAAATAAAAGTCATGAATAACAAGCAATGCATAGAAAATGCTACCACCAAAATTTGTACCTCCTTAATTGCATGCTTTGAAATTCTAACATGTAGTTAAATATCACAACCGTATAAACAATGAAGAAATAGTGTGTGCAATTCTAAACTCAATTGGATATCTTCTTTCAGAGAACAACTGAAATTGAAATAGGACTATTCTTTAGGGAAAGTGTTCTGCAAAATTTCATGTACAAGACACCCTCTTGTCTTCTTGTAGAAAGAGGAATGTCAAATAAAATTGTTGTTGTATATCTTTTCTTCCCTTCTTTTTGCTAGTGTTTCTTTCCCCTCTTTGCTATACTTAATCAAATCTGATAAAGTATCTGATAAAGTACAGCAAAGAGAGGCACACCCCCACACATCTCTTCTCATGAAAAGTTGATCTGGACTCAGTGGCAATTTTACATTTTAATCTCTTTCTCTCCCCCAATATTTTCCTTCTTTCCTTTTTTTTTTTCTTTTTCAGAGAGGTGGGATCACCAGGAAGAGGATAAAAATTGACTATGGCTCAGAAGGGAAAAAAGAAGGGCTTAATTTTCAAAAGGAGTCATTTCACTCTGTAGTCATTTTTCTTTCACTCTGGATAGGATATTTTACACGCCTTCATATGGAAACACAAATGGCTATTATTTGACAATCTGGAACATGTCTTTTCTGTTGCACTGTACTGGAAAATAATATGTGTGTGTGTACAGTATTCTACCCAGCAGCAATTTCCATTCTGCTCTTAAAGCCATATTAATCTGACTACTACCTTATGCAAGAACATTTCTCATCTCCCTCAACTGCCATAGTTGGAATTAACCCAATTATTGCTCTAACTAATGGCAGATTAAAAAAAGAAGACAGTCACATCGCTGGGACTGACAACCTAAAGACATTTCAGCTCTTTTCCATGAAGCTTCAGCAAATGCTCTTTGCTAATACAGCTTTCCCTTAATGAATGTGGGAAATCTTCTAGCACTATTATTAAAACTGGAGCAGGTTTTTCCTTTCCCTTCCCTTTTAACCAAATGGATTTTCATTTGGAAAAAAAAAAAAAAGCTTTATTCTTAAAATAAAATCTGCATTATGAGCTTTCACTCTCCTAAATTGGCTACATTAACAAATTTGCATCGCTATGAATTACAATATGAATTTCAGTGCTTGTAACATCAGGTCTGTGATTTATGAAGAGGTTGCTTTAACAGCCTTGTGATTTTATACACAAGTGTTAGATTTTATAATATCCTTCAACCATAAGCTCATGGTAGCACTCTCTCTTCTAAATTTTCCCATGCAACAGTCCTGTGAGGCAGGCTGGAAAGAGAGAAAGTGGCTGGCCCAAAGATACTGTTGTGGCTAAGCCTGGCTCACTTCAAGCAATTAAATCACTCTCAGGATGCTGTATAATGTTATCAATGTGTCTATACTATATATTCCATTGAGGACCTGTACACTGCACGAGTCAAAAAGAGGGCTGTGAAAATATTTACAGGCCCCTCACATCCTGGACATAAACTGTTTTAACTCCTACCCTGAAAATAATCTATAGAGCACTGCATATCAGAACAACTAAATGCCATCACTCTGCAAAACAAATAATTCCCTCGACACTGTCCAACTATTTACTAAGGCTGAATTACTATCACTATTAATCTTCTCATCACTCCTATCACGCATCCCCTCCCACTTGTGACTGTATGACTGTAACTTTGTCACTTGTGTCCTTATGATTTATATTGACTGTTTCCTAGTATGATTTGATTGCCTATTTATACCTTATGACTATATTAAGTGCTGTATCTTATGATTCTTGACAAATGTATCTTTTCTTTTTATGTACACTGAGAGCATATGCACAAAGACAAATTCCTTGTATGTCTAATCAAACTTGGCCAATAAAGCATTCATTCACTCACTCACTCATTCATTCATTCATTCATTCATTCATTCATTCATTCATTCATACTAGGCACCCAGAAATGTATTGGCAGCTTGTTGGGAAATTCTGAACAAAAAATGAACCAGCGCTTACATCGCTTTGGGCTGCTACATTACAATGGTGAGACAATGAAAAAGGCAGACACAGTGTAAATTACAGTAGGGCATTGAAATGTGTTTCATAAAGTCATCTTTGTGACCCTCTTGTTATTTATTCTTTCCTACTAGGTCAACATGTCAGGTATACTATCACTGAGATATAGCTAGTGAAAATAAACAGTTAGGTTTACTAGGCCATTGGTTCTTGATTGATTCTTCTCCCTGTTGCTCTTCAGGGTCACTTCAGCTTGCTGTGATAGTATTTTAACAATAGTGCTTTCAGCAGTTCACTTATATGGAGGTATGTCTTAGGTTTGCATGTGATCGCATCTGACATGTGTAGGTAGGGGTACCTTTTTCCACCAAAACAACCAAAACTCAATAAAGTTTCTATGGCTGAAGATGGAAATGCACATTATACTGGTTTCCTATCTTTGGAAGTGATTTGCCACTGCTTTTCTCTAAATCACAGGTGTTAAACCTGCCACATTATGTTGATGTCACCTGATGTCCCATGACTTTTTTGTCTTTGAGGAGCTGGGGAGGGTGTGGACTGCACATGATGCATCCACCCCGTAGATCACCAGTTTGACACCCCTGCCCTAGATGTTATTTCTACTTCCCAATGAATCTTATAGCCTTAAATTTTTCTGGTGGTATACCATCTAAAGGCTAACCAGATCCAACCCTGTTTAACTTTCTTAGATCAGGGCTCCTTGGTGCTCTCTGAGCTTGGTTGTTTTCTTGCAGATGTTTCATGACCCAAACTAAATAGGAGCAATGACACTGATGATGTTACCTAATTTGGGTCATGAAACATCTACAAGAAAACAACCAAACTCATAGAGAACCAAAGACCACTTGATTCAACTTTGAGCTACAAATATTCTGCTTTATTGCTTTCTCAGATCAATCATATTTGGTTGGATACCATCACTTAATTCAGTGTTTCATAACTTGGGCAATTTTTATATATATGAACCTCAACTGCAAAATGCACTGAGGGAAACACTGACCTAGTTGCATTTGAGTGTGACTCCTGGTGATTTCCTAGACACATCTTGGGAACCACACAGATGTTTACCTTTGGCTTTTGTGGGGGGTATTTTTATAACTATATTTAGCCTTTGGTTCTGGGATTTTCTGCAAGTATCCCAACGAACCCAATTTTTTTTCTAGTTCAGGTCAATGACCTCAATTGCAAAAAGTCTGCAGAGATTCTCAGTCATCCAGGTTATGGTTGTTTCAAAGGTGCTTTTTCAGGAGGCAACTGGACTTTCTTGTTCTTTTTTCTTTTGAAGACATTTTGCTTCTCATCCAAGGAGCTTCTTCAATTCTGACAAGACAGTGGGGAATGGAAGGATTTATATTCCTTGCAGGCAAGATGGTAACCTGCATCCTTTTAGCAGGATTGAAGCACTTGGAGGTTTATCAGTGTTTATCTGTTCCTCAGGGTCACCTCAGTAGTGCTCCTGGTTCCTATAGTCTGCAATTTTTTCTCTGGAAATCCATTCCTACTCCCACACCATTCAAAGGGGATCCCAAATTGTACAGCTAAAAGTCTGTGGAGGTTTTCAGTCATTCCAGTCATGGTTGTCCCAAAGATGTTTTTTCTACTGGGCTATTGAGAAACATAATAGCGGGGTACAGAAAATTTAAGATAAATATAATTGTTCACTTGTACAAGTGTAAGACTGAATGTCAGTAGAAAAACCAGCTTCTATTCTCATCCTTGCACTTTCTCCTATAAACTCAAGATCCCTGAAAATATCTTTGCATACCTTATGCATACAGGTAGTCCTTCAGTTATGAACACAGTTGGGACCAGAATTTCCATTGCTAAGCAAGATGGTTGTTAAGTGAGTTGCATCTGATTTTACACCCCTTTTTTGCCATGGTTGTTAAGTGACCCATGTGGTTGTTAAGCAAATCTGGCTTCCCCCACTGTCTTTGCTTGTTGGAAACCAGTTGGAATGGTTGCAAATGGCAATTTCATGAGCCCAGGATGCTGTAGCCATCATAAATATGTGCTGATTGCCAAGCATCCAAAATTTTGATCATATGACCATGGGGATTCTGTGATGGTTGTGTGAGGATCTTTGAAAAAAGTCAGTGTTCTCAGTGCCATTGTAACTTAGAATGACCACTAAAGTGGATAGCTTAGCTGTAAGCTAAGACTATATACTGTATAGTCTGTATAAAGACTATATACTGCATATAGCACAAACATAAGGAAAAGAATCCTGAAGTTGGTGCACTTGCAGCTTTCTCACATATCACACACATAAAATAACTTTGCTTTGAATCTCTTGAACAGGGGTTTGTGTTTTTCACTGAAGGAAAACCATGCTGAGATGAACATTAGACAGACTTTGGTCTGATTAGGACCAGTCATTCTCCCGTCATATCTAATGTTTGAAAATTAGGAGATGTTTGGAGGTTTTGGTTGGAAGACATTTTATAACAAAACATATCTTAGCAAGGTTTGAGATTAATGCTGCTTTGCAGCCCTTCTTGGATCACCATGTGACCCTGCAAAATGCTTGGAGAGTAAGTTAAACTCCTCTCTGAATGTGCATAGACCAGTGAATTTATGTCCAGATGGTGTATTAAAGACCTGCTTATAAATTTTGCAAAGCAGAATCTGCCGTGCAAAAAAAAATGGAAGTAAAACAGATTGGGTTTTTATTGATTTTTATATATCTGCTCCCAATTGGGAAGCTTGCATTATTAGGTATCCTTTCATGGATGAATCTGAAAATATGTCTAGATCTTTTTTGACCTTTGTACAAAACATGGAAAGATTTTGAAAGGGCCACATTAGCCAATATATACAGTGATATATTAGAGTGTGCAGTGGCTTTATCCTTTGTTTCTTTTGGCTGTTTAAAAGTAGGTCAACTCATTCATAAAAATCCAGTGTCAAAGTTGAAATATGAGGAAGTTCTTTAAGGCCAGGTCACATTGCCCGACGGATGAAAAATGTATGTAAAAAGGACACAGCGGACGAGCAAATTTTCCATCCGTTGTTATCTGCTCTCAAAAGTGCCCCAAATTTGCATAAACAGAGCGGAGAACAACGGACGGGGGAAGGACGTATCGCGGATATAAAACGGATGCTCAATGGAAGCCTAGCGGATGAAAGCAGATGGAAGCGGATGGCAAGTCCACAGGGCTTCCAGGGGAGCAGAGCAAAGCGGACGTGTAGCAGAAAGAGCGGATGCAGAGCGGATGCGTAGCGGATGCAGAGTGGATGCGTAGCAAATGCCTAGTGGATCACTGTGCATGCGGGAAGGATGCCTTCCATCAGCCCCACGGATATAAAAGGAGGCAGCTGGCAAGCAGGTCACCATTCAGAGGAAAGACCTGCTGCCAGACACATCTTCATCACAGACATCTTCATCACAGACATCTTCATCACAGACATCTTCATCATGGGGAAGAAGAGGAAGCCTGTGCCATCTTCTGCCAGCCCTGGCAAGAGGGATAGATCCACCATCCCACCCCCTGGCGCTGACTCTGCTGATGCTGGTGCTGCTTCTTCTGCTGCTGGTGCTGGTGCTCCTGCTGCTGCTGCTGCTTCTCCTGCTGCTGCTGTGGTGGACCAGCCCCAAAGCCCTGAAAGCCTTGATGATGAAGGCCCTGCCAGAGGGAAGAAGAGGCAAGGCAAGGAGAAGGAGAAGGGAGAGAGGAAGCAGTACTCCATCGCAGTGGAGCATGAGGAGGTGGTGCTGGAGTGGCTGAGGGAGAACGAGTATATGTGGAGGAAGGGCCACAGGCTCTATCGAGACACCAAGCAAAAGCAGGCGGCTTGGAGACAGAAGGCGGAGAGCCTGGGCTACACTTCAGATGTCCTCCTGGGGTGGTGGAAGCATATGCATACCTGGTTTGGGAAGCTGCACCTGAAGAAGTCTGGCCAGGCCACGGTTAAACTCACTGACCAGGAGACCGGTGTCATGGCAAAGTGCAGCTTCCTGGAGGGTGAGGTCCGCCACCGAGGAGCAGCCCCTCTGTCTACCCTCACTCTCAGGCAGTCCACAGACAGCCAGTCCTCTTCTGGCCAGGAGACAGACCAGAGGGACAAAGCCACACTGTCCTCCTGGAGATCAGAGACACCATCAAGAACAGCACAGATCTCCTCTCTCAGCTGTTAAACTTCAAGATTCCTTCCTCAAACCACAAGCCCTTCCTCACCTACGTGACCCAGACCCTCATGGACATACCCAAGCCCCAGTACCAGGTGATGAAGGAGCAGATCACGGCGCTGCTGCACCACCCTCTAGGCCCAGCTGAACCTGCTCCCATCCACTCCAGGTCTGCTTCTCCACCCCAGGCGATGTCACAGACCTTCCAAGGCTTTCAACAACCCCTCTCCTACTAAGGCTACAGCTACCAGGAGTTCCAGCAGCACAGGCAGCCCTTCCTAGTCCAAGCACAGGTTCCTTGGACACCACAGGTGCCACCGATGCCACCGATATCACCAATGCCACCGATGCCAAAGATGCCACCGATGCCACCAATGCCACCAATGCCACCAATGCCACCAATGCCACTGATGCCACCGATGTCACTGATGTCACCGATGCCACCAACGCCACAGATGCCACTGATGCCACCAATGCCACAGACGCCACAGATGCCACCGACGCCACAGGTGTTTCCTCGCACACCACAGATGCCTCACCTCGCTCACCTGCACACCAGACATCCCCACTACACTCCTCCTTCCTCCACCCCACAGCCAAACCCGGCCTCAGAACATCTGTCATCGGTCCTGTGCCTGACATCCCAGGTCCTGGATGAAGGGCCTCTCAACCTCAATGGGCTGAGCCAGCTTTCTGAGAGCTTCCTGAACACACCATCTCCTGTTGTCCTCTCGGGGTCAGGCACCCCAATGGCGCCTCAGACCAGCACTCCAGCCACTGCCACCTCCACAGTCGCAGTCCCCTTTACACCTGAGACCATGGACATGCCTCAGAGTGACTGAGAACATTGCCAGAGACTGAGTTGTTACCAGTTGACTTTATCATTGCTTGGGACACTTTTCTTGGTTCCTTTTGCTTTTTAAATAAAGTCCTACACTTTACTGTTATTAATAAAGGTTTTCTTTGCTTCACACACTTGGGTCATTTTTTTTACTTAATAAAGTCTTGGTGGAAACTTTTAGAAAATGGTGAAGCCTTTGCATGCTTATGGGATGGGCAGGGATAACTGTGGGATGGGTAATAGCTGTGGGATGGGCAGGAATACCTGTGGGATGGGTAATAGCTGTGGGATAGATAAGCCTCCAGTGCAAGCATAGTGGGACTGTATGGTCCACCCTCCCAGGTGCCACATCTATGGCCCTTTATTATCAATAACAATTTCATCATTGATCCACACATTTCAACATAAACAAAACTCTTTATAAATGCCCTATTCATTGTAGGGCCACTCAACATACATGGCACAATCTCATCAGTGTGATGAGACAGTCTCAAGGAAGCATCCATTAAGCATCTACCATCCTGCCTTGCCACTCCACTGCTCCAGCTGGGGAGTTGCACCAGTGTTTCAGGAGGTTGCGCTGCTTCTTCCCTTCATGTGAAGCTCTGTTGGGGCCTTGTACATCCACAATGTCTGTCAGGTTTCCTCCTTGCCTCCATTCCCCAGGCTCCATGTCCCCATTGCCTTGTTGGAGGTCCACGAGCCTGTTCTGCAAGACTGGGTAGTGGGTGCGCATGAGATTGTGCAGGATGCAGCTAGCTTCCACGATGTTCCTCACGGTCTGTGGGTGATGCTGCATGGTGGTGAGAAGTACCTGGAACCTGTTGGCCAGGATGCCAAAGGCATTCTCCACCACCCGCCCTGCCCTGGACAGCCTGTAGTTGAAGATCCTCTCTTCACAGGTGAGGCATCTGGAAGTGTAGAGGCATCATGAGGTAGGTTCTGAGGGAGAAGGCGTCATCCCCCACAATGAAGTAGGGCACATCTTGTGTGTCATTGGGCAGGGGGTCTGGATCTGGGATGCCCATGATGAGGTTGCATTCCAGCCCCTCCTTGAAGTCACTGGCGTTGTATATCTGGGCATCTGAAGCTGACTCATTGCCTGACGCATCGATGTACATGAACTTGTAGTCAGCAGCAACCATGGCAAAGAGGATGATGCTGAAGAAGCCCTTGTAGTTGAAATAAGTGGACCCTGATTTGACTGGAGCTTTGCAGACCATGTGCTTCCCATCTATGGCTCCAATGGTGTGGGGGAAGTTCCACCTCTGATACCACTGTTCTGCAATTTTCCTCCAGCCTTGTTCAGTGGAGGGACACTGGAGGAGCTCCTCCAGGTATTCTTCGATGATGGCCTGCACCACTTCTCTGACCACAATGCTGATGGTGTTGTGTGGCACCCTCCAGGCTTACTGCATGTTTCTGTACATGCTCCCGGAGGCCCGGTGGCGCAGAGTCAGTGCCACCTTCAGCCCAGGGTCCAGGCTGGGCCAGAAGTTGGTGCTCTGCTTGGTCAACCTGGGTTTCAGACGCTCCACAATTTCATCAAACATGGCTGGTGGCATCCTCATGAAGTTCTGGAATGCACGAGTGTCTTCGTTCCTCAGCTCCACCATCAGCTTGTCATAGAGTCTAAACTCCACTCTTCTCCCAATCCATCGTCGGACCCAGACACTTCTTGGCCGCCTCCTTTTCTTCCCGTAGAAAAGGTGAAAGAGCCTGGAGAGGCCTTGGTTCTGGTGTTGAATGATGGCGGCTACCAAAAGGAGCGTGCGATGATCCATGGTGGAGAAGAATGGATGCTGTGGAAGAGCAAGAGCAAGGCTGGAGAGTTCTGCACACCAGGGCTGCTGGAGTGAAAGTGAGATCCAGGTGATTTCCTCTCCCTTTTTATAGGAAATATAGGTTTTCCACTAGGTGTCCTTTTGCATCCTCTAGACATCCTGCAGACATCCTAAATATACGAGATACGTCCCCTATATGAACGTTTTTTCCGTTTTGATGCTTTGTATGCGAGCTGCATCCACTTTCATCCTTTCTACGTCCGTGGTACTAACGCTGCGTGTCCATTCTGTGTCCATTTCGCTTCCTCCCTGTGTCCGTTTACCGCTGGAGCGGATTTGAGTTGCGCGTATGCGCAGCGGATGCCCAGCGGATATAGTGGATGTGTAACGGATGACGACGGACGTATAACGGACATATGTGTAGCGGATGTAGAACGGATGCATTGGATACTTCATCCACTCAAAAAGATTTGTGCAGCTCAAAACTTTTTGAGTGGATGAAATCTCAGTAGACGGATGCTGGACGGATAGAGAGGATGAAAAATGTATGCAGTGAGTACAGAACGGATGCATCGCGTTTTCCAATGGATGGCAAGCTTTTTTTAACGTTTTACATCCTCTTTGCATCCGTTGGTTCAGTGTGACAGGGGCTTTCGAGGCATGAAATGAGTATAAAAAGACTTTTTTTTTCCAGCACAGAAATAAATACTCTTTGATTGATTTTTGAAACTCCATCATTGGAGCCATAAATCATTTTTCATATTGATTGGATTGACACATTGTACCAAGGCTTAGTTTGGTTAGCTGTGATCCATGTCATAAACTACAATTGACTATCTTTATTCTAATACTTTAATCCATAAATTACGGATTATAAATGACAATGGCTAGATTTGAGCCATGTGTTTAAATTAAAATCTCATTTGCATCAAGCTCAACTCCTGGGGACTTCATATTAGGAGTACCTCTGGATATTGTCTCGTCCAATGTTATTCTAGCTTGGCCACTTCAAGATGCATGGGCCATCTCCCAAAGTTGAGCCAGTGCGGTGACTGTGGAACTGAGATACTTTTTACACACCAGCTGTCCAATCTGCGACTCTCTGTCCTGTCTCCCAAGGTCATTCCATACATCCTCACAGAAGTGTAACCCAACAACAAATACTCACAATAAATTGTGCTGTTTTTCTTCAGTGTTGTGCTCCATCTTATAACTCTACAAAAAAAAGCAACAGACACATCTTTGTTAATAGTAATTCAACAGCTAGTGTCTCCTTCAAATGTGAAATATGATAATATCACCTTTTGTTTTTTCATCTTTATTTCATCCCTGATCTTGCTATTTGGAGTGTGATAGGGTTTGGTGTTCTCACTGTTCTTATTCAATATCTATATCAATCCTTTGGGTGTGTTTATTTGTTGTCTTGGGGCAAGGTATTATCAATACATGGATGATAGCCAATTACACATCTCTGCCCCTGGCAAATTAAGTCACCTTATCCTAATATCTGGAGGTGGTGAGGGGAACAATGAGCTTCAACTAAACCCCGGTAAGACTGTATAACTTTGGGTTTGGGGCCCTGCTGGTTCTAGGACTATGCCATCTTTGAGCTGGGGTGTCAGCCTTCAAGATTTTCTCCCTTTGCGTTGCATCTTTCAGCTGTCATAAGTAATAGGGGGAGGAGAGGGGAATGGTTATGGGAAGTGAGCTGGAGGTGTTACAAATCAGAACTGTATAAGCTGGGGGGTAGATTCTTGCTTAGGTTTCTATCCTATGCTATGCGCAGCTGCAACTCTTTATCAAAATATGTCAAGGTCAACAGACAGAGGCCTCATCACCACCTGGAGATATCCACATGATGATATACACAACTTTTAATTGGATGAGCCAATTGAACTATTGGGGATGGGAACATTGCCATTACTTTGTATATGTGATTTATGCACCCATTTTCTCAGATTCAGAATTCTTTTGTTGCTACCAGTTGATTTCCAGTAAAAGATATCTTTTCTCTGATTAAAGGAGTCTTAAGTATTTCTTTCTTGGATTTTGAATGGAACACCAGCTGACATTATTCTGAATCTCCCCATTACCAGCCCACCCAGAGAATAAATACATTTTCTTCTGAGGGGGTCTGAACATGATGTCAAATCCAGCCAGTGACCAAGAAGACCTGGGAGCAGCTGGAGGACAAGATTCTCTGCTGTTAGAGGCAACAGGGGAAGCTGACTTGTTTGCAGAATTAAGTCTTGGCGAAAAACCAGCTGTAAAACCCAAATGGTCCCTGGGAGTCGGCTGGAAGGATCCTGAGGAAAAGCTTCCTCCTCCAGGAGTGACCACTACTCATCAGAGTGGAAGAGAGGAGCCATGGGAAGAGAAGGAAAGAAACAATGTTCTACTAACTCAAGCCTTGCATCTTCTAAATGAAGCTATCAGAGAACCTCAAACTGATCAAAGGTATGGGGGAGAGGAGGAGGATGCAGCCCCAGCTAGAAGAATCAGAGCAGCCACCCCCATAAATCAACCTGGGCTAGCGCAACAGGCAGCAGCAGCCCAGGGCCCCCCAGTAGGGGGAGTAAATGTCAGAAGACGTAGAACTCCAAAGGTGCCTCCGTTGGAAGTAAAATATGGGGGGGGGAATCCCAAGGAGTTAGGATTCTTACTGGCACAAGTCTGGAGCCATATGGAGGAATATGGAGGGGATTTTTCCTCAGAAGCAGCCAAAATTACATGTGTTACCAGGGCTCTGGAGGGAACAGCTTTTTGCCAACTGGATGGATCGGTAGCTGAGGGTAGCCCTGCACATTTCATAATGTAACCAATAGAAATAACAATGGGGAAGCATAGAGAGACTTGGCGTTTTATTGTGGCTCCTTGGATGGAGCACCCCCTAATACTGGGTTTGCCCTGGCTTCGGAAATGGAACCCCCACATTGATTGGAGGAGAGGGTCATTGCGCATACATACTGACCAGCACCCAGAAGGGGAGGGGCAATTTCAACCGAAACTCAAGAATCCCACTGAGCTGGCCTCCACTGGCATCGAGAGCCTGAAGGGAGAGGAGAAAATTCCGGAGGAATATTGGGACTTAAAGGAGGTATACAGTGAAGAGGCCTCGGGATAAGCTTTCCCCCCATCGCGCAACAGCTTGCAGTATTGAAATTTTACCCGGGGTGAAACTCCCAAAACCAAAACTGTACTCAATGACACTACGGGAGCTAGAAGAGCTGCGGTCATTTATCGATAAGAATTTGGAACATGGTTTTATCCAACACACTAGACCCCGGGTAGCAGCCCCAGTGTTGTTCCATGAAAAGAAAGATGGCTCCCTTTGTTTATGTGTTGACTAGAGAAACCTCAACGTTATTTCAGTGGAGAATGTGTACCCCCTCCCCTTGATGAAGGATATGTTGGCCCACTTGGCCAAAGGGAAATTTTTTACAAAACTCGACTTGAGAGAAGCATAATACCAAGTTTGTATTTAGGAAGGGGATGAATGGAAAACTGCTTTTAACTGCCTCATGGATTGTTTCCAATTCAACATTCTTCCATTTGGCCTACAGGGCCCCCCTGCAGTATCCATGCAAATGATCAATCAGGTGTTGCATGAACTTCTATACAAAGGGGTGTTGGTTTATCTTGATGATATTCTTATCTACACAGAGACTTGTGATTAACATGTGAAACTAGTGCAGTCAGTTCTGGAAAAACTTCAAGCTGCTGAGCTATGTGCAAAGTGTGATGTGTGTTGTCCAAGTGTGAATTCCACCAGGAAAAAATTGACTATTTACAAAACTCTCATCTCGCATCTCACATGATGGCATAGAAATGGATCCGGGAAAGCTTCGTGCCATTTTGGAATTGGCCCCTCCCCACACCATGAAACAACTCCAAAGTTTCTTGGGATTTGCTAATTTTTACCATCAATACCATCCCTGCTTTTGCAAAGATTGCAATGCCTATCACGAATCTCCTAAAAACCAAAGGGGAGATGAAACCAAAGCCTAGTAAGCCACTGAAGTGGTCCATGGAATGTCAAGCTGCCTGAGAAAAATTGAAATGACTGTTTGCTGCTGAACCAGTGCTCAAGCACCCAGACATGGATGCTCCTTTTGTGATCCAAGCCAATGCGAGTGATGTAGCAGTTGGAGCGGTGTTACTGCAAACCAATGAGACAGGGATTTTACAACCATGTGCATATACCTCCTGTAAATTAACTGAAACCAAAAGAAGATGGGCCTTCTGGGAAAAAGAAGCTTTTGCAGTTCGCTGGGCTCTGTTAACCTGGAGGCATTTCTTTGAAGGGGCAAAACACCCATTTGAGGTGTGGACAGATCATAAAAATTTGGAGGCTTTGAAAATGCCTCGGAAACTGTCTCCCAAGCAAGTTCGCTGGGCGCAGTACTTTAAGCACTTTAATTTTTCATTCTGGGGGGAGGAACTTCATGGCGGATGCTTTATCTAGATTACCTCAATATAATAGTGCTTGTCAAGAAGTGGTATGGCTGATTGTCCCAGTTGTTGGCAGCTCCAGTAGTTACTAGAGCCCAGAAAAAGAAGGAAGTTGATCTATCAAATGATTTGACTGCACAATTAAAAGATGCTCTAAAACTTGATGATTGGTTCCTTGCTCACTCAAATAACTGTACAGTTAGAGATGGACTGGCATGGGTGGGGGCTAAATTATATGTGACAGCGAAGCTGAGAAACAAAATATTACAGCAGGCTCATGATTCTAAAGCCGCTGGTCATTTTGTATTTGTGAAAACCTTACACTTGGTTAAAAGGCAATTTTGGTGACCTTCCCTGGAAAAGGACATTGAAAGTTATGTAGCTAGTTGTCCTATCTGTGCCTCAGCCAAACAGCATCCTGGTAAACCAACAGGCTTATTACAGAATGTGGCCAGACCAACAGCTCCATGGAAATAAATTTCTATTGATTTTATACTGGAATTACCTCAAAGTGGGGGGGGGGATGTTCTATATGTAAAGTGGGTGACTCCAAATCTACAAACCTGATTGG
>BLBF01000042.1:14785857-14807053 GCA_015471245.1 Laticauda colubrina | reverse complement strand
GAATAAAGTATTTGTTGTTGGAACCCGGTCTACCTCGTGTGTTTTCCAAACAAAACAGGGGAATACAGTTATTTGGGTAGTAACTGATTTGTTTTCCAAACAGGTACATTTCATACCTTGTCCGAAAATCCCATCTGCAAAAACATTGGCTGAACTGTTTATTTTACATATCTACAGGTTATATGGGGTTCCTGAATGCATAATCTCAGACAGGGGTGTTCAGTTTACCTCAAACTTTTGGAAGGAGTTCCTGAAGTTATTGGACTCCGCCCAGGGTTTAAGCTCCACCTACCACCCACAAACCAATGGGGCTTGTGAGAGGACTAACTTGGTGTTGGAACAATATATTCGATGTTATATAAATTATCAGCAAGATAATTAGTCTGACCTATTGCCATTCGCTGAGGTGGCATATAATAATTTGGTACATAGTAGTACTGGGTTTACTCCATTTAAAGTGGCTTCAGGACAAGACTTTGTACCCATACCCAAGCTTCCATGGGAGAAACCTAACATTCAGTCATTAGATGGATGTATAACACAGCTCCAGTTTACCTGGCCGGTTACCCATAAAGCATTAGGCGATGCTCATCAAGCTCATAAAAAAGTTGCAGATAAAAAGAGAACTCCACAAAAACCATATCAAGTGGGTGACAAGGTCTTTTTATCCACCAGATATTTGCAGACAACACAAAACTCAAAAAAGTTTGGACCTAAGTATGTTGGACCCTTCTCAATTGAACCGATTGTGAACCCTATGGCAGTCCAACTGAAATTACCAAAAACTCTTTGACGGATCCACCCTGTTTTCCATGTTAGTTTATTAAAATCTGAACATACCTCTGACTTGAGAAAAACTCAGGTTCACTGCCCAAAACAGACATGTTATGCAACTTAGGGTTTCTCCCAGACTCACAACTCCTACTTGAAGAAGCAGAACCACAAAAAAATGGCACTCATGACAAGGACAACTTTTGCATTGTTTCATGTTGTTTACCATATTTGCCTGTTCCTAGATCATGGTCACATCCTAGTCTTTTCCTGAATGGGCTACTGTAATACTTTCTAAATGGTGTTACCCTTAAAAAGTATCTAGAAGCTTCAGCTGGTACAAAATGCAGTGGCATGGGCAGTTATCTGTGCCCCTAGAACGTTGAAAATTACATCCTTGCTCTGCAAGCTGCATTGGATGCCAGTGTTCTTCTGGATCCAATCCAGGATTACAGGTTTTAACATTTAAATCCGGTGTGGGCAATTAATTTTCCCAAGGGACTGCATGAGAAACTGGGACCATTGTGGAGGGCCAATACTCAGTGCCAATACTCCTTCCCTGATGCTGCTAATACTCTGTCCCCCCACCAATGGCTCACCACTTTGACTGATGCTGCATCACTGCCCTGCCCTCCACCAATGCCATTCCACCCCCACCACTGACCAGCTAGTCCCACTACCACCACTCTGCCACTGTCACTATTACTGCCCTTCCCCTCGTCACTGATGCTACTAATACTCTGGGCTGGAGGGACCAGCTGTAAGCCAGATGTGGTCTGCAGGCCAAAAAATGTCCAAGTCTTACTTAAAGCCCTTAATGTTATTTGGGTTATTTGAGCATTCACCTCTTCTCCATTACACCTGTCAGAACCAGCAGAAGAAATACACTATGGGTTTTGTCTGCTAGGGTGCTAAACTTGGGGCCCAGAAGGTGGGCTTTCTCTGCTCTGGCACCTGCCTTGTGGAGCATTCTCTCTCCTCTCCCTGAATGTTTCCACCCATGCTGATTTTTCACAAGTTTCTTAAATATTTTATGCCATTAGCCCTGGAGGCCACAAGGGACTGGCAAGGCTCCATCTTTGTTGATATCTGCTGCCCTCAGTTATCCTTTAATCATGACTTTTAAAAGAATTCTGGATAATTGTTTTTTATATATTACCATTTTATAGCTTTATTATACACCACACATGGTCACTTTTTGTGATATGGGTGGCCATATATACAGTGTTTGATGAATAAATCAGTAAATAATCCACCCACCCCCCAGAAAAAGAGAAAAGCAATTTTTCGCTTCAGTAAACATAGTGATTCAATAAACATATTAGTGAATCGGTCTCCTTTAAACCTCTCACAGTGAAAAGACAATATTACCTCCACATATAATGGACCTTAACCATGAAGTCGCCAATCTTAAATGTTTACTTTGTGCCTGATAGAGTGATACTTAGTCATGTTTACTCAGCTTGTCCTACTAAGAAGACAGCCACACAAAGGTGCTTCTTCCCTCCAGACAATATAATTGTAAATATTTCCACTGAATGGGAAATTGATCCGATCTGTGATGAAACATTTTGAAAATGAAGAAATTGTATATTTTTCTAAGGGAAGATATTGATCAGGCAAGTTCACTTATTTATTTTCCTTCAACATATTTATACATATAGGAAGATCATCCAGGATTGATTGATTGATTTGTTTGTTTGTTTTGCATTTATAAAGACTTAGGCTAAATTTAATTTTTGTTTTCTCTGCACAAAAGAAAAATGTCTTCTGAGTTACTCAGGAACTTTGGAATTTTGTTCAAGAATGTATGGTTAAGACTTTACATAGCCCAGCAATTTATATTCTGTTTAAACTCATTCATCCACTGGAAGCATTTTGGAAATTTAAATGTTTGGAATTTACCAAAACTGTAGTCAAATAAATATTTATCCAAACATGTTTTTACTGGTGTGACACAAAAACATTCCTTAACTGAACATAGAAAATGAAAGTTGCAAACTTCCTCAATAACCTCAGCGCACCTTCATTTTTCATCTATCTTCTGATTTATAGCTGAACTCCTGGTTACAAGAGTTTTTCACTAATTATAAAATGGTGGTATTAGATCTTGAACTTAATGGCCTTATAAATATTCCCTTTACTGTAGTTTATGCCTTGACTGGAAGTAAGACAACTATTCTTGTGGAAAAACAAAGAATTGTGGATTCACAGAGGTGGGGGAGGCCTTCAGTCAATCAAGTCTCGACCTTTTCCCTTCCCTCCGATTCTTAGTGAAGGAAATCAAATTATAGTATTCCAAACAAGATGGTTTGTCTAGTTCCAGCTTGACTATATTCATTGTCAGCTGGAGGTGGTTGATGCCATAACAGTGAAGGTACCACCACTTCTTTCCAAGCCCCAGGTTTTTTTTAGTTTGTTTCATTCTTTTGTAACTTCAATCAGTTTTTATATTTACAATAGTTTTTATATCTATATACTTTATTAGGTTGTAAATGTCTATGGAGGTTCTCTGTCATCCAGATCATGGTTGTTCCAAAGATGCTTTTTTTTTTTTCAAAAGGCAACTGGACTTTGTTTTTCCTTCTTATCTTATCCAAATTCTTCTGTTCAGAATTCAGAACTGAAAAGGCTTCTTATATGAGAAGCAAAACATCTTCAAGAAAAAACAAAGCCCAGTTGTTTTTTGAAAAACATTTGAGATTAGATTGTAAGTCACCCAGATTCATGAGATGGGTGCCATATAAATTGAACAAATAAATAAATTGATGAAGAGCCCACCAACTCTCTGTGTAATTGGTTCTGCTGCTGAACCAATCATTATTCTTACTGCTAGGATTTTCTTTCTTACCGTTCAGCTAGTTTCTCCCTTTCTCTAACTTAACTGTATTCATTACTTAGAATCCTATATTTCAGAATAATGGGCAAGAGGTCTTGAACTTCTTGTGCATGACCTCCTTTCAGGTATTTGAATAGATTCCTCCCTCTTCTGTTCTGCCTAAATATTCCAATTTCAGTCTCTCTCCATGGTACTTTGTTTCTACTGCCCTGCTCATCTAATGGCTCTTCTTCAAATCTTTCCTATCTTATCTGACTTCTTCTTAATTGGTGGTATCTAGAACTGGACACAATTATCAAATCAGTATCTCAGTAATATAAAATAAAAATAGATATGAATTGTCATGATTTCTTAATAATATTTCTGTATTAAAAGCAATATACTTTTACAATTAAAACATGATAATCTTTAATTCCCTATCAAGTTACTGATAATAAGTTTTGAAAAGAAGAAAAGCAGTCATATCAAGTTGCATTAACTGTAATAAGGGTTTGTGTGGTGGTCTAGTGGTTAAGGCCCTGGGCTGCTGACTTGAAGATTGACAGTTTGAGACCCAAGTGATGGGATGAGTTATTCTTGTTCTTCATATAAATTTGTATTATAATTCCAAAAAAGTCTTTGAATGTTTTGTTATTCATTTAAGTTTTATTCCCCTCTTAAAGCTTGGTTATCATCTTCTTTTGGTCTGTTTTCTTAGTTTGTATACCAACCATCTCCCTGAATATTTGCATATTCAAAAAAGTGGCAAAAATTGTGGTCTCAAAATTATAAAATGACAATGTCAATAGCATATAAAGAAAACTTGTATAAGATGTTTTACAGGTGGCACCTTCCCCCGACAAGAATAGCAAGAATGTTCAAGAATAAATCTGAAAAATGTTGGAAATGTCATCAGATACCTGGCTCATACTATCATATGTGGTGGACTTGTGAGAATGCTAGAAAATATTGGACTAAAATTCACATGTGGTTGGAAAAAATGACAAAGAAACACATAGACTTGAAGCCAGAGATCTTTTTATTGGGAATTTTACCTGATATATATAATAAAGATTTGAAATATTTGATTGTAAATGTATTAACGGCGGCTAGGATTGTATTTGCTAAAAACTGGAAGAATGAGAAAATACCATTGCAGGAAGAAATTATTAAGAAAATATTGGAATGTGCTGAGATGAGTAGATTGACATTTGAAATTAGAGAACAAGAAGATAAACAATTTTATGCAATTTGGGGTTTTTTTTATCAATGGTTAGATGATAAAATACAATAATAGAGCATTAATATTATATATATGAAGAGTTTTTTAGGATTGATTTGTTATGATTATACGACAAATTGTTTGAAGTATTGTTATCTCGCAAAGCATGAATGATTAAAAGTATAGTCAGAAAAAAAAATTTTTTTTATTTTTTTCTTTAGTAATATTAGAATATGGATTGACAATATGAGTGGTTATGCAATATAATTGTAATTGACACTATAAAATGAATGCACAAAACTGATGAACCAACCGATACACCGGAAGTATATATGAGAGTAGATGTTTTTAATGTTTTGTATGTTTGTTTGTTTGTAGAAAATTAATAAAAACTTTAAAAAAAAAAAAAAAGTGTATATTTATTTTTATTTTCAATATCTGAAACAGTCAATGAAGAAATCTGTTGTTGCAAGAATTTTAGTTGATTAAGTATGGTATGATCTCCTGGTGAATCCTTCATTTTAATTTATTGTAGCACATTTTGGATTTTTTTTGTCCATCTTCTTCTTAAGCCCCTGTCACACTGCACCAACGGATGGAAAGAGGATGTAAAATGGAGAAAAACATTTGCCATCCATTGGTTAATGCGATGCTTCTGTTCTGTACTCACTGCATCCGTTTTGCTTCCTCTCTATCCGTCCAGCATCTGTCTATTGACGTTTCATCTGCTCAGAGGGTTTTGAGCTCCTCAAAACTTTTGAGCGGAAAATGTATCCAACGTGTCCGTTCTGCATCCACTAGGCATACGGGGGAAATCCGTTCTGCATCCGTTACACATCCGCTACATCCGCTAGGCATCCGTTCTGGAAGATATCTAGAGGATGCGGAAGGATACCTAGCGGAAAACCTATATTTCCTATCAAAAGGGGGAGGAAATCACCTGGATCTCACTTTCAGTCCAGCAGCCCTGGTGTGCAGACCTCTTCAGCCTTGATCTTGCTCTTGCTCTTCCACAGCATCCAGTCATCTCCACCATGGATCGTCGCACACTCCTTTTGGTAGCCACCATCATTCTACAACAGTGCAAAGCCCTCTACAGGCTCTTTCACCTGTTGTATGCAAGGAAAAGGAGACATCCAAGAAGTGTGTGGGTCCGAAGATGGATCGCGAGAAGAGGCTGAGTAAGGACTGTATAACAAGCTGATGATGGAGCTGAGGAATGAAGACCCTCGTGCATTCCAGCACTTCATGAGGATGCCACCAGCCATATTTGATGAAGTTGTGGAGCGTCTGAGACCCAGGTTGACCAAGGCAAACACCAACTTCCAGCCCAGCTTAGACTCTGGACTGAAAGTGGCACTGACTCTGCGCCACCTGGCCTTCAGGACCACATACAGGAACATGCAGTACGCCTGGAGGGTGCCACACAACACCATCAGCATTGTGGTCAGAGAAGTGGTGCAGACCATTATCAAAGAATACCTGGAGGAGCTCCTCCAATGCCCCTCCACTAAAGCAGGCTGGAAGAAAGTTGCAGAGCAGTGGTATCAGAAGTGGAACTTCCCCCACACCGTTGGAGCCATAGATGGGAAGTACGTGGCCTGCAAAGCTCCAGCTAACTCAGGGTCCACTTATTTCAACTCCAAGGGCTTCTACAGCATCATCCTCTTCACCATGGTTGATGCTGACTACAAGTTCATGTACATTGATGCTTCCAGCAATGGGTCAGCTTCAGATGCCCAGGTATACAACACCAGTGACCTCAAGGAGGGGCTGGAACACAATCTCATCATGGGCTTCCCAGATCCAGACCCCCTGCCCAATGACACACAAGAAGTTCCCTACTTCATCGTGGGGGGTGACGCCTTCTCCTTCAGAACCTACCTCATGAAGCCCTACACTTCCAGATGCCTCACCCGTGAAGAGAGTATCTTCAACTACAGGCTGTCCAGGACAAGGCGGGTGGTGGAGAACGCCTTTGGCATCCTGGCCAACAAGTTCCAGGTACTTCTCACCACCATGCAGCATCACCCAGAGACCGTGAGGAGGATTGTGGAAGCTTGCTGCATCCTGCACAATCTCATGCGCACCCACTACCCAGTGTTGCAGAACAGGTTTGTGGACCACCAACAAGGCAATGGGGACATGGAGCCTGGGGAATGGAGGCAAGGACTAAACATGATAGACACTGTGGATGTACAAGGCCCCAACAGAGCTTCACATGAAGGGAAGAAGCAGCGCAACCTCCTGAAACACTGGTGCAACTCCCCAGCTGGAGCAATGGAGTGGCAAGACAGGATGGTAGATGCTTAATGGATGCTTCCTTCAGCCTGCCTCATCACACTGATGAGGTTGTGCCATGTTGTTGAGTGGCCCTACAATGAACAGGGCATTTAATAAAGAGTTGTGTTTATGTTGAAATGTGTTGATGAATGATTAAATTGTTATTGATAATAAAGGGCCATAGGTGTGGCACCTGGGAGGGTGGACCATACAGTCCCACTATGCTTGCACTGGAGGTTTATCTATCCCACTGCTATCCTAACCCATCCCAGAGCTATTACCCATTCCACAGGTATCCCTGCCCATCCCACTTCTATCCTTACCCATCCCACAAGTATGCAAAGGCTTAAACCATTTCTAAAAGTTTCCACCAAGACTTTATTTTCTAAAAGAACTGAAGCAAGTATGTGAAGCAAAGATAATCTTTTTTAATAACAAACTGTAAAAGCAAAATGACCCAAGTAAAGTGTCCCAAGCAAAGATAAAGTCAACAGGTAGCAACCCAGGCTCTGGCACTCTTCTCAGTCACTCTGAGGTGTGCCCGTAGTCTCAGGGATGAAGGGTCCAGGTACTGTGGAGGTGGCAGTGGCTGGAGTGCGTTCTGAGGTGCCATTGGGGTGCCTGGCCCCTAGAGGACAACAGGGGATGGTGTGTGGAGAAAGCTCTCAGAGAGCTGGATCAGTCCCGTGATGTTGAGAGGCCCTTCCTCCATGACATAGGGTGTCAGTCCCAAGACCAATGACAGATGTTCTGAGGATGGGCTTGGCTGTGGGGTGGAGGAAGGAGGAGTGTAGTGGGGCTGTCTGGTCTGCAGGTGAGCGAAGTGACGGGTCTGTGGCATCTATGGCATCAGTGGCTTCTGTGGCATCAGTGGCATCTGTGGAATCGTTGGAATCAGTGGCATAGGTGGCACCTGTGGTTTGCGATGTACCAGTGCCTGGACAGGGAAGGGCTGCTTGTGCTGCTGGAACTCCTGGTAGCTGTAGTCTTGGTAGGTGAGGGGCTGTGGAAAGCCTTGGAAGGGCTGTGACATCACCTGGGGTGGAGGAGCAGACCTGGACTGGGTCAGAGCAGGTTCATCTGGGCCTGGAGGGTGGTGCAGAAGACCTGTGATCCTCTCCTTAATCACCTAGTACTGGGATTTGGGCATTTCCATGAGGGTCTGGTTGACATAGGTGAGGAAGGGCTTTCTGTTAGATGATGGTATGTCGGACTGTACCAGTGAGAGAGGAGATCTACGCTGCTCTTGATGGTGTCCCTGATCTCCAAGAGGACAGTGTGGCTCTGTCCCTCCAGTCTGGCTCTCTGCCTGCTTTCTGTGGAGGTGGAGCTGGGAGTGGGTTTGGGTTGGTCTCTGGTGGCAGCGGCTTCTTCTTGTTCCAACTGCATCAGGGGGTCCTCCATGTGCTCCACCATGGGGAGTGCAGCTCTTGGGAGGAGTCTCCGTCGTGGGGCTCTCCAAAGATAACTGCCTGGACACAGGAGCTGACTCTTGGCCAGAAAAGGACTGGCTGTCTGTGGGCTGCCTGAGAAGCTGCACTTGGCCATCATGTAGGTCTCCTGGTCGGTGAGCTTGATTGCCGCCTGGCCAGACATCTTGAGGTGCAGCTTCCCGCACCAGGTGTGAATTGCTTCCACCACCCGAGGAGGACATCTGAAGTGTAGCCCAGGCTCTCCACCTTCTCTCTCCAAGACGCCTGCTTCCACTTGGTGTCTCGATAGAGCCTGTGTCCCTTCCTCCAGAGGTACTCATTCTCCCTCAGCCATTCGAGCACCTCCTCCTCATGTTCCTCTGCAATGGAGTACTGTCTCCTCTTCCCCTTATCTCGCGAATGCCTCTTCCTCCCTCTGGCAGGGCCTTCTGGGCCCTCATCAGTAAGGCTTTGAGGATCTAGGGGCTGGTCCACCATACCACCACCAGCAACAACAGCAGTAGCAGCAGCAACACCACCAGAAGTACCAGCAGCACCAGCAGCACCAGCAGCACCAGGAGCAGCAGCAGCAGGAACAGGAGCAGCACCAGCAGAGTAAGCAGCAGCAGAAGCACCAGCACCAGGAGCAGCACCAGCAGAGTCAGCACCAGCAGAATAACCAGCACCAGGAGCAGCACCAGCAGAAGCAGCAGCACCAGGAGCAGCACCAGCAGAAACACCAGCACCAGCAGAGTCAGCACCAGCAGCAGAAGCCCCAGCAGAAGCAGAGTCAGTGCCAGGGGGTGGGATGGTGCTCCTGTCCTTCTTGCCAGGGCTGGCAGGAGTAGGCACAGGCTTCCTCTTCTTCCCCATGGTTGTTGGCTGAAGATGTGTCTGGCAGCAGGTCTTTCCTCTGAATGGTGACCTGCTTGCTAGCTGCATCCTTTTATATCTGTGGGGCTGATGCAATGCATCTTCCCCACATGTGCAGTGAACGCTTTGCATCCGCTAGGCATCTGCTAGGCGTCTGTGATGCATCTGCTGTATCCGCTCTGCATCCGCTACGCATCTGCTCCTTCCGCTGTGCGTTCGCTTCGCTGTTCTCCTCCAGAAGCCCTGCGGATGTGTCATCTGCTTCCATCTGCTTCTATCCGCTAGGCTTCCGTTGAGCATCCGCTTAACATCCTCGCTACATCCTCTCCCCATCCGTTCCTTTCCGTTGTTGTCCGCTCTGTTTATGCAAATTTGGGGCACTTTTGAGAGCGGATAACAATGGATGGAAAATTTGCTCATCCGCTGTGTCCTTTTTACATACGTTTTGCATCCGTTGGCTGATGTGACCTAGCCTTTAACAGTGAAAAAACATGCAGCTGACTACTTATTTGATTCTGCTGAATCTTTATCTGTTAGAAATCCAAGCATTATTGAATAAGGAACCAGATAGTTTGAGACATCTATTTTACCCCTTACTTCATTCTCTCAAGCTCCTTCCCCTAACTCTTTCTGATGTAGATAGAGACCCATTTGGATGAATACTCTTTTCTATTGAAAAAAAAAAGGCTGTAAGTCATCATATACATTCCAGTGGATCTCTACAGATTATGAAATCCGATCTAATGTCACTGCATTACAGATAGGTACTATAATTGTGGATCATGATCCACTAGGATGAGGACGATCCAGGACAACTCAAAAGATCTAGGTAAGCATGCAAAAAACCTTGCCTGAAAGTTGAAGAGATGTTATAGAAGACCATTACAACATATTTTTATTTGAAGTCAAAAGAGTCATCAAACTATATGGACCATTAACAATTCCCCAAACCAGAAAATCCAAAAAGAGATCACTTTGGAAGAAAAACAAGTCTGGTCACGTTGCCAGCTTCAAAAGCCGATACAAAAATTTATGCCACCAGATAAAGACTGAATGCACCAATTATCACATTAAACAAGAAGAAAACCTTATACTCATCAATTCCACCCACGCTTTCTATAATTTTCTATAATTTGTAAACAACAAACTAAAAGACTCAAGGCCCATCCCACCCCTGAAAGGACCTAATGGTAAAGACTGCAATGATGACACTATTAAAGCCAACCTCTTTAACACATTCTTTGGCTCAGCATTTGTAAACAGCAATGGATCATGCCTAGTATTTTCTAGTCAAACCACAGACAACTACAATGATCTAATACATATCGATTTTAAAGAAGACAAAAAAGCATTATGCAATCTAAAACCATCTCTATCTATTGGACAGGATGGAATATGTGCCTACTTCTTAAAAAAGCTTTCCACTGCCATAGCAGAACCTTGAAGCATAATCTTTGAAAAATCTTTCAGGACCAGCTCCTTGCCAAAACTATGGTCACAAGCCATGATCATCCCCATCTTCAAAAAGGGAGACCCCAGCCTAGTTGAAAATTACAGACCAATGTCTTTATGCTGTATCACCTGTAAAGTCATGGAATCAATTATTAACCAATCCATCATTCTTCATTTAGAAACAAACAACCTACTGTGTAATAAACAATTTGGTTTCAGGAAAAAACTATCATGTAATCTGTAACTCTTAACACTGCAAAAACATATGGACAACACAACTCGATCAAGGCAAAGCAATAAATGCAATCTACATAGACTTCTGTAAAACCTTTGATTCAGTGGTACACGACAAACTACTCCTAAAACTAAAATCTTACGGTATCTCTGGACACCTGCATAACTAGATAGAAGCATTCCTCTCAAACAGACAACAAATGGTCAAAATTGGGAACGTCCTATCAAGTTCTGTATCTATCAACAGTGGTGTGGCAGTGGCAGTGTTCTAGGACCAACTCTTTTCATACTCTACATAAATGACCTCTGTGATCATATCAAGAGCAACTGCATCATCTTTGCTGATGATGTAAAGCTGTTCAACACTGCAGACAATATTGCTACCCTTCAAAAAGACCTTGACTATGTATCAGAATAGTCAAACAAATTGCACCTTCAAATCTCAACAAATAAATGCTCTGTCCTACATTGCAATGCCCTACCTGTCAATGAATACTTCAGCTTCAACCATAACAACACAAGAGTAAACAATAGATACAAACTCAAGGTTAATTGCACCAATCATGATTTCAGGAAATACGACTTCAGCAACATAGTGGTAAATGTCTGGAATACTCTCCCTGACTCTGTGGTTTCTTCCCCAAACCCCAAAAACTTTAACCTTAGACTGTCTACTATTGACCTAACTCCTTTCCTAAGAGGTCTGTAGGGGGCGTGCATAAGCACATCAATGTGTCTACCATCCCTGTCCTATTGTTTCTTTTATTTTTTTTATTTTTCTTATATGTATCCATGTACTCATAACTATTTTTTTACTTATACCTATTAGCTTGTAAGCAATTGACAAAAACAAACAAACAAACAATAAATAAATAAATAGATAAATAAATAAATAAATAAATAAATAAAATGATCATATAATGTCAAAGATACTGAGCCAGAAAACAAATTATATCTTTATGTAGAAGGCAGATCATAATATTCCTTGAGGTGTACTCATCTGGATCAGAAATGCCTAGTTAATTCCAATAAAATTATGGAAATCAACAGCCTTGTTGCCTCTTTATCCTGTATCTTATTTGTAGAGAGTAAGGAAGATGACTTTGACATAATAGGCAAGTTACAAGGCCAAAAGTTCAGGACAAGTTTCATTGTACAAGCAAATATCTATGCATGTAACAGTAGATTTCACCAATTTTTTTCTCTCCAATTTGCCTTTTAAAAGTTGGACTGTCTGTGAACTTTCTGACATTTGTGTTATTTTCATAGTTGTGGAAAGGATAAAATCCCAATGGTAAGTTATAAGAATAATCAGAAATATCTAAATTTGTTCCCTTTCCAAGAATGAATAATTCTCCCATAATTTTGATCAACATTTCCCTATTCATCAAAATCTTTTCTCCTACCCATAGAGTTTGCAAAATGCTTACTTTTCCAAAGGAAAAAAAAATGTGCTGCAGTTGATAGAGACCCAATTAAATCTTCTATAGTGCAGGTCTCACTAACCTGCCAATTCCTATCCATGTATTTTTTCATCATTATCTTTACGTTATTTTCTTAAATGACATTATTTCTAATTTCTGGATCTAAAATCCTTAAGCTGTAGAGGTACATCTCCCCACCTATCCTATCACTATAAGATTCTTTCACTGATCATTAAAAAAAAGAGGCTGCCATAAATGAAGTTGTTTTGTATGACACAACATAGTCAGGTGAACTCAGAGTTTAGGTTGAGGAGTATTTTTGTCCTTATCCCTGATGACCTTTATGTCAGCCATCCCAACCTGGTCAGTTAGAAAAGAAAGATTGTCAACTCCATTCCTAGTGAAAGTACACTTTACTAAAGCCAAGTAGTTAGCATAGCTAAGTCAAATGGCTGGTTTTTCATGCCTAAAGCATCTGATTAATGCTTCCCTTCTCTCCCCTACCCTCTTTCCCACTGTATATAACCCCTTGTCCAGGGGTGGGACTCAAAATTTTAACAACTGGTTCTGTGGGTGTGGCTTAGGTGGTGGGCATGGTTTGGTAGTCATGTGACTAGGTGGACATGGCTTGGTGGTCATGTTATTCTTTGGGTGTGGCCAACTCAATATCACTCACATCGAGGCACACATCTCCTCACCTGGCCCTCATGACTGTGGGGATGCTGCAACAGTCATAAGTGTGAAAAACGGCCATAAGTAACTTTTTTCAGTGCCATTGGAACTTTGAATGGTCACTCCACACAAGCAAATTACCAGCAAAGGAGGGGAAAAAACTCCAGGGACATTCCTGAGACAGGAAGTCTAGTCCTGCCAAGAATGTAATAAGGGTTAATGGAGAGGCAATTTCTATAAGCAACACCAGAATGTTTCCTTCCTGCCTTCCTTACAGGATTAGGCCAGTAATTTCTTCTAACAACCTGTTATCTGAACTGCTTAGAATGTTAACCACTGGTTCTAGCAAATAGGTGTGAACTGGTAGAATCCCACCCCTGCACTTGTCCAATTATATTCAAACAAATTGTTTTGATAACAGTCCCTGGCTTGGTGGTCTGAAGAGTGTTGCATTCCATGGTATGACCTTGGACCAGCTGGCGGCTCTCATGGAATGGCATAATGATTCTCCTTATCCCAAATCCTTGTCTCCCTACAGCTCCCTTCCCCCATTGCATATGGCAAACTAGCATCTGGTGGAGCATTGCTGGTGCAGCAGGATGACAGTTCTGACATTTTTAAAGCTAAAAAAAATGAGAGAAGTGATCTGTTTGGTGAATCTGTTAGTGTCAAAAGGAGTTTAAAATAACAACATGCAGAACTAATAGTGTAGAATAGCAATAGCACTTAGACTTATATACCACTTTACAATGCTTTACAGCCCTCTTTAAATGGTTTACTGAGTCAGCATATTGCCTCCAACAAACTGGGTCCTTATTTTACCCACCTTGGAAGGCTGGAAGACTGAGTCAGCCTTGAGTCTGGTGAGATTTGAACTGCCAAATTGCAGGCAAACGACAATCAGGAGAATTAGCTGAAGTTTTGCACTCTAACCACTGTGCAACTATGGCTCGAATGCCAAAACATAAGTGCTCTGGTGGATCTGAACGGAACATAACAGCTATGACTGGCTGGGGAATTTTGAGAATTGAAATACGCACATTTTAAAATTGTCAAGGTTGAGAAAAACAATTAAAGCAAACATACAGTATATATCCAGAATACTCATATCAGAAGGCTGTGGTAAGGACATTCTTCCATATTCCTTCCAAATAGTTAGAATTTAAAATGTGCTGCCTTTGAATCTAAAGACAATATGACTAGAAAGTTTTGATTGACCTCTTTTTTTTGAAACGATCTAATCCACTTTAAAAACAATTTAAATGAGTGGTCTTTACCATATCTGATGAGAGCAAATTCTCTACTTTAAGAGATTTTTTGAAGCAGAAAATCTCTAAGCCAAGAAGGTTATGAATGATATTTCATGATAAATAAGTGCAAAATGCAGGTAAACTGTAGAATCTATTGCTTCTGGAATCTGCTTAGATGACTGTGATAATTGAACAGATTAGTAGCTGAATAAGTAGAATGAATGAGTAAGAAAATAAAAATAAGAATTTAAATATACAAATAGAAAACAGAAATAAAATTACAATAAGCATTCCATGGAGTATCCTGTCATCTTAATTTAAACCTACATTGTTATTCATCCATTTCCTGAGATACTTCTGTCAGTGAAATCAAGTTTCCACCATTATTATAATTTATTTACTTTTCACATTTTTGAACCATCCATCTCCCTCAGAGAGGGACTTTTAGAAAGCAAATGACTGATTCTTGTTTCTACCCTTTGCTGTTGTTCTTTCTCAAGGTGATAAGAGTGATGGTAGGTGATGATATAGCATTATTGGGAGTGTGGCTTTCTGGGAAAGAAAATGGAAGGCACCAACCATGGCCATAAAGATAGATAAGGAGTAGTGTTTTGCCCATTTCAGTCTTAAATGGATATGAGAGAAGATGTTTGGCTCCTGATTTAAACTTTGACCCTCCCCTCTCTACCAATATTATGCCAAATCTTATTATCATAGGATCTTCCAATGTTTTTCTTCTTGACTATGCTCTTTTTCCTGATTGAAAGATTCAGGGATTTTTTCCTTAGCTTCCTTGCTGTAAGAAGAACAGTGTACTTCCTTTCCTTTCCCTTGTGTACATCAGGGATGTACGCAAGAAGTATTACAGCATTTCATTTCCTTCATAAATGTTCTTTTGGATTTGCTTCTAGATGTTCTCAACAAACATAGTTTTAGTCACACATAGACAGACTGCAGAATACAGTGAAAGAACTAGGTTCCACGGAGGGAAAGATCTTTTCTTTTTTTTGTCTTTAGACATCCTATTCTTTTATATCTCATTTCTACATGCCTTTACAATTTATGGCTGGGTGGGGGAAGGTGCAATGGAAACAAGAATAGAGTGCCAAGAGAAGTCTTGTTCTCATGATGCTACTCTAGGATTTTATCTCTCAGTCCCACATGGCAATAAAACAGTAAACGTTTTAGAAGTTAACGGTGATAAGTCACTTGCACAATGACAGAGATGGGTGGTTAAGAAATATGAAATATAAACAAATAAATAATGCAAGTAATAAAATGAGGTATAAGTGGTTTCAGCTCTCCAAGTTGTAAGTTGTTTTATCTTGTTCCAAAGTAGAGGGTGGATTTTGCTGCTCAATTCCAGGTGTAGTGCGAGCAAATCTTTGTTTAACTGATCCAGTTGGAATCTCTTTCTGTGGAGCTCGTTCCTGAGAAGAGCCATTTCAGTTCTCTTCAGGAAATCCACCCTCCAATTTGGGACAAGATAAAACAACTTACAACTTGGAGAGCTGAAACTGAAACCACTCACAAAAATGATAAACTCTTGAAGAAACTAAAGAAATTAGAACATGACAAGAAAGCCCCCAAAAACTCACAACAACACCTGAAACAATTAGTATATAACATTTCCAACAGAGAATTCACCAAAACAGAAACAGATGTCCTAACCAAAGGATTTAATTATGCTATAGCACCCAAAAAAATCCCCACAGAATCCATCATATCTGCAGTGGCATCCAGCCTAACTAAATTAAATACAGATGAAGCTGATAGAATAAGACACCAAGTTTCTAACATCCTATGCACAAGCAAACCACTCAAAAGCAACTTGCACAAAGAAGAACTAAAAGCACTGCAAGCCCTAAAAAGCGACATCAGCATAATCATACTTCCAGCAAACAAAGGGAATGCCACAGTAGTAATGGATAGAAAAGACTACGAAACAAAATTGACAGACCTACTCCAAGACTCCACATACAAACCCATAAACATGGACCCAACCTCATATCTGGAAAAATTAACCAAGAAGAAAATTATAACCAGCCACATGAGCAAAGAAATCCAACAGACGATCATCCCAAGAGAAAAATCTTCCAGATGCCCCAAACTATATGGCCTCCCAAAAATACACAAAGAAGGCATACCTCTCAGACCCATAGTCAGCTCCAGAGGAGCACCACTACAAAACCTAGCTAAACACTAAGCAAAACAGCTACAGGCCACTGCTGCAACAGAAGCTTCACATGTACAAAACTGATACCACTTCTTGGAAATGATCAAAGTTCTACATGTGGAACAAGAAGATCTGCTTGTAAGTTTCAATGTGGTTTCACTATTCATTCAAGTCCCGATAAAAGAAACTCTTGAAATCATCAAAAATAAATACCAACCAGCTAAACACCTCACGGAACTAGCAGAACACTGCTTAACAAACACATACTTCATATACAAAGGACAAAGATACAAGCAAATTGAAGGAGCCCCTGTGGGGTCACTACTGTTACCCGTCATTGCAAACCTGTTCATGGAAGACTTCGAATCCAGAGCCCTGGCTAATGCCACCCACAAACCCAAACTATGGTTAAGATACATCAATGACACATTTGTGATTTGGCCCTATGGAAAAGAAAACCTAAACAATTTCCTAACACACCTAAACAGCACACACTCCAAAATCAAACTTACTATGGAAACGGAAACAAACAACTACCATTCCTAGATGTACTAATCTACAAAAAAACAGATGGCACACTAGGACACACCATATACCAAAAGAAAACACACACCAACCGCTACCTCAATGCCCAATCCCACCACCACCCAGCACAGATAAATTCCGTAGCGAAAACACTAATTACCAGAACCAAACGCCTGGCAGATAAGACACATATAAAGACTGAACTATGCACCCTGATTAAAGTACTGAAAGCCAATGGCTTCCACAAAAGCAAAATCACCGACTTGATCCACAATAACACACTGAGACATAATGGAGACCTAGAAGATGAACAGACCTATGGAACAGTTGTCCTGCCCTACATAAGAGGTACTACAGACAAAATCAGTAAGATACTACACAGGCATCACATCAAGACTGCCTTCAAAACAGACAGAAAATAGCAGCCATCCTAAGAAACCCCAAAGATAAAATTGACCTGGAAAACCAATAAATATATGAAGTTCCCTGTGCATCATGCCCTGCTACATACATTGCTACATACATTGGACAGACCAATAGAAGAATAAGTACCCACCTGGATGAACACAAAAATGCAGTAAAAAAGCTGGAACACACTTCCTCACTAGTCCAACACATGAAAGCCACAGGTCATAGCATCGACTTCAATGGCACAAAAACCCTAGCCACTATCGAAAACCCCAGCCACAAAATTATCAGAGAAGCCATAGAGATTGAAAAAAGACCTGAAAGCATGAATAGAAGAGATGATTGCACCAGACTGTCAATCATTTGCAAGCCTGCACTCTCAAATAGAAAGATCTCCACACCACAAGCCAACCAAACACCTGGGCACAAACAGATCCCCCCTGATACCTCCACCTCAAACACATCCCAACCAGGCACCCAGATGAAACCTAGCTTCCTAATAAATGATAGTCATCCATTTACTCGGAGTCAAGCTGCACTAAAAGCCTCCAATACAGGAACATAATGTTGCCAGCAAAATCAAGACAAAGAAAGCCACAAAACAAGATATTAGAAACACCAATCAAGCAGAACACAGCAAACTCCAAGAGCAATAAACACAGACCAAGACTCCCAACAATCAGGATGAAGAAAAAACCATTCTGGCACAGAAATAGACTAGCCCCAAATTTAAAATTGAAATGGCTGTGAAAGTCTGACTCACAGACGAACACAATACAGAAGCCTGATGATGGCAGAGGAGATTTTGCCGAAACGTTGCTACAACTTTAAAAGCGCAACTATAATGAAGTGGGAAAATACCCGAACAAAGCTGAATACCATACATATATATGTATGTATGTATGTATGTATGTGTGCATGCATGCATGTATGTATGGTATTCAGCTTTGTTCGGGTATTTTCCCATACATATTAATACCCGCAAAAACTTAAGAAAACATATACGTATACATACATACATTCATGCATACATACATTTGCCTACTCTAGCCAGAAAACCTTTTTTACCTTCCCAATCTTACTGATTCTGAAATCAGAAATGGAAAAGGTGAATTTCCTTCATCCAGTTTAGGGATGTTCTATGGGGGAAATGTTTCAGTCATATGTCACTAAATAGTTTTTTGCTCCCTCAACAGTTTTGTACTGGAGGTGGGAGAGTAATGCCATTCTCATTCCACAGCTAATTTTATGACAGAGTGTAATTGCTACAGTTTCTCACATCTGAGGCTTCCTTTTTTTTTTTTTCAATTGGCCTGACTGCCCAATATTTAATTAGAGTGACCCATTTTACACACACACCAACTTGTCACTTTCTAATGAAGATGATCTTCAGCATAGAAGAACGGCTTGATGCATTTTTAGATGGTGCCCAGGGACCCATTACTGCAATGTTATTGTCTCTGAATGAGTGTTTTTTTTTTAATCACACAGAGGAGAACTGAGCTAGAAAATTGTGTAACAGGCTGCAGAAGCTGATCAGTTCTCCTGTGTATCCTGTTTAGGAATTCCACATGAAAATGGTCTTCTGTACAAATGGCGGCATCAATATGCAAATAGCTACATTCAGGGATTCATTCAAAAGAGACCTGGAATGGGCAGACATCTGGATAGTCTATCCAAATCTGTGATCTATATATCTATATATCTATGTATGTTATTCAGCTTTGTTTGGGTATTTTCCCACATCATTATAGTTGTACTTTTAAAGTTGTAGCAACGTTTTGGCAGAATCTCATCAGGCTTCTGTATTGTATTCGTCTGTGAGTCAAGATTTTCACTGCCATTTCAGTTTTAAATTTGGGGCTAACATACATTGTGCCAGAATGGTTTTTGCTTCATCCTGATTAGTTGGGAGTCTTGGTCTGTGTTTATTGGTCTTGGAGTTTGCTATGTTCTGCTTGATTGGTGTTTCTAATATCTTCTGTCTGTTTTGTAGCTTTTTTTGTCTTGATTGGCTGGCAACATTGTGTTTCCTACATTGGAGGCTTTGAATGCGGCTTGGCTTCTAGTAAACTGTCAATTATCTGGAAGACTGCACTCTCAAACAAAAAAATCTCCACATCACAAGCCAACCAAACACCTGGCCACAAACAGACTCCCCCTGATACCTCCAGATCAAACACACCCCAAACAGGCACCCAGATGAAACCTAGCTTCCTAATAAATGAGAGCCATCCATTTACTTGGAGCCAAGCCACACTAAAAGCCTCCAATATAGGAGATACAATGTTGCCAGCCAATCAAGACAAAAAACCAATGGCTGTGAGACCCTGACCCACATACAAACTCTATACAGAAGCCTGATGATGGCAGATGAGATTCTGCTGAAATGTTGCTACAACTTTAAAAGCACTACAATGATGTGGGATAATAACCGAAGGAAGCTGAACAGCACACATGTAAGTACCTGCGAAAACTTAAAAAAACATATATATATATATATATATATATATGTCGATATATCTTATCGATGACACATTTGTGATTTGGCCCCATGGAAAAGAAAACCTAAACAATTTCCTAACACACCTAAACAGCACACACCCCAAAATCAAGTTCACCATGGAAATGGAAATAAACAAACAACTACCATTCCTAGATGTACTAATCTACAAAAGAACAGATGGCACACTAGGACACACCATATACCAGAAGAAAACACACACCAACCGCTACCTCAACGCTCAATCCCACCACCACCCAGCACAGATAAATTCCGTGGCTAAAACACTAATTACCAGAACCAAACGCCTGGCAGACAAGACACATATAAAGACTGAACTATGCACCCTGACTGAAGTATTGACAGCCAATGGCTTCCACAAAAACAAAATCACCAGCTTGATCCACAAAAACACACCAAGACATAACAGAGACCTTGAAGATCAACAGACCTATGGAACAGCTGTCCTGCCCTACATAAGAGGTACTATAGATAAAATCAGTAAGATACTATGCAGGCATCACATCAAGACTGCCTTCAAAACAGACAAAAAAATAGCAGCCATCCATAGAAACCCCGAAAGACAAAATTGACCTAGAAAACCAAGGCATATATGAAGTTCCCTGTGCATCATGCCCGGCCACATACATTGGACAGACCAATAGAAGAATAAGTACCCGCCTGGATGAACACAAAAATGCAGTAAAAAAGCTGGAACACACCTCCTCACTAGTCCAACACATGAAAACCACATGTCACAACATCAACTTCAATGGCACTAAAACCCTAGCCACTATAGAAAACCCAAGCCACAGAATCATCAGAGAAGCCATAGAGATTGAAAAAAGACCTGAAAGCATGAATAGAAGAGATGATTCCAGCAGACTGTCAATCATTTGGAAGCCTGCACTCTCAAATAGAAAGATCTCCACACCACAAGCCAGGCAAACACCTGAGCACAAACAGACTGCCTCTGATGCCTCCAGCTCAAACACCCCCCCACCAAGCACCCAGGTGAAACCTAGCTTCCTAATAGATAACAGCCGTCCTTTCACATGAAGCCAAGCTGCACTGAAAGCCTCCAATATAGGAGCAGAGTGTTACCAGCCAATCAAAGCCACAAAACAGACAGAAGAAACCAGAAACACCAATCAATCAAACTCCAAGTCCAAT
>BLBF01000042.1:14763509-14785457 GCA_015471245.1 Laticauda colubrina | reverse complement strand
TATAGATAGATAGATAGATAGATAGATAGATAGATAGATAGATAGATGATAGATAGATATAATGAAAGTAAGGCAGTATATACAATGAAGAAATTAATGCCATTTCTTTATTGTTTATTAAAACAAATTGTAGATGGCTTCTCATATTTCTAAATCCCAAAATTTTGCAATATGTAAATCAGTTCTACAAAATGCACCAACCTAATTAAAAAAAACATAAGTATTATCTTCCAGTTAAACATTAAATACCATTGTGTGTTGCCAAAGAAGGAAACATCTTTTCAAATAACCTTGCAGTTTGAGGATCAAGTACACAACAGGTGAAGAACATTTCCAGAATTTTCTCCTTGGACATGTCCCAAGAAACAGAATGTAGATAACAACAAAATTAATTCCAAGACTTTTTGAGTGGAATATCCACCACCAGAGGTAATCATGATGTCAGATGCCATCTCAATTCTTTGATGCCATGCTGCTATGCTATGCTACTATGCCTCCAGAAGCTATTTTGGTGTCAGTCTGCCATAGACTCTGGGGTCTGATGGGAGGGGGGGACATTCTTCAAGGGAATAAGAGTTTACCATTCCATTCCAATCAGTATCTCAAAGTCAATGGTTTGGAAGCTGAGCACAGCTGCATACTTCAGAAGACCATTTTAAAAAACATTTATTTTGAACTCGATTGGACTTGGAGGGAACAGGTATTAGAGGCACCTTTGGGAAGGAGAATGTTACATTGATATTTTGGCATGCAAACTTTCAGTTCTGGCTTTGCATTGCTGTATATCATTTGACTTCCAGTAAACTATACCTTTCTCAACCAAATGGGGTTAAATGTCATTCTTATTTAGAAGCTCAAGCTGAGGCAGGGCTGACATTGGAACTGAATGCACAATCTAAAATGACTATAATGTCTTTTTCCACAAAGTCTTTCTTGTGGACTTTGAATAGCACCCCGAAAAATGATGATCTAAGTTCATAACTCCAACAAACTGCATGTATGAGTGTGGATGGAATAAATACTTCTGTCAGATAGCTACCATCTACCAACCTGTAGAGGTTATTATTTGTTAGCGTGATTTCCATGAAAAAGAGCCCAATATGGCACTCCTTTCAGAGAACATAGGAATAAGGATTGGCTCTGAAACAGGAAGACACCTGAACAAAATTGGAACATAGTGGCTTTTCAGATATCTTGAACATTATAGTAATTTGATTCAAACATCTTCCTGAAGACATTTAAATTATCATAGAAGGCTTTATTTGCAAAATACATACTATATTAGTCTTCTCTGGATGCTGTCATTTCATCCATCCTGCCACTTTGTAAGTTTATCTGGTTTTTCTCACAGTCCTGCCCCATTCTTGCATCATCAAAACATTACTCCTTCCCTGGAGAACAGTACTTCAGTCACATCATGTCCAAGGCATAATTTTACTAGACACTTATTCTATCATACTTATTATCACATCCCCAATGGCTATACAGCTAATCTATCATCCATCTATCTGCCAAAAAGTTTGCATTATGTTCATAAGAGACAAATGAATGACTTAAAACTGGGGGAGAGGACTAGCAAATTGCCTTATGGGAAGGTGGGAACTTCATTAATTCCAGGACCTCTCCATTCTCAGAGATAATACAGAAAGAATCCTGGTGATGGGCAGAAAGAGCAGAAGTTGATTGATCAGATTGGAGTATACTGTACAAAGTTAGCACCCACCCTTCTCCTAGAAAAATGAAATATTTTGAGAAATATTAAAAAGGCAGAATGTTATATTTCCCTAAATGAGAAATCCAGAAACATGTTTTTTAAAGACAGGAAACAGACTCACTCTTAATAGCCCTCACCTTTCTAAATAGTCCTCAGCAGATGACAGCACTTAAGAGATAGATACGATAGATAGGATAGATAGTTCTATTCATAAGCAAATACCATCACCCAAGATCCAACAAAGGTAGGATTAGCCCTCAGCTACAATAGAAATTACCTAACATCCCTTCAGTGCAGCACCCTCAGAAACATCAACCAAACTTATCTCAAACAAATTCCTAGGATTTGTACATGGCCCCATGAGTCTGGCAACAGCCAACAGAATACAAGTTCTTGCACAGGAATAGGAAGTTCAAGTGCACAGCCCAAGAGAAGTTATAAATACTCCCCCCCCATTCTCAACTCCATGTGGCTAGCTGTCCAGAATCACACTTGCTTGGTGGTTCTGCTTTATAGTAAATGGACCCTCTTTCCAATCAGCCTCCAGCCTCCATTTTGTCTCCAGTGTCTTTCTCCTGGCTTGGAAATGAACCAGATAGATATTTCTTCCAACAATACTAAGGCCAATCAGTGGTCATCTTGGCCAGCAAATATCCCAACTTTTCCACCCCCACCCCCAAATGAACAGAATATAGCTCTACAAATCTCAGAAAAGAAATTAAACCACCTGAAAAGTAATCTCTTTTCATTTCACTTAATATTAGCACTGGTGTGAATTGGCCAACTAAAATGCTCTCAGTCTAAGGCAGTCCAAATCTAAGGTAAGTCCAAATCATTAAATTCTATGAATAAATGATTGTAAGAACTATAAGTCACACTGAGCTTACTGTAATTTAGATTTGTTGAAGAAATAGAGCTGGAATGAGAATGCATAATGCACTCAACATATATTTTCAAAAATCTTCTAATAGGATAAGAACAATCTGAGAAATTCAGATTAAAGCAGCCTGGTATATTACAAAATGGCAAAATATAACAGGATGTTTTTATGGTTTGCTGCACATTAAATCATTGTGATGTGATGAAATGAATTACATAATTCCTCCCACATTGGATTTGTTGCACCCAAGTGAGTGAATGGGCTCTGAATGAAATGGGTGAATTAATTTTTCTTCTGTCAATAAACCAATGAGATTTGAATACTTAAGGCCCTGTCACACTGGCCGATGGATGCAAAACATTTGTAAAAAGGACACAGCGGATGAGAAAAATGTTCCATCCGTTGTTATCCGCTCTCAAAAGGGGCAAAAATTTGCATAACCAGAGTGGACAACACGGAAAGGAACAGATGGGGGGAGGACGCAGGGCAGATGGAAAGTGGATGCTCCATGGAAGCCTAGCGGATGGAAACGGATGAGAGCGGATGCCACATCCGCAAGGCTTCCGGGGGACCGCAGCAAAGTGGATGCGGAATGGATACAGCGGAAGCAGAGTGGACGCCGAGAAGATGAAGCAGATGCACAACGGAAGCATAGCAGATGAAGTGGATGCGGAGCGGAAGCCTAGCGGATGCCTAGCGGAAGCCTAGCGGATGCCTAGCGGAAGCCTAGTGGATGCCTAGTGTTCACTGCGCATGCGGGGAGGATGCATTGCGTCAGCCCCGCAGATATAAAGGGAAGCAGCTCCCAAGCAGGTCACCATTCAGAGGAAAGACCTGCTTTCAGACACATCGACTGCCTGCCTGCCAGCCTGCCTGCCTGCCTCCCTGCCAGCCTTGCTGCCTGCCTGCCTGCCTGCCAGCCTGCATGCCTGCCTGCCTGCAAGCCTGCCTGCCTGCAAGCCTGCCTGCCAGCCAGCAACCCCACAACCATGGGGAAGAAGAGAAAGCCTCAGCCATCTGCTGCCAGCCCTGTCAAGAGGGACAGGGCCACCCTCCCACCCCCTGGCCCTCATTCTGCTTCTGCTGGGGCTTCTGCAGCAAGGGCTCGCTCTTCTGGGGCTGGGGCTTCTGCTGCTTCTGCTTCTGGAGGAGCTGCTGCTTATGGCCGTGGTGCTACTGCTGGTGCTTACTCTGCTGATGCTGCTTCCGGCAGTGGTGCTTCTGTTGGTGCTTACTCTGCTGATGCTGCTTCTGGCGGTGGTGCTTCTGCTGGTGCTTACTCTGCTGAAGCCGCTTCTGGCGGTGGTGCTTCTGCTGGTGTTTACTCTGCTGATGCTGCTTCTGGTGGTGGTGCTTCTGCTGGTGCTTACTCTGCTGAAGCTGCTCCTCGTCCTGTTGGTCCTGCTGGTGCTCCTGGTCCTGCAGGTGCTCCTGGTCCTTCTGGTGCTGCTGGTGCTGCTGGTGCTTACTCTGCTGCTGCTGATCCTGGTCCTGCTGGTTCTGCTGGTTCTGGTGCTGCTGCTGGTCCTGCTTTTGCTGCTACTGCTGCTGCTGCTGGTATGGAGGAGCAGCCCCTACAACCTGGAAGCCCCTCTGATGAGGGCCCATCTGGTCCTGCCAAAGGGAGGAAGAGGCAGATGCGAGAACGGGAGAGGAGGTAATACAACATCGAGGAGGAACATGAGGATAAGGTGCTGGAGTGACTGAGAGAGAATGAGTATCTATGGTGGAAGGGACACAGGCTCTATAGGGACACCAAAAGGAAGCAGGCTGCTTGGAGAGAGAAGGTGGAGAGCCTGGGCTACACTTCAGAGGTGCTCCTCGGCTGGTGGAAGCACATGCACACCTGGTACGGGAAGCTGCACCTCAAGAAATCTGACCAGGCCGCGGTCAAGCTGACGGACAGAAAGACCTACGTGAAGGCCAAGTGCAGCTTCATGGAGGGTGAGATCCGCTACCGAGGAGCAGCCCCTCTCACAACCCTCTCTCTCAGGCAGCCTGCTGAGAGCCAGTCCTCTTCCAGCAGAGAGTCAGCTCCTGTCTCCAGGCAGGTGTCTGTGGAGCGTGCCACGATGCAGAACCCCCCGACAGCTGTTCTAACCGTGGTGGAGCGTGTGCAGGACCCCCTGGCACAGTGGGAGAAAGGAGACGGCACTTCCACCACAGTCCAACCCGCATTCACCCCCATCTCCACCTCCACAGAAAGGCAGAGAGCCAGACAGGAGGGACAGAGCCACACTGTCCTGCTGAAGATAAGAGACACCATCAGGAGCAGCATAGATCTCCTCTCTGAGCTGGTCCACACCGACTCCTCATCCTCCAACTGCAAGCCCTTACTCACTTATGTGAACCAGACCCTCACTTATCTGCTTCACAACCCTCCAGATCCAGATGAACCTGCTCCCACCCAGTCCAGGTCTGCTCCTCCATCCCAGGAGATGTACCTCCCATTCCAAGGCTTTCCACAGGTCCTCCCCTACCAAGGCTACGGCGACCAGGAGGTCCAGCAGCACAGGCAGCCCTTCCCAGTCCAGGCACAGGTACATCGGACACCACCGGTGCCACTGATGCCACCGATGCCACCCATGTCACCGATGCCAGCCATGCCACAGATGCCACCCATGTCACCGATACCACCGACGCCAGTCCTCACCCAGCTGCAGACCAGACAGCCCCACTACACTGCTCCTTCCTCTACCCCACAGCCAAGCCCGGCCTCAGAACATCTGTCATTGGTATTGGGGCTGACACCCCATGTCATGGAGGAAGGGGCTCTCAACATCACGGGGCTCAGCCAGCTGTCTGAGACCTTCCTCAACACACTGTCCCCTGTTGTCCTCTCGGGGCCAGGCACCCCAGTGGCACTTCAGACCAGCACTCCAGCAGCAGCCACCTCCACAGCGCCTGGACCCTTCACCCTTGAGACTGGGCACACCTCTGAGTGACAGAGAAGAGTGCCAGAGACTGGGTGGCTACCTGTAGACTTTATTTGGACACTTGACTTGGGTCATTTTTCTTTTACAGCTTGTTATTAATAAAGATTATCTTTGCATCACACACTTGCTTCATTTATTTTTTTCAATAAAGTCTTGGTGGAAACTTTTAGAAATGGTTTAAGCCTTTGCATGCTTGTTTGATGGGTAAGGATAGCAGTGGGATCGGCAGGGATACATTTGGGATGGGTAATAGCTGTGGGATGGGTTAAGATAGCAGTGGGATGGGCAGGGATACCATTGGGATAGGTTAAGATAGCTGTGGGATAGATAAAGCTCCAGTGCAAGCATAGTGGGACTGTATGGTCCACCCTCCAAGCTGCCACACATATGGCCCTTTATTATCAATAACAATTTATTCATTGATCCACACATATCAACATAAACAGAACTCTTTATTAAATGCCCTGTTCTTTGTAGGGCCACTCAACATGCATGGCACAATCTCATCAGTGTGATGAGACGGGCTGAAGGAAGCACCCATTACTCATCTATCATCCTGTCTTGCCACTCCACTGCTCCAGCTGGGGAGTTGCACCAGTGTTTCAGGAGGTTGAGCTGCTTCTTCCCTTCACGTGAGGCTCTGTTGGGGCCTTGCACATCCTCAGTGTCTATCAGGTTTCGCCCTTGCCTCCATTCCCCAGGCTCCATGTCCCCATTGCCTTGTTGGAGGTCCATGAGCCTGTTCTGCAAGACTGGGTAGCGGGTGCGCATGAGATTGTGCAGGATGCAGCAAGCTTCCACGATGTTCCTCACGGTCTCTGGGCGATGCTGCATGGAGGTGAGAAGTACCTGGAACCTGTTGGCCAGGATGCCAAAGGTGTTCTCCACCACCCGCCTTGCCCTGGACAGCCTGTAGTTGAAGATCCTCTCTTCATGGGTGAGGAGTCTGGAAGTGTAGGGCTTCATGAGGTAGGTTCTGAGGGAGAAGGCGTCATCCCCACGATGAAGTAGGGCACATCTTGCGTGTCATTGGGCAGGGGGTCTGGATCTGGGAAGCCCATGATGAGGTTGTGTTCCAGCCCCTCCTTGAGGTGAATGGCTTTGTATACCTGGGCATCTGAAGATGAGCCGTTGCCTGAAGCATTGATGTACATGAACTTGTAGTCAGCATCGACCATGGTGCAGAGGATGATGCTGAAGAAGCCCTTGTAGTTGAAATAAGTGGACCCCGACTTGGCTGGGCCGGAAGTTGGTGCTCTGCTTGGTCAACCTGGGTGTCAGCCACTGCACAACTTCATCAAACATGGCTGGAGGCATCCTCATGAAGTTCTGGAATGCACGAGGGTCTTCGTTCCTCAGCTCCCCCATCAGCTTGTTGTAAAGTCCATACTCTGCTCTTCTCTCGATCCATCTTCGGACCCAGACGCTTCCTGGACGCCTCCTTTTCTTCCCGTAGAACAGTTGAAAGAGCCTGTAGATGGCTTCGCACTGTTGCAGAACGATGGTGGCTACCAAAAGGACTGTGTTATGATCCATGGTGGTCATGACTGGATGCTGTGGAAGAGCAAGAGGCAGATGAAGGCTGCAGAGGTCTGCACAGCACGGCTGCTGGTCTGAAAGTGAGATGCAGATGAGTTGCTCCCCCTTTTTATAGGCAATATAGATTTTCCCCTATATGTCCTTTTGCATCCTCTAGGCATCCTCTAGACATCCTTAATATCCGAGATAGGTCCCCTCTGCGAACGTTTTTTCCTTTTTAAATTTTTTGTTTGTGAGCTGCATCTGCTTTCATCCTTTCTCTGTCCATGCTACTAACGCTGCGCGTCCATTCTGCGTCCGTTCTGCTTCGTCCCTGTGTCTGTTTTCCACTGGAGCGGATGCGAGTTGTGTGGATGCGCAGCGGATGCCTAGCGGATGTAGCGGATGCATAACGGATGATGACAGATGCAGAACGGATGTTCCCCGTATGCGTAGCGGATTCAGAATGGACGCGTTGGATACATTTTCCGCTCAGAAAGTTTTGAGCAGATGGAACCTCAGTCGACAGATGCTGGACGGATAGAGAGGAAGAAAAACGGATGCAGTGAGTACAGAACGGATGCATCGCATTAACCAATGGATGGCAAGTGTTTCTCTCTGTTTTTCATCCTCTTTCCATCCATTGGTGCAGTGTGACATGGGCTTTAGATGGGGTCAAGTAAGTGCAAATTTGCAGCTTGGAAGTGAGAGCGACTGGAATATGCCACAAGCTCAACTTCCATTAAATCATAGCTAACTAATTCTTTGCCATGATGGCAAAGTTTAGTAACAGAATTTCTCATGTAGTCTCTGGTGGAAAGCAGGTGGATTTTGAAATATTAGCTTTTTATTTGGAAGAGGGGAAGAAGGAAAGAGGAAGTATTGGGAAAAATCTGAGCCCCTTTGAGAAGTTAGAGCTAGATTGATTTAATTCTTGGACTTAATATTCTAGTGGAGATTTATTGCACACATACACATATATGCCTTTAAACAATCAAGTACTCAATTAAGGGATGAACACCATTTCTTTCATGAAACAGTGATAATAAAAATAACATTGAAAATAAAAATAATCATATAAATCATTTAGTCATTTACATCAAATAATTACAAGGGAAGGAAGGAAGAAAATACATTATAGTAAGCAACTTCATCGATGGCAATAACAAACAAGTTCTGGACTTGTTTGTTATTACTCTAATTTTTATTTTTCACTTCCTTGCAAATGGTTTGGTTCATGCACCTCCAAATTGTCTTATCAGAATCTTAGGCACATAGCTTCTACCCACAGCTGTAAAATCCACTTTCAGCTAAATTGGAAATATCAAAAAAATGGGGAATAATTGTTATTTCTTGGTTTGTTGTCAGGAGAACTAAGGAATACAACAGAACATCTTCTGCATTTTTTCAATTCTTCCCTTATTTATGGAGATCATTTTTTTTTCATCTGAAGTTAATACTAATAAGTGGAATGTGGTAAGCATTATGCTATGTACTACTGGCCTGTTAGCTCTCTCTCTTTCTTCTCAAGTCTTCTGTACCATTCTCTTTCTCAGCTTTATTTATGTTTGGTTTGGCTTCTTCTGGAAAATTGGGTCACCGGCTTCTCTTCTCAACCAGAACTAATTAGTGTAGTTCAGTTGTTACTTATCCCAGCAACCTGAATCTGAACTAAATTTGTGAAGATACAAATCAGTTCTTCTTTTCTCTCTGAGACATAGATAAGTGTAACCACCAGAAATGTTCCTAAGACGAATAGAAACTATCCTGGTTACTGGAAATGATGACTGAATAGATTGCTGCCACAATCTTTATCAGTATTTCTCCATTTTAGCAATCTGAAGGTATGTGGACCTCAACTCCCAGAATTTCCCAGCTAGTCCTGGCTGGGGAACTCTGGGAATAGAAGTCCACACATCTTCATGTTGCTAAGATGGAGAAACACTGGTCTACATAATTTGAATCTCACATTCAACCTCAAATGAATTAAAAAGATATGAGAGAGCAACTTGATACCAGACCAATCCATTACCAAAGCAAGGGACAACTGGAAATCATGACTTCCACCCAAAAGAGAGTGGTTTCTAGTCCATTATATCATATGAGTAGGAGAATCAGGACTAAGAATTTTATTTCATTACATATAACAGTTGTGCTTGATGTACAGCAGTTGCTGGAACTCTTTCATAATGGCTTCCTTAACTTCTCTACAATAAATCTGAGCTTTGGTGTCTCTGTAAGCCTATTCTTGCAGTTTCTTTGTCTAGCTAATGCAAAGTTTGGACAAGTCAATGTTAATGATAATTGTTTGACCTGCCTTTCTGAAAACAAAGCAATTATAAACAGAATAGGGGTCAGAAATTGGCAGCATTGAAGCTATAAGCAATTGAGAGGCTACAGATTCACAGGTAAATGAAGTGAATCAAGTCCATGCATATTTTCCTCTAATAGTCCTTCTGTTCCTGCAAACTAATTTAGTTATAGTTGTTTGGAATGGACAAATTGCTTCTGACAATTTCTGATAATTATTTGGACAATTATCAATAGGAAGAAAAAGAAAAACAATCCATATTCAATGTCACCCACTTTCAATTTCTCCTTAGGTTAGGGAGGATTCAGATCAGGGGTGGGTTTCTACCGGTTCTGTCCACCTCTGTAGAACCAGTAGCTCTAAAGAGCAGCAGACATAGAACTGGTTCTATGTCTGCTGATGTTTTTACCCACCCACCCACTTTGGCTCTTATCTAATCTTTATTTCCTGATTTCTCAACTTCAGCTGCTGAACAAGGCACAGCTGCAGTTAAAAAAACAAGAAAAGAGGGCTGTTTCAAAGGCTGCTTCTGGGCACCCAGTGTGCAAATGACAATTAACAGGTGTGCGGCTCACATTGGGCAGGGAAGCTCATAAATCCCAAACTGGTAGTTAACCCTGTTGTACCCCACCCCTGATTCAAATAACACTATTGTTACAGCTATATATCCTGGTAAATTTTGATCTTACCACACCATGATTCTCTGCAATGTGAGTGTACTTGTTAGAATAGCCTGCCACAGTGGACCTATGGAATATAAGCCTTTTCTGTATGTTGTAGGATATCTCCAATGACTGGAGTTGATATCTTCTCCAGAGTTTATTCTTATTGAGGAATGATGAATCAAACAGGAGTCTTCATATTGGCAGAAGTATGTATGTGTTTTGTTTTTGTGTCTTCAATTTGACATTGATTTTTGGCAACTACCTGGATGAATCCCTGAAGTTTTGGAAGTGGTTTGCCTTTACCAGAGGTAGTATTCAGGAGCTTCTGACCAGTTCTGGAGAACCAGTAGCGGACATTTTAAGTAGTTCAGAGAACCAGCAAATACCACCTCTGACTGGCTCTGCCCCCATCTATTTTCTGCCTCCCAAGTCTCAGTTGATCACTTGGGTCTTCTTTTGTTGCCCTACACAGGAGAACAGAGCTGGAAAGCAGGTTAGTGGGGTGGGAAGGGAAGGGAGATTTTGCAGAATCTCCCAGAATCCTACCACTGGCTTTTATCCTCTTTTCCCTAGGGCTCAGAGAGAATGACTGATCCAAGGTCAAGTGGTTGGCTTCATACCAAAGATGTGACTAGGACTCAGTTTTCCAGTTTCTAGCCTGGTGCCTTAACCAGCATCAACTGTATTGAGCTCACTGTATTCTCCAGCAGCTGTTAAAATAAACTTTCCAAAAAAGTATAAAACCTGGTAAAATCTGCCCTAAGACATTTGGATGCTTGCTTTAATGAAATTGCACAGCATTTTGAAAATAAATATGCTGTCCTCATAACAATCTGAACACTTCACCTGTCTGACATTCTATAAAGTAATTCAGTAAACTGAGATATTATAGAATAATCCATTGAACTGTTTACCTAGATCAGGGGTGTCAAACTCCATTTCATTGAGGGCCCCATCAGGGTTGTTTTTGACCTCTGGGGGCTAGGGTGGATGTGGCCAGGATGAGCATGGCCAACTCAACATTATTCATGTCGAGGCGCCTGTGGTTGTCTGAGTGCACTGCTCCCAATCTCCATTTTCAGCTGGGATGGCCTCCTGCAACCCTTTGTCAGTGAAAATGGAGCTCAGGAGGGTGGCCCTCCCGACCTCTATTTTCATTGACAGAATTACCATGGGCTGGTCCTTTGCTGTTTCCAGAGCAGCCCTACTGGCCAGATTTAAGTATCCTTCCCATGGGCCACCAGTTTGACAACCCTGCTTTATTAGATGCATCGAGGGAGATTGGGCCGATGTGTTTACTAATTGATTAATGGGCCACTAAGGCAACAGAGTGGTTTCTGTTGCTTTTAAAGAGATGCTGATATGGTGCCATAAAGAAATAAAAGGGGAAAAAATATTTTTCTCATGAACAAGAAAATGTTTGATGGAAGGAAGCTTCTGTGCCCAACACAGCTTTTTACTGAAGAACTTTTGGCTATTTTTTAAGGTAAGTTGTAAAACTCTTGGCTATTTTTTTTAATTCCCTCATTATGTTATTCCTAGCCAGACAGATGACCCTGGGACCATAGAGATTGTTGAAAACATCTTTTAACTAGTGTCTCTTAATCTTGATGACTTGTGTGTCTCAACAGAACTGGGCCTATTATCTCTGTTGCTTATATGATTGTGCCTCTGTGCCTCTGTTAGTTTGGTGACAAGCTGCAGCTTTCCTTTTCAGGTAGTCCAGTTTGGCAAAAAGGGGAACTTGTCTGGAGGTGTCGGATTCTCTGCATTTTTTTTTGTCCTATCATCTGGAAGCAGCACCTGTTTAAATGACAGGTTTCTTTGCACTAAATCAAAGACAGCAGCTGAAATAATTAGTATGACCTCATTGGTGGTCAGTCAAACAGTAGCTAGGGATAGGCAGTCTCTAATATACTCATAGGGGGCATGTAAAACATGGGAGTCTGACTTTGAGGATGCAGAGGGTTTTGTGACTGCTGTATGCAACCCAATATCCCTGCCTTATCTAGATCAAATAATGTATTCAGTGTTTGGACTGACTATCTGAAACTAGCAGATATAAATATTTCTTTACATTGAATATCAGGAACATCAAAATTTAACACTGTGTTTATCTGGTGCTTTATTGCAATTGTTTAAAATCAGCACATCTACTCCCTAAACTAGGCTTTTGGCTAAAGGCCAATGAAAATAGCAATAGCAATAGCACTTAGATGTATACTTCATATACACCACTTCATAGTGTTTTTCAGCCCTCTCTAAGCAATTTACAGAGTCAGCACATTTCCCCCAACAATCTGGCTCCTCATTTTACCAACCTCAAAAGAATGGAAGGCTGAGTCAACCTTGAGCTGATGAGTATCAAACTGCTGGCAGTCAGCAGAATTAGTCTGCAATGCTGCATTCTAACCACTGCACCACCACAGTTCTATAAAATGGGCAACCAATAGTAGTTGCATGAATCAGCTGCTTCATATAGAAAGAGAATTGCCAGGTTCCAAAACCAAGCACACATCTTTCGAGTACATTTCTTTATTGTTCCACACTTTATAGATGGAATCTTGCCCAACTAAAGCAAACTACTGCCCACATGAAGCCTATGGAACTATTAGGGAGGGATTATCTTCACTCTCTTTATTTCACACAAACTTTCTGAACTGAGTTCCCTCTTATTCCTGTGGAATACACCTTCCTCCTGGGAATCTATCTTCTTACTATGTTCCATCACAGACTCTTGTCTGAATGCTAGTTACTTCAAGACTGAATTACTATGAAGCACTCCATAAAAGCTCCCCTCTCCAGAGAGTAGTTTGGAGAGTACAACTAGTGCATAATATTGCAACTAGGTTGGTCAGTGAAATTCACTCTTACACATCTGCTAAAAAATGCCCTGCAGTGGCTGCCAATCAGCTACCAAACTATTTTCAGGCATGTACCATTAATTTGAAAGACCAGAGCAGCTCAGAAACAACAAAACACACCAAATGGCATTATTTCTAAATAAATCTACCTGTTATTTACCCTCAAGAGAGCCTGCCTTGTAAACAAGCTAATAGACGGCTTCTATTTATTTGTAGGCATTGTCTGTACCGATATTCACCCTGTGAAGTAGACCTGAAAGGAGAGTGGGTGATTTCTCAAGTGATTAAGTACTTTTGCTAAAAAGTGAAAGTGTATTTTAGTCACTTAAGACTTGTTTTGTTTTTTCAGCTGTTCTGAACATTTATTTAGTTTTATATTGCTGCTTAATTTTCATACTGTATAATTATATATCTCTATGGTGCATTCAGAAAATATTCAGACCCTCTCCTTCTCTTTTGTAAATTTTGTTATGTTGCAGCCTGATTCTCTAGTTGTTGCAATGCATTTTTTTTTCATTAATCTACACTCAGTACCCTATAATGACAAAGTGAAAACAAATTTTAGAAGCATTGTTTGGAAAATCATAAAACTTTGGATATTATTGACACTTCACATCTTCACTGAAATGAAGATATATAGCAAAGCATACCCACTGTCTACTAATAAAATTATTTGCTAAAACATAAGGTAATTTATGTTTGTAACATTTGGTCTTAACAAGTCTATATTTGACTGCTTGCAACTGAAAACTATTCCAAAATGTCTCTATTTATGTCCGATGGCACTTTACAGTCATATGACATAAATCACATTTTTCTTTTTGTCTGCTTTTTCTCAGCTTTTAGCACACTGGGTCCCAACCTTTTGGGTCCCAGGGGCAGTGGTGATATTCAAATTTTGTTCAAACTGGTTCTGTGGGTTTGGCTAGGTAGACATGGCTAGGTGGGTGTGGCCATGTGACTGAGTGGGTGTGGCTTTTTGTTTTTTGGCAGCACCCCCCCAAAAAAAATGGGGGGGGGCTTCTGGCCCAGGAAGACAAAAAATGGAGGGGGGTTGCAGTTCTTCCTGGGCCCCAGGGAAGCTTCCTAGGAGCAAAAACGTCCCCCAGGAGGCTCTCCTGAGGCCCAGGAGGCCCCACAACAGAGCACAGGGGGGCACTGAATGCCCCCATGCTCCATTTTTTTCCTTCCTGACTGGGTGAGGAGTGAAGAGGCAGGCGGAGAGGGGAGGGGCCAGCCAGGGACATGATTTGCCAATTCTCCGAACTGTGCAGAATCATAACAACTGGTTCTATAGAACTGGTCCAAACTGGTCGAGTTCCACCCCTGCCCAGGCAAGGATTCCATGGAGAAAGGTTTTCCCATGGACCAGAGGGGCACGATTTTGTGTGTTGCCTGCTTCCCATGGATGGGGCTTCACTTGTTTGTGTGGCCCAGTTTCTGGCATGCCACAAAGCAGTGCCAGTCCATAGACTGGAGGTTGGAAACCCCTTCTTTAGAAGACCACCCTCTTCTCTCCTGTTCAACAATATCTTTTCCCCCTCCCCTTAGGTATACTGCTTCTGAGTTCCAACATTGCAGAATAATGCTACCACTTTTGATTTTTGCCTCATTTGCCTCTTGGACTTGCTCTTTGAATCTCTGCCTTATGGAAAGTTGCTTTGCATGACAACTCCTTTATAGTGCTCATTTGTTTGACTTAGTAAATTTTCAATGTCCTGATGAACTGAAGCACATCCATTTATTCTCCATTTTTTTTCTATAAGCACTCCCACATCCTTGCAGATGATCTGACTATTTGCTGAATTGTTTTTAAGGCAGAAAATGTCCACCAATAATGTGGGTCACAACTATTTAATTTTGTCTCAAGGCACATGCAGTATAAATACTTCTTGATCCTTCTCTGACACTCTGGTTAGTTGGCTATGCATTGATTTGTAAAGGGGAACATTGTTAAGGATCTTTAATCACAAAATTCCTGATCGTATATTTACCATATATATTTTTTAAAGGTAAAAGAGTCACTTTTGTATTTTACTCCACTAGTTGTATTTTACTCCACTAGACTATAGGGGATGTTTAATGCCATTGAGCTAGTACTGTTCAAAGACATTTACTTGGTCATGTGGATACATAATATCACAGAGCACTGTTACCTTCCCACCAAAGTGGTACCTATTGAACAAAAGCATGCTTTTGAACTTCTAGGTTGGCAGTAGCTGGAGTGAGGACAGGAGCTCACCCTATCATGTGGCACTCGAGCCTTGAACCAGAGATACTGGCTTTCCAGTTGATCAGCCCAGTGTCTTCAGTACTGAGCCATTGCACCACCATACTTCTTGTATCCCAATCGTATAACCATGTGTACTGGCAAGTTTGCTCTCTAGGGACTAGCTGTCTTCTATTTCTTTCAGAGCCTCTACTTGATCATCAAGAAAGAATCAGCTACCTATAATAGACAATAAATAACTCTTAGAATGCACCCCATGTATTTGGCAGCTATTCAGCATAGGATTTTTTTTCACTTCTATTCGCTAACAAACAACTTTTTAAATCAATCTCATTTTTCCTTAGGTCTTCTCTTGGTAAAATTCCACTGCAAAAATCCCATTTCTTCTCCTTGTTTTCCTCCTCTAAACAGTAGCTTGCTCCATTGGAATTGTGTGCATCTACAGCTACAATATGAGCCAGCATGGTTTGAGCCATGGGGTTTGTAATCCAAAAATATTTAAAGGCATTGTTTAGAGAAAACTATCCCTGGATACTATTTGGTTCTTGTCAGGATGCTTTAGAGCTTATTGTTCTAAATCAGAGTAAGGAAATAATTTTTTTATTCATTTCCCTTGAAACTAGGGGAAAAATCCACACTGTGGATATCTGGTAATTTTATTGCTGCTTTTTCTGGTGTAATGGTGTCTAGGGTATCCAATATTGGCTCTGGAGTTAATGTGTGATTGAGAGTCTGTAGTTTACTAAAGGCTAGGTCCCACTGGCCGATGGACACAAAACGTATGCATAAAGGACACAGCAGACGAGCAAAATTTCAGGGGTGGCTTCATCCGTTGTCATCCGCTGCAAAAAGTGGCAAAAATTTGCATAAACAGAACGGAAAAGAATGGAAAAGAACGGACATGGGTAGTATGTAGCGGGGATGTTAAGCGGATGTTCATAGGAAGCCTAGCAGATGACAGCGGATGGAACTGGATGACACATCAAAAGGGGTTCCGGGGAGAATTGCGAAGAAGACGCATAGCGGAAGGGACGGATGCATAGCAGATGATGCGGATGCATCACGGACGCCTATAGGAAGCAAAGCGGATGCCGCATGGATGTATATCGGATGCAAAGTGTTCACTGCGCATGCAGGGAGTATGAATTGCTTCAGCTCCGCAGATATAAAAGGATGCAGCACGCATGCAGTCAGCATTCAGGGGAAAGACATGCTGCTACATACATCTAGCAGGAACACCATGTCAGTCAGGGAAGAAGAGGAAGCCAGTGCCTACTCGTTCCAGCCCTGGCAAGAAGGACAGAACCAGCATCCCACCCCCTGGCACTGACTCTGAACCTCCTGCTGCTGCTGCTGCTGTGGTGGACCAGCCCCAAGGCCCTCAAAGCCCTGCTGCTGAAGGCCTTGCTGCTCAAGCCCCTGAAGGCCCTGCTGCTCAAGCCCCTGAAGGCCCTGCTGCTGAAGGCCCCGCCAGAGGGAGGAAGAGGTAAGGAAAGGAGAAGGGAGAGAGGAAACAGTACACCATTTCCAAGGAGCATGAGGATGAGGAGCTGGAATGGCTGAGGGAGAACGAGTACCTCTGGAAAAAGGGCCACAGACTCTATCGTGACACCAAGAAGAAGCAGGCAGCTTGGAGAGACAAGGCAAAGAGCCTGGGGTACACTGCAGATATACTCCTGGGATGGTGGAAGCACATGCACACCTGGTATGGCAAGCTACACCTCAAAAAAGCCAGCCAGGCCGCTGTCAAGCTCACTGACCAGGAGATGTACATCATGGCCAAGTGCAGTTTCCTGGAGGGTGAGATCCGCCACCAAGGAGCAGCCCCTCTGAGACCCCTCTCCCTCAGACAGCCCACAGACAGACAGTCCTCTTCCAGCCAGGAGCAAGAGAGCCTTTCCAGGAAGGTGTTCTCAGAGGGCCCCACGGCAGAGACCCCCCTGACAGCTGAAATCCCCATGCCGGCGGACTTGGAGGATCCCCTGTCATAAATGGAGGAAGAAGCAGCAGCCACCAGAGGCCAACCCACCCCCACCCCCAGCTCCACAGGATGCAGGCAGAGAGGCAGACTGGAGGGCCAGAACCACACTGTCCTATTGCAGATCAGGGACACAATGAAGACCAGCACAGAACTTCTCTCTCAGCTGGTCCACTTGGACAGAGGATCCTCGGGCCACTACACCTTCATCACGTACATGAGCCAGACTCTGAGGGACCTGCCCGAGGCCCAGGACCAGGTGATGAAGGAGAAGATAACAGCACTTCTGCACAACCCTCAAGGCCCAGCTGAACCTTCTGGGAACCGGTAGGAACCCAGTCCAGGTCTGCTCCTCCACCCCAGGCGATGTCACAGCCCTTCCATGGCTTTCAACAGGGCCTCACCTACCAAGGCTATGACTACCAGGACTTCCCACAGCAGAAGCAAAACTTCCTAGTCCAGGCCCAGGTTCATCGCATGCCACAGACACCACTCCTCATCCAGCTGCAGACTAGACAGCCGCACTAAACTCCTGCTTCCTCCACCCCACAGCCAAGCCCGTCAACGGACAATCTGTCATCAGTATTGGGCCTGACATCTCAAGTCCTTGATGAAGGGCCTCTCAACCTCATGGGACTGAGTCAGCTCTTGGACAGCTTCCTGAACACACCATCCCCTGTTGTACTCTCGGGGCCAAGAATCCCAATGGCACCTCAGACCAGAACTCAAGCCACAGCCACCTCCACAGTTGCTGGCCACTTAACAGCTGAGACCAGGGACATGACTCAGAGTGACTGAGAATAGTGTCAGAGACTGAGTTCTTACCTGTTCACTTTATCTTTGCTTAAGATACTTTACTTGGTTCATTTTGCTTTTTTAATAAAGTCATAGAGTTTACCTAAGAAAGTTAATAAAGGTTATCTTTGCTTAAGACACTTGGTTCATTTTTTTTTAACTTAATAAAGTGTTGGTGAAAACTTTTAACAAATGGTTAAGCCTTTTCATGCTTGTGGGATAGATAAGCATAGTTGGGGAATAATAAACCTCCAGTGCAAGCATAGTGGGACTGTATGGTCCCCCATCCCAGCTGCCACAGATATGGACCTTTATTATTAATAGCAATTTATTCATTGATCAACACATTTTAAAATAAACAAAGCTCTTTATTAATGCCCTATTCATTGTAGGACCACTCAACATACATGGCACAATCTCATCAGTGTTATGCAACAGGCTCAAGGAAGCATCCATTAATCATCTATCATCCTGTCTTGCCACTCCAATGCTCCAGCTGGGGAGTTGCCCAGTGTCTCAGTAGGTTGCGCTGCTTCTTCCCTTCACGTGAAGCTCTGTTGAGGCCTTTTACATCCACAGTGTCTATCAGGTTACGTCCTTGCCTCCATCCACGAAGCACCATGTCCCCATTCCCTTGTGGATGGTCCACAAGTCTGTTCTGCAACTCTGGGTAGCGGGTGCACATGAGATTGTGCATGATGCAGCAAGCTTCCACGATTTTCCTCACAGTCTCTGGGTCTTGTTGCATGGTGGTGAGAAGTATCTGGAACCTGTTGGCCAGGATGTCAATGGTGTTCTCCACCACCCGTCTTTCCCTGGACAGCCTGTAGTTGAAGATCCTCTCTTCACGGGTGAGGTATCTTGAAGTGTATGGCTTTATGAGGTAGGTTCTGAGGGAGAAGGCATCATCATCAATGATGAAGTAGGGCACATCTTGTGTGTCATTGGATAGGGGGTCTGGATCTGGAAAACCCATGATGAGGTTGTGTTCCAGCCCATCCTTGAGGTCACTAGCGTTGTATACCTGGCCATCTGAAGCTGACCCGTTGCCTGAAGCATCGATGTAGATGAACTTGTAGTCAGCATCAACCATGGCAAAGAGGATGATACTGAAGAAGCCCTTGTAGTTGAAATAAGTGGACCCTGAGTTGGCTGGAGCTTTGCAGGCCACATGCTTCCCATCTATGATTCCAACGGTGTGGGGAAAGTTCCACCTCTGATACCACTCTTCTGCAAGTTTCCTCCAGCCTTGTTCAGTGGTGGGGCACTTTAGCAGCTCCTCCAGGTTTTCTTCGATGATGGCCTGCACCACTTCTCTGACCACAATGCTGATGGTGTTGTGTGGCACCCTCCACGCATACTGCATGTTTCTATATGTAATTCCAGAGGCCAGGTGCTGCAGAGTCAGTGCCACCTTCAGTCCAGGGTCCAGGTTCGGATGGAAGTTGGTGCTAGGCTTGGTCAACCTGGGTCTCAGACGCTCTACAAGTTCGTCACACATGGCTGGTGGCATCCTCATGAAGTGCTGGAATGCACGAGGGTTTTCATTCCTCAGTTCCACCATCAACTGGTCAAACAGTCCAAACTCCATTCTTCTCACGATCCATCCTCAGACCCACACAGCTCTTTGACGTCTCCTTCTTCTCCTTCTGTATAAAAGGTGAAACAGTCTGCAGGTTTTGGTTCTGGTGATGAATGATTGCAACTACCATAAGGACTGTGTGATGATCCATGGTGGAGAACAATTGATGATGTGGAAGACCAAGACCAAGGGTGAAGAGGTCTCTACACCACGGCTGCTCGACTCATACTGAGATCCAGATGATTTTCTCCCCCTTTTTATAGGAAATATCGGTAGTCCGCTAGGTGTCCTTCTACATACTCTAGACATACTGCAGACATCCTAAATATATGAGATACATCCCAGATACAAACATTTTGTCTGTTTTAATCCTTTATATACGAGATGCATATGCTTACATCCTTTCTACTAACTACTGTGTAGACATTCCTCACACCTTTCGTTTCCTCCCTCTTTCCATTTTCAGCTGCAGCGAATGTGAATTGAGGGGATGGCCAGAGGATGCAGAGAGGATACAGCAGATGTTTAATGGATGATAATGGACATAGAACGTTTGTTGCCCGTATATGTCACGGATGTACATCGTACGTGGTGGAAAATTCATCCGTTCACAAAGTTCTGTGCAGCTCAAAACTTCTTGTGTGGATGAAATCTCAGTGGACGGATGCTCGATGGATAGAGCATATGAAACACGTATGCAGTGAGTACACAACGGATGCATAGTGTTTTCCAATGGATGGCAAGCTTTTTTTAACGTTTTACATCCTCTTTGCATCCGTTGGTGCAGTGGGACAGGGCCTTAAGTCCTGCTTTGGAAATTGACTAGCTGCCCCAGTCAAAGTCAGCAAGTCATTAACTACTTTGAAATAATTTAACAGAAGCTCTTCTTTTATTATTATTCAGGATCAAGAGAACTATATAAGGTCCTGCTAATTATATGGGTTGGGTGGTTCTTTCAACAGCAAGTCTGAGAGACAGATAGCAAAGAACATTTGAAATAAACTTTATATCTTTTTCTTTATCTTATCTCCCTCTTTCTCTATCTCTATCTGTCTATTGTAGGTAGTCCTTGATTTATAACCTCAACTAAACACAAAATTTCCATTGCTATACAAGAAAATTCTTAAGTGAGCTTTGTCCTGTTTTATGACTTTTTTGCCAAAGCTGTTAAATGAATCACTGGAGTTGTTTAGTTAGTAACATGGCTGTTTGGTGAATCTGCCAACCCCATTGACTTGCTCATGAGAAGGTTTGCAAAAGGTGATCGCATTATCCCGCAATACTGAAATCATCATAAACACATGCCAGTTGTCAAACATCTGAATTTTGATCACATTTCCAAAAGGATGCAGTCGTAAAGGTAAAAAATGGTCATAAGGCACTTTCAGTATTGTTGTAACTTTTAACAGTCACTGAACTGTTGTAAGTGGAGGATTACCTGTACCCTCATCTATTGCAAAACCTATTATACTACTGTTGGCATAAGAAGAAGCAAAACTGAAAGAAAGAAAGAATTATAATTTTGGCCATTTTACTAAATAGTCTTAAGATAGTTCTTTAAGATAGTCATTTTGTATGATGTTACTTCTGAAGCACTACCTAATAGGGATGCTAGTCTTATTTTCAAGCAAATGTACTACCTGACTCTGTTGTTACACCCTCCAACCCCCCACTCCTTTAACCTCAAACTATCTGCTATTGACCTCACCCCATTCCTAAGAGGTCTGTAAGGAGCATGCATAAGTGCACAATCATGCCTATCATCCCTGTCCTATTGTCCCCATTTATTTTTACCTGTTTCCTGTATTTGTACTCATGTTTATACTTATACATATTATCTTGTAAGCAACTGACAAATCAAATAGATAAATAACATAAAATAAATATCCTTGATCTTTGAAAAATGTTATATGGATCACTCTCCTAAAGGTGACTGGGGCCAAGTTCTAAGCAAAATTTAATTTGTTAACAGGATTAACTAATTAACAGCATTTTGCACAACTCCCCATTTCTGTCATATTTAAAATGATAATCCAGATTGTTAAGCATTATAATTTAGCAGCATAATTAAATCTTATATGATAAAAAACACAATTCAGAAATCAAAAGGATCCTGAGGGCTATATTCCAGTAGGTTGGCAAGACAAGAGATTGGGAATCCTTCCTTTACAATATATATTTTTATTAATAAAATTGATTGCTGATTTTAACAAGGTTGCAAACACCCCAAGTTTCTTCATTTTTCTTTGTTTTATGCTTACTAAAATAATTAACGCCAAATGTTGCTTCCCACTGATCTGGAAATAAACATGATTTTGTTGAAGAAATGGGTAATATGTTTTCAAATAATTTTTTTTTACATTTTATTAAAAAGTAAAATGTGTATTGCTATTGTAACAGTGAGGAAGGAAGGAAGGAAGGAAAGAAGGAAGGAAGGAAGGAAGGAAGGAAGGAAGGAAGGAAGGAAGGAAGGAA
>BLBF01000042.1:14728937-14763499 GCA_015471245.1 Laticauda colubrina | reverse complement strand
GAAGGAAGGAAGGAAGGAAGGAAGGAAGGAAGGAAGGAAGGAAGGAAAGAAGGAGGGAGGGACCATGGTGGTCCTTGAGATATTCATGCTGGCTTATTACTGATGTCAGGGATGTATGACACTAATTTCATCATCTACCAATGGATTATTACAGCTCCTGGACCTTGAAGTCCAGATGAAATGAAACTACTGTTTCTTTGCAACACAAAAATTTGTTCTGTTTTTTTTCCCATCAATGATATTAGCATGAAAGGCAAAGCATATAAGAGAATTAATGTAAGGTGACATTTATAAGCTTGACCTAGATTTTGGACCCAAACAAATATAAATTCTCCTTCAAGTTGTTCTTGACCCTTCATAATTTCATTGGCATTTTCCAGGCTTTTTTTCTTCTGTTTTTTGGCAGCAGCATGAATTAGGGCATAGATACTGGCCCAAAGTCACCAAGCTGGCTTTGTGCCGAAGGTGGGACTAAAATTTTAGTCTCCTGGTTTCTACTTTGGGACCTTAACGACTACACCAACCTGACTCTCTTATAATGAGCAAAAAGTATTTCTCAAATGATCAATAATGAATGTAGGATAAATGGTTCTGAGGAAAGAATGGGATACAAGGAAAAAAACAGATATCTACATCATCTACATCTACATCCATATCCACACACACACACAAACATATATATTCTCCGTTGTTGTGGATAGTTGCCCTAAGGCAGGGGTGCCACCACCCAGTTTAGTAAAGGGGGGAAAAGTCCCAATATGTCATGTGATGACGCGAGATTGACACCTCTGCCTTAACCCCTTCAGGGTTAAGTTTGAGTTTGAGTTTGAGTTTGTATTGGCATGTTAAAAGAATAAACCATAATCTGCCATGCTGGTCAAATTCAGTTTGGCACACACACACACACACACACACACACACACAAACATATGTGTGTGTGTGTGTGTGTGTGTGTGTGTGCTGTTCAGCTTCACTTCGGGTATTATCCCACGTCATTGTAGTGCTTTTAAAGTTGTAGCAACGTTTCAGCAGAATCTCATCTGCCATAATCAGGCTTCTGTATTGAGTTTGTCTGTGGGTCAGGCTATCACAGTCATTAATTTTAAATTTGAGGCTAGCCTACTGTTGTGCAGGTTGTTTTTTTTCTTCATCCTGATTGGTTGGGACTCTTGGCCTGTGATTATTGTTCTTGGAGTTTGATTGGTGTTTCTGGTTTCTTCTGTCTGTTTTGTGACTTTGATTGGCTGGCAACACTGTGTTCCTGTATTGGAGGCTTTCAGTGCAGCTTGGCTTCGCATGAAAGGACAGCTATCATCTATTAGGAAGCTAGGTTTCATCTGGGTGCCTAGTTGGGGTGTGTTTGAGCTGGAGGTATCAGAGGGAGTCTGTTTGTGCCCAGGTGTTTGCCTGGCTTGTGGTGTGGAGATCTTTCTATTTGAGAGTGCAGGCTTCCAAATGATTGACAGTCTGCTGGAATCATCTCTTCTATTCATGCTTTCAGGTCTTTTTTTCAATCTCTATGGCTTCTCTGATGATTCTGTAGCTGGGGTTTTCTATAGTGGCTAGGTTTTTGGTGCCACTGAAATTGATGTTATGACCTGTGGCTTTCATGTATTGGACTAGTGAGGAGGTATGTTCCAGCTTTTTTACTGCATTTTTGTGTTCATCCAGGTGGGTACTTATTCTTCTATTAGTCTGTCCAATGTATGTGGCCGGGCATGATGCACAGGGAACTTCATATATGCCTTGGTTTTCCAGGTCAATTTTGACTTTGGGGTTTCTAAGGATGGCTGCTATTTTTTTGTCTGTTTTGAAGGCAGTCTTGATGTGATGCCTGTGTAGTATCTCACTGATTTTGTCTGTAGTACCTCTTATGTAGGGCAGGACAGCTCTTCCATAGGTCTGTTCATCTTCTAGGTCTCTATTATGTCTTAGTGTGTTTTTGTGGATCAAGCTAGTGATTTTGTTTTTGTTGAAGCCATTGGCTGTCAGTACCTTAGTCAGGTTGCATAGTTCAGTCTTTATATGTGTCTTGTCTGCCAGGTGTTTGATACTGGTGATTATTGTTTTGGCCACGGAGTTTATATGTGCTGGGTGGTGGTGGGATTGGGCATTGAGGTAGCTGTTGGTGTGTTTTTTCTTCTGGTATATGGTGTGTCCTAGTGTGCCATTTGTTCTTTTGTAGATTAGTACATCTAGGAATGGTAGTTGTTTGCTTATTTTCATTTCCATGGTGAACTTGATTTTGGGGTAAGTGCTGTTTCAGTGTGTTAGGAAGTTGTTTAGGTATTCTTTTCCATGGGGCCAAATCACAAATGTGTCATCGATGTATCCATAGTTTGGGTTTGTGGGTGGCATTAGCCAGGGCTCTGGATTCAAATTCTTCCATGAACAGGTTTGCAATGACGGGTGACAGTGGTGATCCTATAGGGGCTCCTTCAATATGCTAGTATCTTTGTCCCTTATATATGAAATATGTGTTGGTTAAGCAGTGTTCTGTTAGTTCCATGAGGTGTTTAGCTGGTTGGTATTTATTTATGATGATTTCGAGAGTTTCTTTTATCGGGACTTGAGTGAATAGTGAAACCACATCGAAGCTTACAAGCAGATCTTCTTGTTCCACGTGTTGATCTTTGATCATTTCTAAGAAGTGGTATGAGTTTCATACCACATCAGTCAGATACTACACAGGCATCACATCAAGAATGCCTTCAAAACAGACAAAAAAATAGCAGCCATCCTTAAAAACCCCCAAGACAAAATTGACCTTGAAAACCAAGGCATATACGAAGTTCCCTGTGCATCATGCCCGGCCACATACATTGGACAGACCAATAGAAGAATAAGTACCCACCTTGATGAACACAAAAATGCAATAAAAAAGCTGGAACATACCTGCTCACTAGTCCAACACATGAAAGCCACAGGTCATAACATCAACTTCAATGGCACCAAAACCCTAGCCACTATAGAAAACCCCAGCCACAGAATCATCAGAGAAGCCATAGAGATTGAAAAAAGACCTGAAAGCATGAATAGAAGAGATGATTCCAGCAGACTGTCAATCATTTGGAAGCCTGCACTCTCAAATAGAAAGATCTCCACACCACAAGCCAGGCAAACACCTGGGCACTAACAGACTCCCTCTGATACCTCCAGGTCAAACACACCCCAACCAGGCACCCAGATGAAACCTAGCTTCCTAATAGATGATAGCTGTCCTTTCACGCGAAGCCAAGCTGCACTGAAAGCCTCCAATACAGGAACACAGTGTTGCCAGCCAATCAAAGTCACAAAACAGAGAGAAGAAACCAGAAACACCAATCAAACAAACTCCAAGAACAATAAACACAGACCAAGACTCCCAACCAATCAGGATGAAGAAAGAAACCATCCTGGCACAACAGTAGGCTAGCCCCAAATTTAAAACTGAAACGGCTGTGAAAGTCTGACTCACAGACGAACACAATACAGAAGCCTGATTATAGCAGATGAGATTCTGCTGAAACGTTGCCACAACTTTGAAAGCACAACTACAATGACGTGGGATAATACCCGAAGGAAGCGGAACAGCACATACACACACACACACACACACATATATGGATCATTGGTTATTCGGGTTTTCTCCTGCGTAAAATTGGACGTATTTTGGTGACGTTTCAACAAATTCTCATTCATCATCTTCAGCCTTGTGTCTTCGGCTTTCTGCTTTTTGGAGTAATGTGAGCTTGCAGCTGTTTTTTCTTTTTAACTGCCAGTGGGGGGGTGACTTGACTGGGTGGGGGCTTGGCTGTGTTCCGATTGGCAGGGGGTGTGTTCTATTCAGGTGGGGGCTTGGTTGTGGTGGTAGCATCTTGTGTGGGCCTCCTGGGTGTGGGTCTGGTGTCATTTTTCATGTTAGGTATTTGTTTGTTAATGAGGGAGGGTTTCCAAATGGCTGGTAGGTGGGAGGTATAATCTCTTTTATTCATGCTGTGTGGGCATTTTTTATCTCTATAGCTTCTCTTATCTTTCTATCTCTATAGCTTCTCTGTTGTTGAAATGTTCGGTTTTGGCGATAGTTCTGGTATTTTTAAAGTCAATCTCATGTCTTGTAGCTTTGAAGTGTTGGACTAGGGAAGAGGTCGGTTCTTCTTTTTTGATTGAATTCTTGTGTTCTTCAAAGCATGTACTTATTCTTCTGTTAGTTTGTCTAATTTTTGTGGTGGTGCAGGTGGTGCAAGGGATGATTCTGGGTTTTAGTCTGGCTTTGAGTTTGGGGTTTGGGTCTGTGTTCTTGGCGTGGGTCAGCTTGTTTGGTTTTGGGGTTGGGGGGTGCGACAGCTGGCAAGACAGCCATGATCTGTTTTCTGGATGGTGGTTGTCCTTCATTTTTAGGATGGGCTTGGGCCTGGGTCTGATGAGAGGGATTGGCGATGGTGTCTTGTGTTGTTTCGGGTCTGGTGTTGGTTATCGTGGATGGGACGCGTTTGTTGGTGAGGGGTACCTTCAAGATGTCTGGTAGGCGGGAGGTACCATCCCGTCTATTCATGTAATGGGGGTGTTTCTCTATCTCAATAGCTTCACAGATTATTCTCTTGTTGGAGTGTTCAGTGTTGGATATTAATTTGCTTCATTCAAAATTAATTTCATGTCCTGTGGCTTTAAGATGCTGGAAGAGGGAGGAAGTATTTTCTTCTCTTCTGACTGCATTTTTGTGTTCTGCAATGTGTACATTTATTCTCCTGTTGGTTTGTCGAATGGATGTGTCTGGCTAATTGTTGTATGGTATTTCATAAACTCCTTGGACAAGGTGAATCTTGTCTTTGGGGTTTCTTAGGATGTTGGCTATATTTTTGTCAGTGCCGAAGGCTGTCCTGATGTTGTGTTTGTGGAGAATTTTGTTGATTTTGTCTGTGGTGCCTTTGATGTAGGGGAGGAGTGCAATACCATTATCTTGTTCTGTGTCTTGATTTTTTTGGAGGTATCTATTTTCAGATTAGATTGGTTATAGTGTTTCTTTGGAATCTGTTGGAAATTAATATGTTAAGGCCCTGTCACATCGGCCGACGGATGCAAAACATATGTAAAAAGGACACAGCGGATGAGAAAATATTCCATCCATTGTTATCCGCTCTCAAAAGTGCCCCAAATTTGCATAAAGAGAACAGACAACAACGGAAAGGAACAGACGGGGAGAGGACGTAGCGAGGATGTTAAGCGGATGCTCCACAGAAGCTTAGCAGATGGAAGCGGATGGAAGCAGATGACACTTCCACAGGGCTTCCGGGAGAGAACAACGAAGCGGACGTGCAGCGGAAGGAGTGGATGCAGAGCGGATGCAGAGCGGATGGAGAGCAGATGCCTAGCAGATGATGCAGATGCATCACAGATGACTAGTGGATCCCTAGCGGATGCCTAGCAGATGCAAAGCATTCACTACGCATGCGGGGAGGATGCATTGCGTCAGCCCCACAGATATAAAAGAATGCAGCTCGCAAGCAGGTCACCATTCAGAGGAAATACCTGCTGCCAGACACATCTCCAGCAAACAACCATGGGGAAGAAGAGGAAGCCTGTGCCTACTCCTGCCAGCCCTGGCAAGAAGGACAGGACCACCATCCCACCCCCTGGCACTGACTCTGCTTCTGCTGGGGCTTCTGCTGCTGGTGCTGACTCTGCTGGTGCTGGGGCTTCTGCTGGTGCTTACTCTGCTGGTGCTGCTCCTGGTGCTGCTGCTTCTGCTGGTGCTTACTCTGCTGCTGGTGCTGCTGGTGCTGCTGGTGCTGCTGGTGCTGCTGGTGCTGCTGGTGCTGCTGGTCCTGCTGGTGCTGCTGGTGCTGCTGCTGGTGGTGGTGGTGTGGTGGACCAGCCCCTAGAACCTCAAAGCCCTAATGATGAGGGCCCAGAAGACCCTGCAATAGGGAGGAAGAGGCAATCGCACAATAGGGAGAGGAGACAGTACTCCATTGAAGAGGAACATGAGGATGAGTTGCTCGAATGGCTGAGGGAGAATGAGTACCTCTGGCGGAAGGGACACAGGCTCCATCGAGACACCAAGTGGAAGCAGGTGGCTTGGAGAGAGAAGGCGGAGAGCCTGGGCTACACTTTGGAGGTCCTCCTCGGGTGGTGGAAGCACATGCACACCTGGTACTGGAAGCTGAACATCAAGAAGTCTGACCAGGCCGTGGTCAAGCTCACCAACCGGGACACTTACATGATGGCCAAGTGCAGCTTCTTGGAGGGTGAGGTCCACCACTGAGGAGCAGCCCCTCTGTCTCCCCTCTCTCTCAGGCAGCCCACAGAGAGCCAGTCCTGTTCTGGCCAAGAGTCAGCTCCTGTGTCCAGGCAGATATCTTAGGAGCGCCCCATGACGGAGACCCCCCCGACAGCTGCACTCCACATGGCAGAGCACATGGAGGAACCCCTGATGCAGTTGGAGCAAGGAGAGGCCGCTGCCACCAGAGACCAACCCACACCCACACCCAGCTCCACCTCCACAGAAAGCAGGCAGAGAGCCAGACCGGAGGGACAGAGCCACACTGTCCTGCTGGAGATCAGGGACACAATCAAAAGCAGCGTAGATCTCCTTTCTCAGCTGGTACACACCAACATACCATCATCTAACAGAAAGCGGTTCCTCACCAATGTCAACCAGACCCTCATGGACATGTCCGAATCCCAGTACCAGGTGATCAAGGAGAGGTTCACAGGTCTTCTGCACAACCCTCCAGGCCCAGCTGAACCTACTCCGACCCAGTGCAGGTCTGCTCCTCCACCCCAGGTGATGTCACAGCCCTTCCAGGGCTTTCCACAGGCCCTCACCTACCAAGGCAACAGCTACCAGGAGTTCCAGCAGCACAGGCAGCCTTTCCCAGTCCAGGCACATTTTCATCGCACGCCACCGGTGCCACCAATGCCACAGACGCCACCGACACCTCCGATGCAACTGATGCCACCGATGCCACTGACGCCACCAATGCCACCGACGCCACAGGTGCCACTGATGCCACAGATGACATTGATGCCTCACCTCGCTCACCTGCAGACCAGACAGCCTCACTACACTCCTCCTTCCTCCACCCCACAGCCAAACCCGGCCTCAAAACATTTGTCATCGGTCTTGGGACTGACACTCCATGTCATGGAGGAAGGGGCTCTCAACATCACAGGACTGAGCCAGCTCTCTGAGAGCTTCCTCCACACACCATCCCCTGTTGTCCTCTCAGGGCCAGGCACCCCAATGGCGCCTCAGACTAGCACTCCATCCACTGCCACCTCCACAGCACCTGGACCCTTCACCCCTGAGACTGGGCATGTCTCCGAGTGACTGAGAAGAGTGCCAGAGACTGGGTTGCTACCTGTTGACTTTATCTTTGCTTGGGACACTTTAATTGGGTCATTTTGCTTTTACAGTTTGTTATTAATAAAGATTATCTTTGCTTCACACACTTGGTTCAGTTCTTTTAGTCAATAAAGTCTTGGTGGAAACTTTTAGAAATGGTTTAAGCCTTTGCATGCTTGTGGGAAGGTTAAGGACAGCATTGGGATGGGCAGGGATACCTGTGTTATGGGTAATAGCTGTGGGATGGGTTAGGATAGCAGTGGGATGGGCAGGGATACCTGTGGTATGGGTAATAGCTGTGGGATGGGTTAGGATATCTGTGGGATGGGTAAAAGCTGTGGGATGGGTTAGGATACCTGTGGGATGGGGAGGGATACATGTGGGATGGGTAATAGCTGTGGGATGGGCAGGGATAACTTTGGGATGGGTAATAGCTGTGGGATAGATAAGTGCAAGCATAGTGGGACTGTATGGTCCACCCTCCCAGGAGCCACACCTATTATTATCAATAACAATTCAATCATTCATCAACACATTTCAACATAAATACAACTCTTTATTAAATGCCCTGTTCGTTGTAGGGCCACTCAACATACATGGCACAACCTCACCAGTGTGATGAGACAGGCTGAAGGAAGCATCCATTAAGCATCTACCATCCTTTCTCGCCACTCCACTGCTCCAGCTGGAGAGTTGCACCAGTGTTTCAGGAGGTTACGCAGCTTCTTCCCTTCACGTGAAGCTGTTTTGGGGCCTGGCACATCCACAGTATCTATCAGGTTTTGCCCTTGCCTTCATTCACGAGGCTCCATGTCCCCATTGCCTTATTGATGGTCCACAAGCCTGTTCTGCAAGACTGGGTAGCGGGTGCCCATGAGATTGTGCAGGATGCAGCAAGCTTCCATGATGTTCCTCACCATCTCTCGGCGAAGCTGCATGGTGGGGAGAAGTACCTGGAACCTGTTGGCCAGGATGCCAAAGGTATTCTCCACCATCCGTCTTGCTCTGGACAGCCTGTAGTTGAAGATCCTCTCTTCACGGGTGAGGCATCTGGAAGTGTAGGGCTTCATGAGGTAGGTTCTGAGGGAGAAGGCGTCATCCCCCATGATGAAGTAAGGTACATCTTGGGTGTCGTTGGGCAGGGGGTCTGGATCTGGGAAGCCCATGATGAGGTTACATTCCAGCCCCTCCTTGAGGTCATTGGCATTGTATACCTGGGCATCTGAAGCTGACCCGTTGCCTGAAGCATCGATGTACATGAACTTGTAGTCAGCATCGACCATGACAGAAACTATGATGCTGGAGAAGCCCTTGTAGTTGTGATAAGTGGACCCTGAGTTGGCTGGAACTTTGCAGGCCACGTGCTTCCCATCTATGGCTCCAACGGTGTGGAGGAAGTTCCACTTCTGATACCACTGCTCTGCAACTTTCTTCCATCCTTCTTCAGTGGAGGGGCACTGGAGAAGCTCCTCCAGGTATTCTTCAATGATGGCCTGCACCACTTCTCTGACCACAATGCTGATGGTGTTGTGTGGCACCCTCCAGGTGTACTGCATGTTCCTGTACGTGGTCCCTGAGGCCAGGTGGCGCAGAGTCAGTGCCACCTTGAGCCCAGGGTCCAGGCTGGGCCGGAGGTTGGTTTTTGCCTTGGTCAACCTGGGTCTCAGCCGCTGTACAATTTCAACGTCAAACATGGCTGGCGGCATCCTCATGAAGTTCTGGAATGCACAAGGGTCTTCGTTCCTCAGCTCCTCCATCAGCTTGTTATACAGTCCGTACTCCGCTCTTCTCGCGATCCATCTTTGGACCCACACACTTCTTGGACGCCTCCTTTTCTTCCCCTAGAACAGGTGAAAGAGCCTGTAGAGGGCTGTGCACTGTTGTAGAATGATGGCGGCTTCCAAAAGGAATGTGCGACGATCCATGGTGGAGATGTCTGGATGCTGTGGAAGAGCAAGAGCAAGGCTGAAGAGGTCTGCCCCCCACGTCTGCTGGACTGAAAGTGAGATCCTGGTGATTTCTCCCCCTTTTTATAGGAAATATCATTTTTCCACTAGGTGTCCTTCTGCATCCTCTAGACATCTTGCAGACATCCTAAATTTCTGAGATACATCCCCTATACAAACACTTTTTCCGTTTTAATGCTTTATATGCGAGCTGCATCCGCTTACATCCTTTCTACATCCGTGCAACTAACGCTGGGTGTCTGTTCCACATCCGTTTCGCTTCCTCCCTGTGTCCGTTTTCTGCTGGAGTGGATGTGAGTTGCGCGGATGGGTAGCGGATGCCTAGAGGATATAGCGGACACGTAATGGATGACGACGGACGTATAACGGATGTTCCCCGTATGCGTAGCGGATGTATTATGGACATGTTGAATACTTTATCTGTTCAAAAAGTTTTGTGCAGCTCAAAAAAACTTTTTGAGCAGATGAAATTTCAGTCGATGGATGCTGGATGGATAGAGAGTATGTAAAACGGACGCTGTGAGTACAGAACGGATGCATCGCGTTAACCAACAGATGGCAAGTGTTTCTCTCCATTTTACATCCTCTTTCCATCCCTTGGTGCTGTGTGACATGGGCTTTAGTGAGGGTTTGTAGTTCTGTTCTCAGGTTGTCTGTGTCAGCTAGGTGCTTGGTTCTGGAGATGAGGGTCTTGGCTACAGAGTTGATCTGTGTAGTGTGGTGATGGGATTGTGCATTTAGGTAGTGCTTGGTGTTTTTTTTTTTTCTGATAGATGGTGTGTCCTAGGGAACCATTGAGTTTTTTTGGAAATTAGGATGTCCAGGAAGGGAAGTTGGTTGTTGGTTTCTGTTTCCATAGACCTAGACCCCAATCTTGAAGCCAGACTAAAACCCAGAATGCTACATCACAGCCACCTGATCAGGATATCACATCAGAAAACTCAGGAAATTACACCACAAGAACTCAAGAATCTGAAACACAGCAAATGAACCAGGATACAACAGCACAAGACCAAGGATACAACAGCAATAAGTCTCACAAGCTCATCACACAACCCATTATCCAAGCCATTACTACACAGGAGGCTAATGGAAAAAAGATCAAAACACAAACGACCCAGGAGATTACAATGCAGGACCCAGGATACCACAATAAAAGAATTTGAAAGCCCATCACACAACCCATTACCCAAGCCATTAAAACACAAGAGGCTAATGGAAAAAAGGTCACCACAAAACAAACGACCCAGGAGATTACAACACAAGATCCCAAGGCCTTCACACAGCCAATTATACCAACATCAACTCCATCAACCAATCAAGAGGCAGCAGTGCAGCCAACCAGCCCAGCACACCAGCCCCCACCATCAGTATTTATAGAGATGGCAGCTCTGAACACACACTGCTTGCACTGGCACGAAACCGAAAGTTCTGCCTGAGGATGGCGAGTGGGACCTCACCAAAAGATCACCAAGATACTCTTAATCTTACATGGGAAAAGACCAGAACACACCTAGACCTACATATATGTTCACTATTTAATTTCTTGCTAAGGAAAGTGGTTGAGTGATTTCAAGAAAAGTTTGAATCCTGGCCAACAGGTTCCAGGTACTTCTCACCACCATGCAGCATCACCCAGAGACCGTGAGGAGGATCGTGGAAGCTTGCTGCATCCTGCACAATCTCATGCACACCCGCTACCCAGTGTTGCAGAACAGGCTTGTGGACCTCCAACAAGGCAACAGGGACATGGAGCCTGGGGAATGGAGGCAAGGGCCAAACCTGATCGACACTGTGGATGTGCAAGGCCCCAACAGAGCTTCACGTGAAGGGAAGAAGCAGCGTAACCTACTGAGATACTGGTGCAACTCCCCAGCTGGAGCAGTGGAGTGGCAAGATAGGATGGTAGATGCTTAATGGATGCTTCCTTCAACCTGTCTCATCACACTGATGAGAATGTGCCATGTATGTTGAGTGGCCCTACAATGAACAGGGCATTTAATAAAGAGTTGTGTTTATGTTGAAATGTGTTGATGAATGATTAAATTGTTATTGACAATAAAGGGCCATAGGTGTGGCACCTGGGAGGGTGGACCATACAGTCCCATTATGCTTGCACTGGAGGCTTATCTATCCCACAGCTATTACCCATCCCAAAGGTATCCCTGCCCATCCCACAGCTATTAACCATCCCACAGGTATCCCTGCCCATCCCACAGCTATTACCCATTCCACAGGTATCCCTGCCTATCCCACAGATATCCCTGCCCATCCCACAGCTATTACCCATCCAACAGGTATCCCTGCCCATCCCAAAGGTATCCCTGCACATCCCACAGATATTACCCATCCCACAGGTATCCCTGCCCATCCCACTGCTATCCTTACCCATCCCACAAGCATGCAAAGGCTTAAACCATTTCTAAAAGTTTCCACCAAGACTTTATTTACTAAAAGAACTGAACCAAGTGTGTGAAGCAAAGATAACCTTTATTAATAACAAACTGTAAAAGCAAAATGACCCAAGTAAAGTGTGCCAAGCAAAAATAAACTCAACAGGTAGCAACCCAGTCTCTGGCACTCTTCTCAGTCAGTCTGAGGCATTCCCATCATCTCAGGGGTGAAGGGTCCAGGTGCTGTGGAGGTGGCAGTGGCTGGAGTGCTGGTCTGAGGCGCCATTGGGGTGCCTGGCCCCGAGAGGACAACAGGGGATGGTGTGTGGAGGAAGCTCTCAGAGTGCTGGCTCAGTCCCATGATGTTGAGAACCCCTTCCTCCATGACATGGGGTGTCAATCCCAAGACCGATGACAGATGTTCTGAGGCCGGGCTTGGCTGTGGGGTGGAGGAAGGAGGAGTGTGGTAGGGCTGTCTGGTCTGCACATGAGGGAGGTGAGTTGTTGTTGGCATCTGTGGCATCTGTGGCATCTGTGGCATTGGTGGCATTGGTGGCATCGGTGGCATCGGTGGAACCTGTGGTGTGCGATGTATCAGTGCCTGGACTGGGAAGGGCTGCCTGTGCTGCTGGAACTCCTGGTAGCCATAGCCTTGGTAGGTGAGGGGCTGTTGGAAGCCTTGGAAGGGCTGTGACATCACCTGGGGTACAGGACCAGACCTGGACTGGGTCAGAGCAGGTTCAGCTGGGCATGGCGGGTGGTGCAGAAGACCTGTGATCCTCTCCTTGATCACCTGGTACTGGGATTTGGATATGTCCATGAGGGTCTGGTTCACATAGGTGAGGAAGGGCTTCCTGTTAGAGGATGGTATGTTGGAGTGTACCAGCTGAGAGAGAAGATCTACGCTGCTTTTGATGGTGTCCTTGATCTCCAGCAGGACAGTGTGGCTCTGTCCCTCCAGTCTGGCTCTCTGCCTGTTTTCTGTGGAGGTGGAGCAGGGGTGGATGTGGGTTGGTCTCTGGTGGCAGTGGCCTCTTCTTGCTCCCACTGCATCAGGGGGTCCTCCATGTGCTCCGCTACGTGGAGTGTGGCTGTCGGGGGGGGTCTCTGTCGTGGGGCGCTCCAAAGATACCTGCCTAGACACAGGAACTGACTCTTGGCCAGAAGAAGACTGGCTCTCTGTGGGTTGCCTGAGAGAGAGGGTTGACAGAGGGGCTGCTGCTTGGTGGTGGACCTCACCCTCCAAGAAGCTGCACTTGGCTATCACGTAGGTCTCCCGGTCGGTGAGCTTCACCGCCTTGAAGTGCAGCTTCCCGTACCAGGTGTGCCTGTGGTTCCACCACCCAAGGAGGACCTCCAAAGTGTAGCCCAGGCTCTCCGACTTCTCTCTCCAAGCCGCCTGCTTCCGGTTGGTGTCTCGATAGAGCCTGTGTCCCTTCCGCCAGAGGTACTTGTTCTCCCTCAGACATTCGGGCACCTCATCCTCAAGTTCCTCTGCAATGGAGTACTGTCTCCTCTCCCCCTTATCTCGCAAATGCCTCTTCCTCTCTCTGGCAGGGCCTTCTGGGCCCTCATCAGTAGGGCTTTGAGGTCCTAGGGGCTGGTCCACCACACCACCACCAGCAGCAGCAGCAGCAACACCACCAGCAGTACCAGCAGCACCAGCAGCACCAGCAGCACCAGCAGCACCAGCAGCACCAGCAGCACCAGCAGGAACAGGAGCAGCACCAGCAGAGCAAGCACCAGCAGTATCACCAGCAGAAGCACCAGCACCAGGAGCAGCACCAGCAGAGTAAGCACCTGCAGAAGCACCAGCACCAGCACCAGGAGTAGCACCAGCAGAAACACCAGCACCAGGAGCAGCACCAGCAGAAGCACCAGCACCAGCAGAGTCAGCACCAGCAGGAGAAGCCCCTGCAGAAGCAGAGTCAGTGCCAGGGGGTGGGATGGTGATCCTCTCCTTCTTGCCAGGGCTGGCAGAAGATGGCACAGTCTTCCTCTTCTTCCCCATGGTTGTTGGCTGAAGATGTGTCTGGCAGCAGGTATTTCCTCTAAATGGTGACCTGCTTGCGAGCTGCATCCTTTTATATCCACGGGGCTGACACAATGCAGCCTCCCCACATGCGCAGTGAACGCTTTGCATCTGCTCGGCATCCGCTCGGCATCCGCTAGGTGTCCGTGATGCACCCGCGTCATCCGCTAGGCATCCACTTCCCATCCGCCCCTTCTGCTGTGCGTCTGCTTTGCTGTGCTCCCCCGGAAGCCCTGCAGACTTGCTTTCCGCTTCCATCCGCTAGGCTTCCATGGAGCATCCGTTTAACATCCTCGTTACGTCCTCTCCCCGTACGTTCTTTTCCATTGTTGTCCGCTCTGTTTATGCAAATTTGGGCACTTTTGAGAGCAGATAACAATGGATGGAACATTTTGTCGTCCACTGTGTCCTTTTTACATACGTTTTACATACGTCGGCCGATGTGACCTAGCCTTAAATCATAACGATACAAGCAACAAAGTTACAGTTCTATAATCACAAGTGGGAGGGGATGGGTGAAAAGGAATTATGAGAAGATTAACAGTAATATTAGTGCAGACTTTATAATAGTTGAACAATGTTCAGGGAATTATTTATTTTGCAGAGTGATCACTTTGTGGAAAAAAACGGTTCTTGTGTCTAGTTGTTCCAGTGTACAGTGCTCTATAGTGTCATTTTGAGGGAAGGAGATGAAACAGTTTATGTCAGGGATGTGAGGGGTCTGTAAATATTTTCATAGCCCTCTTTTTGACTCATGTAGTAGATAGGTCCTTGATTAAAAACAGGTGGGTAGTAATTGTTTTTTCTGTAGTCTTAATTACTCTTTAAGTCTGTGTCTGTCCTATTGGGTTGCAGAACCAAACAGTTATAAAGGTGCAGATGAGAGACTCAATAAGTCTTCTGTAGAACTGTATCAGCAACTTCTTGGGCAGTTTGAGCTTTCTGAGTTGGCGCAGAAAGAACATTCATTGTTGTGCTTTTTTGATGATTTTTTTGATGTTAGGTGTCCATTTTAAGTCATGTAATATGGTAGAACCTAGAAATTTGAAGGTCTCTATTGTTGATATTATGTTGTCTAGTATTGTGAGAGGTGGTAGTAAGGGAGGGGTTCTTCAAAAGTCTACCAACTTTTCTACAGTTTTGAGTGTGTTCAGTTCCAGATTGTTACACCATGAGGCAAGTTGTATAACCTCCTGTCTGTACGCAGATTCACTGTTGCCTCAAATGAGACCAATCACTGTTGTGTCATCAGCTAACTTTAGTATTTTAACAGATGGATAATTTGAGATTCAATCAGTAATATATAGGAAGAAGAGAAGTGGAGAAATCACACAGCCTTGGGGGGGCCCTGTGCTGATTGTACAGGTATCAGATGTGAATCCGCCCAGCTTCACGTGCTGCTTCCTGTATGTTAGGAAGCTTATGATCCACTTACAAGTATGTTCAGGTACCTCTAGTTGGTTTAATTAAAGCCCATGTCACACTGCACAAACGGATGGAAAGAGGATGTATAATGAAAAAAAATACTTCCCATCCGTTGGTTAATGCGATGCTTCCGTTCTGTACTCATTGCGTCTGTTTTTCATACTCTCTATCCGTCCAGCATCCGTTGACTGAGATTCCATCCACTCAAAAAGTTTTGAGCTGCTCAAAACTTTTTGAGCGGAAAATGTATCCAATGCGTCCGTTGTGCATCCGCAACGCATACGGGGAACATCCGTTCTACATCCGTCGTCATCTGTTATGCATCCACTATATCCGCTAGGCATCCACTGCGCATCTGTGCAACTCAAATCCGCTCCAGCGGAAAATGAACACAGGGAGGAAGCGAAACGGACGCAGAACGGGCACAAAGCGTTAGTAGCACGGACGGAGAAAGGATGAAAGTGGATGCAGCTTGCATACAAAGCATTAAAACGGAAAAAACGTTCGCAGAGGGGACCTATCTCGGATATTTAGGATGTCTGCAGGATGCCTAGAGGATGCAAAAAAAAACACCTAGTGGAAAACCTATATTGCCTTTAAAAAGGGGGAGGAACTCACCCGGATCTCACTTTCAGACCAGCAGCCCTGCTGTGCAGACCTCTGCAGCCTTGCTCTTGCTCTTCCACAGCATCCAGTCATCTCCACCATGGATCATCACACACTCCATTAGGTAGTCACCATCGTTCTACAACAGTGCGAAGCCATCTACAGGGTCTTTCACATGTTCTACGCGAAGAAAAGGAGGCATCCAAGAAGTGTCTGGGTCCGGAGATGGATCGCCAGAAGAGCAGAGTACGGACTTTATACCAAGCTGATGGTGGAGCTGAGGAACGAAGACCCTTGTGCATTCCAGAACTTCATGGGGATGCCTCCAGTGATGTTTGACGAAGTTGTGGAGCGGCTGAGACCCAGGTTGACCAAGAAGAGCACCAACTTCTGGCCCTGGGCTTAAGGTGGCACTAACTCTGCACCACCTGGCCTCAGGGACCACATACAGGAGCATGCAGTATGTCTGGAGGGTGCCACACAACACCATCAGCATTGTGGTCAGAGAAGTGGTGCAGGCCATCACCGAAGAATACCTGGAGGAGCTCCTCCAGTGCCCCTCCACTGAAGAAGGCTAGAAGAAAGTTGCAGAGCAGTGGTATCAGAAGTGGAACTTCCCCCACATTGTTGGAGCCATAGATGGGAATCACATGGCCTGCAAAGCTCCAGCCAAGTCATGGTCCACTTATTTCAACTAAATGGGCTTCTTCAGCATCATCCTCTTCGCCATGGTCGACGCTGACTACAAGTTCATGTACATCGATGCTTCAAGCAACGGGTCATCTTCAGATGCCCAGGTATACAACACCAGTCACCTCAAGGAGGGGCTGGAATGCAACCTCATCATGGGCTTCCCAGATCCAGACCCCCTGCCCAATGACACACAAGATGTGCCCTACTTCATCATTGGTGATAACGCCTTCTCACTCAGAACCTACCTCATGAAGCCCTACACTTCCAGATGCTTCACCCGTGAAGAGAGGATTTTCAACTACAGGATGTCCAGGGCAAGGCGGGTGGTGGAGAACGCCTTTGGCATCCTGGCCAACAGGTTCCAGGTACTTCTCACCACCATGCAGCATTGCCCAGAGACCATGAGAAGGATCGTGGAAGCTTGCTGCATCCTGCACAATCTCATGCGCACCCGCTACCCAGTCTTGCAGAACACGCTCGTGGAACTCCAAAAAGGCAATGGGGACATGGAGCCTGGGGAACAGAGGCAAAGGCAAAACCTGATGGATACTGTGGATGTGCAAGGCCCCAACAGAGCTTCACGTCAAGGGAAGAAGCAGCGCAACCTCCTGAAACACTGGTGCAACTCCCCAGCTGGAGCAGTGGAGTGGCAAGACAGGATGATAGATACTTAATGGATGCTTCCTTCAGCCCATCTCATCACACTGATGAGATTGTGCCATGCATGTTGAGTGGCCCTACAATGAACAGGGCATTTAATAAAGAGTTGTGTTTATGTTGAAATGTGTGGATGAATGATTACATTAGTATTGATAATAAAGGGCCATAGGTGTGGTACCCGGGAGGGTGGAGCATTATGCTTGCACTGGAGGCTTAGCTATCCCACAACTATTACTCATCCCAAAGGTATCCCAGCCCATCCCACAGCTGTTACCCATCCCAAAGATATCCCTGCCCATCCCACTGCTATCCTAACCCATTCCACAAGCATGCAAAGGCTTAAACCATTTCTAAAAGTTTCCACCAAGACTTTATTTACTAAAAGAACTGAACCAAGTGTGTGAAGCAAAGATAACCTTTATTAATAACAAACTGTAAAAGCAAAATGACCCAAGTAAAGTGTGCCAAGCAAAAATAAACTCAACAGGTAGCAACCCAGTCTCTGGCACTCTTCTCAGTCAGTCTGATGCATTCCCATCATCTCAGGGGTGAAGGGTCCAGCTGCTGTGGAGGTGGCTGCTGCTGGAGTGCTGGTCTGAAGTGCCACTGGGGTGCCTGGCCCCGAGAGGACAACAGGGGACAGTGTGTGGAGGTAGGTCTCAGAGAGCTGGCACAGTCCTGTGATGTTGAGAGCCCCTTCCTCCAGGACATGGGGTGTCAGCCCCAATATCGATGACAGATGTTCTGACGCCGGGCTTGGCTGTGGGGTGGAGGAAGGAGCAGTGTAGTGGGGATGTCTGGTCTGCAACTGAGCGAGGTAAGGCGTGGGTGGCATTTGTGGCATGGGTGGCATCTGTGGCATGGCTGGAATCGGTGGCATCATTGGCGTCGGTGGCATCAGTGGCATCAGTGGCACCGGTGGTGTATGATGTACCTGTGCCTGGACTGGGAAGGGCTGTCTGTGCTGCTGGAGCTCCTGGTAGCCGTAGCCTTGGTCGGTGAGGGCCTGTGGAAAGCCTTGGAAGGGCAGTGACATCACCTGGGGTGGTGGAGCAGGCCTGGACTGGGTGGGAGCAGGTTCAGCTGAGTCTGGAGGGTTGTGAAGAAGACCGGTGATCCTGTCCTTTATCACCTGGTACTGGGATTTGGACATGTTCATGAGGGTCTGGTTGACATAGGTGAGGAATGGCTTGCGGTTGGAGGGTGGGATGTCGGTTTGTACTAACTGAGAGAGGAGATCTACACTGCTTCTGATGGTGTCCCTGATCTCCAGAAGGACAGTGTGGTTCTGCCACTCCGGTCTGCCTCTCTGCCTTTCTGTGGAGGTGGACCTGGGGGTGGATGTGGGTTGGCCTCTGGTGGAAGTGCCCCCTCCTTACTCCCACTGCGTCAGGGGGTCCTACATACACTCCGCCATGGGTAGTGCAGCTGTTGGTGGGTTCTCCATCGTGGCACACTCCACAGATACCTGCCTGGACACAGGAGCTGACTCTTGGCCAGAAGAGGACTGGCTCTCTGTGCGCTGCCTGAAAAAGAGGGCTGTGAGAGGGGCTGCTCCTCGGTCGTGGATCTCACCCTCCAAGAAGCTGCACTTGGCCATCACGTAGGTCTCTTGGTCCATCAGGTTGACTGTGGCCTGGCCAGATTTCTTGAGGTGCAGTTTCCCGGATCAGGTGTGTATGTGCTTCCACCAGCTGAGGAGCACCTCCGAAGTGTAGCCTAGGCTCTCCGCCTCCTCTCTCCAAGCAACCTGCTTCCTTTTGGTGGCTCAATAGAGCCTGTGTCCCTTCCGCCATAGATAATCGTTCTCCCTCAGCCATTCCTGCACCTCATCCTCATGTTCCTCTTCGATGGAGTATTGCCTCCTCTCCCGTTCACGCGTATGCCTCTTCCTCCCTCTGGCAGGGCCATATGGGCCCTCATCAGAGAGGCTTCAAGCTTGTAGGGGCTGCTCCTCCACACCACCACCAGCAGCAGCAGCAACAACAACAGTAGCAGCAAAAGCAGGATTAGCAGGACCACCACCACCACCACCACCAGCAGCAGCAGCAGCAGCAGGACCAGGATCATCATCAGCAGAGTAAGCGCCAGCAGCGCCAGCAGCGCCAGCAGCGCCAGCAGCGCCAGCAGCGCCAGCAGGACCAGCAGACCAGCAGCACCAGCAGGACCAGGAGCACCAGCAGGACCAGCAGGACCAGGAGCAGCGCCAGCAGAGTAAGCACCAGCAGAAGCACCAGCACCAGGAGCAGCGCCAGCAGAGTAAGCACCAGCAGAAGCACCAGGACCAGGAGCAGCGCCAGCAGAGTAAGCACGAGCAGAAGCACCAGGACCAGGAGCAGCGCCAGCAGAGTAAGCACGAGCAGAAGCATCAGCACCAGGAGCAGCACCAGCAGAGTAAGCAACAGCAGAAGCACCAGCACGAGGAGCAGCGCCAGCAGAGTAAGCACCAGCAGAAGCACCAGCACCAGGAGCAGCGCCAGCAGAAGCTCCAGCACCAGAAGAGTCAGCCCCAGCAGCAGAAGCCCCAGCAGAAGCAGAGTCAGGGCCAGGGGGTGGGATGGTGGCCCTGTCTCTCTTGCCAGGGCTGGCAGCAGATGGCAGAGGCTTTCTCTTCTTCCCCATTGTTGTTGGCTTGCTGGCTGGCTGGCAGGAGCTGTATCTGGCAGCAGGTCTTTCCTCTGAATGGTGACCTGCTTGCGAGCTGCTTCCCTTTATATCAGCGAGGCTGACACAATGCATCCTGCCCGCATCCGCTAGGTATCTGCTTGGCTTCCTCTCTGCATCCGTTTCATCCGCTCTGCATCCGCTCTGCATCCGCTCTTTCCGCTGTGCGTCCGCTTCGCTGTGCTACCCCGGAAGCCCTGCGGATGTGCCATCCGGTCCCATCTGCTTCCATCTGCTAGGCTTCCATGGAGCATCCTTTTTACATCCCCTCTACATCCTCCCCCCGTCCGTTCCTTTCCATTGTTGTCCGCTCTGGTTATGCAAATTCAGGGCACTTTTGAGAGCGGATAACAACGGATGGAACATTTTCTCATCCGCTGTGTCCTTTTTACAAATGTTTTGCATCCGTCGGCCAATGTGACAGGCTCTTTACTTAGAAGAGTGTCTGGAATGATGATATTGAATGCTGTACTGAAATCTACAAAGAGGACACTTGCTTAGGTATTTGGAGATTCAAGGTGTTGTAGGATGTAATGCAGAGCCATGTTAACAGCATCATCTGTTGATCTATTTGCTCGGTATGCAAACTGAATGGGATCTAACATTCCTTATCTTTTTCCAATAGTCTTTTTCCCACAGTCTTTTTAAGAACAGTCTTACCCAAATGACTACAATCAATTTTAATCCAGGTTTTTTTCCTCATTGTGCTTTATCGGAGGACTCTGTTTCTCTAACAAGAGTTTAAGATATGCTCCTCTCCCACCATTTTTTTTGCCATTGGTATTTAAAAGCATCAGTGATGCTTTCCGAGAAGGGTGGAGTATATTAAGGGAGAAAAAGCTATGCAGGATTAAGTTAACAACTCTTAATGCCTTTTTGGCAATGTAGTTACAGTGGGCTCTACAACTTAGATCATTAGAGATGAGTAATCCAAGGTCCTTGACAGAGTTTGGAACATCAACAAGGTCTTGACTCTTCAGCTTGTATTCAACACTTGTATTCAGTGTTCAAAACTCTGTCAAGGACCTTGGATTACTCATCTCTAATGATCTAAGTTGTAGAGCCCACTGTAACTACATTGCCAAAAAGGCATTAAGAGTTGTTAACTTAATCCTGCATAGCTTTTTCTCCCTTAATATTGCATTACTAACTGGAGCATACAAAACATTTGCTAGACCAATACTTGAATACAGCTGATCAGTCTGAAACTCGCACTACATATCAGATATTTAAACAGATATTTAAAATCCAGAAATATTTCACAAGAAGATTTCTCCACTCCTCTACTCATTGCAGAATACCTTATGCCACCAGACTTGAAATTTTAAACCTAGACAACCTAGAACTATGCCACCTTCAGTCCGACCTAAGTGTAGTACATTAAATTGTCTATTGCAACATCCTACCCATCAATTACTACTTCAGTTTCAACCACAACAATACAAGTGCACGCAATAGATACAAGGTAAACCGCACCAAACGACTTCAGCAACAGAGTGGTCAGCATCTGGAATACTGTACCTGAACTGTGGTTTCTTCCTCAAACTCCAAAAATTTTAATCTCAGACTGTTTACTATTGACCTCACCCCTTTCCTAAGAGATCTGTAGGAGGCATGCATAAGTGCACCGACATGCCTACCATCCCTGTCCTTATGTTTCTTTTTATTCATATCCATTTCCTGTATTCATAACCATGTTTATACTTATACCTGTTATCTAATACTTGCTTGACAAATATACAGTATAAATAAACATATAGCCCTTGATAGATATATACTCCATGTATTTATCCAATTTAAAGTCATCCAAGTCAGTGGCCACCATGATCTCATGGGATAATGTATTCTAACTATGTGAATAAAAATATTCCTTGAATCTCTTTTTTTTATTTAAATATTTTTATTATGCATTTTCCTTTATAATACATCATATTTTCAATTTTACATCAACAATCCATCTCTTTCTGTTTCTTTCCTTCTCCTTTCCTGCTTTCCCTTCCCCCTTCACTTCCTTCTCCTTCCCTCTTTTTCTCTTCTGCCCCTCCTTCCCTCTCCTTTCCTCTCCTTCTCTCTCATCTCTTCTTCCTTCTCCTCTCTCCTCCTCTCCCCTCTCCTCATATTTTCAATTTGCATTGACAATCTATCTCTTTTCATCTTTTTCCTTCTCCTTCCCTCCCTTTTCTTCTCCCCTTCCCTTTTTCTTTCTCCTTCCCCCTCCCCTTCCCTCTCCTTCCCGCTCTCCTTATCATCTCCCCTCTCTACTTCTCTCTCCTTCCTTCTCCTCTCTTTTCCTCTCCTCCTTTCCCTTTCTATTTTATTTATCTGTTTTAAATCTCCTTCCCATCAGCTTCATTGACTGCCAATTGGGCTTTCAATGTCCAATGTCTGCCTCTCATACTTTTTCTTCCAAGCCAAAAAATCATAAATATTTTAGATTCTCTCCCCCCCCCCCCCAAATAAGGATAGTTTCTGACACTTATCCTTTAGCCCAATCATTTCAGTTGTTCTCTTCTGCTTCTTGCTGTGCCAGTAGGATCTCACAGTTGCTTTTTTTTTTTTCCTGGTAGCAATCACAGGATTGCTGTATAATTTATACCAAGCAATACAAAAATCTCCCAAATTGAAGGAAGATGGAAAAGACTTCAAAAAGGAAAGCATTGGGGGAAGGAAGGAAGATTAGACAATTGTTTCACTGATTTTTAATTGGAAAATTTAATTTTCCCTCCATGTTTTTTCAGGAGACTTCTAGCAGGTTATGCTCAATGACTTTAGTAGAAATCCTGATTTTCTCTGAGGATTTTTGTGAAGATGGAATAGCAAATATATTTTCCTCATTTTAGGTTCTCTGTTAGTTTTCTCTTTATCATTTCTAATCCTTATGGTCAAATTCTGATTTTCTTTTCAAGAATTGACTTCCCCCCCCCTCTCACAATAACATTATTTTAGACAGAAGGGAAATGGAGTAATGTATTTATCCATGAATGAATCCTGAAACTTTTAGTCCAATCATATATGGATGTTTCTGAAAGGAAAACTGAAAATAAAGGGCTTAGTCTGAATCCCCATATCTTTCTTTCTTTATGGGAGAAATATTGAGTGAGGGTAGAAAAAGCTTTGTTTCATAATTTACAGAGGATGTTTCAATCAATCTCTCAGGACAACAGTAACACAGAATGAAAATAGAATGTTACCTATTTTCCCAGTGATGTATGTGTCATATAAATCTTATCTATCTTATTCCCTTTATTTCAGGGCACATATTGAATTTGTCAAGCCATTTAGGATTTTATTTACTTTTGAATATGTTCAAACTGTCTGGAACCAGAAGTGTCTATAGAAAGGTAAAATGACAAAAACAGCATCCTGAAATTGTTCTGCAATTTTCAATCTCTTTTCTGTGATTCATATCCTGGTCATCACCCATATGAACTGCTGCAATGGGTCCTATATGGAGCTACCCTTGAAGAATATCCAGAAACTGCAGCTGGTGCAGAATGGAGTGGCACAAACATTTGATGAATGATCTCATCCCAATTATATCACCCTTTCTCACCCAATCAGACAAGGAGAATTTCAACAGTTCAAAGATTTTGACGAGAGGGGGGATCCAAGAAGAGACTCTACTCTGCCATTTTCCCTGCCCTCTGGAACACCTTACTCCCAGAGGTAAGCTCTAACTCTTCTGCTCTTCAACAAATTTGGGAATTTGGGGATTGGAGATTAGGGGATTGGAGGTTAAAATATATGAAGAACGGTTGCAGGAACTGGGTATGTCAAGTTTAATGAAAAGAAGGACAAAGGGAGACATGATAGCAGTGTTCCAATATCTCAGGGGCTGCCACAAAGAAGATGGAATCAAGCTATTCTCCAAATCACCTGAGGGCAGGACAAGAAGCAATGGTAGAAACTAATCAAGGAGAGAAGCAACTTAGAACTATGGAGAAATTTCTTGACAGTGAGAACAATTAATCAGTGGAACCACTTGCCTCCAGAAGTTGTTAATGCTCCAACACTGGATGTTTTTAAAAAGATGTTGGATAACCATTTGTCTGAAATGGTGTAGGATTTCCTGCCTAGGCAGGGGATTGAACTAGAAGACCTTCAAGATCCCTTCCAACTCATTCTATGCTATGCTATGCTATGCTATGCTATGCTATGCTATGCTATGGGGTTTTCATTATTCTCTACAATACTTTCTTTTCCTCATGGATGCTTCTGGTTGGAACTGATGGCATTTTCTTCCTTTTCATATCATAGCAGAGTGTGTGCCTTTATTCACTAACTCCTTTTTCCCATGACTTCCTGGAAGACCATGCACATTTTTGTGTGAGAAGAGAAGGGACAAAGAAAAAAAATGAAAGGAAATCAAATTCTAGCATATTATTTGAAGGGACTAAAGATTACGTCCATTAAAAATAAAAAGAAGGAATATGAAGTTTATTTATTTGATTGAGGTTAACTAAATAAACTTCAAATTCCTTCCTTATATCCTAGATATGCTATTATGCCATCTCTGGTAACCCATAATGGACTTTTGCTGACATCAGGACTAAAATGACAAGCTTTAAGGATTTGTTTATAGATAAGAGATGAGATATGGAAAGAAGAGATCATTCGTGTATTTTAAGGACAGCTGAAAAAGGCCCTGTCACATCGGCCGACAGATGCAAAAAGTATGTAAAAAGGACACAGCAGATGAGAAAATGTTCCATCCATTGTTATCCGCTCTCAAAAGTGCCCCAAATTTGATAAAGAGAACGGACAACAATGGAAAGGAACGGACGGGGAGAGGATGTAGCGAGGATGTTAAGCGGATGCTCCACGGAAGCCTAGCAGATGGAAGCGGATGGCACATCTGCAGGGCTTCTGGGGGAGAACAGCGAAGCAGACGCGCAGCGGAAGGAATGGATGCAGAGCGGATGCCTAGCGGATGACGTGGATGCATCACGGATGCCTAGCGGATACCTAGCAGATGCAGTGTTCACTGCGCATGCGGGGAGGATGCATTGCATCAGCCCCACAGATATAAAAGGATGCAGCTCGCAAGCAGGTCACCATTCAGAGGAAAGACCTGCTGCCAGACACATCTTCAGCCAACAACCATGGGGAAGAAGAGGAAGCCTGTGCCTACTCCTGCCATCCCTGGCAAGAAGGACAGGGCCACCATCCCACCCCCGGCGCTGACTCTGCATCTCCTGCTGCTTCTGCTGCTAGTGCTGACTCTGCTGGTGCTGGTGCTTCTGCTGGTGCTGTTCCTGGTGCTGCTCCTGGTGCTGGTGCTTACTCTGCTGGTGCTGCTCCTGGTGCTGGTGCTTCTGCTGGTGCTTACTCTACTGGTGCTGCTCCTGGTCCTGCTGGTGCTGCTGGTCCTGCTGGTGCTGCTGGTGCTCCTGGTGCTGCTGGTGCTGCTGGTGCTGCTGGTGCTGCTGCTGCTGGTGCTGCTGGTGCTGCTGCTGGTGGTGTGGTGGACCAGCCCCTAGAACCTCAAAGCCCTACTGATGAGGGCCCAGAAGGCCCTGCCAGAGGGAGGAAGAGGCAATCATGCGATAGGGAGAGGAGACAGTACTCCATCAAAGAGGAACATGAGGTTGAGGGTGCTCGAATGGCTGAGGGAGAATGAATACCTCTGGCGGAAGGGACACAGGCTCTATCGAGAAACCAAGCAGAAGCAGGCGGCTTGGAGAGAGAAGGCGGAGAGCCTGGGCTACACTTCGGAGGTGCTCCTCGGTTGGTGGAAGCCATGCACACCTGGTACAGGAAGCTGCACCTCAAGAAATCTGGCCAGGCCGCGGTCAAGCTGACAGACAGAGAGAACTACGTGATGGCCAAGTGCAGCTTCCTAGAGGGTGAGGTCCGCCACCGAGGAGCAGCCCCTCTCACAACCCTCTCTCTCAGGCAGCCTGCTGAGAGCCAGTCCTCTTCCGGCCGAGAGTCAGTTCCTGTCTCCAGGCAGGTGTCTGTGGAGTGTGCCACAACGGAGAACCCACGGACAGCTGTTCTAACCATGGCAGAGTGCGTGGAGGACTCCCTGGCGCAGTGGGAGAAAGGAGACGGCACTTCGACCACAGTCCTACCCGCATCCACACCAAGCTCCACCTCCACAGAAAGGCAGAGAGCCAGACAGGAGGGGCAGAGCCACACTGTCCTGCTGGAGATAAGAGACACCATCAGGAGCAACATAGATATCCTCTCTCAGCTGGTCCACACTGACTCCTCATCCTCCAACCACAAGCCCTTCCTCACCTATGTGAACCAGACCCTCATGGACATGGCAGAACCCCAGTACCAGGTGGTGAAGGACAGGATCACTGATCTGCTTCACAACCCTCCAGATCCAGATGAACCTGCTCCCACCCAGTCCAGGTCTGCTCCTCCACCCCAGGTGATGTCCCTCCCATTCCAAGGCTTTCCACAGGCCCTCATCTACCAGGGCTACGGCTACCAGGAGGTCCAGCAGCACAGGCAGCAGCCCTTCCCAGTCCAGGCACAGACTCATCGGATGCCACCGTTGCCACCGGTTCCACTGATGCCACCGATGCCACCCACGCCACTGATGCCACCGATGCCACCCACATCACCGATGCCACCCATGCCAGTCCTCACACAGCTGCAGACCAGACAGCCCCACTATACTGCTTCTTCCTCCACCCCACAGCCAAGCCTGGCCTCAGTACATCTGTCGTCGGTACTGTATGAGAGCTTCCTCAACACACCATCACCTGTTGTCCTCTCAGGGCCAGGCACCCCAGTGGCGCTTCAGACCAGCACTCCAACAGCAGCCACCTCCACAGCACCTGGACCCTTCACCCCTGAGACTGGGCACACCTCTGAGTGACAGAGAAGAGTGACAGAGACTGGGTGGCTTCCTGTAGACTTTATTTGGACCCTTGACTTGGGTCATTTTTCTTTTACAGCTTGTTATTAATAAAGATTATCTTTACTTCACACACTTGCTTCATTTGTTTTTGTAAATAAAACTTGGTGGAAACTTTTAGAAATGGTTTAAGCCTTTGCATGCTTTTGGGATGGGTAAGGATAGCAGTGGGGTGGGAAGGAATACCTTTGGGATGGGTCATAGCTGTGGGATGGGCAGGGATACCTTTGGGATGGGTTGAGATATCTGTGGGATGGGTTAAGATAGCTGTGGGATGGGTTGAGATAGCTGTGGGGATAGATAAACCTCCAGTGCAAGCATAGTGGGACTGTATGGTCCACCCTCCCAGGTGGCACACCTATGGCCCTTCATTATCAATACTAATGTAATAATTGATCCACACATGTCAACATAAACACAACTCTTTATTAAACACCCTGTTCATTGTAGGCCCACCCAACATACATGGCCCAATCTCATCAGTGTGATGAGACAGGCTGAAGGAAGCACCCATTAAATATCTATCATCCTGTCTTGCCACTCCACTGCTCCAGCTGGGGAGTTGCACCAGTGTTTCAGGAGGTTGCGCTGCTTCTTCCCTTCATATGAGGCTCTGTTGGGGCCTTGCACATCCTCAGTGTCTATCAGGTTTCACCCTTGCCTCCATTCCCCAGGCTCCATGTCCCAATTGCCTTGTTGGAGGTCCACAAGCCTGTTCTGCAAGACTGGGTAGCGGGTGCGCATGAGATTGTGCAGGATTCAGCAAGCTTCCACGATGTTCCTCACGGTCTCTGGGCGATGCTGCATGGTGGTGAGAAGTCCCTGGAACCTGTTGGCCAGGATGCCAAAGGCGTTCTCCACCACCCGCCTTGCCCTGGACAGCCTGTAGCTGAAGATCCTCTCTTCACAGGTGAGTCATCTGGAAGTGTAGGGCTTCATGAGGTAGGTTCTGAGGGAGAAGGTGTCATCCCCCACGATGAAATAGGGCACATCTTGCGTGTCGTTGGGCAGGGGGTCTGGATCTGGGAAGCCCATGATAAGGTTGCATTCCAGCCCCTCCTTGAGGTCACTGGCATTGTATATCTGGGCATCTGAAGCTGACCCATTGCCTGAAGCATCGATGTACATGAACTTGTAGTCAGCATTGACCATGCTGAAGAGGACGATGCTGAAGAAGCCCTTGTAGTTGAAATAAGTGGGCCCCGACTTGTCTGGCGCTTTGCAGGCCACGTGCTTCTCATCTATGGCTCCAATGGTGTGGGGGAAGTTCCACCTCTGATACCACTGCTCTGCAACTTTCTTCCAGCCTTTTTCAGTGGAGGGGCACTGGAGGAGCTCCTTCAGGTATTCTTCGATGATGGCCTGCACCACTTCTCTGACCACAATGCTGATGGTGTTGTTTGGCATACTGCATGCTCCTGTAGGTGGTCCCTGAGGCCAGGTGGCACAGAGTCAGTGCCACCTTGAGCCCAGGGTCCAGGCTGGGCCGGAGGTTGTTGCTCTGCTTGGTCAACCTGGGTGTCAGCCACTGCACAACTTCGTCAAACATGGCTGGAGGCATCCTCATAAAGTTCTGGAATGCACGAAGGTCTTCATTTCTCATCTCCCCCATCAGCTTGTTGTACAGTCCATACTCTGCTCTTCTCCTGATCCATCTTCAGACCCAGACGCTTCTTAGCCGCCTCCTTTTCTTCCCATAGTAGAGTTGAAAGAGCCTGTAGATGGCTTCGCACTGTTGTAGAACAATGGTGGCTACCAAAAGGACTGTGTTACGATCCATGGTGGACATGACTGGATACTGTGGAAGAGCAAGAGGCAGATGAAGGCTGCAGAGGTCTGCACAGCAAGGCTGCTGGTCTGAAAGTAAGATCCAGATGAGTTGCTCCCCCTTTTTATAGGCAATATAGGTTTTCCCCTATGTGTCCTTTGCATCCTCTAGGCATCCTCTAGACATCCTTAATATCCAAGATAGGTCCCCTCTGCGAACATTTTTTCCATTTAAAATGCTTTCTTTGCGAGCTGCATCCACTTTCATCCTTTCTCCATCCGTGCTACTAACGCTGCGTGTCCATTCCGCATCCATTCCACTTCCTCCCTGTGTCCACCTTCTGCTGGAGCGGATTTGAGTTGTGCGGATGCGCAGTGGATGCCTAGCGGATGTAGCAGATGCGTAACGGATGACGACGGATGTAGAACGGATGTTCCCCATATGCCCAGCGGATGCAGAATGAACGCGTTGAATACATTTTCCACTCAAAAAGTTTTGAGCAGCTCAAAACATTTTGAGTGGATGGAACCTCAGTCGACAGATGCTGGACAGATAGAGAGGAAGAAAAATGGATGCAGTGACTACAAAATGGAAGCATAGGGTTCACCAACAGATGGCAAGTGTTTTTCTCTGTTTTACATCCTCTTTCCATCCGTTGGTGCAGTGTGACATGGGCTTTAGTTACTAAAATTGTTCATACACGTGATGAAGAAATAAATAATTTCTTTATAAATTTTCTTTTTTTTACCATATTCTTTTTTCTTTTCTTTTTAAAATTTGCATTAGTATCTTTGGAATTATAATTATAAACTTTAGTAACATTACTATCAAAAAAGACATTCATTCCTAACCCATGTTCTAGCTAGGCAAATATTACCAATGTTATTAGCTGGAAGCATCTGTTCTTACATGCTTTGTATTCTTAATTACCAGTAATTCTTATAGAAGGAGATTTATTGTATGAATTACCAGTTATACCAGGTGCATTACACTGAACTATCCTCCCACCACCACAGTAACTAATGTTACACGATTTTCATCTTTATGTCATAAATAAATGACATAAATAAGGTGGAATGCAAGTACAACATGCAAAGAAAAATCTTTAAATCAAGACTTAATTAGATGGCTCAGAAAGATGCAAAGTTGACATGCAATCCAGCCATCCCTAAACAGACATAAACCATATTGTCCCCATTGTTTAACCCTCTCCTGCCCCTGTCATTCACCTGATTTCATCCCATAGTCTTGTTGGACGGTTTCATAATTTGAGGCATAAGGGCAGGGATGGGCTACAAAAAAATTAACAATGGGTTTTCTACCCAGTTGCTGGCTGGGCATGGCCATAGAGGGCATGGCCTAGTCAGCCTTTCACACCACAGTTGGGGGGGGGCATTTTTGCCCTCCCTGGGCTCTCAAGGTTTTCTTTGAGGCAAAAATGGCTTCCTTGGGCTCCAGAGGCTCTCTGGAAGCTAAAAACAGGCCCATTTCTGGCCCTCCTGAATTTCCTGGAGGCCCATTTTTTGCTCTCCCGTAGCCTCCACACGCATCCAAAGTGGGCCTCATGGGTACTCCTGGGAGGGGAGGGGTGAGCGGGACCAGGCAGGAGTGGGATTTAGGAGTTCTTCAAACTGTACAGAATCTTAGCTAGAGGATATCCTGAACCCCTGTGAACCCCCAGCAGACCACCCCTGCATAAGGGAGATAAGACTACCACAAGCACAGTACATCAAAGAACAATTTCAGCCTCTTTCACAGATGGGGTCAGGGATAAGAGGAGGATAAGGAGTATGAGAACTCATCGGGGAGGGAGATGGAGGGCAGGAAGAGAGAGGGAGATAGATTGAGGAAGAGAAAAATTGCCAGGATTAAGGTGCCCTAAATTTAGAGAAAGCAATCAATAACTTTTGGTGTTGAGGTTGAGGAAAATAAAGCTATTACTCTTTTTTTTTTTTTTTGCTTAAACAGATCAACTGAAGTTATATCAGGTTTCTGTTAGGTTGGAGTCTGATTCTGAGGGGGAGATTGAGCAGCTAACAGGAAGTGGGAGTGTGACTTCGGTGGCTGTGGAAGAAATGGGGGAAGGGCACAGTCTGGCTGGGTATTCAGAGGAAGACCCAGGGCCAACCCCTCTTCATCATAGGGCCTACAGGGAGGAATGGAGAAGGGAGCAATGTGGCTATCCCTTTCATTAGTTGCAGCTGGGAGAACAGGATATAAGAAGGGTGTTTGGACACAACACCTTGCTGGAAGCAAAGCGTTGCATTATCTTTGTCGAGGCTTATCTGGGTTTTGGCATCCTCCCAAATGTGTGTGCTTCATTATCTCTTGGAAATCTGCAATTTATTATCCTGGCCTGTTGTGTTAATTACTTCAGCATGGTTTGTGTTGGTTTTTTTATTTCTACTTTATCTGTACTTTGGATTCGGACTGCATTTCTTCCCTTTATAGACTGTTTTGGCAGCAAGGCTTGCAGGCAGACATGCAGGCAGGACAGGCAAAGCAGTCAATGTGTCTGGAAGCAGGTCTTTCCTCTGAATGGCGACCTGCTTCCGAGCTGCTTCCGTTACATCCGCGGGGCTGATGCAATGCATCCCCCCCGCATGCGCAATTAACGCTCGGCATCCACTAAGCTTCCGCTGTGCATCCGCTCTCCTTCCGCTTCATCCGCTGTGCATCCGCTGTGCATCCGCTGTATCCATTCCACATCTGCTTTGCTGAGGTCTCCCGGAAGCCTAGCGGATGTGCCATCCGCTCCCATCCGCTTCCATCCACTGGGCTTCCATTCTGCATCCGCTTTCCATCCGCCCTGCGTCCTCCCCCGTCCCTGTTATCTGCTCCAGTTATGCAAATTTTTGCCCCTTCTGAGAGTGGATAACAACGGATGGAACATTTTTCTCGTCCGTTGTGTCCGTTTTGCATCCATTGGGCAGTGTGACAGGGCCTTAACCAAAGTTAACCAATGAAGGAGGATAACTAAAAATGTATATAAATGGAAAGACTATACTCCAATAAAGATCATCATCATAATTCAGTTGTTCATGATCAAACAACTTGACTGCCTCGTCATTACAACATAAGACAGAGCATTTATTTGTTGACATTTAAAGTTGCCATTTGTTTGACCATTCTGATACATAGTCAAGATCTTTTTGAAGGATAGCAATATTGTCTATGGTATTGAACAGCTTTACATCATCAGTGAAGAGAATGCAGTTGCTCTTAATATTATCACAGAGGTCATTTATGTAGAGTATGAAGAGAGTCGGTCGTAGAACACTGCCTTGGGGGACACCACTTTTGATAGGTGCAGAATTTGACAGGACACTCCCACTTTTGACCATTTCTTGTCTCTTTGACAGGAATGCTTCTATCCAGTTATGCAGTTGTCCAGAGATACCATAGGGTTTTAGTTTTAGGAATAGCTTGCCATGTACCACTGAATCAAAGGCTTTACAGAGGTCTATGTAGATTGTGTGTATTGTTTTGCCCTGATCGAATTGTGTAGTCCATATATTTTTGCAGTGTAAGAGTTGCAGATTACAGGATAGTTTTTTTCTGAAACAAAATTGTTTATTAGAGAGTAGGTTGTTTGTCTCTAAATGGAGGATATTGGATTGGTTAATAATTGATTCCATGACTTTACAGATGACGCAGCATAAGGAGATTGGTCTATAATTTTCAACTAGGCTGGGGTCTCCTTTTTGAAGATGGGGATGACTGTGGCTTGTGACCATAGTTTTGGCAAGGAGCTGGTCCTGAAAGATTTTTCAAAGATTATGCTTTGAGGTTCTGCTATGGCAGTGGAAAACTTTTTTAAGAAGTAGGCACATATTCCATCCAGTCCAATAGATAAGGATGGTTTTAGATTGCATCATGCTTTTTCAACATTGTCTTCTGTAAAATCATTGTAGTTTTATGTGCTTCGGCTTGGAAATACTGGGCACGATCCACTGCTGTTTACAAATACTGAACCAAAGAATGTGTTGAAGATGTTGGCTTGAATGGTGTTGTCATTGCAGTTTTTACCATTAGGTCCTCTCAGGGGTGGGATGGACCTTGAGTCTTTTAGATTGTTGTTTACAAAATTGTAAAAAGCACAGGTGGACTTGGTACATAGAAGGTTTTTCTCTTATTTAATGTGATAATTGGTGCATTCAGTCTTTAACTGGTGGCATAAATTTTTGTATCAGCTTTTCAAGTTGGCAACGTGACCAGATTTGTTTTTCTGCCAGACTGATCTCTTTTTGGATTGAAGTTTCCTTTTTGTTATGGGTAATCTGGGTTTTTTTGGGTTTTTTTTTTTTTTTGTAGTTGGTGTTTTGGGAGTTGTTATTGGTACATATAGTTTGATGACTCTTTTGACTTCAAGTAAAAATACGTTGTAATGGTCTTCAACAGTATTGCATTCAGTGAATAGAGATTGCCAATCAAGGGATGAGAGATCATTGTTGATAAGATCATAGTTGCCTTTTTTGAAGTTATAATTGGGGATTACATCATTGTGATGATTTTTGTGTGGCTGTATGTTGAGACAAAAGTCAATTATATTGTGGTCACTGTTGGAAAAAGGTTCTTTTGTTTGTATTCCATGAATTACATTCAAACTTTTGGTGTAAGTTTTGTACTCTCTAATAGCCTAGCTTTAAATGAGATCAACTGGAAGAGAAGAACATCGTTTTCCTTTTATTTGAAGGGTTTAACTGTGTCAGAAAGCCATTTATCTTGGAGGAGATACATTCAGGAGATCCATTTTCATGGGCTGGAAAATGCTCCTGGCAGTGACCAGGAATGTGTTGTGTTCTTATTACCACATTTCACTGATGTGGTGGTTGAAAAGAAACAAGTTTTGAAAAGTTGAATGAATTTGGATAAATTTCTCTAACAAAGGACAATATCAGAGAAATGGTCACATTTTTGTGATTATGCCTGAGTTTTTCCATTTTCTTGTACTAGCAATATAGCCAATTGGATTTCTGTGTACTCCATCTAATCAGCCATGTTTATTTAGGTTGTATTTTAGTTGTTGGAAGCCTGGTTTAGCAATGAAGATATAACTTGATTGGCAGAAGCTAATAACCTCATGTTTCCTTTCTGTTTCAAAGGGCACACTATCCAACAGCATTTTCGTTCTTAATATTTCCAGTCTTGACATTCCAGTCTCCAACCTCAAACAGCACATTTTGCTTTCATGTTCTCTTCATCAGATTGAACTTGACCATTATTGTAAGCATTGCAATTTTTCCCTTCAACCAAAAAGAGTGAACTTCTGATAACCAGGTGTTTCAAAAGGAATCCTTTATTGAAAGGGATTTAAACCCAACATTAGACAAAGCAGAGTCTAAGATATTTCCAAGCATACATAGATAAAGGAGGTTAGGACCCCTCCTCTTATTTAGATGTGGATTTAATCAAACAAAGAATCAACATGGTAATCCCCCCCTCCCCTTCTATCTTAGCAGAGTTTCCAGGAGTGTCTTCCAGAGCTGGAATTTTTATGGTCCCTTCTCATCTTGTTATCTCCTCAAGAGGTGACAAGTTCCTGGACATCTGGCTCTACTCCTCCAGTTGTATATCATATGCAGGTTATGCAGAATCAATATAGGATTTAATATATTCATGTTACATCAATAAGGATTACTTGTACCAACTCCCCCCCCCTTCTCTCATTGAAGAATGACAGATACATGGATCTGACAATTATACTCCTCAACTGCATCTTCTTCTGCATCAGTAGTTGGAGCCTAAAGTTGAATAGTCATCATATTAAATGATTAACTTGAAGTCTAATTGATATTAATTCATTATTGACTGCATTATACCAATGTACTGTCTTTCATATATCCTTCCTGATTATGAAGGAGCATAAAGAACACAATTCTTTTTTTGTTTTCCATGTCACAAATAACAAACTATGTCCTATTTCAGTCCACTTAAATTATTTGATGCTTAAGATTCAAAGTGTAGTTGATTCATTTCAGTTTTTGGCTTGTTCAGGTTTTTTGCATTCATGTCTTTATGTCCCATGTTCTTTTTTTCTATATCTATTCTGCTCTGCTCTGCTCTGCTCTGCTACTCCACTCCACTCCACTCCACTCCACTCCACTCCATTCCATTCCATTCCATTCCATTCCATTCCATTCCATTCCATTC
>BLBF01000042.1:14703036-14728596 GCA_015471245.1 Laticauda colubrina | reverse complement strand
TCCTATCCTATCCTATCCTATCCTATCCTATCCTATCCTATCCTATCCTATCCTATCCTATCCCAAATTTGAATTTCCTTTTCCTGTACAGTATATCAGCAAAAACAATTAGACCTCCAGAAGGCTTTCATCTCTATAACTGTCTGGTTTGGTTCTGTAACCCAACAGGACAGAAACAGACTTCAGAGGATAATTAGGACTGCAGAAAAAACAATAGTATCCACCTGCCTTCAACCTGTATACTGCACAAGTCAAAAAGAGGGCTGTGAAAATATTTATAGACCCCTCACATCCCAGACATAAATTGTTTCAACTCCTTCCCTCAAAACGACGCTATAGAGCACTGCACATTAGAACAACTAAACACAAGAACATTTTTTTCCCTAAAGCCATCACTCTGCTAAACAAATGATTCCCTCAACACTGTTCAACTATTTACAAAGTGTACACTACTCTTACTGTTAATCTTCTCATCACTCCTTACCACCCATCCCCTCCCACTTGTGATTGTAGGACTGTAACTTTGTCGCTTGTATCCTTACGATTTATATTGACTGTTTACTAGTATGATTTGATTGTTGATTGTACCCTATGACAATCATTGTTGTGCGTTATGATTCTTGATTCTTAACTAATGTACCTTTTCTTTATGTATACTGAGAGTACTTACACAAAGACAAATTCCTTGTGTGTCCAGTCACACTTGGCCAATAAAGTATTCTATTCTATCTATTCTATTCTTTAACCAAGCCACATTATAAATAACATTACTATTCAAAAAGATCCTCAGTTGTTCCTCAACAACACATTAAGTGTCATCAATTGTGGGAACCATGTGGAGCAAGGAACCTGAAACTACCCCCAAAACATGTAGGTAAATATATAGGCTCAAATATATATTTGGGTAGAAATGCATTTTCCTGCCTTTAAAAATATTGACCAAAAGATGTCTTGAGAGGTTGATTATTTTCATTGCTCTCCCAGAACTGAATTGTCCATCTGCTGGCTATGCAGAAGGTCCCTGAATGGAGAATTAGATGTGCACTTATCAACCTAAGCAACCCCATGGGAGGAGTTCTTTTATGATTCGTGGCACTCAAAATGATCAGTTCTGAAATTATAGCTCCATTTGACATCCACCAAAGCGGTTGGAATTATGTCTAGTGTGGAGCTGATCCAGGCCTTTTATAAGAAAGGGCTATTAGCAGCTATTACTATTAAGAGTGGAAAGGTTGTGCAGAAAATATCCTGAAAGGGCAAATGAAACTCAAATTACTGAAATCATTTTGTTCCCAAGCATGGAGGAAAAAGAAGAAAAAAGGCACTTTTGTCATACTTCCCCATTCTGCTTTTACCCATGATGGATGAACATAAAGCAACCCTAGGTGTGTATTCAGAACATCAGAAATTGGATTGAACTTTGAGCACAATACTGAATTATCAGGCCCACTAGATACACCACAAAAGAAGGCATTGGGAAGTCTAAAGCTATATTTATTGAGATTGATTAGAACAAAATAATCTAGCATACATGATTGGGCTGTCCTCCCCTGCTCCACCCTCTTATATTTCAGTGAATCAGGAAGGTACCTTACAGTAGTGGGATCCTACCTTAAGCCCATGTCACATTGAACCAATGGATGCAAAGAGGATGTAAAACGGACAAAAAACCTTGCCATCCGTTCGACAACGCGATGTCCTCACTGCCTCCGTTTGGCTTCCTCTCTATCTGTCCAGCATCCGTTTATGGACGTTTCATCCGCTCCAAAAAGTTTTGGGCTGCCCAAAACTTTTGCGCGGAAAATGTATCCAGTTCGTCCATTCTGCATCTGCTACGCATCCGCTAGGCATCCATTATGCATCCGTTACACATCCACTATATCTGCTAGGCCTACGCTGTGCATCCGCGCAACTTGCATTCGCCCGGACGCAGAGAGGAAGCAGAACGGATGCGGAACGGATGCAGAACGGATGCCTAGCGGATGCAGCATGGAAACAAAGCGTTTAAAATGGAAAAAACGTTCGCAGAGGGGACCTATCTCGGATATTAAGGATGTCTACAGGATGCCTAGAGGATGCCTAGAGGATGCCGAGCGGAAAAACTATACTGCCTATAAAAAGGGGGAGCAACTCACCTGCATCTCACTTTCAGAACAGCAGCCCAGTGGTGCAGACCTCTGCAGCCTTCATCTGCCTCTTCCTCTTCCACAGCATCCAGTCATGTCCACCGTGGATTGTAACAAAGTCCTTTCGGCAGCCACCATTGTTCTGCAACAGTGCGAAGCCATCTGCAGGCTCTGTGAACTCTACTGTGAGAAGAAAAGGAGCCACCCAAAAAGAGTCTGGATCCGAAGATGGTTCACCAGAAGAGCAGAGGACGGACTGTACAACAAGCTGATGGTGGAGCTCAGGAGGGAAGACATTCAGGCATTCCAGAACTTCATGAGGATGCCTCCAACCATGTTTGACAAAGTTGTGCAGCAGGTGACACCCAGGTTGACCAAGGCAAACACCAGCTTCCAGCCCAGCCTGGAACCTGGGCTCAAGGTGGCACTCACTCTGTGCCACCTGGCCTCAGGGACCTCCTACAGGAGCATGCAGTACGGCTGGAGGGTGCCATCCAACACCATCAGCATTGTGGTCAGAGAAGTGGTGCAGGCCATCATCGAAGAATATATGGAGGAGCTCCTCCAGTACCCCTCCACTGAAGAAGGATGGAAGAAAGTTGCAGAGCAGTGGTATCAGAAGTGGAACTTCCCACACACCGTTGGAACCATAGATCGCAAGCACGTGGCCTGCAAATCTCCAGCCAAGTCGGGGTCCACTTATTTCAACTCCAAGGGCTTCTTCAGCATCATCCTCTTTGCCATGGTCGATGCTGACTACAAGTTCATGTACATCGATGCTTCAGGCAACGGCTCATCTTCAGATGCCCAGGTATACAACGCCAGTCACCTCAAGGTGGGGCTGGAACGCAACCTCATCATGGGCTTCCCAGATCCAGACGCCCTGCCCAACGACACACAAGATGTGCCCTACTTCATCGTGGGGGATGACACCTTCTCCCTCACAACCCACCTCATGAAGCCCTACACTTCCAGACTCCTCACCCATGAAGAGAAGATCTTCAACTACAAGCTGTCCAGGGCAAGGCGGGTGGTGGAGAACGCCTTTGGCATCTTGGCCAACAGGTTCCAGGTACTTCTCACCACCATGCAGCATTTCCCAGAGGCTGTAAGGAGGATCATGGAAGCTTGCTGCATCCTGCACAATCTCATGTGCACTCGCTACCCAGTCTTGCAGAACAGGCTCGTGGACCTCCAGCAAGGCAATGGGGACATGGAGCCTGGGGAATGGAGGCAAGGGCAAAACCTGATCGACACTGAGGATGTGCAAGGCCCCAACAGAGCCTCACATGAAGCAAAGAAGCAGCGCAACCTCCTGAGACAATGATGCAACTCCCCAGCTGGAGCAGTGGATTGGCAAGATAGGATGGTAGATGCTTAATGGATGCTTCCTTCAGCCTGTCTCATCACACGGATGAGATTGGGCCATGTATGTTTGGTTGGCCTACAATGAACAGGGCGTTTAATAAAGAGTTATGTTTATGTTGACATGTGTTGATAATTATTACATTATTATTGATAATAAAGGGCCGTAGGTGTGGCACCTGGGAGGGTGGACCATACAGTCCCACTTTGCTTGCACTGGAGGTTTATCTATCCCACAGCTATTACCCATCCCACAGGTATCCCTGCCCATCCCACAGCTATCCTCAACCCATCCCACAGCTATCTTAACCCATCCCACAAGCATGCAAAGGCTTAAACCATTTCTAAAAGTTTCCACCAAGACTTTATTTTAAAAAAAAAATGAAGCAAGTGTGTGAATCAAAAAGAGACTTTATTAACAACAAGCTATAAGACAAAAATGAGTCTCTGGTACTCCTCTTGGTTGCTCAGTCCCAGGGGTGAAGGGTGCAGGTGCTTTGGAGGTGATTGGTGCTGGAATGCTTGTCGTCAGCTCCTCCAGAAGCAGAAGCAGCAGAAGCGCCAGCCCCAGAAGAGCGAGCCCGTGCTGCAGAAGCCCCAGGAGGACCAGAGTGAGAGCCAGGGGGTGGGATGATAGCCCTGTCCCTCTTGCCATGGCTGGCAGCAGATGGCTGAGGCTTGCTGTGCTTCCGTGTGGTTGTGGGGTTGCTGGCTGGCAGGGAGGCTGGCAGGAACCAAGGCTGGCAGGAAGGCTGGCAGGGAGGCTGGCAGTGAGGCAGGCAGTGAGGCAGGCAGGCACCAAGGCTGGCAAGAAGGCTGGCACCAAGGCAGGCACCAAGGCTGGCAGGGAGACATGAACCAAGGCTGGCAAGAAGGCTGGCAGGCAGGCAGGCAAGCAGGCACCAAGGCTGGCAGGGAGGCTGGCACCAAGGCAGGCACCAAGGTGGGCAGGCAGACTGGCTGGCTGCAAGGCTTGCAGGCAGGCTGGCAGCAAGGCTGGCAGGGAGGCTGGCAGCAAGGCTGGTAGCAAGCCTGGCAGCAAGGCTGGCAGGCAGACATGCAGGCAGGGCAGGCGAGGCAGTCGATGTGTCTGGAAGCAGGTCTTTCCTCTGAATGGTGACCTGCTTCCGAGCTGCTTCCGTTATATCCACGGGGCTGACGCAATGCATCCTCCCCACATGTGCAATTAACACCAGGCGTCCATTAGGCTTCCGCTGTGCATCCGCTTCATCCGTTCGGCGTCCGCTGTGCATCCGCTGTATCCGTTCCGCGTCCACTTTGCTGAGGCCCCCCAGAAGCCTTGCGGATGTGCCATCCACTCCCATCCGCTTCCATCCGCTGGGCTTCTGTTCCGCATCCACTTTGCATCCGCCCTGCGTCCTCCCCGCGTCTGTGTTATCTGCTCCGGTTATGCAAATTTTTGCCCCTTTTGAAAGCGGATAACAACGGATGGAACATTTTGCTCGTCTGCTGTGTCCTTTTTGCATCCGTTGGGCAGTGTGACATGGGCTTTAGTCACTACTGGTTCAGTAGGTGATTGCGTGTGCATGCACCCCAAACAAGCCAATCAGCTGAGAGGATGAAGAAACAAAAAACTGGGAGGCAAACCCCCCTTACTCTCCCATGCGGTTTTCTGTCTTTTATTCTCTCAGTTGATCTTTGAAGGCTTTTTCCCCCTCCTTTCAGTTGATCAGAGGCTTTTTTCCTCCTCTCAGCTGATCAGAGGTTTTGTTTTTACAACTGATTTGTGTGAATCAGTCTGAACTGGTAGCATACCACTACTGGTACCTTCCAGAGCTGCTTCAGAATATAATCTAATTTCTCAGGGTTTAGAACAGGGGTGCCAAACTCGTGGTGTCATGTTGTCATCACATGACATATCATGACTTTTTCCCTTTTTGATAAAGTGGGGGTGGGGATGGCCAGCATGTGATGCATCTGGCCCACTGGCCGCGAGTTTGTCATCCCTGATCTAGAGAATGTTATTTTAAGTCAAGACAGCATACTAATACTCCTGCCTTCTATTTTCCCCACAATAACTTTGTGAAGTGGGATGGGCTGAAAGAACATGGTTAGTCCATCTATGTCTAAGGAAGGACTAGAAATCATGGAGTCAGTTTCTAGTCCAGTGTCTTTCCCACTAAACCCAATTAACTCTTGTAGAAAGTACCCATCTCCTCTCCTAGAAGAATGAAATATTTTGAGAAATGTTAAAAAGGCAGAAAATTATATTTCCCTAAAGGGAGAAATATGCTCTTGGAGACAGAAAGCAGCCCCCACTTTGCTTAATAGCCCTCAGCAGATCTCAGCACTTAAGAGATAAAGAGATAGTTAGCTCTATTCATAAGCAAATACCTTCACCCAAGATCCAACAAAGGTAGGATTAGCCCTCCTCCACAATAGGAATTGCCCAATACTCCTTCATTACATCAGCTGAAACTTCAACCAAATTTAGCTTAGACAAACTCCTAGGATTTGTACATGGGACCATGGCACCATGGGAGTCTGTCAACAGCCAATAGTATACATGTTCTTGCACAGGAACAGGAAGTTCAAGTACAAATCCCAAGAGAAGATATAAATACCCCAAATCTCAACTCCATGGGGCCAGCTATCCAAAACCACCCATGTGGTTCTGCTTCATCATTAAACCATCTTTCCAATCAGCCTTCATGTTTCCAGTGCCTTTCTCCCAGCTTGGAACTGAACCAGAGGGATATTTCTTCCAACACTCTCAAAATGAAAAATGACAACCCAATAGCATTCTATCAAAAAATAACAATTTAAAACATCAGTCAGCTAGAAGCAGACCAAGATGTGATCCAAAGTAAATATATTTAGTGTTACTCTTCAGCTAAAATCTGCCTTTTCAGCCTAGCCTTTAGCATCTTTAGAGAATTCCAGTCCTTGCACCATGGCAAGGTACTGTTTCTTTGGAGAAAATTATTATTATTATTATAGTTGTTGCACAATCAGCCAGATGTTTTGACTGGATCTGACATTTTGACTCACCTATGGAGTTCTTCCCACTTATTATTGCTATGTGTAATAATAATTTAAATCCTAACTAAGGACCTAGATAATGATAGATGATAGATAGATAAATGGACTGACAGATGGATAGTTTTATCATGTAATGTCCTTTGGGAATTAATATTTAATGGACAAACATCTCAGATTTTTGTTTTACAATAAGAGAAAAGAAAAATAAATGTTGGATGTTAGATAGAAAAATATATGTGAAACAAAATTTAGTTACTGTTATTTGTGGAAAGAAAAAATACTTTCTCATAGAAAAAATCCCCTTGTCTATTTTTCTTGTGCATTATGATGATTTCTTAAGGCACATCACCTAAGATGAGATAGAGAAGAAATGTGTTTTAAATGCTGCACAATTATCAACTAACCCAGCAGCTATATTGCAGTTGAATATACAAAATTCACATAGTCATGAAGATAAGATATATAGCTTTTATGGGAAGGAGGAGGAGGAAGAAAGAGAGAAAACTCCCACAACCTCAGCCTACTCAATAGCCACGTTGGCTAGAAATTCTGAATGCTTAGTTCAACATGCCTAGAGAGACGGAAACTGCATAAACTCAAATCAGTTGGTTAGCCAATATCTTAATGCAAGGTACTGTAGATGACTATCACACTAAGCTGACATGAGCTGAATTTGGAAGCCCTCTAGATTGCAGTGGCCTGGCTCCATAGTTTGAGGCTTTGTATGTTTTCCACAAGGAACCTGAGGAACAAAGTCAAACCTTCTCTGGATAATCTCAAAACTGCTCTCTCTTTGTCAATAGATAGCATCTTATGAAGCTCAAAAGCCAATAAAAGCACAATGAATTTGCAAATCTGCACACTTGGTTAGCATAGATTTGGAGCTGGAGATGAGCCAATGCAACCTTAGCATGATGTCACTTAATAAAGCAAACTGCCTTGTAAAAGTCATTTTCCATAATTCCTAACAAATCACACATTCCATTGGAGCCTCTGAGAACCAGTTGTTGCTGCTACAAATGGCCACTTAATGAGCCTGAATCACTTCAATCTGGGAAAGGAAACTCCCAAGAGAAAGATGTACTTTAACATCTATCTCCTATGGTCATTATAATGCCATTGACATTTAAGCTGATTCTTGACAAAAAAAACCACTTGTTTCTTTAGTTTGTTAAAAGCGAAGAATTAATATTCTTTGTCCACCACATCAAGAAAGTTAAAAATTGGTGCTGATTTAATTGGCTTCATCTGACATGAAGGGGAGATAATGCTTTACGGGGAAAACGATGGTTATTTTGCACCATGATTAATGAGATTTGAGGGACCTGCTGTAGTTATTATTGGTATCTCAGACATGGAAATTACTATCTCCTGCTTCTCATTTGATTTGCCAATATTAGGAGCTCTGTAGCATGTATATTGATAGCTGAAAAGCTCAGAGCACATGTTAAGACAAACATAGCTAGCAAAGCTTCTGACTTAATGATATTAATCATGAAGTTTCCTAATTTGATGCTAAGCCTGCAGATCTCTCATTTCAGAGACCGATAGGTAAGAAAATAAACAGAACAACAGGACAGAATAGGATGGAACAGAACAGAATTCTTTATTGGCCAAATGTATTTGAACACACAAGGAATTTGTTCCTGGTGCATAAGTTCTCATTGTGCATACAAACAACAAAGTGATAGGTCATACATAGATCATAAATCATAGTTACAATAATTTATCATAGGATAGCAATAGGAGTGGTATTGGTGATAAATCATAAGATACCAATAGGAGAAGGTAATAGGAAAGATGAGAAGATAAGAAAAAAGAAAATGAGAAAGATGTGAAGGGTAAATATATTTAGCATGGGTAAATATATTTAGCTGTGGGAATTAGGTATTCAATAGAGTAATGGCATGGGGAAAAAAGTATCTTTGTGTCTAATTATTTTGGCATGCAATGCCCTATAGTGGTACCCTGAGGGGAGGAGTTTATGTCTAGGATGTGAGGGGATTGTGAGAGGGGATTTTGATAGAGAAAGAAAGAGGGGAGCAGAAGGAAGCGAGACTGTTAGTGAATTGCTTGCAATGTTTCTCCTTAAAAAATGTCCTAGCATTGGAAAAATACTCTTATCTGTTAATATTTTCCATCATTTTTTGCAAATTATAAACTTTGCAATGGAAGGACCAGTAGGGGTTGGACAGCTAAGCCAGAGAGCTGTTTTTTTTTTTTTTTTTTTTTACCAATGTTCACCTTATTGCTATATTTGTGAGTTAAAGAAAAATGCTGTATCATTCAATTAATCTATCATCTGATTCAAATAAAGTACACAGCTAGCTTATTCTTTTTCTGTTACAATCATAGGGAAGAAGGGAGAGCAGTTTAGGAAGGGGCAGCTTTTGCCTGTAAGTACCTGTCAGAAATATGTTTTTGCTTATTATTTGAAATATGACAGCTGGCAGAAATCCTGCATCTTAAGATTCAGATGACACATTTTCCCTTTTAAATGTTAAACCTACTAAATAAATCTATTTGTCATTATTTCCAGGAAGTCAACTGGATTTGTTCACTAATCAATGAGACTGGGGTTTGGGACCTTCCTAGACCATGGTCTGTGAATAAAATTCATTCTTCCTATGTTATAATTTCTGAAGTGGACTATTTGAATGTGACAGCAAAGCAGGGGTGGTATTCAGCAGGTTCTGACCAGTTCTGGAGAACCAGTAGCAGAAATTTTGAGTAGTTTGGAGAACCAGCAAATACTACCTCTGACTGGCCCTGCCCCCATCTATTCTCTGCCTCCCAATGAGTCCCAGCTGATCGGCTGGGTCTTCTTTTGTTGCCCAGCACAGGAGAACAAAGCTGGAAAGCAGGTTAGTGGGGTGGGGAGGAAATGGGATTTTGCAATAAACTTACCCCAGGAGTGGGGAGGGAATGGGGACTTTACAATATCTTTCTCCTGCCACATCCGCCAAGCCACACCATGCCCACCAAGCCATGGCCACAGAACTGGTAGTAAAAAAAAAAATGAATCCCACCACTGCAGCAAAGAGGATTCAGGGTCAATCAATCCCTACTGGAAATCTTATTTTCTGCTTATTGTTGTATTGTGGGAAAAGGAAACGCAAGACCCAGTTGATTTTTCTCTTTTTATTTTCTCTACAGGAACTGAACTCACGGAGCCGCGGCAGCCTTTATATAGCTGGCTGCTCACGGCTCGCGGCCAATGACGGCTCGTCAAAATTCCCACCTTCCGGACCAGCCTATCTGAGGTGAGTATGCAGATAACTAACACCCCTCCCCATGTGGTCCAGTCCAACCGATCAGGTCTCACCTATGTTATGTAGTCACGTAAATAGGTGGGGCTTTTGTGGTTTCGACTGGACCTGCGCAATTCAGTTGTGGGTTTGTCTCCGGACTGTTCGGATGGGATTGCTGCTTCTCCTGTCTTTTTCTGTGGAGCCTCCTGGAAGGTAGAGTCGGCCCTGCCACTCCTGCCAGGCCTTTCCTAGCTGGTTGAGTCGGCTCGGCCACTTCCACCAGAAGTGGCTTCTTGATGGTTCTCTGAAGCTGCTCCAGTCTCCCCATGTTGTCTTCTTCTACTCTGGTTCCAGGTATGTGTTTGCGAATTCCAATCAGGGCTAGTGTTAGCATTGGTTGTTGTATCATTGTTAGGGTTTGTTTTGTTATTTCTCTTATTTGAGGAGGGTTTTCCCTCCCCTCTTGTTTGTTTTTGAGGGGTCTCCCCCCTCTCTGGCTTGGCTATTTCTGTTTAATATTGGAGGTGATTCTTTTGTTTGTGTAAGTTCCTTTCCTTCCTCCCCCTGATGGTTAGTGTTTCTTGGTGTGGCCCTTGATCTGAGTTGGTCTATGTGTCTTCTCCAGCTCTTTCCATCTTCTGTCTCTACTCTGTATGACCTGGGCCCCGTTATTTGAGTTATTGTTGCCGGTATCCACAATGGTTCCCCCATGAGGTTTTTTGAATAGACTAGGTCCCTTATGTCGAATGTGCGGCACTTACTGGATGAGTCTGTTGGTTTTTCAGGGATATATGTGGGATGAAGTCTGTCTCGGTTTGATCTAAGTTTTCTGCCCATTAATAGTTCTGCTGGGCTTTTATTTGTTGTGGTGTTTGGTATAATGTGTTGTATACTTAATAGTTTATATATCTTTTCCTGTATATCTCCCATTCCTAATTTGTGTAGTGTTTCTTTAGTAAAACGGACCATGCATTCCGCCTGTCCATTCGTAGCCAGCCTGCCCGGTGCTGTTAGTGCGTGCCTTATCCCTTGTTCGGCTAGGAACTTCTCAAATGTAATTGCCATGAATTGTGATCCGTTGCTAGATACAACTAAATCCGGCAAAGCATGTGTTGCAAAAAGCTTCCTTAGTTGTCTGATAACAGCTTCTGTTGTAGTTGAGTGCATAATGCTTACCTCTAGCCAATTTGAGAAAGCGTCTACCACTATTAAGAATGTGTGCCCTTTAGTTGGTCCTGCAAAATCAATGTGTATCCTAGACCACAGGTGTTTCCCACTCAAGTGTTAGTGCAGAAGGAGGTGTAGGTCTATATTCTTAGCAACGTTTGCAGGTTGCTACCCATTCACCAATATCCTTATCCATCCCCTGGCCACCATACATAGCCAGGGACTTCATTCTGACTATTTCTGGGTGACCCTCATGTAATAACTGAGGTATTCATTATTTCATTATGTCTGATAATGAATCACTCTATCCCTCCATAGTATACATCCTTTTAACATCGAGAGTTCAGTTTGTCTATTCCGAAATGGTTTGAAAGTCTTATCACTAGCAGTCTCTGGCCACCCTTTACCTACCCAATTTAAAATCTGCGCCAGGTTTCTGTCTCTCGTGGTTTCCCTAGCAATGTCTGTTGCTGTTTTCCCATGTCTCGACCTGCAGTGTTGATGTGGTTGATGCAGGATCATCTTCTAAATCAGGTAGGGGGGAACGGCTCAGGGCTGTAGATCAAATTGTAGTTATAGGCAGCAAGGAATTCGGACCACCTCGTCATCTGCAGTGACAGTATGTTGGGTGTAGCTTTGTTTCCTGCAAGAATTCCTAGAAGAGGTTTATAATCTGTGACAAGTGAGAAATTTCACCATAAATATACTCGTGGAACTGTTTTACTCCTGTTATTGAGGCCAATGCCTCTCTATCCAGTTGTCTGTAATTTTGCTCCGTTTTTGATAGGGTTTTTGAGTAGAATGCGATGGGTGCTTCTTTTCCATTTGGTAGTATGTGGCTGAGTATGGCACCAATGCCAAATGGTGACGCATCGAATGTTAATGTTAGTGGAAGGGTTTCACTGTTATTGTATTAGCACACAGTCTGATGTAAGTAAGTCTTTAATTCCCTGGAATGCTGTTTCTTCTTGTCGTCTCCAGGTCTAGGCAGCTTTCTTATCAAGCAACCTGTGCAGTGGTTCTGCTATCGTTGCTTTCTGTGACAAAAATACGCTGTAAAAATTAATAAGACCCCAAAAGGCTTGTAGTTCTGTTTTATTTTCGGGTCTGGGAGCTTCCTTAATTGCTCTGATTTTGTTTTCAGTGGGGTGGATCCCTTCTTTGTCTTTGAGGTATCCCAGGAATTCAACATTGTCGGTGGCTAATTTGCACTTCTCTTTTTTAACTTTAAGTCCCACCTCCTTAAATTTTTTTAAAACCTCCCTTCAGCAGTCTTCCAGTTGTTCTTTGTCCTTAGCTGATACTAATATGTCGTCAAAGTATGGTACCATCACCTTTATTCCTTGTAATAGGCATTCCATTAAGCTCTGGAAAACCCCTGGGACCACGCTAACTCCAAATTGTAGTCTATTTGAATGCCCCCCTATGGGTCACCATTGTTTGTGCTTCTGCTGTTTCTGGGTTGACCAGTAATTGTTGGTAGGCTTGCACAAAGTCCAATTTTGCGAAGATTCTAACCCCCCCCCCCGAAAATGTAATAGGTGTTGTACCACTGGAACTGGGTATGTGCTTTGTTGTAACGCATGGTTGAGGGTTACCTTGTAGTCTCCGCAGATGTACACGGACCCATCTGGTTTAATAGGAGTCACAATTGGGGTTTCCCACCTCACATGGTCTATTGGTTATAAGACACCCTGTGCGATAAGTTTATCTAATTGTTTATCAATTTTTGGTTTTAACGTGAAAGGAATTCGCCTTGCCTTTAGCCTTATTGGGGCTATATTCAGATTCAAATTAAATGAAATAGGGGACCCTTGGTACTTGCCCAGTTCTCCATTGAAGACGTCCTGGAATTCTTTCATCAGGTTCTCTTCTCAGTCTCATCGATGTTATTTATTCCGGTTACCCCGATTCCTAATGGCGCAAACCATTTGAGTCCCAGTAGGCTGGGGCAATCCCGGTCGACTATGGTTAACAGGAGGATTTTAATGTGTTTTTTGAATCCAACTTTGAAATGTCCTGTTCCTACTACTGGAATTCTGTTTCCCTGGTAGTCTTTTAGTGTGAGTTTTTTTATTTCTTGCTCTCTCTTTCTTATATCAGGTATTAGTCTTTTTATGGTATTCCATGACACCATTGATAAGTACGAGCCTGAGTCCACCTCCATCTCGTATGATTTACCTTCTATGGTGACTTGCACATGTACCTTTTTTGCATTGATTGAGTTCGAGTGCCCAATAGTTATTGTTTGATGTGTTTCCTCTTTTCTACTGGTTTCTCTCCACCGCTTGTTTCTGTTTTCTTGATTCTAACAGCTCTCTGTTTGCTTTTCCCTCTCTCTCCATCTTTGTCTAGGCTATAGTTATTTCTGTTCTGGCATGCCCTAGCTATGTGTTCCCGCCGTTCACAGTACCTGCAAATGGCATCAAAAAAAACGGCATTCAGAACATGGATGGTCTCCTCCGCACCCGGCGCAATGGAATTCTGACTTCCTTCCTTTCCGCTCCCGTCTGCTTTTTTCCAACTGGAGTTGATTTACCTCTTCTTCTTCCTCTTTGTCTTCTGAGAGGGATTCGATGTCCTCGTGGTGTGTTGTGGTGGTGAGATTTTGAGTTTCCTCTGATGTCTTATTGTTTGTTTGATTAGTGTCTTTTGGGGTTTCCTTTATTGCTTTATTCATTTGTTGCATGTCTGCCAATTTCTTTGTTGCTTCGGCTGCGGTGGCTTCTTTGATTGCCTCTGCTAATGTAATTTTAGGTTTTATTAGCAGTCGACCCTGTAATGTAAGGTCCCTTAGTCTGAGGACCATGTGGTCCCTCATGGCCTCATCCAGGTTTAGGAATTTGCATGCTCCACCAATGTCTCTTTGTGCTGCAACAAAATCTCCAATGCTCTCGTCTTCCTTCTGGTCGCGCTTATAAAATTTGTGTCTTTTGATGAGGTATGAAACAGTTGGTGCATAATGGGCTTGCAGAAATTTATCTGAGTCTGTCCACGTCATTTTCTTCACATCATGGGGTGATGCTAATGCCTTTGCCATTCTGAATACTGCGGGACCGCAGTGGCTGAGGAAGATGGCTCTCTTCCTATTTTCGAATATTCCCTGACGATCGCTCCCTTCTAGAAACATGAGGAATCAGTCGATGTAGGATTCCCAGTCTTCAGTTGCTGGGTTGAATGGTGCCGGTGGCAAGTATGTTCCCGGCCATTTCATCTCACTCAGTCCTCGTTGCCATGTGCACAACTGGGCTCCTTTGTCTCAGTATCCCACCTTCGTTACCAGTGTTGTGTTGTGGGAAAAGGAGACGCAAGACCCAGTTGATTTTTCTCTTTTTATTTTCTCTACAGGAACTGAACTCATGGAGCCGCGGCAGCCTTTATATAGCTGGCTGCTCGCGGCTCACGGCCAATGATGGCTCATCAAAATTCCCACTGTCCGGACCAGCCTATATGAGGTGAGTATGCAGATATCTTACACTTATGATACTTGTAATGGGTTTAATCTTTTTGTTTCAAACCTCCACCATATATTTTAGTTTCTTGATATTCCTAAATCTTTCTCCATGGAAGTATCCATAAAATAGCCTTCATAGGGAAAGAAGACATCAACTATTCTGATCATGAACAAAATATGAAATCTGTTTCTTTTTGTTTATTTGTTTGATGTATGATAATAAATCTTCAGTTGCCAGGATCTTCCACTGCATAGTGTTCAAGATATTAGTTTTAAATGAGTTGTTTAATCCAACTCTCCCTTCCCTCAAATGTTTTGATGCTAATTAAATCAAACCATGGCATTTTTAGAAACATGCCAATATCCATAGTCACACACACAAGGGGAGAAGAAAACAATAACACACTATCCTTCCTGAATATCTTCATAGCAGAGAAAAAGGCAAGAAATTAGAAATGCAACTCTATTGAAAAACAACCCACATTAACCAACTGCTATATTACCAAAGTAACAACCTATCCTCCTACAAGAGGAGCTGTAAGAGCACCATCCAGATGAATACAAATGCACTGCAACAACCCAGAAAAGAGAAAAAGGAAACAGACTGCCTATATATCATCTTCCAACAAGATGGATACACATACAACTTTATCAAAAAATGCCTGATAACTCCACCCACTACAAGATATGAAAAGGATAACACTGCCATAATCTCAGAAGCTTCCAAGAGACTTTTATAATCACACAGTAACACACAATCCAACTAAAGTCCTTCAAAACATTTCAAGTAAACCAAAAGACTCAGTACCACCATCACCCCCCCCCAAAAAAACCCAGAATATAAGTGCAAGACTGCAATACCCACTATGTAACAAACACATACTACCATCCATGAACGCCAACTAACTGTCAGAAGACATTAAAAAAATCCTTAATTTTACAACACATGGACAGTCAAATACTGTTTTGAAACTGTTAGCATCTTAGACTAAACCAAATCCAAAAATGCTAGGAAATTCCTATAAACTTAGCATTTAGACAAATCAGCCATCAATAGGCACATAGAGATAAATAGCAATAGGAGATTTATATTCCACTTCATGATGCTTTACAGCCCTCGCTAAAGGCCGTGTCACACTGCCCAACGGATGCAAAAAGGACACAACGGAAGAGAAAAATGTTACATCCGTTGTATCCGCGCTCAAAAGGGGCAAAAATTTGCATAATTGGAGCGGACAACACGGACGCGGGGAGGACGCAGGGCGGATGCAAAGCAGATGAGGAACGGAACCCAGCGGATGGAAGCAGATGGCGCGTCCGCAGGGCTTCTGGGGGGCCTCAGCAAAGCGGACACGAAACGGAAAAAGCGGATGCAGAACGGATGCACAGCGGATGAAGCGGATGCACAGCGGAAGCCTAGCGGATGCACAGCAGAAGCCGAATGGATGCCTGGCGTTAATTGCGCATGCGGGGGGGGATGCATTGCGCAAGCCCCCGAATATAAAGGGAAGCAGCTCGCACGTGGCCATCATTCCGAGGAAAGACCTGCTGCTGGATACCTCGAGTTCTTGCCTGCATGTCTGCCTGCAAGCCTTGCTGCCAGCCTGCCTCCAAGCCTGCCTCCCAGCCTGCCTCCCAGCCTCCTGGGCAGCCTCCCTGCCAGCCTTGCTGCTAGCCTGCCTTCCAGCCTGCCTTCCAGTCTTGCTGGCAGCCTGCCTTCCAGCCTCCCTGCTAGCCAGTCTGTCTGCCAGCCTTGGTGCCTGCCTTCCTGCCAGGCTTCCTGCCAGGCTTCCTGCCAGCCTTCCTGCCAGGCTTCCTGCCAGCTTTGGTGCCAGCCTTCCTGCCAGCCTTGGTGCCTGCCAGCCTTCCTGCCAGCCTCCCTGCCAGCCAGCAAGCCCACAACCATGGGGAAGAAGCGAAAGTCTCAGCAACCTGCTGCCATCCCTGCCAAGAGGGACAGGGCCACCCTCCCGCCCCATGTCCCTGACTCATCTTCTGCTGGGGCTTCTGCTGCTTGGGTTCGCTCTTCTGTTGCTGGAGCTTCTGCTGTAGCTGCTCCTGGCAGTGCTGCTTCTGCTGCATATTCTGCTTCTGCTGCTCCTGGTCCTGCTGGTCCTTCTGGTCCTGCTCATTCTGCTCGTGCTCCTGGTCTTGCTGACCCTGCTGCTGGTGCTTACTCTGCTGCTGCTCATCCTGGTCTTGCTGCTGCTGCTGCTGCTGCTGTTGCTGCTGCTGCTGCTGCTTATGATCCTGCTGGTGATTATGCTGCTGCTGCTGCTGCTGCTGCTGCTGCTGCTGCTGCTGATTATGATCCTGCTGGTGATGCTGCTGCTGCTGCTGCTGTTGGTGTGGAGGAGCAACCCCTACAACCTGGAAGCCCCTCTGATGAGGGCCCATCTGGTCCTGCCAAAGGGAGGAAGAGGCGTATGCCCCAGTACCAGGTGGTGAAGGAGAGGATCACCACGCTGCTTAACAACCCTCCAGACCCAGAGGAACCTGCTCCCACCCAGTCCAGGTCTGCTCCTCCACCCCAGGTGATGTCCCTCCCATTCTAAGACTTCCCACAGCCCCTCACCTACCAGGGCTACAGCTACCCGGAGGTCCAGCAGCACAGACAGCAGCTCTTACAAATGGAGGCACAGAGTCATCGGACAACACCGTTGCCACCGGTTCCAATGATGCCACCGATGCCAACCACGACAGTCCTCACACCGCTGCAGAGCAGGCAGCCCCACTACACTGCTCCTTCCTTCATCCCGCAGCCAAGCCCGGCCTCAGTACATCTGTCCTCAGTACTGGGCCTGATACCCCATGGCATGGAGGAAGGACCTCTCAGCATCACGGGGCTGAGCCAGCTGTCTGACACCCTCCTCAACACACTGTCCCCTGTTGTCTTCTCGGGTCTAGGCAATCCAATAACACCTCAGACCAGTACTGCAGCAGCACCCACCTCCACAGCACCTGCTCCCTAACACCTTAGACTGGGCACACACCTCCGAGTGACCAAGAGGAGTGCAAGAGACTGGCTGCCTGGATATTTGTGGACTTTATTTGGACACTTGACTTGGGTCATGTTTATTTTACAGCTTGTTATTAATAAAGTTTATCTTTGTTTCACACACTTGCTTCATTAATTTTTTTCTATAAAGTCTGGGTGGAAACTTTTAGAAATGGTTTAGCCTTTGCATGCTTGTGGGATGGGTTAAGATAGCAGTGGGATGGGCAGGGATACTTTGGGATGGGTTAAGATAGCTGTGGGATGGGAAGGGATACCTGTGGGATGGGCAGGGATACCTATGGGATGGGTAATAGTTGTGGGATAGATAAACCTCCAGTGCAAGCATAGTGGGACTGTATGGTCCACCAACCCAGGTGCCACTCCTATGGCCCTTCATTATCAATTACAATGTAAGCATTGATCCACACATGTCAACATAAACACAACTCTTTATTAAACGCCCTGTTCATTGTAGGCCACCCAAACAAACATGGCCCAATCTCATCCGTGCGATGAGACAGGCCGAAGGAAGCATCCATTAAGCATCTACCATCCAGTCTTGCCACTCCACCGCTCCAGCTGGGGAGTTGCACCAGTGTCTCAGGAGGTTGCGCTGCTTCTTCACCTCATGTGAGGCTCTGTTGGGGCCTTGCACATCCTCAGTGTCGATCAGGTTTTGCCCTTGCCTCCATTCCCCAGGCTCCATGTCCCCATTGCCTTGCTGGAGGTCCACGAGCCTGTTCTGCAAGACTGGGTAGCGGGTGCGCATGAGATTGTACAAGATTCAGCAAGCTTCCACAATCCTCCTCATGGTCTCTGGGCGATGCTGCATGTTGGTGAGAAGTACCTGGAACCTGTTGGCCAGGATGCCAAAGGCGTTCTCCACCACCCGCCTTGCCCTGGACAGGTTGTAGTTGAAGATCCTCTCTTCACGGGTGAGGCATCTGGAGGTGTAGGGCTTCATGAGGTAGGTTGTGAGGGAGAAGGCATCATCCCCCACGATGAAGTAGGGCACATCTTGCGTGTCGTTGAGCAACGGGTCTGGATCTGGGAAGCCCATCATGAGGTTGCTTTCCAGCCCCTCCTTGAGGTGACTGTCGTTGTATACCTGGGCATCTGAAGATGAGCCGTTGCCTGAAACATCGATGTACATGAACTTGTAGTCAGCATCGACCATGGCGAAGAGGATGATGCTGAAGAAGCCCTTGTAGTTGAAATAAGTGGACCCCGACTTGGCTGGAGCTTTGCAGGTCACGTGCTTGCCATCTATGGCTGCAACGGTGTGGGGGAAGTTCCACTTCTGATACCACTGCTCTGCAACTTTCTTCCATCCTTCTTCAGTGGAGGGGCACTGGAGGAGCTCCTCCTTGTATTCTTCAATGATGGCCTGCACCACTTCTCTGACAACAAAGCTGATGGTGCTGAGTGGCACCCTCCAGCCGTACTGCATGCTCCTGTAGGTGGTCCCTGAGGCCAGGTGGTGCAGAGTGATTGCCAACTTGAACCCAGGTTCCAGGCTGGGTGGGAAGTTGGTGTTTGTCTTGGTCAACCTGGGTGTCAGGCGCTGCACAACTTCGTCAAACATGGCTGGAGGCATTCTGATGAAGTTCTGGAACACCCGAGGGTCTTCGCTCCTGAGCTCCACCATCAGCTTGTTGTAAAGTACGTACTGTGCTCTTCTGGTGAACCATCTTCGGAGCCAGACTTTTTTTGGGTGCCTCCTTTTCTTCCCGTAGTACTGTTCACAGAGCCTGTAGATGGTTTTGCAGTGTTGCAGAAGGATGTTGGCTGCCAAAAGGATTTTTTCCCAATCCACGGTGGACATGACTGGATGCTGTGGAAGAGGAAGAGTCAGATGAAGGCTGCAGAGGTCCGCACAGCTGGGCTGCTGGTCTGAAAGTGAGATGCAGATGAGTTGCTCCCCCTTTTTATAGGCAGTATAGGTGTCCCTTTGCATCCTCTAGGCATCCTCTAGGCATCCTCTAGGCATCCTCTAGACATCCTTAATATCCGAGATAGGTCCCCTCTGTGAACGTTTTTTCCATTTTAAATGCTTTGTTTTCGTGCTGCATCCGTTATGCATTCATTCTGCATCCGTTCCATGTCCGTTCCGCTTCTTCCCTGCGTCCGGGTGGTTGCGAGTTGCGCGGATGCGCAGCGGATGCCTAGCGGATATAGCGGATGCGTAATGGATGCGTAGCGGATGTGTAGCGGATGCGTAGTGGATGCAGAACGGATGAACTGGATACATTTTCCGCACAAAAGTTTTAAGCAGCCTAAAACTTTTTGATTGGATGAAACGTCCATAAACGGATGCTGGACGGATAGAGAGGAAGCCAAATGGAGGCAGTGAGTACATCGCGTTTTCGAACGGATGGCAAGGTTTTTTGTCTGTTTTACATCCTCTTTGCATCCGTTGGTGCAGTGTGACAGGGGCTTAAGTGATTTACATTGTCAACATATTTCTCCCAACAATCTGGGTCTTTGTATGGAAGCCTGAGTCAACCTTAAAGTGGTCAGGATCAAATTCCTGTCTATGGGCAGAGGTAGCCTGCAATATTGCTTTCCAACCATTGTACCCAGCATGGTTCTAAAACCATATTTACACAAGATTCAAAGGAGATAAGTAAAAGCTAAGAAGGAAATGAAAAGACCAGAATAACTCACTGTCCACCCTGAAGATGATATCTCTGTAGCTATATTTTATTGTAGCCTTTGTTTATTCTTTTCTTAGTTTTCTTTAGTTTTTCTGCAAAGGAATTTAATGGTACTTCATGCTCACCACATTCTAGCTGTAGGAAGGGGGGTTGTAGAAATAAGGGGGAATGTTATATCTAGTTGGCATTCCTTCCCATAGGAACAGAGGAAGGTGGAGGAAGCTGGAGGAAGGTGGAGTTTGGAGTTGGAGGAAGGTGGAGCTGGAGGAAGGTGGAGTTTGGAGTCATCAGACTGATGGACTGAGAACTGATTGGAGATTGTGATTATGGGGTAAGTTTCAATTGAACTTTGGTTTTTTTCTGGATGTAATTCTAGAGTTCTAGAGTCAGAATTACACCAAGACCTTGCCAGTTTGATATGTTCCTCATGAATAGACTTTGAATAAAAATGGATTTTATTTATTTATTATTTATTTATTTGTCAAGCAAGTATTAGATAACATGTATAAGTATAAACATGATTATTAATACATGAAATGGGTATGAATAAAAGGTAACATTAAGACAGGAACAGTAGGCATGTTGATACACTTATGCATGCCCCTTACAGACCTCTTAGGAAAGGGGTGAGGTCAACAGTAGACAGTCTAAGGTTAAAGTTTTTGGGGTTTGGGGAAGAAGCCACAGAATCAGGTAGTGTATTCCAGACATTTAGCACTCTGTTGCTGAAGTTGTATTTCCTTCAATCAAGTTTGGTGTGGTTTATCTTCAGTTTGTATCTATTGTGTACTCTTGTATTGTTGTGGTTGAAGCCTTAGACTTTTATTCGAGGGACATGTTACTTGGAACTTTGACACTCACCTGCAATCAATACCTAGATAAGCAGAGTTTAGTAACAGGATGAACAAGAGACAAATAATCAAGTGGAAACATTCCCTAATAAAATGACTACTAAGGAAGAAGTCCAACCCCACTAACACTGGTGAGCCAAGCTATAAATAGGTAGCAAATCACATACTCACTCATAATGATGATATTACCTAGTTGTCCAATGATCTGCAAACAAACAGAGAGTACTAAGAACTCCATATGCAAATCATGCTGAAGGGATTTTCTAAATCTTCAGTTTCAGTTTTGTTGCCTCACATCTCTATTTGCAACTGATGCTACATTTTAATCTCCTCCTGTATTTGTGATTCATTCACCATAATGGTGATCCCATCAGTCTTCATTGTACTGTTACCTTTCCAAAACCCTTGGTGCCACTTTGGAAACAAAAAGCTTAAGTTGTAAGCCAGAACCATTTTCTAATGAATTTGGCATCCTAAATCAATAAGCCTCAATCATAGGGTAAAAAGTGTGGAAAATTCTTCTCATCTCCAACCCATAGTTGCCAGTTATCATCATTGCAGCTGTCAGAAAACAGCACCAGAAGATAATAGATCATTTGTCAGACAGAGACTCCCATTCACCTCACCAGGTTCCCATTTTTTCCCATTATGTGAACTATCGTTTTTCTAGTATGTCTCCAAGTTGCATCCGGCCTCTGATTTATTTTCTGTTCATTTTGTAAAAATGATTATGTGTCTCTTACCTTTGATTTATAACCATAAATCATCTTTGCCCTGAAAAGAGTTGCACGGTATCTACTTCTCTCAACATTTATAAATCTGAAATGTTATTGTGCCTCTTGGCAGGTGAGGAACAAGTTGCCAGATCTGTGCTGAGAATGCATTCAAGCTCTGCTTAGGGAAAGAGTGGAGATACAGGTCTTCCCTCTGTATATTTAGTTCTTTGCAAAAGAGGTGGTTAATGGAATTCATTGATGGAAGACCTATTGAACAGGAAATGCCAATCAGGATGTGCTAGAACTGAGTTTTCTACATTTAGTGTTGGGTGAGTATAGATGGATTACCCTCTTAGCTGCAAAATTAGCATTAGTAATTATAAATAGTTAAGGGTCTTGTGGTGTGTGCCAAATCTATAATTCTATGGATGATAACTTTCTTTGCTTGATTCTTCAGACAGAAGAGAACATTTCTCTTGAAGTGGGTGCCCTTTGAACTTTGGTGCCCTTTGAACTTTGTTTTCTTGCAGGTGTTTCCTTATGTGACTAGGTAACATCATTGGTGTTAGAAGGGAATGAGGTTTGTTCTCTGACAATGCTCTTCGGACATAGCAGATGATGAAAATGGACCATGAAAATTTAAAGCAGAATAATTTTGTGAAGTCTTTTAGAGAGCAATGGTGGTCTTCTCCAGTACTGAGCATGTGGCATAATCCTTCTTTAATCTACCGATATAACTCAATATCACCAAGAGACAAGTGGAAGTCAACTACAATGCCACAGGATTTTCCCTAAAAAATGAAACAATTTTCACAGAAATTTCATTTATGCACTTTTTGTCTTAAGGGATACAAAATTAGGAAGAATTGCAAAACTACAAAAGAGGATTAGAAATTCCCACAAGGCTGGGGGCTACTACTCAGCTGTCTTACATTCAAGGGGCATGCACAAAACTGTCCAGTGTCACAATAGCATCAAAGGATAAGGGAAATACTTTGGAGTTTTTTAAAGGAAAAATTGAAACACAATCGCTTGGTATTTGGGTTATCTCAGGGGTGGGATTCTACAGGTTTGCACCAATTCACTAGAATTGGTTGTTAACATTCTAAGCAGTTCAGAGAACCAGTTGTTAGAAGAAATTACTGGCCTAATCCTGTAAGGAAGGCAGGAAGGAAACATTCTGGTGTTGTTTAGAGAAACTGCCTCTCCATTAACCCTTATTACAGGACTAGACTTGGCAGGACTAGACTTCCTGTCTCAGGAACGTCTCTGGAGATTTTTTTCCCCTCCTTTGCTGGTACATTGCTTGTGTGAAGTGACCATTCAAAGTTACAATGGCACTGAAAAAAGTGACTTATGACCATTTTTCACACTTACAACTATTGCAGCATCCCCACAGTCCAGGCAGGCGAGGAGATGCGTGCCTCCATGTGAGTGATAGTGAGTTGGCCACACCCAGCCAATAACATGACCACCAAGCCATGACCACCCAGTCACATGACCACCAAGCCACACCCACCACCTAAGCCATGCCCACAGAACCAGTTGTTAAAAATTTGAATCCCACCCCTGGGTTGTCTGCTCAGTTTTAAGAGATATTTTAGAACATCCAGAGAGTTAGAAAAAAGAGCAAATTAAAATGCTGGTGATATATGAGAAAAAATAATAAAAAGGATGAAATACAGATATTTATAAGATTGACTGGCATCAATTTAATAATTATATTTCAGGGAAAGAGTTTGGAACTGTACTATTGATTGATACAAGCCTATATCAATCATATATTTTGGTAATATACAAAAACCATTTCATGTCAAACATCAACATTTGGGATATTATATGCTTCATTTTAATCAAGTACACAGTGACATGGTTCATTTCATGTTCCTTAACTGTGTACTGAAAAGATATTTTCAAATTTTATTTTCTATCTTCTTAGTCCAGCTTTGAGTGCTAAAACCAAATCAAAAATAGGCATCTTGAACCAGTAGGTTATATTGTTCAGTCTTGTCACATTAATTCTGCCATTGAGGTTCTCTCATCCTTCCATAATAAGGTCCCAATGTCTCAGTTTCCCCCCCTCCCCCACACATACACATTCTTAGGTTTATTCTGTCTTCTTTCAGCATCAGTATACAATTTGATAGTTAATGTAAAAAGGCATGATACAATATATTATAATAATAGTAACAAAAAATAAGCTATAAAGCTATTACAGAACTAATTATATGCTGAAAAGGAAAAAAACAAACAAACTATACTGTTTAAAAATATTAAAATATGATAAAAGAAAGAATGGTACAAAGAAGTAAACAAAATGAAGAAAGCCAGAAAACTGTGGTACAGGGGGATCCAGGTACAGGAAACAGAATTATAAAAAATTACAGCCATTCCCTCAAAGAAAGCAAATATGAAACTATTCAACATTCAAACCATGAAACTATTCAATTTCTAACTCTTAACATTATATTAATGATAATTATTTGACAAAGTGCTATCAGATAAGTGTCTACTGTTAGCGATAATTTAAATAGTACTTTTCCATGATGATCTTACAACATCTGTTCCCCAGATTCCCCAGTGTGAAACCCATTGCTTCTGTCACTAACTCCATTCACCTTGCCTTTAGCTGTCCTCTTCTTTTTCTTTCTACCTTTCCTAGCATTTGAGGCTCTTCCAGAGAATAGGTTTTTGCATAATGTGTCCAAAGAATGGCAATTTGACCTGGTCACTTATTTTTCAGATGAGAATTGTGGATTGATTTATCCAATGATATGTTTGTTTTCTTGGGTATCCATGGTATTCTCAGAAATATTGTTCAATATCAAAATGTCAATACTTATCCTTTCCTACTTCTACAAAGTCCAACTTTCACTTCCAGAGAATATTCCAGAGAATACCATGGCTTACACAATTCAGTTTTTTTTTTAACGTATGGACACATCACAACATCACCTTCATGGACACTCTACCAAATAGTAGTATAGACTGCTAATTCCTTTATCATTGATAATCAATTCTAAAAGGCATACATATCCACCACTTTGATATATCTCCATTGCCAGTTCTAATGCTCACTAGACCTGATGTCAAGGCCCTGTCACACTGGCCGATGGATGCAAAACGTTTGTAAAAAGGACACAGCGGACGAGCAAAATGTTCCATCTGTTGTTATCCACTCTCAAATGTGCCCCAAATTTGCATAAGCAGAGTGGACAACACAGAAAGGAACGGACGGGGGTAGGATGTAGGGCGGATGGAAAGCGGATGCTCCATGGAAGTCGAGCGGATGGAAGCAGATGGGACAAGATAGCACATCCGCAAGGCTTCCGGGGGAGCACAGCAAAACAGACGTGGAACGGAAAGAGTGGATGCAGAGCGGATTCAGAGCAGATGAAGCGGATGCAGAACGGAAGCCTAGCGGAAGCCTAGCGGATGCTTAGCGGATGCCTAGCATTCACTGCGCATGCAGGGAGGATGCATTGCATCAGCCCTGCGGATATAAAGGGGAACAGCTCACAAGCAAGTCACCATTCAGAGGAAAGACCTGCTTCCAGACAAAACTTGCCAGCCAGCCAGCCAGCCGGCCAGCCAGCCAGCAACCCAACAACCATGGGGAAGAAAAGGAAGCCTCAGCCATCTGCTGCCAGCCTTGGCAAGAGGGACAGGGCCACCCTCCCACCCCCTGGCCCTGACTCTGCTTCTGCTGGTGCTTCTGCTGACCGGGCTCACTCTTCTGGGGCTGGTGCTTCTGCTGATGCTGCTTCTGGAGGTGGTGCTTCTGCTGATGCTGCTTCTGGTGGTGGTGCTTCTGCTGGTGCTAACTCTGCTGGCCTTGCTCCTGGTCCTGCTGGTCCTGCTGGTGCTCCTGGTCCTGCTGGTGCTCCTGGTCCTGCTCCTGGTGCTGCTGGTGCTGCTGGTGCTGCTGGTGCTGCTGGTGCTGCTGGTGCTGCTGGTGCTGCTGGTGCTGCT
>BLBF01000042.1:14687863-14698225 GCA_015471245.1 Laticauda colubrina | reverse complement strand
AAAGAAAGAAAGAAAGAAAGAAAGAAAGAAAGAAAGAAAGAAAGAAATGAGCAAAGAAAGAAAAGAAACCTGATCACTGAATGCCTTCATTCCTGAAAAAGGCAATTATTTTAAGGCTAGGTCACACTGGCCAACGGATGCAAAATGGATGCAAAAAGGACACAGCAGATGAGCAAAATTTCGGGGGTGGCTCCATCCCTTGTTATCTGCTCTCAAAAGTGCCCCAAATATGCATAAACAGAACGGAAAACAATGGAAAGGAACAGACGGGGGTAGTACGTAGCGAGGATGGTAAGCGGATGTTCGTAGGAAGCCTAGCGGATGGAAGCGGATGGAAGTGGATGATATATACGCAGGGCTTCTGTGGGAGAATATCGAAGTGGACGCATAGCGGAAGGAGTGGATGCGTAGAGGATGACGCGGATGCATCACGGACGCCTATAGGATGCATAGCAGATGCAAAGCATTCACTGCTCATGCGGGGAGGATGAATTGCATCAGCACCGCGGATATAAAAGGATGCAGCTCGCAAGCAGTCACCATTCAGAGGAAAGACCTGCTGCCAGAGACATCTTGAAAGAACACCATGGTTCGACAGTCAGGGAAGAAGAGAAAGCCTGTGCCTACTTCTGCCAGCCCTGGCAAGAAGGACAGAACCACTGTCCCACCCCCTGGCACTGACTCTGAAGCTGCTGGTGCTTCTGCTGCTGGTGATTGTGGTGCTTCTCCTGCTGATGCTGATGCTGGTGCTTCTGGTACTGCTGGTGCTTCTCCTGCTTCTGCTGATGCTGGTGGTGGTGCTGCTGGTGCTTCTCCTGCTGGTGTTGCTGGTGCTGCTGGTGCTTCTCCTGCTGGTGCTGCTGCTGCTACGGTGGTGGACCAGCCCCAAGGCCCTCAAAGCCCTGCTGTTGAAAGCTCTGAAGCCCCTGCCAGAGGGAGGAAGAGGCAAGGCATGGAGAAGGGAGAGAGGAAACAGTACTCCATTTCCGAGGACCATGAGGAGGAGGTGCTGGAATGGCTGAGGGAGAATGAGTACCTGTGGAGAAAGAGCCACAGGCTCTATTGCAACACCAAGAGGAAGCAGGAAGCGTGGAGAGACAAGCCAGAGAGCTTGGGCTACACTTCAGATGTACTCCTGGGATGGTGGAAGCACGTGCACACCTGGTATGGCAAGCTGTACCTGAAGAAATCTGGCCAGGCTGCTGTCAAGCTCACTGACCGGGAGATGTACATGATGGCCAAGTGCAGCTTCCTGGAGGGTGAGGTCCACCACCGGGGAGCATTCCCTCTGTCAACCCTCTCCCTCAGACAGCACACAGACAGTCACTCCTCTTCCATCCAGGAGACAGCTACCGGGTCCAGGCAGGTATCTTTGGAGGGCTCCATGGTGAGACCCCCCTGATAGCTGCGCTCCCCATGCCAGAGGACGTGGAGGATCCCCTGTCTCAAATGGAGCAAAAAGAAGCAGCAGCCAGAGACCAACCCATACCCACCCCCAGCTCCACCTCCACAGAAAGCAGGCAGAGAGGCAGAGTGGAGGGCCAGAGCCACACTGTCCTGCTGGAGATCAGGGATATGATCAAGACCAGCACAGATCTTCTCTCTCAGCTGGTCCACAGCAATATACCATCCTCAAACTGCAAGCCCTTCATCACGTACATGAGCCAGACCCTCATGGACCTGCCCGAGGCCCAATACGAGGTGATGAAGGAGAAAATCACAGCACTGCTGCACCACCTTTCAGGCCCAGCTGAACCTGCTCCGACCCAGTCCAGGACTGCTCCACCACCCCAGGAGATGTCACAGCCCTTCCACAGCTTTCAACAGCCCCTCACCTACCAGGGCTACGATTACCAGGACTTCCCACAGCAGAGGCATCCCTTCCCAGTCCAGGCCCAGTTACATCGCACGCCACACACGCCTCACCTGACCCAACTGCAGACCAGATAGCCCCACTACACTCCTTCTTTCTCCACCCCACAGCCAAGCCCTTCAACAGAAAATCTGTCTTCAGTACTGTGCCTGACATCCCAGGTCCTTGAGGAAGGGCCTCTCAACCTCATGGGACTGAGTCAGCTCCCTGAGAACTTCCTGAACACACCATCCCCTGTTGTGCTCTCGGGGCCAAGCACCCCAATGGCACCTCAGACCAACACTCAAGCCACAGCCACCTCCACAGTCCCTGGCCACTCAATACCTGAGAACATGGACATGACTCAGAGTGACTGAGAATAGTGCCAGAAACTGAGTTGTTACCTGTTCACTTTATCTTTGCTTAAAGACACTTTACTTGGTTCATTTTGCTTTTTTAATAAAGTCATCCAGTTTACTTAAGACAGTTGTTAATAAAGGTTATCTTTGCTTCACACACTTGGTTCATTTTATTTACTTAATAAAGTGTTGGTGAAAACTTTGAAAAAAGGGTTAAGCCTTTGCATGCTTGTGGGATGGGAAAGGATAGTTGAGGGATGGGTAAGGATAGCTGTGGGATGTGTAAGGATAGTTGTAGGATGGGTAAGGATAGTTGTGGGATGGGAAAGGATAGCTGTGGGGTGGGTAAGGATAGTTGTGGGATGGGTAAGGATAGCTGTGGGATAGATAAACCTCCAGTGCAAGCATAGTGGGACTGTATGGTCCACCCTCCCAGCTGCCACACATATGGCCCTTTTTTATCAATAACAATTTATTCACTGATCAACACATTTCAAAATAAACAAAGCTCTTTATTAATGCCCAATTCATTGTAGGACCACTCAACATACATGGCACAATCTCATCAGTGTTATGAGACAGGCTCAGGGAAGCATCCATTATGCATCTACCATCCTGTCTTGCCACTCCACTGCTACAGCTGGGGAGTTGCACCAGTGTTTCAGGAGGTTGTGCTGCTTCTTCCCTTCAAGTGAAGCTCTGTTGGGGCCTTGTACATCCACCATGTCTATCAGGTTTCGTCCTTGCCTCCATTCACCAGGCTCCATGTCCCCATTCCCTTGTTGATGGTCAACAAGTGTGTTCTGCAACACTGGGTAGCGGGTGCGCATGAGATTGTGCAGGATGCAGCAAGCTTCCATGATGCTCCTCACAGTCTCTGGGTGATGCTGCATGGTGGTGAGAAGTACCTGGAACCTGTTATCCAGGATGCCAAAGGCATTCTCCACCACCCGTCTTGCCCTGGACAGCCTATAGTTGAAGATCCTCTCTTCACGGGTGAGGTATCTGGAAGTATAGGGCTTCATGAGGTAGGTTCTGAGGGAGAAGGCATCATCACCAATGATGAAGTAGGGCACATCATGTGTGTCATTGGGTAAGCTGTCTGGATCTGGAAAACCCATGATGAGGTTGCATTCCAGCCCCTCCTTGAGGTCACTAGCATTGTATACCTGGCTATCTGAAGCTGACCCATTGCCTGAAGCATCGATGTACATGAACTTGTAGTCAGCATCAACCATGGGTGATACTGAAGAAGCCCTTGTGATAAGAGGACCCTGAGTTGGCTGGAGCTTTGCAGGCCACGTGCTTCCCATCTATGGCTCCAACGGTGTGGGGAAAGCTCCACCTCTGATACCACTGTTCTGCAAGTTTTCTCTAGCTTTGTTCAGTGGTGGGGCAGTGGAGGAGCTCCTCCACGTATTCTTTGATGATGGCCTGCACCACTTCTCTGACCACTTTGCTGATCGTGCTGTGTGGCACCCTCCAGGCATACTGCATGTTTCTGTATGTAGTTCCAGAGGCCAGGTGGCACAGAGTCAGTGCCACCTTCAGTCCAGGGTCCAGGTTGGGACGGAGGTTGGTGCTTGGCTTGGTGAACATGGGTCTCAGATGCTCTACAATTTCATCAAACATGGTTGGTGGCATCCTCATGAAGTGCTGGAATGCATGAGTGTCTTCATTCCTCAGCTCCACCATCAGCTTGTCATAGAGTCCAAATTCCACTCTTCTCCCAATCCATCGTCGGACCCACACAGCTCTTGAAAGTCTCCTTCTTCTCCTTGCGTAGAAAAGGTGAAACAATCTGAACAGGGCTTGGTTCTGGTGTTGAATGATGGCAGCTACCATAAGGAGTGTGTGATGATCCATGGTGGAGATCAATGGATGATGTGGAAGAGCAAGAGCAAGGGTGAAGAGGTCTGTACACCACAGCTGCTGGACTATTAGTGAGATCCAAGTGATTTCCTCCCCCTTTTTATAGGAAATATCAGTTTTCCACTAGGTGTCCTTCCACATACTCTAGGCATACTCCAGACATCCTAAATATCTGAGATATATCCCATATACAAACATTTTGTCCGTTTTAAAGCTTTATATATGAGATGCATCCGCTTACATCCTTTCTATGTCGGTGTTACTAACGCTGTGTGGATGTTTCATGTACCTTTCACTTCCTCCCTCTTTCCGTTTTTAATGCCCAGAGGATGCCGAGAGGATACAGTGGATGTGTAATGGATGACAACGGATGTAGAACGTTTGTTGCCCATATGTGTCGCTGATGTACATCGTACGCGGCGGAAAGTTCATCCACTCAAAAGGTTTGGTGCAGCTCAAAACATTTTGAGCAGATGAAATAGCAGTAGATGGATGTTTGACAGATAGAGCGTATGAAACACGTACGCAGTGAGTACACAACGGATGCATTGCGTTTTCCAATGGATGGCAAGCTTTTTTGTCCGTTTTACATCCTCTTTGCATCCGTTGGTTACATCCTCTTTGCATCCGTTCACATGGGCTTTACTGTGAAATGTAGGAATGGAAAATGGAACATGAGAAGCAGAAGCCAGAAAAAAACTTGAAATTGTCAAAGCAGAAAGGAAACTTACACAACTGTTTTAAGAAGAAGTATATTTAGCTATTTAATAAGTGTCCACTTTAAAACAGTGGACACATATTAAGATCAAACAATGTGATGATGATACTCAAAAGGCAGCTAATAGCTTAATATGTGCTTGATTATAACTGAATAAACAACAGGATATAGCTATAAGAAGGAATTAATATCCTCTAGACATTATAATTTCATCTGCTTATGTACCTATTAAAAATCCAACTGTAACACACACTGAGAAATTTGTTGGCAAATAACAAGAGGTGATAAATGAAACATCCAAAAAGAGTGTAATACTACTAATGTGTGATTAGTCAACAAAACAAGGAAAATAATAAGAAAAGAATGAAAAGTGCTGTTAAGAAGATGAGAAAAAAAAATCCCAAGGAAATGTGCAAATAGACTAGGGATACTTAAAGATAATCATTGAAGAGAAAAATGAAGTTAGAAAACTATTGAAAAGTTACACTAAAGCCCATGTCACACTGCACCAACGGATGCAAAGAGGATATAAAATGGAGAGAAACGCTTGCCATCCTTTGGAAAACGCGATGCATCCATTGTGTACTCACTGCATCCGTGATTCATGCTCTCTATCTGTCCAGCATCCGTCTACTGTGATTTCATCTGCTCAAAAGGTTTTGAGCTGCACAAAACATTCTGAGCAGATGAAGTATCCAATGCGTCCATTATACATCTGCTACGCATACGGGGAACATCCGTTACATGTCCGCTATATCCGCTAGGCATCCGCTGAGCATCCGCACAACTCAAATCCATTCCAGTGGAAAACGGACACAGGGAGGAAGCAAAACGGACGTGGAATGGACACACAGCATTAGTAGCACGGACGTAGAAAAGCAGCTTGGATATAAAGCATTAAAACGGAAAAAACTTTTGTATAGGGGATGTATCTCGGATATTTAGGATGTCTGGAGGATCCATCCGTTTTCATCCGCTAGGCTTCCATTGACCATCTGTTTTGCATCCGTGCTACGTCCTCCCCCCATCTGTTCTTTTCCGTTCTCTTTATGCAAATTTTTGCCCCTTTTGAGAGCAGATAAGAACGGATGGAGCCACCCCCGGATTTTTGGCTGTCCGCTAAGTCCTTTTACATACGTTTTGCATCCATCGGGCGATGTGACCTAGCCCTAAAACAGTTTTTAAAAAGGACGATAGAATGACAGAACAATAAAGAATCAAGAAAGAACAATAAACAATAAAGAATATTCAGGAATCAATTTCCTTAAAAAGGGATGTGTGAGAAGTCATAAACCTGCAGTTAAATTGAGAAGCAACAGGTGTAGATGGAATATCCACTGAACTGATAGAACAGGTACTTAAAGTGCAAAAGGCTAGGTCCCACTGGCCGATGGACGCAAAACATATGCAAAAAGGACACAGTGGATGAGCAAAATTTCGGAGGTGGCTCCATCCGTTGTCATTCCCTCCCAAAAGTGTTGAAATTTTGCATGAACAGAATGGAAAAGAATGGAAAAGAACAAACGTGGGTAGTATGTAGCGGGGATGTTAAATGGATGTTCATAGGATGCCTAGAGGATGACAGCAGATGGAAGTGGATGACACATCTGAAGGGCTTCCAGGGAGAATTGCGAAGTGGATGCATAGCGGATGATGCGGACTCATCCTCGGACCCACACAGCTTTTGGACGTCTCCTTCTTCTTGTGTGTAAAAGGTGAAACAGTCTGAACAGGTTTTGGTTCTGGTGATGAATGATCGCAGCTACCATAAAGACTGTGTCATGATCCATGGTGGAGAACAATGGATGATGTGGAAGACCAAGACCAAGGGTGAAGAGATCTGTACACCATGGCTGCTGGACTCATACTGAGATCCAGATGATTTTCCTCCCCTTTTTGATAGGAAATATTGGTAGTCCGCTAGGTGTCCTTCTACATACTCTAGACATACTGCAGACATCCTAAATAAATGAGATCCATCCCAGATACAAACGTTTTGTCCGTTTTAATCCTTTATATACGAGATGCATATGCTTACATCCTTTCTATTTCCATGCTACTAACGCTGTGTGGACATTCCGTGTACCTTTCATTTCCTCCCTCTTTCCATTTTCAGCTGCAGCGGATGTGAGTTGAGGGGATGGCCAGAGGATGCAGATAGGATACAGCGGACGTTTAACGGATGGTAATGGACAAAGAATGTGTATTGCCCGTATATGTTGCAGACATACATCCTACGTGGCGGAAAGTTCATCTGCTCAAAAAGTTTTGTGCAGCTCAAAACTTCTTGCACGGATGAAATCTCAGTGGATGGATGCTCAAAGGATAGAGCGTATGAAACACATATGCAGTAAGTACACAACATATGCATAGCGTTTTCCAATGGACGGCAAGCTTTTTTTAGCATTTTACATCCTCTCTGCATCTGTTGGTGCAGTGGTACAGGGGCTTAACCATTCTGCATCAAAAATATGAAACAAAATTGTCTGGTTTAAAGGCTGGAAAAGATTGGTGTATACATTATCCTAATTCCTCTCATAAGCAAAGCTTTATTTAAGAGCTTTCAAAGAATATATTAAGAACTGAAAAGAAAAAGAAAGTTCATTAGTTTCAAAAAAAAAAGGCAGAGAGCATGAGATCAGAAAGCTATTATAAAATGAATAATGGGGAGGACAAGAGAATTTTAAAAAAAGGATTTATTTTGTGGGCTCCTTGGTGCATTCTAAGCTTGGCTGTTTTCTTGCAGATATTCATTACCCAACAAGTAATATCTAGTTAACATAAGCAGCATTGATGTTACCTCGGTGGTTAATGAAATGTCTTAAAGAAAACAACTAAAAGTTCAGAGAGCACCAAGGATGTCACTGTTCAATCCCAAGCTACAAATATTCTCTTCTAAATATTTATTTTGTTCACTATTGTAAACCCTTTGTGTATACCATGTCAAGATGTGAAATATACCAAGGCCAATTTAATACATCGAAATTACAATTCTGACAAAACTTTTACAAAGAAAAAGAAGTTATCCAAAGACTGTTAAAAGATGTTCAAATAGAGAAGTGAGTGATACAAAGCTGAATACTGTTTCTTCACATGTCTAGCCTTTGATTGATTGTGTGCCTTTGAGTTGGCATAAACAATTAGTAATCTCATACACTTTCTCCAGGATGATCTGTCCCTAAAATGTCAGTTCTAAAGCTGGTTGTTGTACCTGTTGTCATCAGTTTTGTCTTTTTTTGTATAGCCCCATTTTTTCTGCCTTAAAATTAGCAGTAAACATATTGAAAGATATTCTATCTAATAGGATTTAACAGATTTTACAGATTAACCTTGTAGGTCATCTAGTCCAACCCCCATCCAAGTAGGCAACTTTACACCATTTTTGACAAATGTCAGTCCACTCTTCTTGAAAACCTCCACTATTGAAGCTCCCACAACTTTATAACAAGCTGTGCCATTGGCTGATTGTTCTCACTGTCAGAAAATTTCTCCTTATTTCTAGGTTGAATCTCTCCTTGATCAATTTCTTGTCTCCCCTGGTCCTTCTCTTCACTAGACTAGCCATGCCCAGCTCCTGCAACCATTCATCATATGTTTCAGGCTCTAGTTCCCTAATCATCTTTGCTGCTTTTTTCTGCACTTTTTCTAGAGTCTCAACATCTTTTTTAGTGTGGTGACCAACACTGGATTCAGTTTTCTAGGTGTGGTCTTACTAAGGCTTTATAGAATGGTATTAAGATCAACCACTGCTACTACTACCGGTAATAATAAAACAGCCACCAAGAAATATACAACAAACTAGCAATGATAGCTATTCAATTGCTATGATTAGTCTATATTAAAAGGAGTAATGTCATGCAAGAAATGCTTTTCTCTGTGATATATGAATGCAAAAGTTGGAGTTTGAAGAAGCAGGATCAGAAGAGTAATGATATTTTTGAATTTTGGCAAGAGCTCAGTCACTTTCCCAGGATGTAGGTGCCTTGGTATTAAACTGGCTATTTGCCAGTTAATTCCTTGTAAAAAAACTAGCATGTGAAATTGATATTGGCCATATAGAACCAAACAGCCATTTTTGCTTATCCAATTATTGTGATTCCCTAATTATTATCTAACATTACTGGGTACCAGAAAATCAAATGGACATCTCCAGAGATATGTGGTAATAGAAAGAGTGGTATGTAGTCACACAAGGCTTCAATGAATGGGTCTGTTTCCAAAGATCCCAGAGTCCAAGATGGGTACAAGGAGGGTTAAAGTTAACTTGTCAAATCAAAGAAAGCTTGTCTGCCACCATGGATGCTTGGCAGCTATAAAATTTAACAACACAGACTGGCTCCCTGAGTACCACAAGATCAGAAGATAATAAATTGGAGACAAACAGATGTTTAGTTGTCATTTTTCTTAGATGCCTATTTGCTTCTGACCTTGTTTCCAAGCATTTGCATGAGGAGGAATTAAAAACTATCTCTTCCCGGTACCCATGATCATGGCATGCAGCAGACTCTCTTTCCACACTCACAGTTCTAGTCCATAAAATAGCTATGATTTTTTTTTCAATTGGTTCTGTACATTCAGAGCAGCCCTGTGTGGTCATTTTATGAGGATCTTTGAAGGCTAAAAAGGAAGAGCAAATTGAAGGGAGCTTCTTTTTTTTAAGAGCAGGGGAATATTTGCTATTTTTCACTCTTTTCACTCTTGCTTTTCAGCTCTGTGCTGAAAAACAAATTCTCCCCCCCACCCCAACAAAATGGCTTCAGTGCTTAATACTGGATAGGGCTAGGAGGGAAATATCAACTGTTTGAGGTAGACCAGGTTAGGACATGAATACCACAAGAAATACTAGAACTCTACTTTTTTGATATTCAGAGGGTCCTGAGAAGGCCTGTTGTAATTCTGATTATAAAGCAAGTGGACATAAGTTGAGGACTATCTGTAGGCTATAATATCAGCATCCCCACAGAGTTTCTCTTTCATTCCTTCTTATGCTCAAAATAGTCAAAGTAGGCAGGGGTAGGATCCGACCTCTGAAACTATCAGTGCAGTGATTTATGTTTTGCACATGCATGTGCAAACAACACAGTTTCACTGTGCGTGCATGTGAAAGATCATCAGCATTATTTTCCTGCTTTTTCAAACTCAGTTGTGCCACGCAAAGCAGCTGAGGTTGAAAAAGAAGGAAATAAAGGACAGGTAAGAGCCCGGGTGGGCAGATGGGCCAAACAGCAGCAGACACAGAAACAGTTCTGTGTCTGCTGCTCTTCAGAGCTACTGGTTCTACAGAGCCGGACAGAATCACCCACTCCTGAAGGTAGGTGAATCTTGAGTTTGTTTTTCACCCGTTCCTGTTTTCCTGGACTAAAGTCATATTTTACTAAGAGTTGACAAATTTTCATTAAGACCACCTCCTTTACAGGGAGAGGTTCTCCTTTCACAGGGAGAGATCAGTCCCTCGATTGTAATCATCTTGTTTGGATAACATAGTAAGTCAATGAAAATCTATGAGATAGAGTTTATCTATCTATCTATCTATCTATCTATCTATCTATCTATCTATCTAT
>BLBF01000042.1:14676016-14687853 GCA_015471245.1 Laticauda colubrina | reverse complement strand
TATCTATCTATCTATCTATCTATCTATCTATCTATCTATCTATCTATCTATCTATCTGGTTTTTGTTTACTTACTTACTTATATAACCACTCTTCTCATCAAGATGACTCTGGCCAGCATGAAGAGATTAAAACTAAAGATACAACAATACAATTTATAAAACATAAATTGTTTTATAGTTAATCCCAGGATGGAAAAAGGAATTCTACTTCATCACTAATACAGCAATTAAACAACCAACTCAATCTGAATTTCTCAATCTCCTAACCCAAATACAGGTGGGAATACCCAGCTCTTTGATGCTTTGTGAAAGGCAATTCAGAATTCCAGAGAAAAGCTTCTCCATGGGGCAAGCATTAAGAAGGCAGAGATGTGGCAAATTAGGATGTGCTGAAAGAGTTGTAGAGATTTCCCTCTTGCATAATGTTAAAGTTAGAGTGGTCTATCTCTGGTGAACCATTGGTGAGGGATTAAGGGCAGATATATGGAAATATTTATAAGATTATGAGACTTTGGGAAAGAATGCAGAAAAGAGCAATAAAGATGGTTAGGGGGCTGCAAGCTAAACATATGAAGAAGTGTTGAAGAATTGGGTATGTCTATTCTAGTGAAAAGAAGGGCTAGGAGTGACATGATAGCAGTGTTCCAATATTTGAGGGGCTGCCACATTTTACAAAACATCTGAAGACAAGAAACAATGGATGGAAACTAATCAAGAAGAAAAGCAACCTAGAACGAAGGAGAAATGCCCTAACAGCGAAAACAATTAACTAGTAGAATGGCTTGCCTTCAGAAGTTGTGGGGACTCCATCACTGGTGATGGGGGGTTAGGAAGAGACTGGAATGGTATAAGGTCTCCTGCTTAAGTAGGGGTTTGGACTAGAAGACTTCCAAGGTCATTTCCAATTATGTTATTCTTACGTATACTCAATGTATATGGGGAAGAATACAATGTTGGGGAAGACTGCTACAAACATTGCTTTTTCCAGGAATCTGTTGTCATCCTATGATGACTTTTGGTGAAGAATTTTTTTAAAAAAGTATCCATGTATACTTTTTAAAACTGTGTGGGAGTGAGATTCTAAATACTGATTAATTGCTCTAGTGTGAATAAATTGTATTCAACACATAAAGCTTGGAACTTTAAGATTAGTTGTGCAATGCTAATCATGAGACAACAAAAAAACAACCCAACCCTGACCTTCCTCAAATTAAACCTTTCAGGCATCCTAGCCTCATAGAAGCTAGGAAAGTATATGGTTGACTAGACTGACCACCCCACATTTCAAGGAGAGCTCACATGATTGGCAGAACCAGGTGAACAGCTTAAAGAATTCTTAAGCATGGGGATGTCTAAATCAGACATAGCTGGGTCTCAGGTAGACTAACTGTTGTTCTATTCAATTGTGCTACCTTTTCTTTATGTCGTAGAGTAGCATACTATACTCCATGATTCAGTCTCTAAATACCCACTGTAGTGTATGACTGTAGTGTATGACTAAGATGCTATGGAAAGTCTCAATCATCCAAATCATTATTGTCCCAAAGATGCTGTTTCTTTAAAAAAAAAACAAATTTTATTGATTTTGCAATTAAAAAAAAGACACAACAACATAATAACACGTACATAATTGAAGGGTAGGGGGAAAAAAAGGAAAAAAGGGGATGGAAAAAGAGGACCAGAAAAACAAAAAACAAAAAAAGAAAATACAGAAAAGAGATTTGTTAAAAATATTCTTACTTTCGACAATTTGTGAGATCTTTTCTTCCTTTGGTTTTACTATCTCTAAACACTTTATCTTTACAAGAATTTATACATCACTCATATAAATTAACTTATTCTTCCTGGACAGATTAACATTAGCTCTAAAAAACAAAGAAACTTCAATATATTATAATAGCTGGAATTATTGGTATAAGTGGTTAGAACAAAGATGAATTTTATAATATAGGATAGAAAGAAAGATGCTGTTTCAATAGGCAACTGGAGTTCCTTTATTTTGCTTGAAGATGTTTCTCTTCTCGCTCAAGAAGCTTCTTCAGTTCTTTTTCAGTCAGAACGGAAGAAGCTTCTTGGATGAGAAGTGAAGGATCTTCAAGCAAAACAAAGAAAGTCCTGTTGCCTTTTGAAAAAGCACATTTGGGACATAGACTAAGAGGTGGATTTCTGTGAGCAATCCAGATTTATAAACCACCAGCACAGCTTGCTTTGAAACTAGAAATTTGAAACAACTCCAACTAGAATTCATGAGAAAGCTGTCCCCACCCAAACCTTATGTTCTTCCCATACTACTATTTTTTTTATTTTTTGCACTCTCCCCCAAGTATATTGCCATTTGATATTAGAAATATATCAGTGAATATGTACGAGTGTTACAGAGCCTGCAATTTTGCACACTAGTGAAGCTCATTCTAAGACAATTATGTTTTTTAGCTTGTCCTTAATTGTGAGATGGGAGGAATGCTTCAGCTTTTAAATTTATTAAAGACAAGCTGTTGTAGAGTAACTAAGTAAAACAAATAGAAGACTGAATACTGTTTTCAAGAGTGGGAAATGGAGTGGGGAATGTTTGGCAAGATTTTTTTCTTTGTAAGATAGCAGTTTCCAATTTCTTCTCCCAAATGTTGGAAGGTATGTCTGTTAATCTTTTCCATTCAGAAACTGATAGCCCTTGTATTGTTGGAAAGCTCCCAGCTTGTCAGGAATGAATGATCAAGCATGGAGCTAGTCTGGAGTCATTGCACAACTGCCCAAAGGCTAGGGCAGACTCCTTTTAAGTTTCTTGGAACCTTATCTAATTGTTTCCAGGAGTAGGTTGCCAGACTGGGGAGATTCTTGTATTACAGACATAACATAATAAAGTAGTTTGTTTGAACTTTGCACATGAGTCTAATTGTTCACACTTGAAATATAGAGTAACATAGACTGCACGCAAACATTTGAATTCTGAAAAATAATAGGAATGATGGTTTTATTTCAAGTGGTGAAATAATACTTACAATGGACTACAGTCAGTATAAATTGCCAGGGCTTGCTTGTGGATGTGAATGTACTAACTGGATGCTTGGTGAATTATTTGAAGATATAATGACAATGATCCTTCCTTCCTCCCTCCCTCTCTCCCTCCCTTCCTTCCTTCCTCTGAAAATTCTTCAATCAATTATGTTGAAGCAGTGATGTAAAAATTGAGAAAGTCTGGTGCATTAAGCAAAAGCAAAGCTAGTAGGTTAGAGAGAAACCTAGAAAAGGTTAAGACCTAGAAAATAATTTTTACTTTTTTGTCACAAGCAGCAAATGGTGGAATACTAGCTGCCATTACTGAAAGCATCAGCATTCTGTACTGCTTTCTGCTGCTTTGGTTATCCTTGGGGTTGACACAAAATACTGTGTGTTACACAATACCTTGACCTCCTCACCCTTTCCCTTAATGAGAATGATGCCACTTTCAAATCAAATGCAGATGGGAGAAGTCTTGGCTAGTTTTCTCTCCTTGAACTTCAAACCAATAACATCACAAGACAAAAATAATTCTTGAACAAATATCAAGGTTATTTTTATGAATTTGGAAATCCATTTGAAAGTCTATTTATAATGCTATTGTAAAAGAAAATGTAAAATTTACTGTATAAATAGTACTATAGGAAATGTCAGAAAATTGTTCCAGGATATTCTTCTTATGTATCAAAACAAGTGAGATGGAATTTTAAACCACAATAGTAAGCTAGAGTAAATGGGTTATAGACTAGTGATGGGTATGATTAAAATCTAATCCATATAATTTGTTGAGGAACTTTGGGCTACATATTCTCAATCAAATATATTTTACAACATTATCATTCAGATGAAATAAGAACAATACCCCAAGAATATATTAATCAATTATTTGGATAAAGAAGAAATAAAAATACCCCTATTATTCACTCTTTATTTTTTTTTCTGATTCTATTTCTTATTCTTCTAGATCTTTTTCATGTTGATGCATTTTTCTGGGTTTACTTAATTTGATATGCAAATACTTCACTACAACTAGAAGCTTAACTAAGAATTCTGCCAAGACAAAAGACTGACCATGTTGCCCAGCTATTCATCCATACTGCAAGTCTGAAGTTTTCCAGAAATGCTCCTACTTTTCAGTGTTGATTTGGATATTTAGAATTGCCATAGTTGGAGCAATGAAATTAATTTCTTCATTATTAGGATTAGGTATACATATTTAAATAAACATGAAAGAATGAAGCTTTTGATGCACAACCAAACTATCCAGTACGATTGGAATTGGATAGTTCACATGGTTAATAATAAAAAAAGACTTTGCAAATAACTGTGAGCTGTGGAATTCTGTATATTAATAAAGGGGAATATTTGCAGTTCAGAGTTGACAGGAGGGGTCCTTGGTGCTCTCTGAGCTTGCTTGTTTTCTTACAGACATTTAATTACCCTAACTAAGTACATCATCACTAGTGCTGATGATGTTGCCTAGTTTGAGTAATGAAACATCTTCAAGAAAACAAGCAAGCTCAGAGAGCACCAAGGACCCCTCAGTTTTGTATGTATTCTTTTCTACCTCCCCCAATCCCTGAGGGGCCCGGGACAGCATTGTCTTCAGCCTCTGGCATGCCTTCCTTGTTGGACAGTCCCAGTTCCAACTCCTCCTCCTCTTCCTCCTAACTGAACTCTGAGGGGTCTATGACACCAGTCTTCAACTTGCCAAAAATTTTACTTCAATAGAATTGGCCAAGCCACAGCAAGAGCAGCTACAATAGTTTGTTCTACCAGAACAATGTCCATATCACTTTTGTATTGTGGCATTTGTTGGGTTATTGTATTGTGTTTTTATTATTGCTGCTGGCTACCCAGAGTTATCTTTCATGACATATTTTCATGACATTCAAGTCAACCTCTTTCTCCTTTTAGCCACTAGCAACAGCACTCAGACTTATATACCACCCCATAATGCTTTACAGCAATCGCTGGATGCTTTATAGCATAAGCTCATTTGACTGACTTCAGAAGGATGGAAGGCTGAGCTGGTCAGGATTGAACTCCTGGCTGTGTGCAGAGTTTGCCTTCAATACTGCACTCTAACCACTGCACCACAAGGACTGCTGTTATGTTGTTTCTTTTATGTAGCATCTATTTATAATGGCAAAGAGCCTTGAAAGTAATTTCTGACTATTGTATATTGTTTCCAAATAGCCTAAATTTCTTCAATAGTCAAATACTCCAGTTCTCATTGGTTTTCTCTAGCCAGTCTTCAAAGTCCCCTCTTATTATATGTTTATTTTCCAATCAGAAAAACTTTTCCTCTTTCCCATTGAGCAAAGCTGTCGGTGTTCCTAATCTTCTCCTTGATTCAGAGAAGAGTTCTGAAAAGACAATATCAATTTTTGCTGTAGCCATTGGCTCCACTGTTGCAGAGGAATCTTTAGTTCACCATTGCTTCTCCAAGAAGTCCCCTGTTTTGGGGAGCTTTGAACAAAAAGGGTGATACATTGCAAAGTTAATGCAAAACCAAGAAAAAATCACTTTTTTTAAAAAAGCGGGATAATCACACACTCTATCCATTGAGCATCCGTCCACTGCGATTTCATCCGCGCAAGAAGTTTTGAGCTGCACAAAACTTTGTGAACGGATGAACTTTCCACTGTGTACGATGTACATCCATGACTTATAAAGGCAACAAATGTTCTATGTCCATTACCATCCGTTAAACATCCTCTGTATCCTCTCTGCATCCTCTGGCCATCCCCTCAACTCACATCTGCTGCAGCTGAAAACAGAAAGACGGAGGAAACAAAAGGTACATGGAACGTCTACACAGCGTTAGTAGCACGGAAATAAAAAGGATGTAAGCATATGCATCTCGTATATAAAGTATTCAAAATGGACACAACGTTTCTATCTGGGATGTATCTCGTATATTTAGGTTGTCTGGAGTATGTGTAGAGTATGTAGAAGGACACCTAGAGGACAACCGATATTTTCTATAAAAAGGGGGAGAAAATCATCTGAATCGCTGGGATGGTGGATCATACAGTCCCACTATGCTTGCATTGGAGGTTTATCTAACCCACAACTTTCCTTATCTATCCCACAAGCATGCAAAGACTTAACCATTTTTTCAAAGTTTTCACCAACACTTTACTAAGTAAAAAAAAATGAACCAAGTGTTTAAAGCAAAGATAACCTTTATTAACTTTCTTAGGTAAACTTTATGACTTTATTAAAAAAGCAAAATGAACCAAGTAAAGTGTCTTCAGCAAAGATAAACTTAAGAAGTAAACAACTCAGTCTCTGACACTATTCTCCATCACTCTGAGTCATGTCCATGGTCTCAGCTATTAAGTGGGCAGGGACTGTGGAGGTGGCTGTGGCTTGAGTGCTGGTCTGAGGCATCATTGGGGTGCTTGGCCCCGAGGGTACAACAGGGGATGGTGTGTTCAGGAAGCTTTCTGAGAGCTGACTCAGTCCCATGAGGTTGAGAGGCCCTTCATCAAGGACTTGAGATGTCAGGCCCAATACTGATGACAGATTGTCTGTTCATGGGCTTGGCTGTGGGGTGGAGAAAGGAGGAGTGTAGTGGGGCTGTCTGGTCTGCATCTGGGTGAGGAGTGGCGTCTGTGGCATGCGATGAACCTGGGCCTGGACTGGGAAGGTCTGTTTTTGCTGTGGGAAGTCCTGGTAGTCATAGCCTTGGTAGGTGAGGGGTTGTTGAAAGCCGTGGAAGGGCTGTGACATCACCTGGGGTGGAGAAGCAGACCTGGACTGGGTCAGAGCAGGTTCAGCTGGGCCTTGAGGGTTGTGCAGAAGTGCTGTGATCTTCTGCTTCATCACCTGGTACTGGGCCTCGGGCAGGTCCCACAGGGTCTGGCTCACGTAGGTGATGAAGGGCTTCCAGTCTGAGGATGATATGTTGCAGTGGACCAGCTGAGAGAGAAGTTCTATGCTAGTCTTCATTGTGTCCCTGATCTCCAACAGCACACTGTGGTCCTGGCTCTCCACACTGCCTCTCTGCCTGCATCCTCTGGAGCTGGGGGTGGGGGTGGGTTGGCCTCTAGTGGCTGCTGCTTCTTCCTAGATTTGTGACAGCATGGCGTCATCCTCCACGGGATCCTCCAAGTCCGCCGGCATAGGGAGTGCAGCTGTCAGGGGGGTCTCTGCTGTGGGACCTTCTGAAGACACCTGCCTGGATAGGGTAGCTGGCTCCTGGCTGGAAGAGGACTGACTGTCTGTGGGCTGTCTGAGGGAGAGGGGTCTCAGAGGGGCTGCTCCTCTCACCCTCCAGGAAACTGCTCATGGCCATGATGTAAGTCTCCCAGTCAGTGAGCTTGACAGCAGCCTGCCCAGATTTCTTGAGGTGTAGCTTGCTATACCAGGTGTGCATGTGCTTCCACCATCCAAGGAGTAATTCTGCAGTGTACCTCAGTCTCTCTGCCATGTCTCTCCAAGCTGCCTGCTTGTTCTTGGTATCCCGATACAGTCTGTGGCCCTTTCTCCAGAGGTACTCGTTCTTCCTCAGCCATTCCAGCACCTCACCCTCATGCTCCTTGGAAACAGTGTACTGTTTCCACTCTCCCTTCTCCTTCCCTTGCCTCTTCCTCCTTCTGGCAGGGGCTTCAGCAGGGCCTTCAGGGCCTTGAGCAGCAGGGCCTTCAGGGCCTTGAGCAGCAGGGCCTTGAGCAGCAGGGCTTTGAGGGCCTTGGGGCTGGTCCACCACAGTAGCAGCAGCAGCTTCAGAGTCAGTGCCAGGGGGTGGGATGCTGGTTCTGGCCTTCTTCACCTTGCCAGGGCTTGAACGAGTAGGCACGGGCTTCCTCTTTTTGCCTGACTGATGAACCATGGTGTTCCTGCAAGTTGTATGTGGCAGCATGCCTTTCCCCTGTATGCTGACTGCGTGCGTGCTGCATCATTTTATATCCACGGAGCTGATGCAATTCATACTCCCCGCATGCGCAGTGAACACTTTGCATCCGATATACATCCGCGCGGCATCCCCTTTGTTTCCTATAGGCGTCCATGATGCATCCGCTTCATTCACTATGCATCCACCCCTTCTGCTATGCGTCCGCTTTGAAATTCTCCCCCGGAACCCCTTCGGAGTTGTCATCCGCTTCCATCCGCTTTCATCCGCTAGGCCTCCGATGAACATCCATTTAACATCCCCGCTACACACTACCCATGTTCATTCTTTTCCGTTCTTTTCCATTCTGTTTATGCAAATTTTTGCCACTTTTTGGAGCGGATGACAATGGATGGAGCCACCCCCGAAATTTAGCTTGTCCACTGTGTCCTTTGTGCATACGTTTTGCATCCATCGGCCAGTGGGAATGGGCCTTTAGGGAAAGTTGTAGATGAAAATGAATGTGGATTTTTGGGCAGCTTTTAAAAATGTTCGAAGCCATGGATGTATGGCTTATTAAAACAAACTAGACAGTGTGGCTTAGATCACAATAACATTTAACATTTCAGAAGCATTTCTAATTTTTGTTTTCCAAATCACTCTTCTCTCTGAAAAAAGATCCACAGACAACAAAAACCCTGGTACATCTGTGGTTTTATATGTAAAATGCTCTCTTTCAATCTCCATGATCTGAAATTTATTTTATTTTTTATTTTATTTATTTAGTTTGATTTGTCAATCACTTACAAGATAATAGGTATAAGTATATACATAGTTATGAATACATGAAACAGATACATATAAGAAAAATAAAAGAAACAATAGGACATGGATGGTAGGCACATTAGTGCGCTTATGCACGCCCCCTACAGACCTCTTAAGAAAGGGGTGAGGTCAATAGTAGACAGTCTAAGGTTGAAGTTTTTGAGGTTTGGGGAAGAAACCCCAGAGCCAGGTAGAGTATTCCAGACGTTGACCACTCTGTTGCTGAAGTTGTATTTCCTGCAATCAAGTTTGGTGTGGTTAACCTTGAGTTTGTATCTATTGTGTGCTCTTGTATTGTTATGGTTGAAGCTGAAGTATTCATTGACAGGTAGGACAATGCAATGTATGATTTTATATACAATATTTAGATCGGACCGAAGGCAGCATAGTTCTAGATTTTCTAGAATTTCTAGAATTTCAAGTCTGGTGGCCTAAGGTATTCTGCAACGAGTAGATGAGTGTAGAACTCTTCTTGTGAAATATTTTTGGACTTTCCCTTTCTGCTAGTCACCCTGAAATAAAGAGAAGATGAAGAGAAAATGGAGAGAAACAACCTAGAATAAAGGAAAAAATTTCTGACAGTGAGAAACAATTAACCATGTTTGTCTCCTGCAGTTGAGGGTGCTCGATCACTGGAGGTTGTTAAGAGGAGATTGGGCAATCATTTGTCTGAAATGCTATAGGGTCTTCTGCTTGTGCAGGGAGTTGGACTAGATGACCAACTCTGTTATAATTCTGTTATTCTATTCTGATCTGATTCAAGGTAAGATAACTGCCATCTTTCTGTTTCCTCATCAAACTGCAGGATTTACTGTCACAGGATATAGTGATAGCCACAAACTCGGTAGCTTTAGACTATTTTAGGTCTGTCAGAAGTGGCTGAAGGTAATGAATGGGACCAGAAATTGTCATCTGACTCCTGCATGAGCTAACACCATGCAGAAGAGATGAGATTCTCCGAGGTTCCCATCACATCATCTGCCCGTTTGTTTCCCCCTTTCTTCAACATCCATAGCAAATCACTATTAATGTTTTGTTGTGCCATCTTCAAGTAAACATAATAAAGCAAATAGCAACCCTAATTGCATCAGGAAATGAAGAGAGAAATGATTAGAGCCAATCCAATTGCTGACTACAGAGCCCCAGGGAAGCTCATAAATAATCCTTAACCTTTATGCCGAACAGAAAATTATTGCATCCCATATCTGAGGCAAACAGGCAAAGCTGAAGGATAAAAGTAAAGTTTTATTGCTCCCCTTTAGCTGCATAGATCGAGGAAGACTACAGTTCTCTATGGTTTTCTTTTCCCTCTATTTATATTCTGCTCTTTAAGATGATATTTTTTCCAAAATTGCAAACAATGTTTCTTGAATAATTCCTCGGAACAATAGATACTGTAAGGTATGTATCGCAAATTTTAAAAGTTCAGGGCAAATCCACAACTTCCTTACACATCTTTTCCTCTTTGTGTCATTGAACTGTGAAAATGTGAACACTGAACAAAGGTCACATAAAACAATAAAAGAAGAACAGAGAAGTAAGAAAAGAAAAGATAACCCTATGCTACCTGAAGGAAGATTGTATGTATGTACAACTCCATGACAAATAATAATATCTAACCATTCAACAGTTAGGGATGGGGGCAAAACATAAAAGATGACCTTAGAACTATGTGATTGACCCCTCAATTTGTCATACATGGTAATGACATCAACATATGTGTAACATAAGATAATTTTTATTTGATTTGTGAATTGTTTACAAAATTATAAGTATAAGTATATACATAGTTATGAATACATGAAATGGGTACATATAAGAAAAATAAAAGAAACAATAGGGCATGGACGGTAGGCACATTGGGGTGCTTATGCACGCCCCCTACAGACCTCTTAGGAAAGGGGTGAGGTCAATAGTAGACAGTCTAAGGTTAAAGTTTTAGGGTTTGGTCTTATTTCCTGCAATCAAGTTTGGTGTGGTTAACCTTGAGTTTGTATCTATTGTTTGCTCCTATGTTGTTATAGTTGAAGCTGAAGTATTCATTAACAGGTAAGTCATTGCAATGTAGGTTTTTATATCCCATACTTAGATCGGACCGAAGGCAGCATAGTTCTAGATTTTCTAAGTCTAGAATTTCATGTCTGGTGGCCTAAGGTTTTCTGCAACAAGGAGATGAGTGTAGAACTCTTCTTGTGAAATATTTTTGGACTTTCTCAACTGTGCTAACATCAGATACGTAATGTGGGTTCCAGACTAATGAACTATATTCAAGTATTGATCTAGCAAATGTTTTGTATGCTCTAGTTAGTAGTGTGATATTACCAGAGAAAAAGCTACGTAGGATTAGGTTAACAACTCTTCATGCCTTTTTGGCTATGTAGTTACAGTTTGCTCTAGCACTTAGAACATTTGAGATGAGTATTCCAAGGTCCTTTACAGTGCTTGGATCAAAAAAAAAAAGGTTGATTTGGAGGTTTTTGTGGAGGAAGACATGTATTCTACACATAGAACTCAATCATTTTTTTTCTAAAGCTTAATTTATTGATGAGAAAGGGGAACAAGGAGATGTAACTTGTATCCCAAGTGTCCTCTTCAACTGCTTAGTGAAGTAGATAATATGTTTGGTTGCCGATTTTACTTGACCATACAATTTCTGCTGATGGGTGCATTTTTTTAATTTAGTTTAAATTTAATTGAAAACTGTATCATAAAGTTTAGCAAACTCTGCTTCTTTTCAAACTGTCTTGTTACTTTATAGGTTGATTTTTCCTCCTACCTAGTTACCAATGTGCATAAGAGCATATGTATATTGATTAAAATTCCAAGTAAAAAATGAATCTTTGGGAGATTGCCCAACTGTGCCTAGGTTCATTTTTGCATTTTGTTCTAATCAAAGCTACTGTGGCACAGATATGAGTCTACTTCTTTTATGAGGAATGTGGTTCTGTGAGATCTAAGAATGAATGTCTCAACCAGGATGAAAAGAAATGTTTAGCTTAACTCAAAGATATCCTTTTACAGTCTTGAGTTGTTAATTTGGATCCCCAAATTAAAGTCCATGCTGGAGTAGAGAAGGAATGAATAGTTAAGCCCAGGATCTGCTGGTAGATGCTTCTCCTGATATTCTCTCTCTCTCTCTCTCTCTCTCTCTCTCTCTCTCTCTCTCTCTCT
>BLBF01000042.1:14646100-14671459 GCA_015471245.1 Laticauda colubrina | reverse complement strand
AGGGGTTGGGTCTTGCCGCCACTCCTCCCTTCTGAGGTTTAGGAGCCACTTGAGGACGTGGGGGGGAAAACTTGCTCCACCCATAATCTCCCCGCCATTTACTTCGGATTAAATCAATCTCCACTTCTTCTGCCAGCAAGTACCACATCTGCAAGTCATTGGGGTCTTTTCTAGCAGTGCATCTCTGGTACACATCTTCATTTAAACCATCTTTAAACAGTTCTGTCAGGGCTTCTTGGGGCCAGCTTCGGAAATAGCCGACTAAATTCTTGGGTGTAGTCAGCCACAGACCTCCGCCCCTGTTTTATGGCTTTCATCCTAATTCAGGCCTTGCGCTCTGCCAATGGGTCCTCAAACCTAGCCCGCAGTGCAGCCATGAATAGGTTTTCATTCAGCAGCTGAGGAGCATTATCATTATGCAAGGTCACCATCCCTCCAGAGCCCTGGTAACACACTTCACTTTGGCTGCTTCTGGGGGAAAATCCTCCCCATATTCTTCCATATGGCTCCAAACTTGAGCTAGGAAAAATCCCAAGGTTTTGGGATCCCCCCCGTATTTTACTTCTAATGGAGGCAGCCTAGGAGCTCTATGCCTTCTAGGAATCACATCTCCCACTGAAGGCCCCGGGGCTGCTGCTGGATTGGGTTGATTTATGGGAGAGGGAGTTGCTCTGCTTCTTCTGGCTGGGGCTACTTCCCCTCCCCTTTCATACCTTTGTGCAGCTTGAGGTTGTTCAAAGGTTTCATTAAGGAGTCTCCTGGCTTGATCCAGCAAGAGTTCCCTCTTTTCCTTCTCTTGTCAAGGCTCCTCTTTTCCACGCCGGCGAGTAGTTGTGACCCCGGGGGGGGTCCTCCTCCGGATCTTTCCAACCAACTCCCACCGACCATCTGGGCTTTACCACTGGATCCTCTTGCAAACTGAGCTCTGCTAGCGATTGGGCCTCCTGCACCAGCATAGAATCTTGCCCTCCAATGGCTCCCGGATCCTCTTGGTCACTATTTGAAGATGACATAATGTCCAGGCCCCCTCAGAAGAAAATTCGGTATTCTCTCTGGGTGGGCTGGTGGGGGTTTCAGAATAATGTCAGGTGGAGCTCCATTCAAAATCCAGGAAAGAAATACTTAGACTCTTTAGTTTAGGGAAAAGACATATTTTACTGAAAGTGAAGTGGTAGCAACCAAAGAATTCTGAATCTGAGAAATTAGGCGTGCAATTCACATATACAAAGTGATGGAAATGTTCCCACCCCCAATAGTTCAGATGACACTTCCAATTAGAAGTTGTGAATATGATCATGTGGGCATCTTCAGGTGATGATGAGGCCTCTGTCCATTGACCTTGGCATATTTTGATAACAGGTTGCAGTTGCACAGAGAAAAGAAAGCTAAGCAAAAAATAGAAACCTAACTCTATTGTATGCTTCCCCCCCCCCCCATTTACACAACAGAAGAATTTAAGATTTTAAGATGCAAAGCAATAGTAGAAGATCTTGAAGGCTGACAGGAAGCCTCAGCCATCTGCTGCCAGCCCTGGCAAGAAGGAGAGGGTCACCCTCCCACCTCTCGGCCCTGACTCTGCTTTTGCTTGGGCTTCTGCTGCCCAGGCTCGCTCTTCTGGTTCTGGGGCTTCTGCTGATGCTGCTTCTGGAGGTGGTGCTTCTGCTGATGCTGCTTCTGGTGGTGGTGCTTCTGCTGGTGCTTACTCTGCTGGCGCTGCTCCTGGTCCTGCTGGTGCTGCTGGTGCTCCTGGTCCTGCTCATGCTCCTGGTCCTGCTGGTGCTCCTGGTCCTGCTGGTCCTGGTGGTGCTCCTGGTCCTGGTCCTGCTCCTAGTCCTGCTGGTGCTGCTGGTGCTCCTGGTGCTCCTGGTCCTGCTCATGCTCCTGGTCCTGCTCATGCTCCCGGTCCTGCTGGTGCTCCTGGTCCTGCTGGTCCTGCTTTTGCTGCTACTGTTATTGTTGCTGCTGCTGGTGGTGGTGGTTGTGTGGAGGAGCAGCCCCTATAACCTCGAAGCACTTCTGATGAGGGCCCATATGGCCCTGCCAAGGGGAGGAAGAGGCAGACGCATGAACGGGAGAGGAGGCAATACACAATCGAAGAGGAACATGAGGAGGAGGTGCTGGAGTAGCTGAGGGAGAATGAATATCTTTGGTAGAAGGGACACAAGCTCTATCAAGACACCAAGAGGAAGCATGTTGCTTGGAGAGAGAAGGCAGAGAGCCTGGGATACAATTCGGAGGTGCTCCTCCGCTGGTGGAAGCACATGCACACCTGGTACAGGAAGCTGCACCTCAAGAAATCTGGCCAGGCCGCGGTCAAGCTGACGGACAGAGAGACCTATGTGAGGGCCAAGTGCAGCTTCTTGGAGGGTGAGATCCGCCACCAAGGAGCAGCCCCTCTCACAACCCTCTCTCTCAGGCAGCCTGCTGAGAGCCAGTCCTCTTCTGGGAAAGAGTCAGCTCCTGTGTCCAGGAAGGTATCTGTGGAGCGTGCCACGACGGAGACCCCCCCCAACAGCTGTACTACCCCTGGTGGAGTGCGTGGAGGACCCCCTGACACAGTGGGAGAAAGGAGACGGCACTTCCACCACTGCCCAACTCGCATCCACCCACCTCCACCCAGCTCCACCTCCACAGAAAGGCAGAGAGGCAGACCAGAGGGGCAGAGTCACACTGTCCTGCTGGAGATCGGGGACACCATCAGAAGCAGCGTAGATCTCCTCTCTCAGCTGGTACACACCAATGTCCCATCCTCCAACTGCAAGTCCTTCCTCACCTACGTCAACCAGACCCTCATGGATATGCCTGAGGTCCAGTACCAGGCAATGAAGGAGAGGATAACAGCTTTTCTGCACAACCCTCCAGGCCCAGCTGAACCGGCTCCAACCCAGTCCAGGTCTTCTCCTCCACCCCAGGTGATGTCACAGCCCTTCCAAAATTTTCCACAGGCCCTCACTTACCAAGGCTACGGCTACCAGGAGTTCCAGCAGCACAGGCAGCCCTTCCCAGTTCAGGCACAGGTTCATCGCACGCCACCGATGCCACCGATGCCACCAATGCCACAGATGCCACCCAAGCCACAGATGCCACCCACGCCACAGATGCCACCCATGCCACAGATGCCACCCATGCCACAGATGCCACCCACGCCTCATATCGCTCAGCTCCAGACAAGACAGCCCCACTACACTGCAATTTCCTCCACCCCACAGCCAAGCCCGGCCTCAGGACATCTGTCATCGGTCTTGGGACTGACACCCCATGTCATGGAGAAAGGGGCACTCAACATCACGGGAATGAGCCAGCTCTCTGAGAGCTTCCTCCACACATCATCCCTTGTTGGCCTCTCAGGGCCAGGCACCCCAATGGCGCCTCAGACAAGCACTCCAGCAGCAGCCACCTCCATAGCACCTGGACCCTTCACCCCTGAGACTATGGGCACGCCTCAGAGTGACAGAGAAGAGGGCCAGAGACTGGGTTGCTACCTGTTGACTTTATTTTTGCTTTGGACACTTGACTTGGGTCATATTTCTTTTACATTTTGTTATTAATAAAGATTATCTTTGCTTCACAGACTTGCTTCATTTATTTTTGTCAATAAAGTCTTGGTGGAAACTTTTAGAAATGGTTTAAGCCTTTGCATGCTTGTGCGATGGGTAAGGATAGCAGTGGGATGGGTTAGGATACCTTTGGTATGGGTAATAGCTGTGGGATAGATAAACCTCCAGTGCAAGCATAGTGGGACTGTATGGTCCACCCTCCCAGCTGCCACACATATGGCCCTTTATTATCAATAATAATGTAATCAATCATCCACACATGTCAACATAAACACAACTCTTTATTAAATGCCATGTTCATTGTAGGCCCACCCAACATACATGGCCCAATCTCATCAGTGTGATGAGACAGGCTGAAGGAAACATCCTTAATCATCTATCATCCTGTCTTGCCACTCCACTGATCCAGCTGGGGAATTGAACCAGTGTCACAGTAGGTTGCACTGCTTCTTCCTTTCACGTGAAGCTCTGTTGGGGCCTTGTACATCCTTAGTGTCTATCAGGTTTCACCCTTGCCTCCATTCCCCAGGCTCCATGTCCCCATTGCCTTGTGGGAGGTCCACGAGCCTGTTCTGCAAGACTGGGTAGCGGGTGTGCATGAGATTGTGCAGGATGCAGCAAGCTTTCACGATGTTCCTCATGGTCTCTGGGTGATGCTGCATGGTGGTGAGAAGTACCTGGAACCTGTTGGCCAGGATGCCAAAGGCGTTCTCCACCACCCGCCTTGCTCTGGACAGCCTCTAGTTGAAGATCCTCTCTTCACAGGTGAGGAGTCTTGAAGTGTAGGGCTTCATGAGGTGGGTTCTGAGGGAGAAGGCATCATCCCTCACGATGAAGTAGGGCACATCTTACGTGTCGTTGGGCAGGGGGTCTGGATCTGGGAAGCCCATGATGAGGTTGCCTTCCAGCCCCTCCTTGAGGTGACTGGCGTTGTATACCTGGGCATCTGAAACTGTCCTGTTGCCAGAAGCATCGATGTAAATAAACTTGTAGTCAGCATTGACCATGGCAAATAGAATGATGCTGAAGAAGCCCTTGTAGTTGAAATAAGTGGACCCCGACTTGGCTGGAGCTTTGCAGACCACGTGCTTCCCATCTATGGCTTCAACGGTGTGAGGGAAATTCCACTTCTGATACCACTGGTCTGCAACTTTCTTCCCTCCTGCTTCAGTGGAGGGGCACTGGAGGAGCTCCTTCAGGGATTCTTCGATGATGGCCTGCACCACTTCTCTGACCACAATGCTGATGGTGTTGTGTGGCACCCTCCAGCCATACTGCATGCTCCTGTAGGTGGTCCCTGAGGCGAGGTGGTGCAGAGTCAGTGCCACCTTGAGCCCAGGGTCCAGGCTGGGCTGGATGTTGGTGCTAGGCTTGGTCAACCTGGGTCTCAGCCGCTCCACAACTTCATCAAACATGGCTGGAGGCATTCTCATGAAGTTCTGGAATGCATGAGGGTCTTCGTTCCTCAGCTCCACCATCAGCTTGTTGTACAGTCCGTACTCTGCTCTTCTCCCGATCCATCTTCGGACCCAGACGCTTCTTGGTCGCCTCCTTTTCTTCCCGTAGAACAGTTGAAAGATCCTGTAGATGGCTTCGCACTGTTGTAGAATGATGGTGGCTACCAAAAGGACTGTGTTATGATCCATGGTGGACATGACTGGGTGTTGTGGAAGAACAAGAGCCAGATGAAGGCTGCAGAGGTCTGCACAGCAGGGCTGCTGGACTGAAAGTGAGATCCAGGTTAGTTACTCCCCCTTTTTATAGGCAATATAGGTTTTCCACTAGGTGTCCTTTTGCATCCTCTAGGCATCCTCTAGACATCCTTAATATTCGAGATAGGTCCCCTCTGCGAACGTTTTTTCCATTTTAAATGCTTTCTTTGCGAGCTGCATCCGCTTTCATCCTTTCTGCGTTTGTGTTACTAACACTGTACGTCCGTTCCGTGTCCGTTTCGCTTCCTCCCTGTGTCCATTTTCCGCTGGAGCGGATGTGAATTGTGTGGATGCGCAGTGGATGCCTAGTGGATATCGCGGGCACGTAATGGATGATGACGGATGTAGAACAGGTGTTCCCCATATGCGTTGCAGATGCAGAATGGATGCGTTGGATACATTTTCCGCTCAAAAAGTTTTGAGCAGCTCAAAACCTTTTGAGTGGATGGAACCTCAGTCAATGGATGCTGGATGGATAGAGAGGATGAAAAATGGAGGCAGTGGGTACAGAATGGATGAATCACGTTAACCAACGGATGGCACGTGTTTCTCTCCATTTTACATCCTCTTTCCATCCATTGGTGCAGTGTGGCATGGGCTTTAAAGGGGTGTTCATAGGAAGCCTAGAGGATGTATATAGAATGCAAACCATTCACTGCTCATCCTTTCTATTTCCGTGCTACTAACACTGTGTATACGTTCTGTGTACCTTTTGTTTCCTCCCTCTTTCCATTTTCAGCTGCAGTGGATGTGAATTGCGAGGATGCCCAGAAGATGCAGAGAGGATACAGCAGACGTTTAACAGATGATAAATGGACATAGAACGTTTGTTGCTCGTATGTCACAGATTTACCTCGTACACAGCGGAAAGTTCATCCACTCAAAAAGTTTTGTGCAGCTCAAAAGTTCTTGAGCAGATGAAATCTCAGTGGACGGATGCTCAAAGGATAGAGTGTATGAAACACGTATGCAGTGAGTACACAACGGATACATAGCGTTTTCCAATAGATGGGAAGCTTTTTAAAACATTTTACATCCTCTTTGCATCCGTTGGTGCAGTGTGACATGGGCTTTAGGAGTGATATTCAGGGTGGAACCTAAAATAAAGGATAGTTTCACTATCCTTTCACTATCCTTCAAATCACTGCTTCCTTGTCCTTGTGCATTGTGATAGGTAAAGTCAAGAAATATGAGTCACTAGGAATCTTGAAATGCATGATACAGAGTCTTGTATAACAGACCTCTGCAAACTGTCAAAGTCCATGCCTATTTCATGTGATATCTAAGACAATATAAATTTGAGTGCATTTCTACTTTTCCAGAAGATAAGTATCTTTTTGTATCTTGGCAATCTCATCATTCTTGTCTAAATCAAGTTGTCATTCTATTATACACACCCATGACAGCCTATGTTCCGATGGCTAGTTTTCATCCAAGATCCATTTGCTCCCAAATGCTAACAACATTCAAAATATACCCATCAACTCTAATCATTCTCACAGATCTTCTTTGAATCTGTTCTAGTTTTTTTTATTTCTTTAAAAAATGGGATGCCCCAGAATTGGATGTAACATGGGAATCTGACCACTGCTGAATAAAGTGGAAATATTGCTTTCCATGATTTGGAAATCATACTTTTATTGATGCAGCCTAAAATTAGTTTGTTTTTCTTATAATCACATCACATTTCTGGCTTATATTTATGTAGATTGCAATCAAGTTCTATTTCAATATCTTGGTACTGTTACTAAGACAAGTATCCTATATGTATGGATTTGATTTCTATTTACTAAATGATTAATTCAGATTTGTCTCTGTTAAAGTTTTACTTTTTTCAGTCCTTTTATCTATTATTTTTTATTATTTTATTATTATTATTATCTATATTTATCTATTATTTTGTCTATTATGATTGAAGTGAACTTTTTTCTGTTTTCTAGGGCTTTTAGAAATCCTAGCTTGTTCAATGAAATTTGCAAAGTTGTGAAACATTCCCGATCTCACTTCATACAAGTCATGAGTACAGAAAATATTTGAAGAGTACAGCATTCAGGACTGTACCTTGTAGCATTATGCTTGATACCAAATACCAACATGATGAATAATCAATAATAAACATTTTCTGAATATGATTTTTTTTCAGGCCAGCTAAGTGTCTTCTTAAATTTATTTCAGCCACTCTTGTCTAATCAAAATATCATAGGATACTTGACAAACATTTTGCTGAAATCATGATATATCATGTCTACAGCATTCCATTAATCTACTAATGAAATGGGAACAAGCATGTTTTTTTTCAAAGTATTTGAAGACTGACTGCTTAATAGTTTGCTTTCTAATCTTGTCAGAATGACTAATATGTAGTTATCCAGATTTTTTTCTCCTCTTTTTTAAAAATCTGATAGAGTTTGATATCCATTGTTTTTGCCCCTTTACATTTTCTCCAATATTTTCCAAAAATATACACAAAACTGTAGCCAGGCCACCATGTTCTTCAATATTTTCTTCAATATTTTGAAACACTATTCATCTGACCATGAAGATTTAAACTCTATTAGAACAAATAGCTATTCTGCTGATCCTCTTCCTATTAATCTTCTACTATGACTCTTCATTCTGCTCTTCACAATTGCCGAGTAGAACACAGAGCTTCTTGTTAGAGAAATTGAGACTAACAAAGAGTTGAAATTGGGACAAAGTAGGAGGGTTCATTGTCCCAAATGAAATATGTTTATGCAAAAGCCTCAGGATTTTATTAGACAATACAAACAGATCAATACTGTAGAAGAAGAAGGGATATTGCTGATAATGAATGAAAGATCACTTGACTTACGTATTCCATGGGAAGATGCTTCAGTTATCCATTAAAAGGGAAAAACCCACCCACACTCATATTTTTAAAAATTTTCTTAAAATTACTTTTGAGAGGGCGGGTTATTTATTTCCTTTTAGTAATACATGGATAGTAAATATTCATTAGGATTCTGCAGAACTTTGAATTTGAAGATCAAAATGGGTTTTGGACAGTTTATGCACAAGCATGTTTCCTGTGTTCAAAACTACCTTAAATAAAAGATGTCTTCTTTTCAAGATCATGTGTCAGCAGCTGCAGAGGGCAGCTGCGCAAGGACAGGAACTATGCATCTATTTTAAGGATTTCCTGACTGATTCTATCTGTCAGTCTGTGCACACTCCACATGGCATTTTGCCTTTTAAATCTCAATCTTTGCACAGATGTGTCTGCATCCCAGAGAAAAGTGTTCCCTTAATAAAATAATTTGAAATCAAGGATACTTTTTTTCAGAACGTGTTTTTTATACTGAGATATATAGTCATATTTTAATGTTAGAATACATTGTCTATTCTAATGTATTGATTTATTTAAAAGTTTGCCAAAATGGTAAGACATAACTCTGGGTAACTAACAGCAATAATAAAAACAATCCAACAATCCAAAAATAATCCAAAAAACAACAAGAAAAGACCAACATCCAATCAGTAATCTCTATTCACTTACACAACTCCCTAGTCTCCAATGTTGCTATCACAGTGCTAAAGGAAACCTAGGTCAACAGCTTTCTGGAAAGCTAATGGTGGGGCTTGCTGGATTTCAATGGAGAGATGATCCATAAGTTTGGGGCTACTATGGAAAAGACACACTTCATAGATCCATCTGTTTGAGAGAAGGGTTTGGGAGTGTGCTCACTTTATCCAATATAGTAGAATGGACTAATATCCTCAGGGAGAGATGGTGCTGCAGATAACCTGTTCCTGGGCCATATAGGGCTTTAAAGGTAATAATGTCAGGTCGAAACAACCAGACACACACTTGGAGAATTTAGTAAGTTGTTTTATGACTCAAGCCTAAACACAAGAATCTTCTCAGACTTACAATTTGTACCTGGATGAAAGTAAATAAGTTTCAAAGGCATTCAAGGTGAGTTGGACTTCACCCTCTTATATCCACTTTTGAGATTTTAGACTAAGTTCTTGTTTGACTTCTCCCCCTGGCTCAGCCAGTCTCTTCTACAAACAACCAGCACCTTGAATTGGTCAAAGAAAGGAATCTGGGAACCAGTGTAGCTCATTCAGCAGTGCAACAGCATGGATGAATTGAAAGGTTCCCAGTAGCAATAGCAATGGCACTTAGACTTATATATTGCTTCACAGTGCTTTACAGCTCTCTCTAAAGCAGTTTACAGAGTAAACATATTGCCCCCAACAATCTAGGTCCTCATTTTACCAACTCAGACAGATGGAAAGCTGAGTCAAACTTGAGCCTGGTGAGATTTGAACTGCCAAATTGTTGGCACCCGGCAGTCAGCAGAAGTAGCCTGCAGTACTGCACTCTAATCACTGTACCACCTTGGTTCATAAAGTACTGTAAAGTACTACATTCTGGACTAGCTGCAGTTTCTGAGTGAGGTTAAAAAGGAGTGGCAAAAGCTCGGAAGCATCTCACATTTTAAGGGCTTTTGCTGGACCTATTGCTTCTTGCCAACACAGTATTGGCCACAGTAGAAGAAAGAGACCACTGCAAAAGAGCATCTCCCATTCTCATCCCTGAAACCTGTCCAGAAGGAGACCATCATACTTTTTGAAGATATTGAAAACTATTGAAGGATCCACGAGGGCCAGGATAGTGGCAATATCTCTATCCCAAGTCATTCCATATGTCATCTACAAGTATAACCAATGGTGTTTTGGGATAATATACCCTGGACTAAACCTTGACTGGAAATGATTCATATTATCTGCTTTATGCAGAGGTCACTGCAAGTGAAAAGGAAGCATACTGGGATGGAAGGTTGGAAAATGGAAAAATGGAGTCTTGATAATGGAGTGCAACATCACATACTTCAAAGTGGGTGGTACAATCCCTTCCTTAAAGAGCCATCACATGAACCCAACCACTTGCCACTTCCAAGATGGCCTTAACCAGCCAGGATTGGCATGCATCCAGGAGGCCAAAATCATAGCTGCAATGACTCTGTCTACTTCATCATATTGAATAGCTCAAACACCTCTCATATAACTGAACTCTCTGTCACTTCAGATCAATCCACCTACCTGGTATCTAACTTCTAGTATAGTTGAGCAACTTAGCCTAAAAGATGCTGAGAATATTCTTTTAGGCTTTATACAAAGCATCTCTTAGCATCTTCTTCCCAGGAACGTCCACCAGCTGAGCCACCAATTATCTGCAGATGCTATAAGAATGGAGAAGTATGATTGTTTCATTGTCCTCACTGCCATAAGAAAGGTTCTTACCTGTGTTTGATCAGCTTTGCTCTTCATCTTTCATCAGCAATGTTTTAGGCCAGAGCTAAGGAACTATCATGGCTGGCTAAGGAATTCTGAGAGTTGAAATCCAAAGTCATAAAAGGATCATAGCTCCCCACCCCTGCTTTGGCACTTCTTAATGTTGCTTCATCTCCCGCAGTTTCTAGTAAACTAATAAGGTCTATGCCAGGAATCCATGAATGTAGAGTCTACATAGGTGTGTTCCAATCAAGAGCCCCCGTTGCATATTCATTCCAATCTGCACCCATGGTTTCAGTCAAACCATGTACCAGAGTTTCAGGCAAAACTGCAAACTATTTCTGAAACTAATTGAATCCCTGAGTCACTTGGGGTGGGATGATCGAGTAGGCCTCACAATCCTATGTTGGGGGTGTGGGCATCTTACAAAGAGAACTTACCAAGGGGGCATTTCTGATCATGACAAAAGAATGATGTAAACTGGTGAAAGATTACCAGGATCTCTAATAGATTCATTTTCCATCACTCACACTTATTTAAATATAAATTCCAAATGCTGAATTTTGGCGTTTTTTGAATAGACACCAGTATAATGTCAAATTGTGACCCTTCTACAGTTTGTTCACTGGTTTTCCTTGGAATACTAATAATATTTTGGAAAAGGGTATTTGGTTCAGTTAATGGAATAGTCTAAGAATACCCGTACATACTCTGAAACACATTAAGATAACAGAAGAATAGAGTTTGTCAGGAAAGCGAATGCCTTTTCTTCTACCATAATTCAGAAAGTCTACAGATAGCAGTATCTATTTAAAGTTTCACTTCTCCCAGTAAGAGCTTAACGGTATGGGTTTTTTTAAAAGCTTGAGAGATAATTTTGCTAAGCTAAATGACTGTAAACTGGGGAATACCAATTCAAACATTCCCCCACCCCAGCACCCAAACATAAGCTGCCTCAGGGAAACAATTTTAAATTCTAATCTTTGTGATCAGATAAATACAGTCTTCAAGAATGTTTTTGTTTTTCCAATTAGCTTTCAGACTGGTGTCTCTATCAATAATATTCTATGTAAACATGAGTAAATAACCGGTTTCTATGATTTCTGGGTGTGAGAGAAAAAGAAGGAATGCCTATCTTCAACTCTTTTTTGCACTGAATCAAATGTAAGACTATCTCAAAATTGTCTGTAATTTGAAACTACCTAGAGTTATTAAGAAAGCAGCTTCAAAATCAAATCAAATAAATGCATAATGAACAATTTATATTATTTCTTGCAACTTTTGGAAACTTCTGAATGCCCAGCTTCCCCAACCTGGTGCCTTCCAGATACATTAATATTACTATTATCATAATTATTATTATAATCATAATTATAATTTTTATTATAATTATTATCAGCTAGGTAGGAAAATTTTGAAGTTGTAATAAGGCTATAGGTAAAAGCTATAGTATGCAACATTAGCCACCTTCAACCAATCTGCAGATAACTGGAGCCATGGCCAAATGTTCAGATCGATACTGGAGCAGAAAAAGGTTGTATTTTATAATTACAGGTAGTCTTCAACTTACAACAGTTAATTTAGTGACCATTCAAAGTTACATGGTACTGAAAAAAGTGACTTATGACCATTTTTCACACTTATGACCATTGCAGCATCCCCATGGTCATGTGATCAAAATTCAGACACTTGGTAATTGATTCATATTTATGACGGTTGCAGTATCCCGGGGTCGTGTGATCACTTTTTGTGACCTTCTGACAAGCAAAGTCAATGGGGAAGCCAGATTCACTGAGCAACCATGTTAGTAACTTAACAACTGCAGTGATTTACTTAACAACTGTGGCAAGAAAGGTCATAAAATGGGCCAAAACTCACTTAACCAATGTCTCATTTAGCAACAGAAATTCAGAGCTCAATTGTTGACATATGTCAAGGACTACCTATATTCCTTCCCACATGGTTGGTCAAATTACCTTGTTGAATGATTAAAAATAGCTCTTGTATTCTGTTACAATAAGAACAATGAACTTGTGGCACCATGTAAACAAATAAAAAAATATGGCATAAGCTTTCCAGCACGATAGTCAACTTCATCAGATCTGGTGGAAAGGGATTATAATTTTTGAGAGCTGAGCCATCATAAATTTATTAGTATTTAAAGTGTCGAAAGACTCTTTCCCCTTCCTGCAAAATGATGAGTGATTCTGCAGTGATTTAAGAAGCCATTTTGTTATATGATTTTGTAATTACACCCTGAGGAAAAGTATTCATCCAAATGCAAAACTGGACCATAAGAGCAGTGGTGTTTTTAAATACAATTGTGGCTCTTCTGCTCTATTGTTTCTTGATAGGAACAAATGAGCATGATCACGTGAAGCTGACTTGCTTCAGCAGGGTCATTTAGTTGAGATTAATCTTATGCCATCTCCTTTGAAAATGATACTCCAAAGACTTCTCCAGTTTTCTTACCAACCTGTAAGACTGAAGTATATCTTCTTTGTAAGCAAGGCATATTTCCTTCTCTTACCATAATCATCATCCCAAGTGGGGTGTTAAGTATCCAGTGAACATTTGCTTTTGAAATGTGGTCAACTCATATTGAGAAATGACCCGCAGAACATCGAATTAGTTTATTTTCCTCCTATTGATTCAAGAGGTTTGTGGGGAAGGCAGATAAGTGCATGAAGTATGTTAGTATTAATCTGGTACCTTCTTTACTGGTTAAAAAGACCAGGAATGTCATCAGTGGTGGGATTCAAAATTTTTTACTGCCGGTTCTGTGGGCGTGATTTGGTGGGCGTGGTTAAGTGGGCATGGCTATATGACTGGCTGGGCATGGCTTTTTTGTTGTTGTTGCTTTTTTTGCAGCCATCCCACATCCGTTTTTTGGGCCTTCTGGGCCTCAGGCAAGCTTTTGGGGTGGCATTTTTGCTTGCAGAAGGCTCCCCTGGGGCTCAGGAAGGGGAATCCCAGCACAGCTGATCATATGAAGAGCTGATTGTCGGGAAGGGAAAAAAAGAAATACCTTAAGGGACGTGTGTCAGGTGGGTAGGGTGAGCGAGCATCGGGTGGATGGGGCAAGCAAGCCAGTGGTGACCGGGCGACTGGGTCAGGGGCGTAGCCAGCCAGAACTTACTACCAGTTCGGCAGCCCATGCCAAATTCTTGCTACCGGTTCACCCGAACTGGTGCGAACTGGCTGAATGTCACAACTGAATGTCACGTATCCATTTTGTGGACCAAACCACCACTGTAAACCCTGGATGATGTGATTGTTTTTCTGGGATTTCAACAAAGGTATTGGGGCATCCAGATTAGGTAACCCTGTTTTCCTTGACAATGGATTTCTTTTTACTACCTAAAACTTATATATTACTGTATATCTAACATCTTTTTGAATGGTTCTCCAAGAAAGACAAAATGGCTTTACTGTGTCTGGATTGCATATCTGATGAGTTTTGAGAAGTTCAGCCATGTCATTTTTCAATGTCACTATTCTACCTCTTGCAAGTGGCCTATTAATTCAAAAGAAAAAGGCTGTATTTTTATTATGTTTATAATAATTTTTTTTAACATTCTGTCTCTCCCCTCCACACACTCCATACAGAGTGGAACAATCTAACTATAATTTACAACTGATTGATTGAGCAATCAATCCACAGGCTGTGATTTTTTTCATCTCTGGAGGTTTTCAAGACAAGGCTGGATAGACACTTCTCACAAATGATTTAATTGGCTTTTCTGCACATTACAGAGGGTTGGACTAGGTAATCCTAGTTCTCCCTTATAACTTTATAATTTTGGGATCCTATTGGGCAGGGTGATCCTTGTTTAATTGATAGATTATATACCATAAACTCTTTGCAGAAATATAGAAGGACTGTCTCCAGAATTATCATGCTGCAATCTGATCCTTGTGGTCTTCCAATGATGCATTTATTACCTCTAAAATTGGTCATCCTCCTTCTTCCTGGCCATCCTCTTCACTTTCCTTTCATCTTTCCCAATATTATGGTTTACTCCAGAGGTGGAATTTTACTGGTTCTCACTTATTTGCTAGAACCAGTTGTTAACATTCTAAGCAGTTCGGAGAACCAGTTGTCAGAAAAAATTACTGGCCTAATCCTGTAAGGAAGGCAGGAAAGAAGCATTTTAGTGTTGCTTACAGAAACTGCTACTCTGTTAACCTTTATTATGTTCTTGGCAGGACTAGACCACCTGTCTCAGGAACTTCTCTGGAGTATTTTTTTCCTCCTTTACTGGTACTTTTCCTGTGTGGAGTGACCATTCAAAGTTACAATGGCACTGAAAAAAGTGACTTATGACCATTTTTCACACTTACGACTGTTGCAGCATCCCCACAGTCATGAGAGGCCAGGCAAGAAGATGCATGCGAGTGATATTGAGTTGGCCATGCCCAGCCAATAACATGACTACCAAGCCACACCCACCAACTTAGCCACACCCACAGAACCAGTTGTTAAAAAAATTGAATCCTACAACTAGTTTACTCAAGAGAGCATGTGTCCTAAATTGAAGTTGACTCTCGTCATTTCTAATTCTACAATTCTATTTTTGTGATGATTATCATTTATTCCCTAATGATTTCCTAGTCATTCTGTAAACTGTTACTTCCCCTTTTCTTCCTAATTTTCTAACAGCTTTTCTTAGTTTTACAGCACATTTACTTGCAAGTAAATTCTCGCATCTTGTTCCTTGATATTGGAAGCTTTAAGTTGTTAGGGGAAAAAAAAACATTGGCCCTTTTCCTATGTCACAGATCAGTGAGGTGTTTACTGTGTTCTGGGAACTGTCAGGAGGCTTTAATTGTCCCAGTCAATGAACCCCTAGTGGGTAAATTTAGCCTTAAACAAAACCAATGGTGCATGTAAGTAAACTAACCCCTCAGTCAACTGTGAAATGAAAACTGCTGACTGGGGTTAACTACCCTGTTTTTTTCTGAGACTCAACTGACATCCCATGAAGACCTCTCTATACACAATGCCTGCAAGGCTGTTTCAGTTTTCAATACACTCTCACAGTTAAATAGCAAAGAGTGCTGTGGTGGGATTCATTTTTTTTTTTGCTACCAGTTATGTGGGCGTGGTTTGGTAGGTGTGGCTTGGTGAGCATGGCTTGGTGGGCATGGCATGATGGGCATGGCAGGGGAAGGATACTGTAAAATCTCCATTCCCACCCCACTCCTGGGGGAAGGTTACTACAAAATCCCATTCCCTCCCCACCCCACTAACCTGCTTTCCAGCTCCGTTCTCCTGTGCAGGGCAACAAAAGAAGACTCAACCAATCAGCTGGGACTTGGGAGGCAGATAATAGATGGGGTGGGGCCAGTCAGAGGTGGTATTTGCTGGTTGTCCAAACTCCTCAAAAGTTCCGCTACCAGTTCTCCAGAGCTGGTCAGAACCTGCTGAATACCACCTTTGAAAGAGTGCATAGGCAAAGGATCACAAGTGGGCAAGACCTTTTCACCAATGGTGGCATTCAAAAATTTTTTACTACCAGTTCTGTCGGTGTGGTTTGGTGGGCGTGGCAGGGGAAGGATACTATAAAATCTCCAGTCAGAGGTGATATTTGCTGGTTCTCTGATCTACTCAAAATTTCTGCTACCAATTCTCCAGAACTGGTCAGAACCTGCTGAATACCACTTCTGCTTTTCACCAAATCTGCCTATTATGATGAGGGCTGTAACCTGGCCACCCATTTTTTTTCCTTTTTTTCCCTATATTGGGGAAGGGGAAGGAAAATAAATGCAACAGAAATAGAAGCTAATGCAAAGGATACTTGAGGAACTATCACAAAGAAAAGATGGTTGCCTTATTCTCCAAATCACCTGAGGGCAGGACAAGAAGCGGTGGGGGAAAGCTTGTCAAAGAAAGATCCAACCTAGAAGTAAGGAGGAATTTCCTGAGAGTGAGAATGATTAATCAATAGAACGGCTTGCCTCCAAAAGTTGTGGATCCTCCATCATTGGAAGTTTTCAATAAAAAATTGGATAACCTTTTATCCAGGATAGAATTAATCTGCATTGGGAAGAGAGTTGAACTCGGAAACCTCCAAGGTCCCTTCCAGCCCTTTGTTTCCAAGATTCTATAATGTGAGAGATTTTAAAAAATGGCTATTTCAATACAGGGAAAGTCATCCCTGAGTGTGTACTGCCCCCCCCTTTTTTTTATTCTTTAACTCACTAAGCTACCTATGCCAGATGTTTGCTACTTGCCAGATAAGTTTAACTTTAATGAACAGAATGAAAATCCCTGAAAAAAAAAAAAAAGAGCTCCTTCCTATTTTACTTCTTTTCCATTATTCATTTAAAAAAAAAATAGAGCTAGTCAGAACAAGGTATATTCTGTTCCCCAAGCTTTTTTCTTTTCTTTTAACATGAAATCATTAGGTTGGGAGGATTTCAGGTTTGCACTTTACTGTCTGCTAACAATCACTCTTGTTTTTTGCAGCAGATATATTCATTGGATTTGTTTTTGTTTTTAATCCCACCTTTTTACTTTATAAATACCTTACCTTTACCTTACCTTTACCTTAACCCAGAGGTGGCAAACTGAATTTAATTGAGGGCTGCATCAGGGTTGTGTTTGACCTCAGGGGGGCTGGGGTGGGGATGACTAGGGTGGACATGGCCAGATCAACGTCACTCATGTTGGTAGCCCAAGCACTCTGCCAGTGAAAATGGGCTCCTGAGCTCCATTTTTGCCTGCGACAGATTTCTACAACCCTCTGCCAGCGAAAATGGAGCTCGGGAGAGCCATGGCCCTCACAAGCTCTGTTTTCAGAGGCACTGCAGGCTGGTCCATCACTGTTTCCAGGAAGGTCCTATGGGCCAGCTCCAAACACCCCATGGGCTGGATCCATCCCCTGTGCCTTGAGTTTGACATCCCTGCCTTAATCACTACACCAAACTGGCTTTTTATTACTTTATCAAATTTGTGCCTACCTCACAAGAAGTGACTCCGGGAAGCATGTAGCAAAATATATAGTTGGCTAGTTAGATATTGCAAGGTAGTACAAAAAGAATACATTTAAGAAACTCCTCTCTAGGTCTAATTAAACCTAGAACCAGAACTCTTCCTATTGGGGATCTTAAAAAAAATATGTAAAGAGCACAAAATACTTATTATTACACATATTGACTGCTGCCAGGATCACCTTTGCCCAATGTTGGAAACAGCCATATACACCCATAGAGGAACTGGTTATACAAAAAATTATGAATTGTGCTGAAATGAATAAATTAATGCTGAGTTTAAAAGATAAGGAAGCTTCAATATTTTATAAGGTATGGGAACAGTGGTATAGCTGGATAGATTAGAGACAGATTAGGGATAGGTAATTATTAAATATAGAATATAGATAGAATAAAAATATAATTATGCACAAATTAATATCTGTAAATATTGCACAAATGATTGTTATATGATAAACATCACAAATAGCTGTTATTGAGTGGTATATTTTTATGTAATTATATTTTTATAATCTAATAAAAATTCAATAAAGTTTATTTTTTTTATAAAATAAACTTTTTTTTCCTCTCTAAAAACAATTTACTTTTTTTTAAAGATTGTCATGGCTGAACATTGAGCCATTTCAAGCTGTCCTGTTTAGGGAAAAACTAGTGAGATGTTCTGTGAAGGAAATATGATGCAGTTCAGACTAAAATGATGGAGAATTGTCCTGTTCCTTGTCCCAAAGAAGTTTTTTGTTTTTGATTGTCATCTTAGTGACAGCAGCTATAATTTGTAGTCAGAAATGCCTCCAGGCAGTGGTATTTGCTTCTGGTTTCCAAACCCAAGGAGTTGTGAAATTCTTTTTTTTTTTTTTCAGTTTTTATATATCATGCTTGAGAAAAACTTTCCACCATTATACCAGAGGATATGATATTAAATGAGCACTAAATCTCTCTTGGACATCCTTTTCTCTTTACCATTGTCATTAATAAAATAGTTACTGTTTCCTATTTCCCAGATGATTTTTTAAAAACAGTGAAAGAAAAGTTCACAGAGGTTAGGTTGCAGCTGCATCGTGGTACAAGTGTAGAAATTATAGCAGATAGAAGGTGCCCAAAAAATCCTTCTGATGGTCTATTTCACAAGAGGCAATGTTGAGATAATATTCATTGGAACTTATGACAATTAAAAAAAGAACTTGATTAGAAATTCATACACCTCCACTAACTCTTCAGTTATTTTTGAGAGCCATTGAGAAAGGGTTGAAAACATGTGAATTGGAAATGGTATGGCAAGCATATCCTTAAAAAGCTACATTTGTTCTTTGTGTTATTAAAAATAGGCAGATCTGAAGAACTATCTAGTATTATGATATTGTTATTTTTAAAACATGATCCCTGTTTGGAAATAAAACAGAGAGCTAAGGTGTCGCTGGTGGATAGCTCCCAGATTATTCTTTATTTGAAAAGTGAATCTTCAGAGAATATTAGATTCAACTGTGACTCAACCAGAGAATCTACCCTTGGATATAGGAAGCAATAGAGTCCTTGTAGATAACACTCTTTAGTGAGTAGCAATTTTAGCTTTAGGTGTGATAAATTGGATTATGGGGATTTCATGCTGATTAAGATAAAGCTATGAGAAAAGTTAAAGAATCTTAAATTAAAACTGAGAGGAGAAATTTGAATAGATTCTTGTGCCTCTACATGAAAGGAAGAAAAGACAAGAAGGAGGGGAAAAGATTCTAAATTCTATCCTAGGTTAATCTACTTGGAAATAAATCTCATTAAATTCAGTAGTTTTAGCTCCAAGTAAATGAATACAGACTGCACCCTTAAATATATTTTTTCAAACTTGTGAAAGGAATCACAGGTAGCATGTCTTCCGTGCTAATTACAAGAAAGCAATGCTAGAACAGAGGTATTAGATTCCCATCTTTCTGGGGAGTTTTATATATGACCTGACTGACTCTTGTATGGCACAAAATGGATGTATCTTTAGACATATCACAGGTTATAGCAAGAGCATTTAGACTTCTACACCACTTCACAGTGCTTTACAGACCTCTCTAAGTGGTTTACAGAGTCAGCATATTTTCCCCAACAATCTGGGTCCTCATTTTACCGACCTTGGAAGGGTGGAAGGCTGAGTCAACCTTGAGCTACTCAGAATCAAACTGCCCAGCTGCGGGCAGCTGGAAATCAGCAGAAGTAGGCTGCAGTACTGCGTTCTAACCACTGCGCCACTACAGCTCAATATTATGAGGATTTCACACTGATTAAGATAAAGCTATGAAAAGAAATGCAATCTCTCACTTTTCTTATTAAAACAATTTATATCCAATCTTGGAGCTATTATAAATTTACTTTGGTGCCATGTGACAATAGATTCAGTTGTCAGATGAAGGCTCCAAGGATCTCCTTCTTTAGAGATTGCTGTGAGATTGGATATAACATCTCAGGTAAACAAAGTTTGGTCCAGTTGCCACGATTCAACCTTTAAATACTTCTGGCCTGGATGATTGAATCTTCATTGAAATATTGCAAACCATTTTGGGGAGAAATTCCTGAAGTTGATGTGACAACAGTTGGTACATTCCATCAATTCTCTGACTAATTAATTTTGCTCTGACTGATGAAGTTGTTTGGATGAGTAACAAAACATTTCAGTTTCACAAAGTTTGGACCAGTTGCCATTGTAACCTCATTGTTTCTCTAAGCTGAGAGAAACAACAAGGTTAAGCCTATGTCACACTGCCCAACGGATGCAAAAAGGACACAGCGGATGAGCAAAATGTTCCATCCGTTCTTATCCGCTCTTAAAAGGGGCAAAAATTTGCAAAACAGGAGCAGATAACACGGACGCGGGGAGGATGCAGGGCGGATGGAAAGCGGATGTGGAACGGAAGCCCAGCGGATGGAAGCGGGTGGGAGAGGATGGCGTAACCACTGGGCTTCCGGGGGGCCTCAGTGAAGCGGACGTGGAATGGAAAGAGCGGATGCAGAGCGGACGCCAAATGGATGAAGCGGATGAACAGTGGATGCACAGCGGAAGCCTAATGGATGCCTGGCGTTAATTGCGCATGCGGGGAGGATGCATTGCGTCAGCCCCGCGGATATAACAGAAGCAGCTCGGAAGCAGGTCACCATTCAGAGGAAAGACCTGCTGCCAGACACATCGACTGCCTTGCCTGCCCTGCCTACATGTCTGCCTGCCAGGCTTGCTGCCAGCCTCCCTGCCAGCCTTGCTGCCAGCCGGTCTGCCTGCCAGCCTTGCTGCCTGCCTTGGTGCCTGCCTCCCTGCCATCCTTGGTGCCTGCCTTAGTGCCAGCCTTCCTGCCAGCCTTGGTGCATGCCTGCCTTGGTGCCAGCCTTCCTGCCAGCCTTGATGCCTACCTCCCTGCAAGCCTTGGTGCCTGCCTTGGTGCCAGCCTCCCTGCCAGCCTTCCTGCCAGCCAGCAACCCCACAACCATGCGGAAGCACAGCAAGCCTCAGCCATCTGCTGCCAGCCCTGGCAAGAGGGACTGGGCTACCATCCCACCCCCTGGCCCTCACTCTGGTTCTGCTGGGGCTTCTGCAGCACAGGCTCACTCTTCTGGGGCTGGGGCTTCTGCTGCTTCTGCTTCTGGAGGAGCTGATGACAAGCACTCCAGCACCAGCCACCTCCACAGCACCTGCAACCTTCACCCCTGAGACTGAGCGACCAAGAGGAGTGCCAGAGACTCATTTTTGTCCTATAGCTTGTTGTTAACAAAGTCTATTTTTGATTCACACACTTGCTTCATTTCTTTTTTTTAATAAAGTCTTGCTGGAAACTTTTAGAAATGGTTTAAGCCTTTGCATGCTTGTGGGATGGGTTAAGATACCTGTGGGATGGGTTGAGATAGCAGTGGGATGGGCAGGGATACCTTTGGGATGGGTAATAGCTGTGGGATAGATAAACCTCCAGTGCAAGCAAAGTGGGACTGTATGGTCCACCCTCCCAGGTGCCACACCTATGGCCCTTTATTATCAATAATAATGTAATAATTATCCACACATGTCAACATAAACACAACTCTTTATTAAACGCCCTGTTCATTGTAGGCCAACCAAACATACATGGCCCAATCTCATCCGTGTGATGAGACAGGCTGAAGGAAGCATCCATTAATCATCTATCATCCTGTCTTGCCATTCCACTGCTCCAGCTGGGGAGTTGCACCATTGTCTCAGGAGGTTGCGCTGCTTCTTCGCTTCATGTGAGGCTCTGTTGGGGCCTTGCACATCCTCAGTGTCGATCAGGTTTCACCCTTGCCTCCATTCCCCAGGCTTCATGTCCCCATTGCCTTGCTGGAGGTCCACGAGCCTGTTCTGCAAGACTGGGTAGCGGGTGCGCATGAGATTGTGCAGGATGCAGCAAGCTTCCATGATCCTTCTGACGGTCTCTGGGCAATGCTGCATGGTGGTGAGAAGTACCTGGAACCTGTTGGCCAGGATGCCAAAGGTGTTCTCCACCACCCGCCTTGCCCTGGACAGCCTGTCGTTGAAGATCCTGTCTTCACGGGTGAGGAGTCTGGAGGTGTAGGGCTTCATGAGGTAGGTTCTGAGGGAGAAGGCGTCTTCCCCCACGATGAAGTAGGACACATCTTGTGTGTTGTTGGGCAGGGGGTCTGGATCTGGGAAGCCCACGATGAGGTTGCCTTCCAGCTCCTCCTTGAGGTGACTGGCGTTGTATACCTGGGCATCTGAAGATGAGCCATTGCCTGAAGCATCGATGTACATGAACTTGTAGTCAGCATCGACCATGGCAAAGAGGATGATGCTGAAGAAGCCCTTGGAGTTGAAATAAGTCGACCCCGACTTGGCTGGAGCTTTGCAGGCCACGTGCTTGCCATCGATGGCTCCAACGGTGTGTGGTAAGTTCCACTTCTGATACCACTGCTCTGCAACTTTCTTACATCCTTCTTCAGTGGAGGGGTACTGGAGGAGCTCCTCCTTGTATTCTTCGATGATGGCCTGCACTACTTCTCTGACCACAATGCTGATGGTGTTGGATGGCACCCTCCAGCCATACTGCATGCTCCTGTAGGAGGTCCCTGAGGCCAGGTGGCGCAGAGTGAGTGCCACCTTGAGCCCAGGTTCCAGGCTGGGCCAGAAGCTGGTGTTTGCCTTGGTCAACCTGGGTGTCAGCCATTGCACAAGTTCGTCAAACATGGCTGGAGGCATCCTCATGAAGTTCTGGAATGCCCGAGTGTCTTCGTTCCTGAGCTCCACCATCAGCTTGTTGTACAGTCCATCCTCTACTCTTCTGGTGAACCATCTTCGGATCCAGACTCTTTTTGGGTGGCTCCTTTTCTTCTCGTTCTTCTGGCTTCGTGCAGTTGCAGAACAATGGTAGCTGCCAAAAGGAGTTTGTTACAATCCCGGGTGGACATAACTGGATGCTGTGGAAGAGCAAGAGGCAGATGAAGGCTGCAGAGTTCTGCACCGCTGGGCTGCTGTTCTGAAAGTGAGATGCATGTGAGTTGTTCCCCCTTTTTATAGGCAGTATAGGTTTTCTGCTAGGCATCCTCTAGGCATCCTCTAGACATCCTTAATATCCGAGATAGGTCCCCTCTGTGAACGTTTTTTCCATTTTAAATGCTTTGTTTCTGTGCTGCATCCGTTCTGCATCCGTTCTGCATCCATTCTGCGTCCGTTCCGCTTCCTCCCTGCGTCCGAGTGGATGCGAGTTGCGCGGATGCAGAACGGATGCCTAGCGGATATCGCAGATGCGTAATGGATGCAGAACGGATGCGTAGCGGATGCGTAGCGGATGCAGAATGGACGAACTGGATACATTTTCCGCTCAAAAGTTTTAGGCAGCCCAAAACTTTTGGAGCGGATGAAACGTCAATAAATGGATGCTGGAGGGATAGAGAGGAAGCAAAATGGAGGCAGTGAGTACATCACGTTTTCGAACGGATGGCAAGGTTTTTTGTCCATTTTACATCCTCTTTGCATCCGTTGGTTCAGTGTGACATGGGCTTTACAATGTGTATTTCACTCTATAAAAGGGATTTGGATCTGTAACTAAAATAGAACTTTATCTGCTATGGAATATACTGTAAAAATTCTGTGGTACAATGTAGTCTAGAGTTTCAGGAGGAAGGGGCTCCTTCCCAGAGGGCAAAGAGACAGTAGAGTTTTGAACTTCTGGTGGGCAGGAGAAGCAAGGAACCCCCCTAGCAATTCAAATAGAATATATATAGTTATTGTGGATAACTGTTTTAGTCTGGCAACCATTTAGTCTGTTTGTGAGCAATAATAAAGAAACTATTCAGAAGTAATTCTAACTTTAATATTCTTGATTCTTTAGATCTGACATAATCAAACCTGACATATCACTTTTATAAGGTAAAGAGTTCCTGGAGTTCAACTCAACTTCTAGTGATGATCAGATAATTTTTTTGTTATTTTCTTGTCAAGGTTGCCATTGTCTTGTTTTTAAATATCTCCACTGTGTGATATCCTATGCCAAGGGTCTTCAAACTTGGCAAGTTTAAGATTTGTGGACTTCAACTCCCAGAATTCCTAAGCTAACATGACTAAAGGAGGAATTCTGGGAGTTGAAGTCCACAAACTTTAAAGTTGTCATATTGAAGACCCCTGTTCTATGGCTTCCAAGTACTAACCAGGACTAAAACTGCTTAGTTCTTTGATATCAATTACAGTTGGCTAGATTATTGGGCATACAAGCAAAATAATTATGGATGAGACCATTTAACATCAAAGAAAGAGACTTGTTCATAATGACCAAACTATCTTTCTTGCACCTTGAAAAGGATTCTCTTTTCTTTACAATAGAAAAACACTTAACTACCTAGTGTCAGATATGAGAGGAAAAGAAAAGCAATGTTTCCTAAAAATATATATCATTTAAAATTTCTGAAAGCCACAAGGAGTTGCCAATATATGTTAACATTCCCAGAAGGGAAAAAAACAGCTTTTGGAGTCTTTAGTTTTGTGTTTTTAGCTGTAGACTAGTAAAAAGATAAGTTACCATCCAATTGGATATTGCAGGAGCCATGCCCTCAAAGACAAATTATAGACTATGGATCTCCTGGTTCAATCTAGGACATTGTATCCAAAGGCAGTAGGCTGGGAGAGATGACATCCAGGTCCAACCTAGATTGATTCATTCTTGCCTGCAGCTTCTCCATATGCTTGAATTGCCTTTCTTGTATATATAAAACTCATTTGTTGGCTTTTGTTGGCTTTCATCAAAATAAGCTCCCTTATAGAACAAAAAAGGCTAAACTGCTTTCAAAGCAGACACTAAATGCCATGAATCCTTCCCTTCAGTTCATTAAGTCTGAATGAACACACAAAAATTAATATTCAGCTTTCATTTTCATACAGCCAAATTATAAAGCAGCTAAGAGGGAAAGGATGTAATCTTATTAAATTAATGAGAATTGTGCTAATAAATTGCTCTCCATTAATTCTCTCTAGCATTTGGAGCAGCTCACAAAAGAATGAAAGGAATTCTACCTGCTCTTTCCCTTCAGACTTTTTTGTTTTTAAGAAATCCCCTGATTCTCCCTTTTGCTGGGAGTCTGTTATCCCATAGATAAGGACTAGAGACTGACAGGTGAATGAAACTGAGCCCAGATGGATTTCTGCTATAAAAAAGCAAGCCTGTCACTTGAACTCTTAGCTAACTTTTCTGATGGAACCTTCTGATTTCTAAAGCAATTCACCAATTCATTATTAGAGGTGCTCTCACTTCAAGCAATTGGGCACTGTAACCCATTTCTTCTTCTTCTTCTTCTTCTTCTTCTTCTTCTTCTTCTTCTTCTTCTTCTTCTTCTTCTTCTTCTTCTTC
>BLBF01000042.1:14578011-14596369 GCA_015471245.1 Laticauda colubrina | reverse complement strand
AGCAATTAAAGGAGTGGTTAAGAAAACAATATAAAAGTAGCAAGACTCTGGCTTGCTCTCACTCTCTCTCTGGCTTTGATGATCCCTGATTACTGCTTGGAATCAAGACTGCATAGCTCGAACGGGAGAGACAACAAAGGACTGATTTATAAGTGAACTGACATAGGATATTCTACATGGACTTCGCTAATTGAATATCCCTGAATGGACTGACTACATGGTAAATGAATATTGGACTGTTGTTTGACTATGCCATAAACTTATACTGGAATAAAATATATTCTTGATAGCACAAGCGTGTCTGTTATTTTTACTGTATGTTAATAAACATACAAGCTTAGCTCACTCATTTATCTATGTGCCTATCTGACTAACGCTGCACATTCTGTTTAGCTTGTCTACCTAACCCTGGTTGGGGAACCCAGGCTTAACACAACATAATAAAAATCAAGCTGCTTTGATCTCTTTAGATCCAGAGAAGGCTTTTGATGATCCAAACTGGATTTTGTTTTTTTTGTTTATGAATTTGAAAGAAACAAATATTGGAGATAATTTTATAAATTGGGTGAAATTGATTTATATCTCACAAATTGTACAAATAATTATTAAGGGAGATTTAACCAAACCATGTGAAATACAAAAAGGAACAAGGTGAGATGAGAGGATCCTGGACATAAAGATTTAAAAAGACTTAAGACATATAACTTAAGACTTTTGCAGATGACTATGTTCTGGTTTTGGCAGAAAAAGAATTTAAAAGTAATTTAACTTTTAATGACTACATTAAAAGAATTTGGGGCATTAGCATGTTTCAAGAACAAACAGAAGACTTACAGTAGATGTTAAGAAAAAAAAAACAACCTAAAGATACAACATTGAACTGAACAGATGAATAAAATAAGTTTTAAAATTGAAGTTGAAATTGGGGATAGCATGATAAATATGAATTGCATGTTGTTCCAAAACAGCTATATTAAGAAATGGAATGAGATTAGAAGAGACATGTCAAGATGAGATAAAATACAATTGTTGCTGCTGGATAGAATTCCTGTGATTAATATGAATGTTTTATCCAGAATGTTATTTTTGTAACAGACAATACCTGTTTTGGCAATGTACGTGATGTACCACTTAAACAATGCCAGACAGACATATCTAAATTTATATAGCAAAGTAAAAAAATAAAAACCCATGAGCTAAATATGTTAAATATGTGCAAAAAAAGCTAATGCAATCTTAGTTTGCATTAATAGAGGGATAGAATCAAGATCATGCAACATATTAACACTACTTTATAATGCCTAGGTAAGACCAGAGTATCCTTTTGGTCATCATAGTATTAAAAAGATGTTGAGTTTCTAGAAAGAATGCAGAGAAGGGCAACAAACATGATTAGGGACTGGAGGCTAAAAGTATATGAAAAAATGGTTGCAGGATTTGGGACTAGTTTCAGAAAAAAAGAACTGGGGTGACATGATAGCACTGTTTCAATATAAGGGGTTGCCAGAAAGAAGAGGGAGTCAAACTATTCTCCAAAAGCATCTGAAGACAGAACAAGAAGCAATGGATGGAAACTAATCAAGGGAAGAACCAACTTAGAACTAAGGGTACATTTCTTGATAGTTAGAACAATTAATCAGTGGAACAACTTGCCTCCAGAAGTTATGGATGCTGCAAAATTGCAAGTTTTTAAGAAGAGATTGGACAGCCATTTGTCTGAAATGGGTATAGGGTTTCCTGCTTGAGCAGGGGGTTGGTCTAGAAGACCTCCAACTTCCTTCCAACTCTATTATTCTTTTTATTCTGTTAAGTTACTACGGAATGCAAAGGAAAGAGGAGGATTGGGTCTATTAGGTTTGAAGTTGTACTTTGCTGAGTGTTTTTTAGCTTGAATGAAAGATTGGGTGTTGTTAAGGAATAAAAGACTATTGGAGTTAGAAGGAAAAGCAATATTACAAAGCAGTAGATGCAATCTACATAGACTTCTGTAAAGCCTTGGATTCAATGGTACATGACAAACTACTCCTAAAACTAAAATCTTACAGTATCTCTGGACACCACTGGATAGAAGCATTGATGTCAAACAAACAACAAATGGTCAAAATTGGGAGCGTCCTATCAAATTCTTTACCTGTCAACAGTGGTGTCCCCCAAGGCAGTGTACAAGGGCAACTCTGTTCATATTCAACATAAATGACCTCTGTGATCACATCAATAGCAACTGCGTTCTCTTTGCTGACGATGAAAAGCTATTCAACACCACAGACAATACCGCTATCCTTCAAAAAGAACTTGACTATGTATCAGAATGGTCAAAAAAATGGCAACTTGAAATCTCAACAAATAAATGCTCTGTCCTACAAAATTGGCAAAAAAAAAGATAAGAAAATAAAATACAGGCTGAATAGTCAAGACCTTGTTGATGACCCCAAATCTGTCAAGGATTTGGAGTACTTATCTCTAATAATTTAAGTACTATAGCCCACTGAAACTACCAAGCCAAAAAGGCATTAAGAGTTGTTAACTTAATCTTAAGCCCCTGTCACACTCCACCAATGGATGCAAAGAGGATGTAAAATGGACATAAAACCTTGCCATCCGTTTGAAAACGCGATGTACTCACTGCATCCATTTTGCTTCCTCTCTATCCGTCCAGCATCCATTTATTGACGTTTCATCCACTCCAAATGTTTTGGGCTGTCTAAAACTTTTGCGTGGAAAATATATCCAATTCGTCCGTTCTGCATCCGCTACGCATCAGTTACGCATCCGTTACGCATCCGCTATATCCGCTAGGCGTCCGCTGCACATACGTGCAACTTGCATCCATCCGGATACAGGGAGGAAGCGGAACGGACATGGAACGGATGCAGAACGGATGCAGCACGGAAACAAAGTGTTTAAAATGGAAAAAACGTCCGCAGAGGGGACCTATCTCGGATATTAAGGATGCTTACAGGATGCCTAGAGGATGCCTAGAGGATGCCTAGAGGATGCAAAGGGACACCTATACTGCCAATAAAAAGGGGGAGCAACTCATCTGCATCTCACTTTCAGACCAGCAGCCCAGCTGTGCAAACCTCTGCAGCCTTCATCTGACTCTTCCTCTTCCACAGCATCCAATCATGTCCACCGTGGATTGCGACAGAATCCTTTTGGTAGCCAACATCCTTCTGCAACACTGTGAAACCATCTACAGGCTCTGTGAACTCTACTACGGGAAGAAAAGGAGGCACCCAAAAAAAGTCTGGGTCCAAAGATGGTTCACCAGAAGAGCACAGTATGTACTTTACGACAAGCTGATGGTGGAGCTCAGGAGCGAAGACGCTCGGGCGTTCCAGAACTTCATGGGATGCCTCCAGTCATGTTTGACGAAGTTGTGCAGCACCTGACACCCAGGTTGACCAAGACAAACACCAACTTCCCGCCCAGCCTGGAACCTGGGCTCAAGGTGGCACTCACTCTGTGCCACCTGGTCTCAGGGACCACCTACAGTAGCATGCAGTATGGCTGGAGGGTGCCACCCAGCACCATCAGCTTTGTTGTCAGAGAAGTGGTGCAGGTCATCATCGAAGAATAACTGGAGGAGCTCCTCCAGTGCCTCTCCACTGAAGAAGGATGGAAGAAAGTTGCAGAGCAGTGGTATCAGAAGTGGAACTTCCCCCACACCGTTGGAGCCATTGATGGCAAGAACATGGCCTGCAAAGCGCCAGCCAAGTTGGGGTCCACTTATCACAACTACAAGGGCTTCTTCAGCATCATCCTCTTCGCCATGGTCGATGCTGACTACAAGTTATTGTACATCGATGTTTCAGGCAACGGCTCATCTTCAGATGCCCAGGTATACAACGACAGTCACCTCAAGGAGGGGCTGGAAAGCAACCTCATGGTGGGCTTCCCAGATCCAGACCCGCTGCCCAGCGACACGCAAGATGTGCCCTACTTCATCATGGGGGATGACGCCTTCTCCCTCACAACCTACCTAATGAAGCCCTACACCTCCAAATACCTCACCTGTGAAGAGAGGATCTTCAACTACAGGCTGTCCAGGGCAAGGCGGGTGGTGGAGAACGTCTTTGGCATCCTGGCCAACAGGTTCCAGGTACTTCTCACTAACATGCGGCATCGCCCACAGACCATGAGGGGGATCGTGGAAGTTTGCTGCATCCTGCACAATCTCATGCGTACCCGCTACCCAGTCTTGCAGAACAGGCTCGTGGACCTCCAGCAAGGCAATGGGGACATGGAGCCTGGGGAATGGAGGCAAGGGCAAAACCTGATCGACACTGAGGATGTGCAAGGCCCCAACAGAGCCTCACATGAGTCAAAGAAGCAGCGCAACCTCCTGAGACACTGGTGCAACTCCCCAGCTGGAGCGGTGGAGTGGCAAGACAGGATGGTAGATGCTTAATGGATGCTTCCTTCAGCCTGTCTCATCACATGGATGAGATTGGGCCATGTATGTTTGGTTGGCCTACAATGAACAGGGCGTTTAATAAAGAGTTGTGTTTATGTTGACATGTGTGGATCAATGCTTACATTGTAATTGATAATGAAGGGCCATAGGGGTGGCACCTGGGAGGGTGGACCATACAGTCCCACTATGCTTGCACTAGAGGTTTATCTATCCGACAACTATTACCCATTCCAGAGGTATCCCTTCACATCCCACAGGTATCCCTTCCCATCCCACAGGTATCCCTTCCCATCCCACAGCTATCTTAACCCATCCCAAAGGTATCACTGCCCATCCCACTGCTATCTTAACCCATCCCACAAGCATGCAAAGGCTAAACCATTTCTAAAAGTTTCCACCCGGACTTTATAGAAAAAAATTAATGAAGCAAGTGTGTGAAACAAAGATAAACTTTATTAATAACAAGCTGTAAAATAAACATGACCCAAGTCAAGTGTCCAAATAAAGTCCACAAATATCCAGGCAGCCAGTCTCTGGCACTCCTCTTGGTCACTCGGAGGTGTGTGCCCAGTCTAAGGTGTTAGGGTGCAGGTGCTGTGGAGGTGGATGCTGCTGCAGTGCTGGTCTGAGTGCCTGGCCCCGAGAGGACAACAGGGGACGGTGTGTTGAGGAAGGTGGCGGACATCTGGCTCAGCCCCGTGCTGGACTGGGAAGGGCTGCTCTCTGTGCTGCTGGACCTCCGGGTAGCTGTAGCCCTGGTAGGTGAGGGGCTGTGGGAAGCCTTGGTATGGGAGGGACATCACCTGGGGTAGAGGAGTAGACCTGGACTGGGTGGGAGCTGGTGCCTCTGGGTCTGGAGGGTTGTTAAGCAGCGTGGTGATCCTCTCCTTCACTACCTGGTACTGGGGATCCGCCATCTCCTTGAGGGTCTGGTTGACATAATTGAGGAAGGGCTTGCGGTTGGAGGAGGAGGAGTCAATGGGGACCAGCTGAGAGAGGAGACCTATGCTGGTGCGGATGGTGTCCCTGATCACCTCCAGGACCTTGTGGCTCTGCCCCTCCTGCGGTCCGGCTCTCTGCCTTACTGTGGAGGCGGAGGTGTGGGTGGATGCGACTTCGGCAGCGGTGGACTCGATGTCTCCTTTCTCCCACCACACCAGGGAGTCCTCCTCGCTCTCCACCACACTTTCAACACCTGCCCGGGGGTTCTCCACCGTGGCACGCTCCACAGATACCTGCATGGAGACAGGGACTGACTCTCGGCTGCCAGAGGACTGGGTCGCAGCAGGCTGCCGGAGAGAGAGGGTAGACAGAGGGGTTCCTGGTGCTCCTCGGTGGCGGATCTCACCCTCCAGGAAGCTGCATCTGGCCATGACGTAGGTCTCTCTGTCCGTCAGCTTAACCCTGGCCTGGCCAGATTTTTTGAGGTGCAGCTTCCCGTACCAGGTGTGCATGTGCTTCCACCAGCCGAGGACCACATCCGATGTGTAGCCCAGACTCTCCGCCCTCTCTATCCAAGCAGCCTGCTTCCGCTTGGTGTCCCTGTACAGCCGGTGTCCCTTCCGCCACAGATAGTCGTTCTCTCTCAGCCACTCCAGCACCTCATCCTCGTGCACTTCCGCAATGTAGTACTGCCTCCTCTCCCGTTGTTGCATACGCCTCTTCCTCCCTTTGGCAGGACCAGATGGGCCCTCATCAGAGGGGCTTCCAGGTTGTAGGGGCTGCTCCTCCACACCAGCAGCAGCAGCAGCAGCAGCAGCAGCATCACCAGCAGGATCATAATCATCATCATCAGCAGCAGCATAATCACCAGCTGGATCATAATCAGCAGCAGCAGCAGCAGCAGGATCATCATCATCATCATCATCAGCAGCAGCAGCAGCAGCAGCAAGAGCAGGATCAGCAGCAGCAGAGTAAGCACCAGCAGCAGGGTCAGCAAGACCAGGAGCACGAGCAGAACAAGCAGGACCAGCAGGACCAGCAGGACCAGGAGCAGCTTCAGCAGAGTACGCAGCAGAAGCACCACTGCCAGGAGCAGCTACAGCAGAAGCTCCAGCAACAGAAGAGCGAGCCCAAGCAGCAGAAGCCCCAGCAGAAGATGAGTCAGGGACATGGGGCGGGAGGGTGGCCCTGTCCCTCTTGCCAGGGATGGCGGCAGGTTGCTGAGACTTTTGCTTCTTCCCCATGGTTGTGGGGTTGCTGTCTGGCAGGAAGGCTGGCAGGAAGGCTGGCAGGCACCAAGGCTGGCACCAAGGCTGGCAGGAAGCCTGTTAGGAAGTCTGGCAGGAAGGCTGCCAGACAGACTGGCTGGCAGGGAGGCTGCCCAGGAGGCTTGGAGGCAGGCTGGGAGGCAGGCTTGGAGGCAGGCTGGCAGCAAGGCTTGCAGGCAGACATGCAGGCAAGAACTCGAGGTATCCAGCAGCAGGTCTTTCCTCCAAATGCTGGCCACGTGCGAGCTGCTTCCCTTTATATCTGCGGGGCTTGCGCAATGCATCCCCCTGCATGCGCAATTAATGCCAGGCATCCGTTAGGCTTCCGCTGTGCACCCGTTAGGCTTCCGCTGTGCATCCGCTTTATCCGCTGTGCATCCATTCTGCATCCGTTGTTTCCGTTCCACGTCTGCTTTGCTGAGGCCCCCCGGAAGCCCTGCGGTTGCGCCATCTGCTTCCATCCACTGGGCTTCCGTTCCGCATCCGCTTTGCATCCGCCCTGCGTCCTCCCCGCATCTGTGTTATCTGCTCCAATTATGCAAATTTTCACCCCTTTTGAGCGCAGATACAACGGATGTAACATTTTTCTCTTTCGTTGTGTCCTTTTTGCATCCGTTGGGCAGTGTGACACGGCCTTTACATAACTTTTTATCTGGTAATATTACACTAATAACTAGAGCATACAAAACATTTGCTAGACCAATACTCGAATACAGATCATCAGTCTGGAACCCACATTACGTATCTGATATTAACACAGTTGAGAAAGTCCAAAGTTATTTCACAAGAAGAGTTCTACACTCCTCTACTTGTTGTAGAACACCTTATGCCACCAGACTCGAAATTCTAGAGCTAGAAAACTAGAACTACACCGCCTTTGGTCCAATCTAAGTATGATATATAAAATCATACATTGCAATGTCCTATCTGTTAATGAATAATTCAGCTTCAACTATAACAACACAAGAGCAAACAATAGGTGCAAACTCAAGGTTAATCACACCAAACTTGATTGCAGGAAATATGACTTCAGCAACAGAGTGGTCAATGTCTGGAATACTCCACCTGACTCTGTGGTTTCTTCCCCAAACCCCAAAAATTTAATGTCAGACTGAGTACTATTGTCCTCACCCCTTTCCTAAGAAGTCTGTAGAGGGCGTGCATAAGCGCCCCAACATGCCTACCATCCCTGTCCTATTTTTTTTTATTTTTCTTATATGTATCCATGTATTCGTAGCTATGTTTTTACTTATACCAATTATCTTGTAAGCAATTGACAAATAAAATAAATAAATAAATAAAATAAAATAAGGATATAATTATAGACTTGGGTGGAATGAATATTCGTGGCATGACAAAGCTAAGGTTAATGTAGATTTAAAAAATCATTATGGCGGGTGGGACATTCTTAGCATATGGAATAAATACAAATTTAGGCTTCTCCTGAAAACACCTTTGTGGCTTTTAGCACAAGAAGGAATTTGTTGACAAGAAATGGTAAGCAAACACAAATGGTGAACTTGCTGAGATGTACTAAACTTTTCTCAAGGGAATTGCAAAGCAAAATGAAGAGAAGATTTGATAACAGAAGACTATACTTGTCAATGTCTTTTTGTGTGCAATTATTAGAAAGATTTAAAATGGATAAAAGGTTTTATATTATAAGACTCTGAAATAAAATTACATTCTACTGATGAACTAAAATGTTTAAACTTTTGTTGAAATATGAATCAGAAGAACAAATGAAAGAATGTTTGATAAAATAAGCTAAAAACTGGTTATATTATACAAATGGAACAATATGAAAATATGTGGCTGAAAGAACTGAAATTTACATTATGTTCTAGCTTTAAAGAGGATTTTTTATGAAATGATGTATTGTTGGTATTTGTCAGGAGAGAAATTGTCCTGAATATATAAAGGTGCTTTGAATTTTTGCTGGAAATATGAAGAACATGAAAAGGCATTTTATCATTTTTTTGTGGACAAGTTAAAAAAAGCAAAAAAAAAATACAAATATGTATATTAATCCAATATAAATTTGTATATTAATATACAAATATGTATATTAATATTTTAAAAATTAAAATACAATTGAAACCAGATATTTTTCTTCTCGTGCTAATGGACAAGTAACTAAAGGAAAGTCATGGAAGTTTGTTTTTATATGACAATGGCAATGAGACTCAACTCCATTGCACCCCACCACCCTTGCATGCATGCATGCACACACACATGCCTGTGTTCCACAGCACTTACCTAGATGGCAATTCCCATCTTCCACAGCATCCTTCCCATTGCCCCCCAGAAGTTCTCATCCAATTACTTTGCCTAGTGTCACCTGATGCTTTGTCTTCTGCTGACAAAACAGCAGTATTAAGGATGAGAAGGCTTATAAAGAATGGAACATAGAATAATAGGGTTGAAAGGGACTTTGGAGGTTGTCTAGTCCTATCGCCTGCTCAAGCAGGAGAGCCTATACCATTCTGGACAAATGGCTCTTTTTGAAAGCTCCCAGTGATGGAGCATCCACAACTTCTAGAGGTAAGCCATTCCACTGATTAGTTATTCTTACAGTCAGGAAATTTCTTCTCTTTAAATTTCTTCATGCCTGGCCCTCAGGTACTTTGTAAAATAAGTTGACCCCAGTGGTGGGATTCAAATTATTTTACTACTGGTTTTATGGGCATTTTACTACTGGTTTTATGAGCAATATCCAGTCAGAGGTGATGGTATTTGCTGGTTCTCTGAACTACTTAAAATTTCCACTTCTGGTTCTCCAGAACTGGTCAGAACCTGATGAATACCACTTCTGGTTGAGCCCCTCTTCTCTTTGACAGCCCTTCAAGTACTAGAAGACTATCATATCACTTAGAGTCATCCACAGTTCTTCTTTTGTATGTTGTTGTATTCTGGAAGTGCGTGTGTCTGTGTGAGTATTCCTGTGAGCAGGAATCTGATCTAATGGTGTGCAAAAGTTAACAACTCAGTTAGCTTCTTCCCTTTATTTTTAAGAGAGAAAGAGTGTTTAAAGGAAGGAGCTGCTTGAAGCTGTACAATTTTCAATGAAGAAATAATAATAGATAAGGGAACAAAGCGAATTAATATTTATTTATTTGTTTGTTTGTTTGTTTGTTTATTTATTTAATTTATATTGCCACCTATTCACTTATGGTGACCCAAGGCAGCTTATACAATGTTTACATCGCAGGTTAGGCTCAAAAGTCACAGGGATCTGGATAGACTGGATCATTGGGATGTATCCAACAAAATGTTGTATAACAGTAAGAAATGTAGTATTCTGAATTGAAAAATGGGGAAAAATGATAAACAGGTACAAGATAAGCAATACTTGGCTTGGTGCCATAGTAGGAGGAAGCATCTGGGTGTCTTTACACACTATACAGTAAGCATGGACCAGCACTTTTGGACTGCAAAAAAAAATATATCCTCACCATCAGAACTTCCCTTTTGTCAATGCATTTTAGCACTTAAGGCTAGGTCCCACTGGCTGACGGATGCAAAATGCATGCATAAAGGACACAGCGGATGAGCAAAATTTCAGGGGTGGCTCCATCCATTGTCATCCACTCCAAAAAGTGGTGAAAATTTGCATAAACAGAAAAGAAAAGAATGGAAAAGAACGGACGTGGGTAGTATTTAGCAGGGATGTTAAACGGATGTTCATAGGAAGCCTAGCGGATGTATATCGGATGCAAACTGTTCACTCCGCATCCTTTCTATTTCCGTGCTACTAACGCTGTGTCGACGTTCCATGTACCTTTTGTTTCCTTCCTCTTTCCATTTTCAGCTGCAGTGGATGTGAGTTGCAAGGATGCCCAGAGGATGCAGAGAGGATACAGCGGACATTTAACAGATGATAAACAGACATAGAACATTTGTCGCTCATATATGTCGCGGATGTTCATCGTGCACAGCGGAAAGTTCATCTGTTCACAAAGTTTTGTGCAGCTCAAAACTTCTTGCGTGGATGAAATCTCATTGGACGGATGCTTGATGGATAGAGCATATGAAACACGTATGCAATGAGTACACAACGGATGCATCGCGTTTTCCAATGGATGGCAAGCTTTTTTTTAACATTTTACATCCTCTTTGCATCCGTTAGTGCAGTGGGACAGGGGCTTAAAGTTGATCATTTAGACACAAATGTCAATCACAATGTTCAAGAGCAGGCGGGAGGTGTATAGTACTGTTTAGATCCTTGATATTTACTTGTTGCTTGTTTGCAGAAAATTGTTGTAAATTTATGGTTTTAATGATGCATTTAAATTGGAGCTGATGAGAAACTGTGATTCAATCAGAAATTCATGAAATTACCCCAGTCATTCAAGGAGAGATGATGATATGCCTCAGATCCCAAATGCTTTGCAAGACATTTCAGGGATTTGCCATCATCTTTATTGAGCTCACTTCTGTACTGAATACTCTGAAATCAGAACTGAACTCCTAGAATGGGAACAGGCTGGGTTAGTAAAGGCGAGGTCACACTGGCCAACGGACGCAAAATGTATGTAAAAAGGACACAGCGGATGAGCAAATTTCCCATCCGCTGTTATCCGCTCTCAAAAGTGCCCCAAATTTGCATAAACAGAGCGGACAACAACGGAAAGGAACGAACATGGGGAGGATGTAGCGGGGATGTAAAGCGGACGTTCGTAGGAAGCCTAGCAGATGAAAGCAGATGGAAGCGGATGACACATCCGCAGGGCTTCCGGGGGAGAAAAGCAAAATGGACGCGTAGCGGAAGGAACGGATACATAGCGGATGCGTAGCGGATGCGTAGCGGATGACGCGGATGCATCACGGACACCTATAGAATGCCTAGCGGATGCCTAGCGGATGCAAAGCGTTCACTGCACATGCGTGGAGGATGAATTGCGTAAGCTCCGCGGATATAAAAGGATGCAGGTCGCAAGCAGTCAGCATTCAGAGGAAAGGCCTGCTGCCAGAGACATTTTGAGAGAACACCATGGGGAAGAAGAAGAAGCCTGTACCTACTCCTGCCAACCCTGGCAAGAAGGACAGAACCATCATCCCACCCCCTGCCGCTGACTCTGAAGCTGCTGGTGATGCTGGTGCTGCTGCTGCTCCTGGTGTTGCTGCTGGTGGTGCTTCTCCTGCTGATGCTGCTGCTGGTGTTGCTGGTGCTGCTGGTGCTTCTCCTGCTGCTGGTGCTTCTGGTGCTGGTGCTGCTGGTGCTTCTGGTGCTTTTCCTGCTGCTGCTGCTGCTTCTCCTGCTGCTGCTGCTGTGGTGGACCAGCCCCAAAGCCCTCAAAGCCCTGATTCTGAAGGCCCTGAAGCCCCTGCCAGAAGGAGGAAGAAGCAAGGCAAGGAGAAGGAGGAGAGGAAACAGTACTCCATTTCCGAGGACCATGAGGAGGAGGTGCTGGAATAGCTGAGGGAGAATGAGTACCTGTGGAGGAAGGGCCACAGGCTCACAACACCAAGTGGAAGCAGGCAGCGTGGAGACAGAAGGCGGAGAGCCTGGGCTACACTTCAGATGTCCTCCTGGGGTGGTGGAAGCATATGCACACCTGGTATGGCAAACGGCACCTGAAGAGATCCGGGCAGGCCGCTGTCAAGCTCACTGACCGGGAGACCTATGTCATGGCCAAGTGCAGCTTCCTGGAGGGTGAGATCCACCACTGAGGAGCAGCCCCTCTGTCACCTCTCTCCCTCAGACAGCCCACAGAGAACCACTCCTCTTCCAGCCAGGAGACAGCTACCGTGTCCAGGCAGGTGTCTTTGGAGGGCCCCATGACAGAGACCCCCCCACAGCTGCAATCCCCATGCCAGAGGATGTGGAGGACCCCCTGTCTCAGATGGAGTAAGAAGAGGCAGCCACCAGAGACCAACCCACACTCACCCCCAGCTCCACCTACACAGAAAGCAATCAGAGAGGCAGACCGGAGGAACAGAGCCACACTGTCCTCTTGGAGATCAGGGACACAATCAAAGCAAGCACAGATCTCCTCTCCCAGCTGGTCCACTTTGACATACTATCCTCCAACCGCAAGCCATTCATCACGTACGTGGGCCAAACCCTCATGGACATGCCTGAGGCCCAGTACCAGGCAATGAAGGAGAGGATCACAGCTCTTCTGCACCACCCTCCAGGCCCAGCTGAACCTGCTGCTACACACTCCAGGTCTGCTCCTCCACCCCAGCTGATGTCACAGCCCTTCCACAGATTTTAGCAGCCCCTCGCCTACTAAGCCTACCATTGCCAGGACTTCCCACAGCAGAGGCAGCCGTTCTCCGTCCAGACCCAGGTTCCTCGGATGCCACAGATGCCACAGATGCCTCAGCTGACCCAGCTGCACACCAGACATCCCCACTATACTCCTCCTTCCTCCACCCCACAGCCAAGCCCTTCCTCAGAACATCTGTCATCAGTGTTGGGCCTCACATCCCAGGTCCTTGAGGAAGAGCCTCTCAACCTCACGGGACTGAGTCAGCTCTCTGAGAGCTTCCTGCACACACCATCTCCTGTTGTACTCTCGGGGACAGGCACCCCAATGGCGCCTCAGACCAGCACTCCAGCAACATCCACCTCCACAGTCCCTGGCCCCTTTACATCTGAGACAATGGGCATGCCACAGAGTGACTGAAAAGAGTGCCAGAGATTGAGTTGTTACCTGCTCACCTTATCTTTGCTTAAAGACACTTTACTTGGGTCATTTTGCTTTTTAATTAAGTCATACAGTTTGTTATTAACAAAGGTTATCTTTGCTTCACCATCAGCTTGTCAGACAGTCCAAATACGCTCTTCTCGCGATCCATCATCGGACCCAGACAGTTCTTGGACATCTCCTTCTCTTTGCATAGAAAAGGTGAAACAGTCTGAAGAGGGCTTGATTCTGGTGTTGAATGATGGTGGCTATCAAAAGGAGTGTGCGATGATCCATGGTGGAGATCAATGGATGATGTGGACGAGTAAGAGCAAGGGTGAAGAGGTCTGCAGGGCTGCTTGACTGAAAGTGAGATCCAGGTGATTTCCTTCCCCTTTTTATAGGAAATTTCGGTTTTCTGCTAGGTGTCCTTCCACATACTCTAGGCATCCTCTAGACATCCTAAATATCTGAGATACATCCCGTACACGAATGTTTTGTCCATTTTAATGCTTTATTAACAAGATGCATCCACTTACATCCTTTCTATGTCCATGCTACTAACACTGTGTGGACGTTGCGCGTACCTTTCACTTCCTCCCTCTTTCCGCTTTCCACTGGAGCAGATGTGAGTTGCGCGGATGGCCAGAGGATGCTGAGAGGATACTTTGGATGTGTAACAGATGACAACGGACGTAGAACATTTGTTGCCCATATGTGTCGCGGATGTAGATCGTATGAGGCAGAAAGTTCATCTGCTCAAAAAGTTTTGTGCAGCTCAAAACTTTTTGAGCGGATGAAATAGCAGTAGACGGATGTTTTCGGATAGAACGTATGAAACACGTACGCAGTGAGTACACAACGGATGCGTCGTGTTTTCCAATGGATGGCAAGCTTTTTTGTCCGTTTTGCATCTTCTTTGCATCTGTTGGTTCAGTGTGACAGGGGCTTAACACTGTCATCGTCACACCCACCCACCAACCAGGAGCAGCATTAATAACCATGGTGCATTGCAGAAACAACCATGGAACTGCAACTCCTACCAGTGCAGGAAACATTGATGGATCAGTTGCAGTTTTCATCCAAATGTATGAAATCTGTTCTAACAAAGCATGAGAAAATCTGTAATAGTGAAAATTCTAGCAACCGATGGTGAACAGAATATGGGTATCTTATCATGCTAAATCTAATCAGCACAAGTCTTGCTCGGGCATTGTATGGGTAGATGCCTCAACCCAATCCAAAAGTCACACTGAGGACAATCATCATGATTAGATTGTGGGGGTGGGGAGGTTGGAAGTGTGAGACTGAGTTCTAGTTCCACCTTAGCCAAAAAAGTCAGCAGTTTGTCCATGGGCCAGTCATTCTCTCTCAGCCCAACTTACCTCACAGGGTTATTGTCACAGCGATAACAGGAGAAGCAAAGTGGGTTTGATATGTTTGCCACCTTGAGTTATTTGTAAAAATAATAAAGAAGGGATACAAATAAATAAATAAATATGGACAATGGGAGATGGGAAAATCCCAACCCATAACCACATTATTCTTAAAAGGGCAACGAAGCATGGCAGATTTTAGCCACAGCAGGAGTTGCATTACTAAATGTAATTTTAAAAGTGTAATTTTATAAATAAGTATCTGGATATTCTTAGTCATGCAAGTCATGATTGTTCTGAAGATTTTTTTTTTTTCAAATGGCAACTGGATTTTATTTGTTTTTTCTTGAAGACATTTCACTTCTCATCCAATAAGTTTCTTCAGATCTGCAATAAATAAAGATGATCTCAAACTGCTTCAGATGTGAATTAAGGAGAGGTGAAGGCAACATCATAAGGACATGGCAAAAACAAACAATTACCAGAACAAGTCCATGCTCTTGTTCAGGCCAAGAGAGAAAGAATCCTAGACCTGATTTTGCTTTTGTATACAGTATATAATTACTTTCAAAGGTGGAATAATCTCCAGGATAGAGGGTAATGACCTGTATAGATGTGAGCTGCTGAAAAACAAGTATTATGGTAATAATAATACTTGAGTAAGGATACCATCATTTTCCATTCTCATTACTATGCTAGAATAGGATTCATAATGCAACAGTACAATTTTTGCCAGAATTTTTTTTGTGGATTCAAGAATTGATGGACATCCCCTTAATTCAGCTGTTTAACAGAGGCCTGAGATTCATATGCTATTCAAATCCTGCCTACTATAGTTGTCTTAGTCAAGCGAAGTATAGCTTTATAATCTGAAAGAAGCCAGCTAGGCAAATCAGAGCACTCACCCTTCCTGTCCTGTTAGACCTGAGCCTCCCCAATAGAGCATTGGTGTGAGAAATGAGGCAAAACATTGATTTTCTGCACTCCTTTTCAGGGATGGATTTAATCCAGTTAGCCATCAATTTGTACCTACACTCACCATCCTTTGTCTCCTATGGTGTTTACACTAAAATAAAGTGGGGTTTTTTTCTCTCTTGAATGACGCCAACAAAGAAAGCAAAAGAATTCTCAAAGAAAGACTTTGCTAAGGCCAACAGGTTTGGCAGGTTCTCTTCTTCAAAGCTTGGGTAAGCTCCATGGCAACTGATTGGCTATCCTCCTAAAGATCTCCTGAGCTGCTGAGCTCCATTAGGATTTCAGGGGTGAATCTATTTCTAAATAAACAACTGCAAATAGATACAGAAGTTAATCCCATTAATGCATACATGAGTCAGAAGGGACTGTATAGTTAATCTAATCCAGGAGTGGGAAACTATGGTACCTTTATCTGTGGACTTCAACTCCCAGAATTCCTGAACCAGCCATGCAGGCTCAGGAATTCTGGGAATTGAATCCATAGGTCATGAAGGGGTCATAGTTCCCCTTCCCTGAATTCTAATCTAACTGCCTTTCATCACATAATCTGTAGAATAGAATAGAATAGAACAGAACAGAGTAGAATATAGAATATAATTCTTTATTGGCCAAGTTTAATTGGACACACACCAGGAATTTTTCTTCAGTGCATAAGCTCTCAGAGTATAGAAAAGATATAAGTGATAAATCATGATCATAGTCATCAGAAATGCATTCATCATAAATCATAAGATACAATATAATATTATACAAAATAAGGTAAGAATGAGCCAGCAGTGTGCAGCTGCTGCCAAAAACACCAACACAGTTCTAGGCTGTATAAACAGAGGGAAAGACTCAAGATCATGTGAAGTGTTAACATCACTTTATAATGCCTTGGTAAGGCCACACTTAGAATACTGCATCCAGTTTTGGTTGCCACAATGTAAAAAAGATGTTGAGACTCAAGGAAGAGTACAGAGAAGAGAAACAAAGATGATCAGGGGATTGGAGGCTAAAATACATGAAGAATAGTTGCAGGAACTGGGTATATCTAATTTGATGAAAAGAAGGACTAGGGGTGACATGACAGCAGTGTCCCAATATCTCAGGGGCTATCACAAAGAAGAGGGAATCAAGCTATTCTCCAAAGCTCCTGAGGGCAGGACAAGAAGCAGTGGGTGGAAACTAATCAAGGAGAGAAGCAACTTAGAACTAAGGAGAAATTTCCTGACAGTTAGAACAATTAATCAGTGGAATAACTTGCCTCCAAAAGTTGTGAATGCCCCAACACTGGAAGTTTTTTTTTAAAGACATTGGATAATCATTTGTCTGAAGTGGTTTTCCTGCCTAGGTAGGGGGTTGGACTAGAAGACCTCCAAGGTCCCTTCCAACTCTGTTATTCTATTCTAACACTTAGTGATAGTCATAGGATACTAAATAACTACCCCCAAAGGTGGTGATTTCTTTCTAAAAAGTATCTGCGAGGGATGAGGAAAGTTTCAAAAAGTTTATCTTTGAGAGGATACGCTCTGGTCCAGCTACTCCCATATTTTTCTTTATCATTGATTCATTTCAAGGCATGAGATAGTATTTTAATAGGAATTAAAATATGGATGAGATATTGGACTCTGCTGAGCATTCGCCCTATACTGACAGCAAAGTTCAAAAGTACATAATTTGAAGCCCCAGGGCCAGAGGCAACCATTCCCAGCTTTGATTTGGTCTACAGAGACTCTCCAAAATCCCCCTACTGCTTACTTGCAATTTTGCCAACAACAGAAAATAAAAATGATTAATTACTTGGGGAAAAGTGATCCCTTTATATTTGAAGCTCACTTCACTTTCATTAAGCTTTGCTTTCAGGAGAGTTAAATTTAATTTTTATCCTGGCTTTACCCCCTTGCTTGTCCAAGTTCAAACAATTAAGTGAAGTTGATGCTTAGGCATCAACTCACTCACCACCCTCAAATGTGTTCCTTTGCTCAATATGGCAGAATAAGTTGCTCAAGATGGCAGAATAAGTTGCTCAAGATGGCAAAACATACAGAATTATTATTACAGGCAAGCTAAGAATTTCACAATATGGACTAAACAAGCACTGGAGCAGACAAGGAAATTGAGAAGGCATGTTTAATATGGCCATGAAGAAGCCTGGCCATATCAATCCCAAGAAGATGGTTACATGGTATGTTACATGAAAACCAGTTTTGTATGGTGGTTAAGGCAGCAGGCTAGAAACAGGAGACTGTGAGTTCTAATTCTGCCATAAGTACAAATCAAGCTGGGTGGCCCTGGGCCAGTCACTTTCTCTGAGTCCTTGGAAGAAAGCAATGGCAAACCACTTCTGTATCTTGCCAAGAAAACTGCAGAAACTTATGAGTTGCAGCATTTGTGACAAGCACAGGATGGCCGCAAAGAGCTAACATTTTTTTTTTTTTTTTGCTGTCATCTAGATTTTAGGGTGCTCAGACTGGACTTTGAAATGCCAACTTTCTATCTTGCAGGAGCCCAGGTAAAGATGTGTTGATTTATATGAATCAATGCTAAGTGCTTTGTTGTCCCTGTTGTTTTGATGCATTTAAGTCATGGTTTTAATTTTGGTTGAGCCAATTTTAATAATAACAATGCATTATTTTGTTTTGTGTCCATCTCTATTTCAGACTTAAGAATATTCAAATTGCATAGCTTTCCAGATGAAATAGACAGATAGATAGATAGATAGATAGATAGATAGATAGATAGATAGATAGATAGATAGATAGA
>BLBF01000042.1:14547342-14578001 GCA_015471245.1 Laticauda colubrina | reverse complement strand
AGATAGATAGATAGATAGATAGATAGATAGATAGATAGATAGATAGACAGACAAACAATATAAAATTCTGCATGAGAAACATTTTGCATATCATAAAATTATTTTAAGCTAACAATGGATGTACAAACTATGACATGCTGCAGAAACTGGAGTACTGCATTGAATTATACATAGATCTATATTACTTTCTTCCTTCAAAGCTGCCATGTATTAGTTCAGCATTAGTTGCCTCTGCTACCGTTCGAGCACACGTCACATTTCATTATAGTTTTTAAAATAGATATTAGGTAATCTAACAGGGATGTGGTTGTTTACACTTTACTTTCTAGGCATCAGGAGCATTACAGGCTTGTAATAAGGGCACTTCTCTATTTCGTTTTGGTTTCTTTCCTTCAATATTTCTTGGCAGCAGTCAGCAGCCTCTGAGAAACCTGCCAGTAGGAGAGACACAAATGAAAAATGTAATACAACTTTGGACTGTAAAGCCAGGATTCCCAATCAAATTTTGTTGACATGCACCAAGGCTCCTGGAAGTAAAAATTCAATGATACTTATTCTTCATGTCCACTGAATACCAAATACATAATGATTTTCTCTTCTGTACATTCATTTGAAAGAGGGAAGAATATGAGAATTGAACCAATTGCAGCCCATTAGGTTCAATTTTGTTAGCCATTCTGTCTGAAACAAATGTACAAACCTAATGGAGGAACTTTCTGTAAGAAATTGCTTTATATTTCTGAGTATTGTTGAAGATTAAGATTGTTTGCTGCTCTGAGTTTTGAAACTGCAGGCAGTGACTTCCACTGTAACATTCTCATGAGTAAGTCTACCAGATGAAACATCCAGGTAAGTCAATCAGACACAGGCACAAAAATGACAACAGTCTTGATTCAGATAGGTAGGATATGCTGCCACACACATAAAAGTCAAGGGATTCTGTTCCTTTCTTTGAAAGCACTGGTGAAGCTAACTAGATCGGTAATGAAATATTTATAGTGAAGAATATTTGTAGCTCAGGGTTGAATGTGGAGTCCTTGCTGCTCTCTGAGCTCGGTTGTTTTTCTTGCAGATGTTTCCTTACCATAACATCATCAGTCGTAGCAGGGTAATGAAACATCTGCAAGAAAACAACTAAGCTCAGAGACCAGCAAGGACCTCACTATGAAGTATTTGCAAGAAGAAAATCTAGCTCTGTGAACACTAAAATTCTCTCTTCTGCCACGCACTCCACCCCATGCCCCAAATATGCAATTTTCAAGCTATGTCACACTTCCAATACTCTGGTCCATGATTGCCAGGAGGCCTGTGAACTCCTGAATTGTCTTCAATTCTATGACACCTGGGGCAGATTAATGTTCATAAATCTTGGGGACTCTACTTGTCTTCTTAGCAACAAAATTTAGCAGTACTGAGGCTATGCCATGCTGTAAGAAGGCCACTACAGCAGGAACAACTCCAATTGTTCCCTATAGTTCTATTTCAATCACAGGGTGTCATGTTCAGTCATATGCACAGCCAAGTCTTTGAAAGTCATCAGGGCCTCCCAGATGCAATTAACTTCTGTTACTTGGGCATTCATCTAGTGCCAAACATGAAACTCAGTTGGACACAGTTCCAGTAAATTTTTATTTTATTTTTATTATTTATTAGATTTGTCAATCGCTTACAAGATAATAGGTATAAGTATAAACATAGTTATGAATGCATGAAATGGATACATATAAGAAAAAAAAAAGAAACAATAGGACAGGGATGGTAGGCATGTTGGTGCGCTTATGCACGCCCCTTACAGACCTCTTAGGAAAGAGGTGAGGTCATTAGTAGAAAGTCTAAGGTTAAAGTTTTTGGGGTTTGGGGAAGAAACCACAGTCAGGTAGAGTATTCCAGACATTGACCACTCTGCTGCTAAAGTCATATTTCCTGCAATCAAGTTTGGTGAGGTTAACCTTGAGTTTGTATCTATTGTGTGCTTTTGTGTTATTATGGTTGAAGCTGAAGTATTCATTGACAGATAGGGCATTGCAATGTATGATTTTATATACTAAACTTAGATCAGACCGAAGGTGATGTAGTTTTAGTTTTCTAGCTCTAGAATTTCAAGTCTGGTGGCCTAAGGTGTTCTGCAACGAGTAGAGGAGTGGACTTTTTCTTACAGCCCCAGCCAGTTCTTAGTTATACAGAGCACAACAACTGCCTGAACTACAATGAAATCATGTATGAAGATGGTTTCATTGTATATTAACCTGGAACTCAGTCGCAGCAACTGGAATTCAGGGCTTCCTGCCCCACCCTCTTCCTTACCGTCTCAAGCCATTAAGTCACCCAATTATTTTCCCCATCCCCCAGAGCAGAGCCAAGCAACCTGAAGAGTACTGTGTACCATGCCTCAGTTATCTAACTCCACTCCGCTGTCCCCAAACTAAACACATTCCAGAGAAAATTAACTTTCTGAATTAAGTCAACTTTCCAGATTGCATCTCAAATTAGATGACACATGGCATGTTTCTGAATTGTTTGTGCATAATCTATAACACATTTTTTTGTTTTCTCCTGAGTCAGTTTGGATTTCTTGAATCAGAATGATCTGAACTGGTGATTTGATTCAGATATCCAATCTGAAAAATTTAACAGTGCAGACCAAACTAAGGGTTCAAGTTGGAACTGAATTCTCAACATTCCAGCACAGCTTCCCTTCTTCTGAAATTGTACACTCATCTTTCCCAATGAGATTAGTCTCACATTGATTCACTGGGCACATTTTTTATTCTAGGACAGTGACGGCTAACCTTTTCCATGTTACATGCCAAAAATGCGCTCACGTGCCTGCATCTATGATGCAATGTGCACATGACTGCCACCATCCCCTGTGCTTGCAAGGGCAATTCCCCCTGCACCGCACGCCTCTGTGCATACGCACACAACCCCCCCTGAATGCTACATGCCTCTGCACATGCATGCACATGTCCCATGCATGCATCTTTCCCCGTGCATGCGTGGCAGATACCCAACAATCTGCTGGCTGGCAGGGGTTGTGCATGCATGCACAGTGGGGCTCTTCCGGGTGACTTCTTGCATGCTGGCAGAAATGGCTGTGTGCCATTTCCGGCATATGTGCCATAGGTTCACCATCATGGTTTTAGCAGCTTGGGAAAAGGTGTCTTTCCTACCTGAGAAATTAATGAATTAAATATATATTTTATGCATGAAAATCACATACTCTTGTTCTATATTATGCTCTGTTCCTTAACACTCTTTCTGAGTCTGCATCCGTAGAGGAACTCTTACATTTCTATCATAGAAAAAAAAAGTCACTTTAAATCACAAGAAAATATGATTCTTTGCCTACATTCTTGGAAAGCCAGTGCCTTTCCCTTTCCTTCGTTTCCACAGAAACAGAAGTATGTTCAGAAGAACCTAAGATTCTGCAAAAATCTGTGTTGTTACCTCATTTATTCAAATTTATTCAAGCGATGGCTTGATTCATTCCCACAGAACTTCACAGACTGTTGTGCTGCTTGGTTCCCTTAATGGTTTCTTTGGTGAACTGTTATGGGCATATTGCTAAAGAGCCAGGAAATATAATTGGCTAATTCACACCTGCAGATAATTATTGTGCAGCCAGAGTTCTTTTTGTTGCAGAATTTAATAATGAGATGGAAAAGGAGTAAACAGAATTAAGGATAATAAGCCAATTATTCCTAAACTCTTGGCTATGTATTTATTTATTAGATCAGACCCAAGGAGGTTATTGTCACAGGTGTTCAGAGCAAAATATATAAAGTGGCTATGCATGATTCCTGTCCTGTAACATCAGCACATGGCTTCCTGTACTGATGCAACACCAATACTGAGCACAAAGAAAATGCTTCTCTGGCATCTGTGCATACTTTCAAAAATTTGGCAAGAGGGAGGGAGGGGGGGAAAGAAGGAAGGAAGGAAGGAAGGAAGGTCCAGAAAACAGCAGAACACCTATCATGACATTAGTACTGTGGGGGGGGGGATAGATTTATCATAGCAATAGCACCTAGACTTATATACTTCTAACAGTGCTTTAAGCCCTCTCTAAGTGGTTTACAGAATCCTCATATTGCCCCCAACGATCTGGGACCTCATTTTACCAACCTCAGAAGGATGGAAGCCTGCTCAGGACTGAACTTCTGGAAGTCAACAGAGTTAGCTTGCTATACTGCATTCTAATCACTGCGCCACCATGGCTCTCATTTGTACATCTTGGAAATAATGTATACTTACAAGGAATCAGAATGGGTTTGTCAAAAATAAGTCATCACCAAGTCAGACTTGCTTATTTTTGACATAATTACTAGTCTTGAACATAATATGTCTTAATTTAGCAAAGCATTTGTCAAGGTTTCCCACAATAATCTCAGCAAGATTATAAACTATAGATGAGGTAGTGCTGAAGTTGTTTCATCAACTGCAGTTTGATAAGTAAGCGTGTTTTGTTTTGGAGGTTCAGATATCACTGTTAGATGGTTCATGGCATTCTAAAAATATTTGACTTCAGCTAATTATTTTTTCATGGATGTTTTAATTGTTATTGTTAATTTCTGCTTGTTGCAAACTGCCAAGAGCCTAAATCATTTGCAACATACACATTTAATTAACAAATGAATAAATAAATGAAATATTTCATGGTTCTCATTTATGGTTCTCATTTATGGTTCCATATCTGCCTGAAGAAAAGTTTTCAGCAAAAGACAATAGATTAGTAATGGTCATCCATTTTTAAAGTAAATAAGCATAAAGGGAGATGTTTTATCAGTCTTCCAGATAATACAAAACTAAAAAAGTTGTTTTGATGCATTTAAACATGAAATACATGCTCAAGAATCAAAAGGAACTTTAAAATGAACAATTGACCTGAACAAACAAGATGACCAGTAAATCAGAGAATCCAGAAGCTTATACAAACAGTAAAACAAACAAAAGAAAATAAATAAATGGGGAAAAATCACTCTGGTATTCCAAAGCCAAGAGAGAAAGATGCATCTTTACCAAGGTACAAAATTAGCTCAAAAATCCATCCCACTGATTAGAGAGGTTCCTCTTAAGTCTTTCTAGCTTGTTCACCTTGTTCTAATATTCATGAGAAATAGAGGGGATTCCAAGAGAGCTCTTGACTTTGACTAGCTTTGTTGAGGTTGGTCTTTATCCTAAGCCACAGGTTTACAGAGGATCAAACCAAGCCAAATGACTCAATGGATAGTTCAACTTCAAAAGTTAAACAAAGCAAAACAGGTTTGTTTCACTAAATGCAAACCCATGGACAACCTAAGCAAAGAGAGAGGGAGGGAGAGAGAGGGAGAGAGAGGGAGGGAAAGTCAAAATGTCCAACCTGAACTACAATGCAGAGTAAGCCCTGTGGATGCAGAAGAAACAGAAAGTCGTAAATCAGCCATTCATAACAACAGTTTGTGTCAAGTTGGCCCAGAATTCCAAAAAGGAGAAAGAGGAAAATAAAAGCCCCTATCAAATTTTGGAAATCACAAGAGGGTTAATTCTCTGGAAACTTCATTAACAATTTATTTTTTTGACTGCTCCTGGCATGAACAATGCTTGGAAGCACCAGCCTGACTTGGCAGAAGGCTGTTTCGTATGAAGCACCAATACTTCCTTTCATTGTAAAGGTCTGTGGGATAAATCAGACAGCAGCTGTCATCTTCCATGTTCTACATAAAGAACTTTGCTAATTTCCTTTATCTTCACCGTGGTGTTCCTCAGAGATGCATTTCTGAATATCAGGGAGCCTTCTATTGATGGTAGATAATGAAGGAAATGACCAAAGCATGAAAAGTTCACTTCAGTAGAAAAAAAAACCTGCAAGAGCTAAATATCAGTTTGTTCATCCATCCAAACTTGGTGGGTCAGGGAAAAAAATATCCCAAAATGACAAATAAATCCATTGGTTGGTAATGTTGTTCCCCTTGTTCAGCAAAGCTGAAAGTAATTTCCATGCTGATTCAGCAAACACGTGGCCGGTGAAGCGTGAAAGGTTCTTGGCTTTGTCTTATAAAAAGTACAGAATCTGCTTAGTTGAACAAAAAAATAATTATGGAAACATGTTTTTTGTGCAAAAGGTGTCAGAAGCTTTTTGCCTAGGGAAAGTCATAGTGCTAGCCCTTATATCTCTTCAGAGAAGATACTAATAGTACAGCTGGATATTAAGGAGTGGTTGGATATATGTTCTAATATCAGACAATTCCTGCTGGATCAAATAAAAAGTCTATTGATCCAACTCTTCTGTCAAACCCAGTTTCAGGTACCAGAACCTTGGGGAATTAACTGAATAGCTTCAGGAGAAGATTCTGACTAATTAAAGTTTTCTCCAAGCTCAGACACTTGGCGTCTTGCTCTACTATTGTTTCATAGCCAACTTAAAACTATATACTGAATCTTAGGGATTATATTAGATTTGCCAAAACAGCAAATTTGAGGAGAGGGGAGTAATTATCTAAGAAAGGAGCTCAGTTGGATGGAACTCTTTTATCAATGTATTTTTATTGCATGATAAGTTCTGCTTTGGGGCTTATCTAATAGGAAGGTAGAAGAAAGTTTCCATTTATTAGTGTATACTAGAGGTGTTTAGATCAGGGGTCCACCCTGGAAACAGCAAAGGTCTGGCCCACAGTGGCTCTGCCAGTAAAAATGGAGTTTGGGAGGCTCATCCAAGCTCTGTTTTTGGCCATGTTGGCCTCCTGCAGCCCTCTGCCAGCAAAAACAGAGCTCCAGGGGGTGGGGCTCCATTTTCACTGGCAGAGGGCTGCAGGAGGCCATTGCAGCTAAAAACAGAGTTTGGGGGCCCATTTTCAGTGGCAGAGTCTCAGCTGGTCTTCTAGGAGTAGAAGATTCACCCAGATAAACAAGCTGATTCAGATGTTTCAAGCCTGGTTTATAGTAAACAATGAACTCCACATCCAGCAAGAATGGCCATAACCCAATCAAGGTTAGTGCAGGGAGTGTCTGCCTCCCAACATTTTTTATAGTCACAGCCACACACCCCTTCTAATTGCCCCTATCTCCTATGATCTGCCCAACCCTACTTCTACCCGCTGATTGCAGATTGCTACCTAGCTTCACCCTAACCATCCATCCACCATTTCTGTGCAGCTTGTCAACTAAAAAGATACTCCTTTGGTCTTTTCAGCAACAGAAAAAGGGAGTGGGGAAAAACAGTGCATTCCTTAAGTGCCTAGATAATCACTCAGAGCACAAGAAAATTTCTGGAGGACATGATTGATTGATGACTAATGATGATGGATGTGTCCCATTGGAGAATACACATCCAGATGGTGGGGGGAAGACCAGGGTTAAGGGGGAAATGAATGATGTGTTTTAGTATTGGCTGCATGCAGCCAACACCAACATGTCCATTTCTAATAAATCAATTTTCTTTTCTCTGAGATGCAACAAGAGACTTATGATTTGAATTGGGGTAGATTTGTTAGGGTCCTGACACAGGCATATACCCTATCACACTCCCCAAAATCCCAGCTGTTCTTGAGGAAGCCTGCAGCCGCCATGTCAGTCATCTGTTAAAACACTGCCTGCAAGGTATTCCCCCATCCTCGATGATGTCATCAGCGTCGGGCCAGGATTCCCCTCAGTCGCCTGGCCTGAAGGTCAATCGGCGCAGCTGCTCTTGTCACATGAATAGCGGTGGGTGCCCTGACATACTTGGCAGTATCCACAGAAGCACTGAGACTTCCTGCAGCCACACAATCAATGCTGGCAGGCTCCGAGGCAAGTAGGCTAACACCCAGAGCCCAACAGCTCAGGCCACAGGCACTCACCCTGACATGAGTGATGTCAAGCTGGCCATGCCCACCCTGGCTCCCCAAAGTCTAACATAACCCTGATGTGGCCCTCAATGAAATCAAATTTGACACCCCTCGTGTAGACTTTCATGGCTAGTATCTGTCAGGCAGAGTTGCATTTTAGTGATCATGATTCACAACTGTGGCTACATCTTCAGAGGCAAAGTTATCTGCATAGTAGAAGATTTACAGTTGAGCAGGGACTGACTGGGTGGTTAGCTAAGACAGGGTAGCTAACTCCTATTTTTATTATCTACCAAAACTGAATTCTAGGTTATCCATTTCAGCATAAGGTAAAGCATTTGGTAGTTGTGGAAGAGCTCAACCATTAGCCTATAAAGCAGAGTTTTATAACATCCTTTTTAAAGAATGGAGAATATACTGAGCTACCAAATACAGTGTGAAGAAAAATGAGACATAAACACTGACTGAACTTTGTTCCACTTGTCAGTCCTTCCTGATGGGGCAGGTCAGGAAATAGATACACAAGAAATGGTAGAACTCTAGGATCCAATCTGAGTCGGTTACTGGGCAAAGATTTATTCTTTCAAGTTTTCAGGTTCATGCTTGGAAAAGTAAACCTTTTTATCCCAATGACCAACTCAGATTGGATCCTGAAACATTATCCTGGAGCATGTATGTTTGTTTTCATTCACTATAATTTAAAAGTCTTACCAACAGCAGCTTAAAAGTCTGACAGTGTTTCCCCTTCTCTCCCTCTTATGCCAAAAACAGTGAAAATAGAAAAAAAAACATATTCCTTTCTCATGCTTTCCTCTTCTTGTTTTACTGTCACCATATATTTTTTCTAAACTCATACCTGTACTCCTCTGCACCACCTCAGTCTCTGAACATCAAGATTTAGGTATCTTGACTGAAAAGCTTGCCTTGAACTTCAGGTCACCTCCCAGGTGAATTTGACTATCTAGGAGGGATGTCACAAACAGCCAAGCTAATGACCTGGGTTCCAAATAATCAAAATGTACTTCAGATAAACCCACAAGACCCCAACCCTTGAGAAGCTCAAGTAGACATGTCCAGTTGGAATCAACTGAGTGATCTTGGTGACTTTATTTGTCAGAGAGCAAGAATATTCCTTGCAGCAACACTGTAGATGGTTCTGTAGCCTGTCTCTCCCCAATAAGAATTTTCCCCTTAAACAGGACCAACAGACAGCTACTGGCAGATGCAATACTCTATGAGTGGAGAATTATTGCCACAATGCAATCCCTACTATGAGTTCTTACTCAAATTTGGTCAGTTTGGTTCTTTTTCTCAACTGATGCTCTAAGTTCTCTTCTTACACTTCTTTTCCCACAGCTGCTCAGAAAACTCCATAAGGGCAGTATGGTCTAAGGCAGGGCTGTCAAATTCATGGCCCGTGAACTGGATGCATCACATGCTGGCCATGCCCATGCCAGGTTTAGTGAAGGGAGAAAAAGTTGTGATACATCATGTGACAATGCCATGACAATGTGAGTTTGACACCCTTGGTCTAAGGCTCTGTCACATGCCCATTCCTCAGGTGAACTGCCCACATGATCTTCAGAAAAACTCATAGGCTTTCTTTAGGACCTCATCAAGTTCTTTAGTCTCTTGCAGCAGCATGATCTAACAGGCCTCCCCCCCCCCACCCCAGTGATGCCGGCTAACACCAGCAAGCCAAAAAGTAATCAGAAAGTGATGTAACCATGGCAAACATTATTGCTAAGTAATATTCAACAAGCAATCTCTCAAAGTCTTTGAAACAACCATTAGAAATAGGCTAACTTAAACTTTTGAACTCTTGTTTATTCCAAGCATTCCAACAAAACATCTTTCTCACTATTTTCAAATTAGATTGTTCTACAACAAAATTTCTCTTGTGATTTGGGATCAAAATGTAATTGTTTTTCTTAGGATATACATTAATCTTAATGCAATGCTCATTTTGGTTACATTAATTTTACCCCAAAGATTTAATGGGAGTTTTAAAACATTGAGTCACATTTACTGAAATTGCCTCTACAGTTTTAAACATATTTAGTTCAAGATACAGATTTCAAGGAAGATATAAAACATTTTACAGTTTGTATATATAATAAAGTTTATTTCTTGCAGTAATATATAGCTATATTAGATTACAAAGGCAGCCAATTAGACTTGTGGAAGCAGATGCTATATTATGTTAATCATATTGCTGAATGACTTCAATAATTATTAAATATGATTTATGATTGCATGTCATCAAATAATTAGAGATTCTTAGTGACCACACACATAGATTCTCTCCATGATAATTTGTCCCTAACCTAGTTATTTAGGTTTTCCAGCATTTCACCAATCTCTGCTGGTCATCTTTCTTTTTCCTTCCATCTTTCCCAGCATTATAGCCCTCTCCAGACAGCTAGGTCTTCACAGAATGTGTCCAAAGTAGGATAATTTAGATCTGGTCATTTGTACTTTAAATGATAATTGTGGGTTGATTTATTTGATTATCCATTTCTGTGTTTTCTTGGTATTCTCAGAAATCTTCTCCAATACCAGAAAGCTGAAAAGCATCAATACTGATTTGATTTTGATGATGGCACAGATTTTTCAAGTGTCGTCCAAACTTTCCAGGGTATGACATCAAGTGAGCTGATAATCACTGGAATCTCCACAGCTGTTTTATTTCATAATCTTTCAATTTCAATTTTTAGATATTGATACCTTCAGATATTCTATTACACCCTTCAATTATCCAGACATTCTTCTTTTCAACCACAGTTAGATCAGGTGTATTATGAGCCAAGATAGTTTGCACTGGAAATTCCACAATATTTTAACTTGCTCATTTTTTACTTTTTCAACTGTTTCCTACCAATTTTTCATAACTGACATATGATATATTTTATGAGTTTGTATGAACTTTTTACGTTAGCTGAGTATATGATCTACTGTTTCTTCTGCACTATGAATCATTTCATTAATTTTCAATTCTGACCTTGATTACATAAATCTGAATAGTTTACTCTTTAGCAGCCAAAATCAAAACTTCAGTTCTTTTTTAACATCCCAGTTTTAAGCCACTGTAAGATTTTATCTTATCCACTTTCCCCTTGATCCTTTGTAGAGGTTGACCATGTCTATTCTTGTTTTTTAGTATACTATTTCTATATTCATGTTGGTTTCTTGCACATTCAATAAATTCTTATTTTGGAATATTGAAAAATTAAGATTGATAATTTGTATTAATATAAAACTATATAAGAATGTAAAGAGTATCAATATTAAGCCCCTGTCACACAGCACCAATGGATGGAAAGAGGATGTAAAACGGAGAGAAACACTTGCCATCCATTGGTTAATGCGATGCACCCGTTCTATACTCACTGCGTCCGTTTTTCATCCTCTCTATCCGTCCAGCATCCGTCTACTGACATTTCATCCCCTCAAAAGGTTTTGAGCTGCACAAAACTTTGTGAGCAGAAAATGTATCCAAAGCATCCATTTTGCATCCGCAACGCATACGGGGAAGATCCGTTCTACATCTGTCGTCATCTGTTACACATCCGCTATATCCGCTAGGCATCTGCTGCGCATCCGCGCAATGCGCATCCGCTCAGGTGGAAAACGGACACAAAGAGGAAGCGAAACGGATGTGGAACAGACAAAAAACGTTAGTAACACGGACGGAGAAAGGATGAAAGGGGATGCAGCTCGCATACAAAGCATTAAAACAGAAAAAATGTTCGCAGAAGGGACCTATCTCGAACATTTAGGATGTATGCAGGATGTCTAGAGGATGCAATAGGACACCTAGCAGAAAACCTATATTTCCTATAAAAAGGGGGAGGAACTCATCTGGATCTCATTTCAGTCCAGCAACCCTGTGGTGCAGACCTCTTCAGCCTTACTCTTGCTCTTCCACAGCATCCAGTCATCTCCACCATGGATCATCACACACTCCTTTTGGTAGCCACCATCATTCTACAACAGTGCGAAGCGATCTACAGGCTCTTTCACCTGTTCTACGGGAAGAAAAGGAGGCGTCCAAGAAGTGTCTGGGTCCGAAGATAGATCGCGAGAAGAGCAGAGTACGGACTGTATAACAAGCTGATGGTGGAGCTGAGGAACGAAGACACTCGTGCATTCCAGAACTTCACGAGGATGCCTCCAGCCATGTTTGACGAAGTTGTGCAGTGGCTGACACCCAGGTTGACCAAGGCAAACACCAACTTCCGGGCCAGCCTGGAACCTGGGCTTAAGGTGGCACTGACTCTGTGCCACCTGGCCTCAGGGACCATGTACAGGAGCATGTAGTACGGCTGGATGGTGCCACACAACACCATCAGCATTGTGGTCAGAGAAGTGGTGCAAGCCATCATCGAAGAATACCTGGAGGAGCTCCTACAGTGCCCCTCCACTGAAGAAGACTGGAAGAAAGTTGCAGAGCAGTGGTATCAGAAGTGAAACTTTCCCCACATTGTTGGAGACATAGATGGCAAGCACGTGGCCTGCAAAGCTCCAGCCAAGTCAGGGTCCACTTATTTCAACTACAAGGGCTTCTTCAGCATCATCCTCTTCACCATGGTCAATGCTGACTACAACTTCATGTACATCAATGCTTCAGGCAACAGGTCAGCTTCAGATGCCCAGGTATACAATGTCAGTGACCTCAAAGAGGGGCTGGAATGCAACCTCATCATGGGCTTCCCAGATCCAGACCCCCTGCCCAATGACACACAAGATGTGCCCTACTTCATCATGGGGGATGATGCCTTCTCACTCAGAACCTACCTCATGAAGCCCTACACCTCCAGATGCCTCACCCTTGAAGAGAGGATCTTCAACTACAGGCTGTTCAGGGCAAGACGGGTGGTGGAGAATGCCTTTGGCATCCTGGCAAACAGATTCCAGGTACTTCTCACCACCATGCAGCATCGCCCACAGACCGTAAGGAGGATCGTGGAAGCTTGCTGCATCCTGCACAATCTCATGCACACCCGCTACCCAGTCTTGCAGAACAGGCTCGTGGACCTCCAACAAGGCAATGGGGACATGGAGCCTGGTGAATGGAGGCAAAGGCGAAACCTGATAGACACTGTGGATGTGCAAGGCCCCAACAGAGCTTCATGTGAAGGGAAGAAGCAGCGCAACCTCCTGAAACACTGGTGCAACTCCCCAGCTGGAGCAGTGGAGTGGCAAGAGAGGATGGTAGATGCATAATGGATGCTTCCTTCAGCCTGTCTCATCACACTGATGAGATTGGGCCATGTATGTTGGGTGGGCCTACAATGAACAGGGCATTTAATAAAGAGTTGTGTTTATGTTGATATGTGTGGATGAATGATTACATTATTATTGATAATAAAGGGCCATAGGTGTGGCACCTGGGAGGGTGGACCATACAGTCCCACTATGCTTGCACTGGAGGTTTATCTATCCCACAGCTATTACCCATCCCACAGGTATCCTAACCCATCCCACAGCTGTTACCCATCCCAAAGATATCCCTGCCAATCCCACAGGTATCCCTGCCTATCCCACAGCTATTACCCATTCCAAAGGTATCCCTGCCCATCCCACTGCTATCTTAACCTATCCCACAAACATGCAAAGGCTTAAACCATTTCTAAAAGTTTCCACCAAGACTTTATTTACTAAAATAAATGAAGCAAGTGTGTGAAACAAAGATAATCTTTATTAATAACAAGCTGTAAAAGAAAAATGACCCAAGTGTCCAAAGCAAAGATAAAGTCAACAGGTAGCCACCCAGTCTCTGGCACTCTTGTTAGTCACTCTGAGGCATGCCCAGTTTTAGGGGTGAAGGGTCCAGGTACTGTGGAGGTGGCTGCTGCTGGAGTGCTGGTCTGAGGTGTCATTGGGGTGCCTGGCCCCGAGAGGACAACAGGGGATGGTGTGGAGGAAGAGAGCTGGCTCAGTCCTGTGATGTTGAGAGCCCCTTCTTCCAGGACATGGGGTGTCAGTCCCAATACCCATGACAGATGTTCTGAGGCCGGGCTTGGCTGTGGGGTGGAGGAAGGATCAGTGTAGTGGGGATGTCTGGTCTGCAACTGAGCAAGATGAGGCATGGATGGCATTGGTGGTGTGGGTGGCATCAGTGGCATCGTTGGCATCAGTGGCATTGGTGGCACCGGTGGCTTTCGATGTACCTGTGCCTGGACTAGGAAGGTCTGGCTGTGCTGCTGGAGTTCCTGGTAGGTGAGGGCCTGTGGAAAGCCTTGGAAGGGCAGTGAAATCACCTGGGGTGGAGGAGCAGACCTGGACTAGGTGGGAGCAGGTTCAGCTGGGTCTGGAGGGTTGTGAAGAAGACCGGTGATCCTGTCCTTTATCACCTGGTACTGTGATTCCGACATGTTCATGAGGGTCTGGTTGATGTAGGTGAGGAAGGGCTTGCGGTTGGAGGATGGGACGTTGGTGTGTACCAGCTGAGAGAGGAGATCTATGCTGCTTCTGATTGTGTCCCTGATCTTCAGCAGGACAGTGTGGCTCTGCCCCTGCGGTCTGCCTCTCTGCCTGCTTTCTGTGGAGGTGGAGCTGGGGGTGGATGTGGGTTGTTCTCTGGTGGAAATTCCTTCCTCCCACTGCATCAGGGGGTCCTCCATATGTTCCGCCATGGGGAGTGCAGCTGTCAGGGGGGTCTCTGTTGTGGCACGCTCCACAGATACCTGCCTGGACACAGGAGCTGACTCTTGGCCAGAAGAGGACTGGATCTCTGCGGGCTGCCTGCGAGAGTGGGTTGTGAGAGGGGCTGCTCCTTGGTGGCAGATCTCACCCTCCAAGAAGCTGCACTTGGCCATCACATAGGTCTCTCGGTCTGTCAGCTTGACCGTGGCCTGGCCAGATTTCTTGAGGTACAGCTTCCCATACCAGCTGTGCATGTGCTTCCACCAGCCGAGGAGCACCTCCGAAGTGTAGCCCAGGCTCTCCGCCTTCTCTCTCCAAGCAGCTTGCTTACTTTTGGTGTCTCGATAGAGCCTGTGTCACTTCCGCCATAGATACTTGTTCTCCCTCAGACATTCCAGCACCTCATCCTCATGTTCCTCTTCAATGGAGTATTGCCTCCTCTCCCGTTCATGCATATGCCTCTTCCTCCCTCTGGCAGGGCCATCTGGGCCCTCATCAGAGGGGCTTTGAGGTTGTAGGGGATGCTCCTCCACACCACCACCACCACCAGCAGCAAGAAGAACAGTAGCAGCAAAAGCAGGACCAGCAGCACCAGCAGCACCAGGAGCACCAGCAGGACTAGGATCAGCAGCAGCACCAGCAGCACCAGCAGCACCAGCAGCACCAGCAGCACCAGCAGCACTAGCAGCACCAGGAGCACCAGCAGCACCAGCAGCACCAGCAGCACCAGCAGGACAAGGAGCACCAGGAGCACCAGCAGGACCAGCAGGACCAGGAGCAGCACCAGTAGAGTAAGCACCAGCAGAAGCACCAGCACCAGGAGCAGCACCAGCAGAGTAAGCACCAGCAGAAGCACCAGCACCAGGAGCAGCGCCAGCAGAAGCCCCAGCACCAGAAAAGTCAGCCCCAGCAACAGAAGCCCTAGCAGAAGCAGAGTCAGGGCCAGGGGGTGGGACGGTGGCCCTGTCCCTCTTGCCAGGGCTGGCAGCAGATGGCAGAAGCTTTCTCTTCTTTCCCATGGTTGTTGGCTGGCTGGCTGGCTAGCTGGAGCTGTGTCTTGCAGCAGGTCTTTCCTCTGAATCGTGACCTGCTTGCGAGCTGCTTCCTTTTATATCCGTGGGGCTAACGCAATGCATCCTCCCCGCATGCTCAGTGAACGCTCTGCATCTGCAAGGCATCCGTTCTGCATCCACTCTGCATCTGCTCTTTCACTGCATGTCTGCTTCGCTGTGCTCCACTGGAAGCCCTGCGGATGTGCGATCCGCTCGGCTTCCGTGGAGCATCCGCTTAACATCCTCGCTATGTCCTCTCCCCGTCCGATCCTTTCCGTTGTTGTCCGCTCTAGTTATGCAAATTTGGGGCATTTTTGAGAGTGGATAACAATGGATGGAACATTTTCTTATCCACTGTGTCCTTTTTACAAACGTTTTGCATCCGTCGGCCAATGTGACAGGCCCTTTAAAACATTGTCACGTTCTAAATTGTAAAATATAAATTAATATGAATTTACTGAGAATATATCTGCTGAACAAAATTCTGCATCGATGACTGGAAGGGCACCTGGCCATTAAAACAGTTCAGTTACACAAACTTCCCCCTGCAAGGGATAATGGGTTCATTAAATGAAGATGATGATGATTAAGGCTTGTTCATGACTGCCTTTTATGTAGTCAGCCAATGCATGTTTTTCCTCTTTCTTCAATGATTTTGAGTGACTTGAGGGATACTTCTGCCTCCACTTTTTGGGGGCAGATATATTCTATCAATATCATTACAAGGATGTAATTCATGTTTTTCTTATGGTTGGCTGCAAAATCAGCCAGATATTCAGACTGAATTTGGCTTTTTGTTCCCTTGAACCAATGGGCAGTTTTTTAGGTATTGATCTTCATGTGCATCAAGTTATCCCCAAGAAGTTAGGCTGTTTTAATGTATTGCCATACCATATTATTATTGTTGTTGCTGTGAGGAATATTATAGACTATTGCAGTTTAATACATTCTAATAATAAAACAACAAAAATCAATAAATGATTGGCAATGGTGATAAAATAAACAGTCCAGAAACCCTATTGTAAGATACCATTTTTTTGAGCATGGTCTGCTCAATTAATTGCAAGTTGTCAACATTTCAAAAGATAACTGCTGGACTAAAAAGAGAAAAAGATATAGTGATATAAATAAATGTTACTTAATTTACACTTCTTGTAAATCCAATAATCAGAAGTTGGCAGCTCAAAGGACACTTCTTACTGATAAAGATATTGTACATGATACTTTTAATAGCCAGAATCTTGAGCAACTACAAATTAAACCTTGCAAACCTCACTCATATAACAGAATATATTTATCACAGAATATATTTATTTTATTATTTAAATAAATACATTTATTTTATTATATGCAACCCAGGATTGTTAACAATTCTTTGCTTAGAGACCAATCTATAAAATACAAGGAAAATGGAGGCCTTTAATATTGCATTTAAGTATGTTTCTGAAAAGACAGATGGTTATAGATAGTAGCACAGTTTTCCTAAAATGGGTTATACAAAATGTTAATCAAAGGTAACTGACTAGGCAGGGAAGCGTTTAGATCCAAGGTAAATGATATAGCCCAGGAGAAAATAGAAGGCTTGAATTAAGAGCTTAAACCCATGTCACACTGCACCAATGGATGAAAAGAGGATGTAAAATGGAGAGAAACACTTGCCATCCGTTAGTTAATTCGATGCTTCCGTTCTGTACTCACTGCGTCCGTTTTTCTTCCTCTCTATCTGTCCAGTATCCATCGACTGAGGTTCCATCTGCTCAAAAAGTTTTGAACTGCTCAAAACTTTTTGAGCGGAAAATTTATCCAACGCGTCCGTTCTGCATCCACTAGGCATATGGGGAATATCCATTCTGCATCCGTCATCATCTGTTACGCGTCCGCTACATCCGCTAGGCATCCACTGTGCATCCGCGCACTCAAATCCACTCCAGCGGTAAACGGACACAGGGAGGAAGCGGAACGGACGCGGAACGGACGCGCAGCATTAGTAGCATGGACGGAGAAAGGATGAAAGCGGATGCAGCTCGCAAAGAAAGCATTTTAAATGGAAAAAACATTCGCAGAGGGGACTTATCTCAGATATTAAGGATGTCTAGAGGATGCCTAGAGGATGCAAAAGGACACATTGTGGAAAACCTATATTGCCTATAAAAAGGGGGAGCAACTCACCTGGATCTCACTTTCAGTCCAGCAACCCTGCTGTGCAGACCTCTGCAGCCTTCATCTGCCTCTTGCTCTTCCACAGCATCCAGTCATGTCCACCATGGATCGTAACACACTCCTTTTGGTAGCCACCATTGTTCTGCAACAGTGCGAAGCCATCTACAGGCTCTTTCAACTGTTCTACGGGAAGAAAAGGAGGCGGCCAAGAACCGTCTGGGTCCAAAGATGGATCAGGAGAAGAGCAGAGGATGGACTGTACAACAAGCTGATGGTGGAGCTGAGGAATGAAGACCCTCGTGCATTCCAGAACTTCATGAGGATGCCTCCAGCCATGTTTGACGAAGTTGTGGAGCAGCTGACACCCAGGTTGACCAAGCAGAGCACCAACTTCGGGCCCAGCCTGGACCTTGAGCTCAAGGTGGCACTGACTCTGCGCCACCTGGCCTCCGGGACCACCTACAGGAGCATGAAGTATGGCTGGAGGGTGCCACACAACACCATCAGCATTGTGGTCAGAGAAGTGATGCAGGCCATCATCGAAGAATACCTGCAGGAGCTCCTTCAGTGCCCCTCCACCTAAGAAGGCTGGAAGAAAGCTGCAGAGCAGTGGTATCAGAAGTGGAACTTCCCCCACACCGTTGGAGCCATAGATGGCAAGCACGTGGCCTGCAAATCTCCAGCCAACTCGGGGTCCACTTATTTCAACTACAAGGGCTTCTTCAGCATCATCCTCTTCGCCATGGTCGATGCTGACTACAAGTTCATGTATATCGATGCTTCAGGCAATCGCTCATCTTCAGAGGCCCAGGTATACAACACCAGTCACCTCATGGACGGGCTGGAACGCAACCTCATCATAGGCTTCCCAACAATACGCAAGATGCCCAACAATACGTAAGATGTGCCCTACTTCATCGTGGGGATGACGCCTTCTATCTCAGAACCTACCTCATGAAGCCCTACGGTTCCAGATGCCTCACCCATGAAGAGAGGATCTTCATCTACAGGCTCTCCAGGGCAGGTGGTGGAGAACGCCTTTGGCATCCTGGCCAACAGGTTCCAGGTACTTCTCACCACCATGCAACATCGCCCACAGACCGTAAGGAGGATCGTGGAAGCTTGCTGCATCCTGCACAATCTCATGCGCACCCGCTACCCAGTCTTGCAGAACAGGCTCGTGGACCTCCAACAAGGCAATGGGGACATGGAGCCTGGGGAATGGAGGCCAGGGTGAAACCTGATCGACACTGAGTATGTGCAAGACCCCAACAGAGCTTCACGTGAAGGGAAGAAGCAGCGCAACCTCCTGAAACACTGGTGCAACTCCCCAGCTGGAGCAGTGGAGTGGCAAGACAGGATGGTAGATGCTTAATGGATGCTTCCTTCAGCCTGTCTCATCACACTGATGAGATTGGGCCATGTATGTTGGGTGGGCTGACAATGAATAGGGCATTTAATAAAGAGTTGTGTTTATGTTGACATGTGTGGATCATTGTTACATTATTATTGATAATAAAGGGCCATATGTGTGGCTGCTGGGAGGGTGAACCATACAGTCCCATTATGCTTGCGCTGGAGGTTTATCTATCCCACAGCTATCTTAACCCATCCCAAAGGTATCCTAACCCATCCCACAGGTATCCCTGCCCATCCCACTGCTATCTCAACCCATCCCTCAGCTATCTTAACCCATCCCAAAGGTATCCCTGCCCATCCCACAGCTATTACCCATTCCAAAGGTATCCCTGCCCACACCACTGCGATCTTAATCCATCCCACAAGCATGCAAAGGCTAAACCATTTCTAAAAGTTTCCACCAAGACTTTATTGAAAAAAATAAATGAGGCAAGTGTGTGAAGCAAGATAATCTTTATTAATAACAAGCTGTAAAAGAAAAATGACCCAAGTCAAGTATCCAAATAAAATCTACAGGTAGCCACCCAGTCTCTGGCACTCTTCTCTGTCACTCAGAGGTGTGCCCAGTCTCAGGGGTGAAGGGTCCTGGTGCTGTGGAGGTGGCTGCTGCTGGAGTGCTGGTCTTAAGCGCCACTGGGGCGCCTGGCCCCGAGAGGACAACAGGGGATGGTGTGTTGAGAAAGCTCTCAGACTGCTGGTTCAGCCCCGTAATGTTGAGAGCTCCTTCCTCCATGCCATGGGGTGTCAGCCCCAGTACCGATGACAGATGTACTGAGGCCAGGCTTGGCTATGGGGTGGAGGAAGGAGCAGTGTAGTGGGACTGTCTGGTCTGCAGCTGGGTGAGGACTGGCGTGGGTGGCATCAGTGACGTGGGTGGCATCGGTGGCGTTGGTGGCATCAGTGGCATGGGTGGCATCGGTGGCCTCAGTGGAACTGGTGTCAATGGTGTCGACCGATGAACCTGTGCCTGGACTGGGAAGGGCTGCTGCCTGTGCTGCTGGACCTCCTGGTAGCCGTAGCCCTGGTAGGTGAGAGCCTGTGGAAAGCCTTGGAATGGGAGGGACATCACCTGGGGTGGAGGAGCAGACCTGGACTGGATGGGAGCAGGTTCCTATGGATCTGGAGGGTTGTGAAGCAGATCGGTGATCCTGTCCTTCACCACCTGATACTGGGGTTCGCCATGTCTGTGAGGGTCTGGTTGACATAGGTGAGGAAGGGCTTGTGGATGGAGGATGAGGAGTCAGTGTGGACCAGCTGAGAGAGGATATCTATGCTGCTCCTGATGGTGTCTCTTATCTCCTGCAGGACAGGGTGGCTCTGCCCCTCCTGTCTGGCTCTCTGCCTTTCTGTGGAGGTGGAGCTGGGGGTGGATGTGGGTAGGACTGTGCTTCAAGTGCCATCTCCTTTCTCCCACTGCGTCAGGGGATCCTCCACACGCTCCACCATGGTTAGAACAGCTGTCGGGGGGTTCTGCATCATGGCACGCTCCACAGACACCTGCCTGTAGACAGGAGCTGACTCTCTGCCAGAAGAGGACTGGCTCTCAGCAGGCTGCCTGAGAGAGAGAGTTGTGAGAGGGGCTGCTCCTCGGTGGCGGATCTTACCCTTGAGCAAGCTGCACTTGGCCATGACATAATTCTTTCTGTCCGTCAGCTTGACCGCGGCCTGGCCAGATTTCTTGAGGTGCAGCTTCCTGTACCAGGTGTGCATGTGCTTCCACCAGCCGAGGAGCACCTCCGAAGTGTAGCCCAGGCTCTCTGCCTTCTCTTTCCAAGCAGCCTGCTTCCTTTTGGTGTCCCTCTAGAGCCTGTGTCCCTTCCGCCATAGATACTCATTCTCTCTCAGCCACTCCAGCACCTCATCCTCATTTTTCTCCTCAATAGAGTATTGCCTCCTCTCCCATTCTTGCATATGCCTCTTCCTCCCTTTGGCAGGACCACATAGACCCTCATCACAGGGGCTTCCAGGTTGTAGAGGCTGCTCCTCCACACTACCAGCAGCAGCAGCAGCACCAGCAGGACCACCACCACCAGCAGCAGCAACAGCAGAAGCATCAGCAGCACCAGCAGGACCAGGAGTACCACCAGGACCAGGAGCACCAGCAGGACCATCAGGACGAGGAGCAGCTTCACCAGAGTAAGCACCAGCAGAAGCACTACTGCCAGAAGCAACTTCAGCAGAGTAAGCACCAGCAGAAGCACCACCACCAGGAGCAGCATTAGCAGAGTAAGCACCAGTAGAAGCACCACCACCATAAGCAGCAGCAGCAGCTCCTCCAGAAGCAGAAGCAGCAGAAGCCCCAGCACCAGAAGAGCGAGTCCGTGCTGAAGAAGCCCCAGCAGAAGCAGAGTGAGGGCCAGGGGTTGGGAGGGTGGCCCTGTCCCTCTCGCCAGGGCTGGCAGCAGATGGCTGAGGCTTTCTCTTCTTTCCCATGGTTGTGGGGTTGCTGGCTGGCAGGCAGGCTGGCAGCAAGGCAGGCAGGCAGGCAGGCAGGCAGGCAGGCAGGCAGGCAGGCAGGCAGCAAGGCTGGCAGGCAGCCAGGCAGTTTGGGAGGCAGGCAGCAAGGCTGGCAAGCAAGCAGGCAGGCAGGCAGGCTTGCAGGCAGGCAGGCATCAAGGCTGGCAGGCAGGCTGGCAGGGAGGCTGGCAGGCAGGCATGCAGGCAGGCAGGCAGCAAGGCTGGCAGGCAGGCAGGCAGCAAGGCTGGCAGGCAGGCAGGCAGGCTGGCAGGCAGGCAGGCATCAAGGTTGGCAGGCAGACTTGCAGGGAGTCTGGCAGGCAGGCTTGCAGGGAGTCTGGCAGGCAAGCTGGCAGGCAGGCAGGCAGTCTGGCAGGCAGGCTGGCAGGCAGGCTGGCATGCAGGCAGGTAGCAAGGCTGGCAGGCAGGCTGGCAGCAAGGCTGGCAGACAGGCAGGCTGGCAGCAAGGCTGGCAGACAGGCAGGCTGGCAGCAAGGCTGGCAGGCAGGCAGGCTGGCAGGGAGGCTTGCAGGCAGGCTGGCAGGTAGGCAGCTAGCAAGGCTGGCAGGCAGCAAGGCTGGCAGGCAAGGCAGGCAGGCTGGCAAGGCAGGCTGGAAAGGCAGTCAATGTGTCTGGCAGCAGGTCTTTCCTCTGAATGGTGACCTTTTTGGGAGCTCCTTCCCTTTATATCCACGGGGCTGATGCAATGTATCCTCCCTGCAATGAACGCTAGGCATCCGCTAGGCTTCTGCTGTGCATCTGCTTCATCCGCTCAGCGTCCGCTCTGCATCCGCTGTATCTGTTCCTCGTCCAGTTTGCTGCGGTCCCCAGAAGCCTTGCGGATGTGCAATCCACTCTCATCTGCTTCCATCCGCTAGGCTTCCGTGAAGCATCTGCTTTCCATCCGCCCTGCATCCTCTCCCCGTCCGTTCCTTTCCGTGTTGTCCACTCTGGTTATGAAAATTTTTGCCCCTTTTGAAAGCAGATAACAACTGATGGAACATTTTTCTCATCCGCTGTGTCCTTTTTACAAACGTTTTGCATCCATCGGCCAGTGTGACAGGGCCTTTAGCTGAATAGGGACATCTGCGGCTCTGGCTACTTTCATCAACATTAAAAAAAAAGAGGCAATGTTATGTTGTTGGGCCATAAGGTCCATGCAAATGTGTGCAATGTCATGCTGCACATACAAATTGGTAGGATGTGTTTTCATCCCTCTCTCCCCTGGACACCACTGATCAGGAGCAAAAAATGTGGTTCACACATGGCATTAATATGCATTAATTGCAGATGCGAACAACCAGGAAACATAGCTGCATCCCACAATATCAAAACAGAATCAAAGATCCCTAAGTTGAAACATCCACATTTATTTCACAGGGTCCTCCTTATAGTTTGCAGGTGTTAATTAAAATACATTCCCAATCAAGAAGCTCACAGTTTGCTCAGTGACAGACCTTGTTGCTGTGACACTCGTGATTACATAAAATATAATTTTCTGCTCTGAAACTTCCCACACAGGAAGGCCATTACTCACTCCTATGCAAGGCCTTCCAATTAGCCCCAAATTAATTCCATCTTCCGTGGTTCCAACGCAGCAGTGATGGTTTGCAGAGTCTTGCAGATGGCATTCACAGTCGCATGGAGAAATCCTTCCTGACTGAATTTTAATCTCAAGCTGGGGAAGAGTATGATTATAACTTGGGTTGTGATGGACGCAGAAAAATGCATTCCAAATGAAAAGATTTTTCAGAGAATGTTTTTTTTTCCTTCTCTCTTTTTTTCCCTTATAAGCACACATTTCATTCCACTGCTTTAAGGAAATAGCAGCTTGACCCTTGGCAGCCCCCAAGGATGGCCCGAGTAGATGCGATCTCTGAGGACAAATTCTGTATCTCTAAAATGAGAATACGAGCAACTTGTTTTATGGAGTTGTTGCAACAAAGGTAGTAAGGATAATCAAAGGTAGATTGTTATCCACTCTCAGCTCCGTGGTCAGGCATAATTCTATAAAGTAACAAATTACTGTAAACTCTTGAAAACTTTCAGATACTTTGAATGGAGAAGTCTCATAAAAACAACAACAAGGATTTGGACAGAAAGTCTCCAAAGGGCTTTGAATCAATGTAGCTTTACGTAATATTTTCAGGCTATTTAATTGTGCAGGGAAATCTTGCTAGGCAGCCAATGATTCTGCTGCACGGCTTGGATTAAGTGACTCTAATGGAACTGCAGCAATTTTAAATTATGTATTAGTTGAAGACCCATAGAAAACAAAATCTGAGTTCACAGCTTTCCTTAGCCCCAAAAACCATGGTTGGCCATGGAGGCAGTTGCTATTTCATTGAAACTCCAGTGCTGATCTGGAACAAATCTTAATCATGATTCTCTATATTAATGTGGAGTTCTAACATCTAAGCAGATTAATATGATCAGCTTGGGTTCAACATCGACAATGATATTGCAGCTCCCTGATGATTAACTTCATGTCAAACATTCTCTGATTTCTACATTTGCTCTGAAAGTAACGTTTTCAGTGATGGAAAAACTTGGGCTGAAAAATAATTTATTTCATGTATGTGCCTTGCATCACATATTGAATTTATTCCCCCCTTCTGATAGATATTATTTTGCTTTTCTTTTACATTATCCCAGAAGAAGATACCAATGGAGTAATCCCTATGTATTTTTGGATTATACCTTTTATAGTTTCTGATTGGTGTTCACATGGAAGTTGTCCTCTAAAAGCTCCAGTAGAGTAGAGTAGAGTAGAGTAGAGTAGAGTAGAGTAGAGTAGAGTAGAGTAGAATAGAATAGAATAGAATAGAATAGAATAGAATAGAATAGAATAGAATAGAATAGAATAGAATAGAATAGAATAGAATAGAATAGAATAGACAGAGTTGGAAGGGACATTGGAGGTCTTCTAGTCCAACCCCCTGCTTAGACAGGAAACCCTATATTAATTCAGACAAACGGTTATCCAATAACCATTTAACTCTTCTTAAAAACTTCCAGTGTTGAAGCATTTACAACTTCTGGAGGCAAATTGTTCCACTGATTAATTGTTCTAACTGTCAGAAAATTTCTCCTTAGTTCTAGGTTGCTTCTCTCCTTAATTAGTTTCCACCCATTGCTTCTTGCCTCAGGTGCTTTGGAGAATAGCTTGACTCCTTCTTTGTGGCAGCCCCTGAGATAATGGAGCACTGTTATCATGTCACCCCTAGTCCTTCTTTTCATTAAACAAACATATCCAGTTCTAATAACTGTTCTTTGCATGTTTTAGCTTCCAGCCCTGTAATCTTCCTAGAGTCTCAACATCTTGCTTACATCATGGTGACCAAAACTGGATGCAGTATTCCAACTGTTTCCAAATTAAATGCTTAATAAAATCAGGCCTGACTCTTAGTGATTTCAAGAGCATATTCATAAGAGTTTTCTTTGCAACAGTATAGAAATGGTATGCCATTCCTTTCCATAGAATTTCTATTGGTATGTTAACTGGTTAATTGATAACACATACATCCAGGAAGTTTCTCTTCAGGTTTCTTTGTAATTTTGACCTATTCTGCTCCTGTCATCTGGATAATAGAATACTTACTCTCAATGAAAATGTGAAATTTTCACACTCAGCCCAACTTGACTAGATGCTGCTTAATTATACATGAATCCCACCTGCTACTATTGACACCCAGGTCATAACATCATCTCTGGGTCTCCACAGATTAATAGATAACAGATAATCAGAGTTCGAAGGGACCTTGTAGGTCATCTAGTCCAACCCCCTTCCCAAGTGGGAGTCCCTACACCATTTCTGACAAATGGCAATCCAATCTCTTTTTGAAGGTCTCAAGTGATGGTGCTCCCACAACTTCCAAGGGCAACTTCTGTTCAGTTGGTTGATTATTCTCACTGTCAGAAAGTTTCTCCTTGTTTCCAGGTTAAATCTCTCCTTCTTCAGTTTCCATCCATTATTCCTTGTCTGGCCTACAGGTGCTTTAGAAAATAGCTTGACCCCTTCCTCCGTGTGGCAGCCTCTCAAATATTGGAAAACCGCTATCATGTCTCCCCTGGTCCTTCTCTTTACTAGACTAGCCATGCCCAGTTCCTGGAACCATTTTTTGTATGTTTTAGTCTCCAATCCCCTAATCATCCTGGTTGCTCTTCTCTGTACTTTTTCTAGAGTCTCAACATCTTTTTTATAATGTGGTGAGTAAAACTGGATACAGTACTCTCGGTATGCTCTTACTAAGGCTTTATAGAGTGGTATTAGCACTTCCCTTGATCTTGATTGTATCCCTCTGTTAATACAACTTTGGATTGCATTTGCTTTTTTGGCTGCTGCTGCACACTGCTAGCTCATATTTAGCTGGTTGTCCACTAAGACTCCAAGATCTCTCTCACAGTTACTGCTATTGAGCCTGGTTTCACCCAGTCTATAAACATACTTTTGGTTTTTCTTGCCTAAGTGTAGGACTTTACTTTTCTCTAGATTGAATTTCATTTTGTGAGATATGACCCAGTGTTTTAGTCTGTCAAGATCCATCTGGATCTTGAGCCTATCTTTTTGGGTGTTAGCTATTCCTGCCAGCTTAGGATCATCTGCAGCTTTGGTAAGTTCCCCTTCTATTCCCTCATCTATATCATTAATGAAGATATTGAAGAGTATGGGCCTAAGATGGAACCTTATGGCACCCAACTGCTTACTTCGCTCCATGTGGACTTAGATCCATTAATTGTGGGGCTTCCAGGCTCAGTTGGCTCAGCCCAGTAAGAAGAAGGACAGGAGGAAGCACCAGGACAAATCTGAAATAATATAAACAGAATTTAAAAAAAAAACTAAGAATAGGATGACCAGTTCTCATGAAAAGATGTACGAAAAAGTAAGTCTTTGGCACAGTGGTGGGATTCAATTTTTTTTTACTACTGGTTCTGTGAGTGTGGCTTGGTGGGAGTGGCAGGGGAAGGATACTGTAAAATTTCCAGTCAAAGGTGGCATTTGCCGGTTCTCTGGACTGTTGAGGTATTCCCCATTAGGAGAATGAGTGCACTCAGGGAAACGTAGTGAGAATAATGTTGAATAACACTTGACTAGCATACAGATACACTGAATAGTAAAATGTAGGTTTTACTTCCAATAAACGGGTAAACAAAGTCCAACAAACGGTTCAAATCATACACAGTTAAAGTAGTAAGTATCAGTCCAGGGATAATCCAAAAACGAAGTCAAGTAGCATAAACAAAGTTCAGTAAATGGAGTTTGCTAACAGTTGTGTCCCAGAAATCTATGCAGTAAATGTATACATTCATCATGTGGTTTAACATTGTTATAAACCAAGTTAGCCATCTGCAACTGGTTATCTTGTATAACATATTAATCATTCTCTAAAATAGCAGTAACACTTTTACCCTCTTTCTCTATTATACATTTATCTCCCTTAAATATTACTACATAACCAATATTAACTAAAGCCTTTACTGATAACAAATTAAATTTCAGTTTAGGCACATATAACATAGGTAAATGCTCATTTACACATGAACAATATGCAGTACCTTCACCAGATGCTTTCATCTTCCATCCATTTGCCAGTGATACATGTTGCTTACTTGTGGATATCTTTACAAACCTCTATTTCTAGTAATGCATTGTGGTGTTCTACCCACAAATCGTGTTTTACAGTTGAATTGCTAGACATAGCTAAATTAATATTCTTCTTAGCCTTCTGGTGATTACCAGTATTCTGTTGTTTTCACTTCTTAAAGAATCTAGCTATATGTCCCTCAATCCCACAAGAAAAACATTTCCTAACAGTATAGGCAGTTGAAGACAAATCCTCTTCTTGTAGTTGCTTCTTTCTCAGTTGTTCTCTTTCCAGCCTTCTTCTTCCCTCTTCTAATAATCATCCGGTTATGTCAGTCAATGTCAGTTCATTTCTGGTTGGGACTTCTGGTGAAGGTACATAATCATAACTTTCATTCAATGAGAAAAGAAAGATGTAAACCTGATTCAGCTCTGAAAAAAATCAGTTCCTTTTCATGTAGCTCTTGAAAAGTTTTTTTTCATGAAGTTTAAATGAGTTAACATATCTCCACCTTTCAGAAGACATGCTCTAAACAGTTTACATGTAGGATGTATGTGTGGAACTTACACTGTCACGAACATAAATCCTCTTCAAATACTCCCAACACCTAGTAGCAGACTCTTCTCCATGAATATGTATTAGCTGCTAGTCACTCAGTGTTAGTCCAATTATACAAAGAACTCGTTCATTGTTCCATTTAAAGTCAGCTAACTTTTTGGCATCATCCTCATTATTTGGATTCCAAGCACTTATATCTGGTGGATCCTGAACTGCAGCCCATAACCCTTCCCTACACAGAAGTAGACTGCACTTCATAGACCAGGAAACATAGTTTGTTCCATCCAACCAGGTTAGCAGTGATAGACTTGTTGACAGGTCTTGTGCCATCTTTACCAGGACAGTAACCCAGTAACAGTAGCTGCCTATATACATATACAGTAGCTGTCTGTATATGGCACTGTGTATTCACACTAACTCTCAGTTATCTGAGCCTGGTATGGCCTGGGCCCATAACCAGTGTTGAGATATTCCCCATTAAGAGAATGAGTACACTCATGGAAACATAGTGAGAGTGATGTTGAATAACACATGACCAGCATACAGATACACTGAATAGTAAAATGTAGGTTTTACTTCCAGTAAACAGGTAAACAGAGTCCAACAAACAGTCCAAATCATATACAGTTAAAGCAGTTAGTATCAGTCCAGGGATAATTCAAAAATGAAGTCAAGTAACATAAACAAAATTCAGTAAACAGAGTTTGCTAACAGTTGCAAAAACTCACAGCAATCCAAGTAGAATGACAATCAGGCAAATAGGGCAAAACAGGAAATGCAAGAAAAAGAAACCAAGTTTCTGGCTCCATCTTATGGCCATTGGAGCAAGCTCAGCCAATCACAATGACAGCATTCTCTTAAAGATACAGTATTAAATTTCTATCCTGGTTTATATATTTCCAACCCAACTGTTAGGTGATTATCATTCCTAACATGGACTACTCAAAATTTCCGCTACCGGTTCTCCAGAACTGGTCAGACCCTGCTGAATATCACCTCTGCTTTGGCTGCCTTTTCTACCTTCTCCTTGACATGCTTTTTTCAGTACAGTATGCTGTATTTTAGGTATAGTAATTGCTATATTAATATGGCCTTAGAGTTCCAGAAGAAAAGAACCACCAAAGAATACCACTGGTCCATTTCATTAAATTTCAAACCATAATAACCAACACTTCTGTGGTTAATCCTCCTGCCTACCTTCCTTTTTTCTTGTCTTTATTTTAGGAAATCATATACTGTCTTAACAGAGTAAAAGAATTGGAAGAAACCTTGGAGGTCTTCTAGTCCAGCCCCTTGCTTAAGCAGGAGACCCTATACTATTCCTGCCCAGTCTCTTCTCCAGGTTGGGTTAGGCTGGGCAGCAAAGCTGTCACTCAGTCTGGCTCAAGACTTAGCTTGTCGCATAAACGCTTGATGTTTACACACAAAAAGCATGCCTCCAACTAACATCATGTCACCTCAAAGGATGATGATGGATGATCTCTTCTAAAGAATATTTTGCAAATTGAACATGGGAAATGTCGAGGAAATTAAAACTTTACTCAAACCCTGATAATCTCCTGCCTGATGTGCAAAACAAAAACCATTTTAGCAGCTATTAAGTTTTTGTAAAAACAAGGCAAAAACCTTTGTCCAGATGGCATGAATTGGGCATTTGTATTGTCTTTTGCGATGATTTCTCAAATCTGGAAGAGAATTTATTACAGAATGAAACAGATTCCTAGGGTTAAATCTTCTTTCCTGCCAGCTGTTTTACTGCTAAATATTACAAAATGTTATAAGCCTGCAAAGTTTATGGAATTGGCTTTGTATGAGATAACAGCTGCTGGGATACTTTATGCATTTTACTGAAAATCACATATAATTCCTTTTCTGGAAGAATGGCAGAATAAGTTATGGGAATATGTATCAATGTCAAAAATAATGTTGAACTTGAAAAAAAATCAAATCTAATAGAGAATTTAACCTGGATATCATTCATGGATTATAATTTTGTATATTGATTTACATTTATTACTTATTTACCATGTCTTACATTTGTATTTCTTCTAACATATGGTTTCAAAACACTGGATCTTGTCTGCTTTCCTGCAATACCAATAGACCGTCTTAGATTAGACAGAAAGTTCTTTTAAATATTCATCCCAGGTGAAGATTATTTTTATATTGGCTGTCTTTGTTCATGAAGAAAATTAATTTGGTTCTGAATAGTGGTTTTGAAGTGCTAAATCGATGTAAGTCTACTTTTAATGCAATATTAATCTAATATTTCAATTTTAACTCAGTTTAATATTTGTTATATATCTTTTCTTTCTATCTGTTTTCTCCTGGTTTTTTTTCTTGTTTCTGCTTTCAAATATCTATTTGATGATGATGATGTTGATGACACATATGACTCTCAGTTGCTTAGTTGTACCCACAAAGAGAATTGTATTTCATTTGCCTGTCATTGTATATAAAGCATCTGCACAGTTTGTAGCCCTCTCCACAATACTTAGGAGCAGAAAAAAAAGAGACCTCTGTCAGGATCAAGGTTCTGCAAGACCATGACAGGAAAGGATTTCCAAAATGAGAGTTTGAAAACTGCCACAGAATGGGCAAGGTCCATCCAAATGAATCACAGAAATAATGGGACTTCAAAAACAATTGCCTATTTTCCTCTCTGAATGTAATTTTTTGCAACCCTTGGCATCCTTTCCTTGGAATGCAAATCAAAGCTGGTTAGGCAGCATAAAGCCACACAGGTGTGCTATAACTTCCAGACTCTTAGAAGCTATTATGGTTTGCTTTGCTCTGAATCAGGAAAATTGTATTTGTCAGCAAGCTGAATAAACATTGCAGCCATGACTGTAAAGGTTAGGTCTCACAGCTTTCTATGGGTAATTATGATTTCTTTCTTTCTTTCTTTCTTTCTTTCTTTCTTTCTTTCTTTCTTTCTTTCTTTCTTTCTTTCTTTCTTTCTTTCTTTCTTTCTTTCT
>BLBF01000042.1:14535790-14547332 GCA_015471245.1 Laticauda colubrina | reverse complement strand
TCTCTCTCTCTCTCTCTCTCTCTCTCTCTCTCTCTCTCTCTCTCTTTCTTTCTTTCTTTCTTTCTTTTTCTATCCATCTATAATCATCTTCCTAATCTGATGGTAAAAGGTACCCCACCACACACATGCACATCTGGGCTACCATTCATAGCCTCAGTTTTCCTTCATATGAACTGCTTAAAGTGCCCTTATAAGAAAACATTCACAGCAAGCTGGACTGACTCTGAGTGGCAATAGGGAATGAATCAGTGAGACAACTGGCTCAGTAAACCATTTTTTTCCCTTCACTGACCATATCTCAAAGATAACATGGCTAGCATGATAACCTAGTAGGAAGGGACAAATAAGAAAGACACACAGAGAAGTTATCTTGTCTTTGTGATGGAAGAGGCAGAGGGTATTCTCTGGTTCTGGTTTTGATCAGAGCATTTTCAGCAAAAAGTCTATAAGTTTTCCAGTCTTTTATTTTAAAAAAGAGAGTTGTATTTCACTCCTTAATCAAGCAAGTCAATTTAGTCATTTCTCGAAACTGACTTATCTTCATGATCCATTCCCTCATTTTGGGTATTTGGCTAGTTTTCTATTTGTGTGCATATAAGAGCCTTACTCCAGTTACCATATATAAAATAGAATACCTTTATTGTCATTGCATTCAAAATACAATTAAATTTGAAAGCTACTCCAGCACGGTGCCCCAAACACCACACCACAATCACACTACACAGTATTTAAAAATTAAAATAATAATAGAATAATAATAATAATAATAATAATAATAATAATAATAATAATACCTACTCTAAAATCTATTTAAAACATATATTAAGTTAAGATAGTTTAAAAATGCCACTTTATACATACCTCAGTTGTTCATGAGCCTTTTCTAGTTGACCATCCATAAGATTTAATAAGAAAGATTCAGGTTTCATCCCAATGTTAATTTTTAAACTCTCTGCATCTCCAAATATATTTGTGTCCAGAATCTTTTTGCTTTTTCTTAAGTTCACTTTGCATGATAGCAATAGCACCTAGACTTATATATCACTTCACAGTGCTTTACAGCCCTCTCTAAGTAGTTTACAGGATCAGCCTATTGCACCCAATAATCTAGTCCTCATTTTACCAACCTTGGAAGGATGGAAGGCTGGGTGAACATTGAGCCAGGTGAAATTTGAACTACCAAATTGCATGCAGCCAGCAGTCAGCAGAAGTAGCCTGCAGTACTGCATTCTAACCACTGCGCCACTATGGTTCATGATAAAATGTCCCTTTAAGTTTTTCCAACAGTGATTAGATAAAGTTCATTGCATTCTTTTTGGCAGTTATATGGTTCCTAAGGTTCCTCTCCACATTTCAATGTTGTGCTTCTAAATCTGTGCAAAGCATTGAAAAAGGTGCTTTGAAAATCCTATTGGTGAAGCTGATGTGTTCCTCTTAGAAGTATTACAGCTGCTGAATCCATTGGCAGTTTCACCATGGCTGGTTCAAAGGATTTTCAGAGTTGTCTCTACTTTAAAGTGAAAATACAGCTACTTTTCAGATTTGTCAGCTGCCCATTCTCCAGCAGGCAGGCCAGAAACTATTTCCAAGCAGCTGTGTTCAGCCTTCCAAGGATGAAAGTCCTTCACTGCTTTCACAGCAAATGCTCCATTTACATCAGCTCTTTCCATGAAGCCCCCTTGGAATGCTTGGCACAACCCTAACAAATATGTTTCACAGTTTGTTTGGTCTGCAGATTCTTGCTTTTGAGACATGGAGTACACTAATTATTTATTAACAACCTTAATGTTAAAACCTGTCACTTCAACCTTCTAACAAACACATAGACTGGCTAATGGGACAGGATTGTCACAGTTGAGTCTCCTGGTGATCCTTCCCCCTCTCCCAGAAACACTTGTCATTTGGACTATCCCAATCAACACTCTGCTAAGAATGTTAAATTCTTTAAAAGGCCTCCAGTACCCATAACTAGGATCTGGTCATTTATGCAAGCATTTGTCCAGGAACGGAGAATTCCCATCATTTCACAAAGCCTCATCAAGAACCATTCAGCTGTCAGAAGAAAAATCAAGATACTGTGACACAGCACATATATTTTGTGCCACGGTTTGTGGGCTGGGAGGAAAGAATGTTGCATTGCATGGGAACATAATGTCAAGAAGGGCTTAAAAAGAAGGACATGAGGAGCCAGGCAAAAAAAAAATATATTCTCCTTTGGTGTTCTGATTGTCTGGAAGACAGCAGGGTTGACAGGAATGCAGGCATTAGAGGATTCTTAAGTGTCTCTGCACCAGCTTAGGAGAAGAAATCTATTAACTTTCTGCTGAGCTCTATTTTGCCTGCATTGCCTTTAAGTCAGAGTTGTGCAATTGGGGCCCTGAAGACTAAAGGTGATGCCTAAGTGGACCTTTTGTTGAAAATGTAAACATCTGTGTTTCAGCATTCTGTTACATCAGTCCTCTCTTCCAACGTGAATGGATTCCTTTTGATCGATCAGCCTTATTGATTGAAGTCTTGCAGCAGCTTTGGGAAAAATATTGAGAGAACAAGAGTTTTGTCTTCCTAGGCTGGTGGAGTGAGGAGGATTGGGTTCAGGCTCAATTTTTGTTCAGAATGACATGCTTCAGATTCGGAGCTCTCTTCCTGTTCTCATTCAGGGTGCTGTCTAAATCAACCAGCCATGTATTCCTGAATAGCAGGATGTGGGACTTGTGAGAGTGGCCACCTACTTAGAAATGGTTTCTCCTAGCATGGGGAATCTCTCTCCTTCCATTCAGCTCAGGGAAATGGTTGCAGGCAGGGGGATTTCACACATCGTAGCTAAGATGCTGAACTCATCTATCAGAAAGGTTGGCAGTTTGGCAGTTCGAATCCCTCGCACTACTTAACGGAGTGAGCTGAGATTGAGAAACACTGATTTTAAAAAGTGTCCATTGTAGTCCTGGGTTGTATCAACAGAGGATAGCAAGATCAAGGGAAGTGATAGATCCATATAATTCTGGCAAGGCCGCATTTAGAATAATGTACCTATTTCAGATTATCAAAAATGCAAAAAGGATGCCGAGGGCCGAGAAAGAGTGTAGAGAGGTAAAACAAAGTTAATAAGGAGTCTGGATTCTAAATCCTATATCAAATGGGAAAGTAACTGGAAATGACAGAATAACAGAGTTTGAAAGGGCCTTGGAGGTCTTCTAATCTATCCCCTTGCACAAGCAATAGACTCTAAGCAATACCAGACAAGTGGCTGCCCAGTGTCTTATTAAAAGCCTCCAGTCATGGAGCAGTCACAACTTCTGAAGGAAAACCTGGTTAATTGTTCTCACTATTAGGAAATTTCTCCTTCGTTCTAGGTTGGTTCTCCCCTTGGTCTTGCCTTGCCTTCAGGAGCTTTGGAAAATAGATTGCCCCTCCCCTTCTTTGTGGCAGTCCCTCAAATATTGAACCATTGCTGTCATGTTACTCCTAGTCCTTCTGTCTGACAGGAGATTGAATTAGAAGAGCCCCAAGGACTCTCCCAAACCTATGATCTATCTGTGATTTATGATTCTGTAATAAGCTGTGCCTTTTCCTGTGGCTGCACAATAACTTTACATTCCCTCGGAATGTACCCACTTGAGTTGACAGTGGTATTAAGGAGGCAAGGATAGAATGTGATGACAGATTTTTAGCCCAAATGTATACTTTCCTGTGGCTAGCACAAGTATACTGTTAGCCAAGAAAAGGTGCTGTAACTTTAAGGAGATGCTGAGAAATATAACACCCCTACTTCCATCCCCACCACCATAGCTTCTTTGGATTTGTATCTTTAGATACAAATAGCTACACATTCATAATTATAATTAGAGATGAATCTGCTAGGGTTCATCTCATAATTATTCTATAGGAAATGTACTTTAGACCAGTGGCCCCCAACATTTTGGTCATCAAGGACTGGTTCTGTGGAGAAAGATTTACCCCTGGAACAGAATGGGAGTGGTTTTGTGTGCTGCCAACACACTGTAGATGGGGCTTCGCTTGTTTGCATGGCCCGGTTGCTGGCATGCCACGGCCTGGTACCAGTCCACTGCCTGGGGCTTGGGGACCCCTGATTTAAGACTTCAAGATCAATCTGATTCAGTTCTTTTTCCATTAAAGATTTCTCTCTTTTTTTAGTTCTGTCATTCCTTTTACTTTCTTTTTAAATTACAGTGGATCTGCATTGTCGTTCACAATTTCCCCCACCAATTCAGTGTTATACGCCTTATGTATTTAAGACCGTGGAATAAAAAGAAATCTAACAATGAAAATATTGTTTATGCATGAATATACATTTGGAAAAGGAGGAACCCTAGCAGATTCATCTCTACCATCTCTGCCACCAGTGGTAATAAATATAATAAATAAATAAATACAAAGTCCATTTTAACTGATCACACATTATTACCTAAAATATATTATGGGTTTTTATTATATTCCCAATATTGTTCCAGTTGAAAGTACCCCAGAGGCCTTAAGTTCTTGATCCTAGACTTAAGAATGTCTATATGCAAGACTGTCTATATTTGGGAAGTGAAAAAGACACATTTGTAACAACAATAATGTAATGGAACCTCACCTGTTTTAAAAAGGCTGTTTTAAAAGGGGCCAGGGCTTCTATTGCCTACCATCTTGACTTTTTTTTTTTTTTGACAGACACACATAGATACTCTGTTAAAAAAGAAAGAGCTTTATGTACTACTGAACCTTTGTACTATTATCTACTGAACCTTTCTTTCTCTTTCTCTTTGGGAATGTATGCTTGCCAGCTATTTATTTTTCTCTTTATGTTTATTTTGGTCCCCTGGAACAATATTTTGCAATTGCCTGAGGCAAATGAGGTACAAGGCTACTGAGGAAAACGTGCTTTTTAATAAGCCTGAAGTGATTGAAAACATAGAAACAAATTGGATTGAAAAAGCAAGGCATGTACCTGAAACAGGAGTCTTCTCCCAAACCAATTAACTCAAGGTCTTTGCTAAGCACTCATCTGCTTTCCAGACATGAGGAAAGACATCCTGATTTCCTCAGTGGCTCATTGGATTTCACTGGGGATGGAGGCCTTCCTTTTCCTCTTTCACAAGGACCTGATGCCAATTTACATCTTAAAGTTGCCAAGTTTGAAAAGCCCTGGCATACAGGGTACCAAATATCAAATGGCTGCATAGACCCTTTTTTAAATATAAATTATTTTAAGTGCTTGAATTGGTTGCCATTTTCATCTCAGCATCTCCTCACTTGCTTGATTGTGACTTTTGAATATTCTTAAATAAAATATACATCTGTGGGAGCCACAAAAAAGGGCCTTGTCAGTGGTGGCCCCTTCTCTATGGAACATCATTCCTCCCAGCACATTCCTTGGTCCTCACCTTGTTGCTTTTGGGGAAGGCCTTGCAGATATATTTCTGTCAGCAGGCCTGGGGATCACAAATCAGAGATGAAGCTGAACAAATGGCTGATTTGATTGTGCTGCCACTGCCATTGGAGTAGGAGAGAGGGGGCTTTGAGGGGATTTGTGTAGTGGATTTTTAATGTTGTAAGCCCCTGGAATCACCAGTGTGTGAGTTGGCTGCCATATACATTTGTGTAATAAATAAACAAGCAAATGCATAAATACTTTTTTTTTAATGTTTGCTAATTCTAATGTGTTGGTCTCCTTTAGATTGCCTATTGTCCTATTGGTTTATGGACCAGCTTTTTAATCCATCATATACTGAGATAGATTAGACAGAGACAGCGATCTTCTTCAGTCTTGATTTTTGGTAAGATTGAAGCTCATCATGTCCTGGTTTCTACCTCGTGCCTTTAACCACAAAAAAATGGCTTTTAATCTCCATGTATTGTACAATGCATGGAGATTATGTAAATACACAGAGTGGAACAGAAAGACAGAGAGAGAAAGAAGAAGAAAGGGAAAGAACAACAATTTATATTGTATTTTTAGCAAAGTGTTGACAATACAAGTGTTAGTTGATGTTATAGAGCGGCGGATAAGGACTGAGGTGGACTCGGAACAAGATAAGAACCTTTATTTCCTTAAAACAAAGGGGCTGCTGCGACTGCCTGAATTAGCGAGCAGCAACAGCTGACCCCGTTTGACAGCCCTATTTATAGCTGGCTGTCAAACGGCGTTAACCAATCAGGGCAGTCCGTGCTCCCGCCAGGAATGCGGACCAGAGGGGAGCCTGAATGTCAACGCAACACTCCTTTCCCCTGGTAAGGAGCATGCGTAGTCCTTTAGGTAGGCCGGCTGCCTTCTCTGGCGGTCGGATCGTCAAGGAGCAGGAGTCTTCATTGACTTATCGAAGTCCTTTATGCCCTGGGCCTCTTCGGAACCGGTCATCACGGGAGTCTCACTGACTGGAATAGTTGAAGGGTTGTCAGGTGTTGGAGAAGGTAGGTCCCTCCGTCTGCAGTTTCCCCTGGTGTCCTCGGTTGGCGGTGGCAAGCTGTCATCGGTTGAAGGTAGGCTCTGGTCGGTGGATGGTAGACCAGGTCTGACAGTGGCCACTTCCCATTGTCTCCTTAGCTGGTCGATGTGTCTGTGCCAAGTGTGACCATCCTCCAAAAGCACCCTATATGACCTAGGGCCTGTTATAGCAGCCATAAAGGGTGGCCTGCATAATTGCGGGCATAGACTAGGTCTTTTAAGTTAAATTCCCCAGGTTGGCTGTCAGATCCTAGTGGAGTCAGTGGGGTGTAGTGGGGGTGCAGCCTGTCCAGGGAAGTCCTCAAACATCTTCCCATAAGAAGTTCGGCTGGGGAACTATTGGTAGTGGCACAAGGGGTTGTGTGCTGATAAAGTAAAAATCTAGACAACTTGTAGTGCCAGTCACTTTGGCCAAATCTCCCTAGGGTTTCTTTTACTGACCTAACTGCCCTCTCAGCCATCCCGTTGCTAGCAGGGTGAAAAGGAACTGTGAGGGCATGCCTGACTCCCAGGTTGGCCAGGTATAGCTCAAATTCTCAGGAGGTAAACTGGGGCCCATTATCTGACACTATTATGTCAGGGATGCCATGAGTCACAAATAGTCCGGTTAGGGCCCTGGTAACAGCAAGGGTGGTTGTTGTGGGCAGTAAGGCCACATCAATCCATTTTGAGAAAGAGTCTACTACTATTAGGAATGTATGCCCCTGCATTGGGCTAGCCAGGTCTATATGCAACCTCGACTAAGGGACTCCAGCGTCCTCCCATTTTCCAGGGGATGCAGTTGGTGGGGCAGGTCTTGTTGACTGACAAGGCTGACAAGCCCCAACCCAGCTGGAGATTCGGGCATCCATGCCAGGCTACCAGACATAACTGCGGGCCAAGGCCTTCATCCTAACAATGCCCGGGTGGCCTTCATGCAGGAGCTTCAGAACTGAAGCTTGTAATGAGGAAGGAATGACCACCCTTGTTCCCCATAACAAACAGCCCTGAAGGGATGACAGTTCCAGCTGGCGTGCCTTGAAAGGCAGGAACTCAGGGGAATAAGGGATGTCTGGCCACCCTCTTCCCACCCAGTCAAGGACTTGGGCAACTACCTTGTCCTTTGAGGAATGGTAAGCAATATCAGAAGCAGTAATGGGTAGCTTGAGTTCGTTGAATTTGAAAACAGAATGGATTGGTGCAGGATCTTCAACTGGAACCAGCAATGGGCAGCGGCTGAGAGCATCAGCATGTGAGAGCTTTTTTCCAGGTCTATGGATCAGTTTGTAGGAATACGCAGCCAAAAACAAAGTCCATCTAATAATCCTTGGGGATAGAATCTGAGGTGTTTGTTTACCAGCAGACAAAAGGCCTAGCAAAGGCTTATGATCTGTGATTAGTTCAAAGTGATGGCCATAGAGGAATTCGTGAATTTTTTTAACAGAGGCAACTGCAGCTAAGGCTTCTTTATCTATCTGGCTGTAGTTGCGCTCAGCTGAAGAAAAAGTTCTGGAGAAGAAGGCAATGGGTGCCTCTATACCAAAAGGGGAAGCGTCTGCAGCAAGAACTAATGGAAGATGTTGGTTGAACTGAATCAAAACTGCATTAGAGGTGATCAAGGATTTAACAGAGTGGAAGGCATGGGCTTCCCTAGGTCCCCAGTGCCAGGGGGACTTTTTGTCCAAAAGTCTATGTAAAGGTTCTGCGATTGAAGCTTTGTGAGGGAGGAATGCAGCAGAGAAATTGAGAAGTCCTAAAAAGGCCTGGAATTCGGTTTTGTTGATAGGAGTAGGTGCCTCATGGATGGCTCTGACTTTAGACTCTCTAGGGTGTATGCCGGAGGCATCAATTCTATAGCCCAGGAAATCAACTTGCTTAGTGGCAATGGTGCATTTTTCTTTCTTTAGTTTGAGGCTATTTAGTCTGAATCTGTCTAGAACTGACCTTACTCTCTGTAAAAACTGAGGTTTATCTGTGGCTGAAATTAAGATATCATCGAAATAAGGAACTACCCCTGGGAGATCTTGAAGTAGCCTCTCCATCAGGGACTGAAATATCCCAGGGGCTACACTCATGCCAAACTGAAGGCGTTTGCACTTAAAAGCTCCCCTGTGAGCTACTATCGTCTGTAGTTCTGCTGTGTGATCATCCACTGGGAATTGCTGGTATGCTTGGGACATATCAAGTTTTGCGAAAATAGACCCAGGTTCAAAAGAATGTAAAAGGTGCTAGATAATGGGAACTGGATAAGCGCTAATTTGGAGGTATTTATTCAGGGAAATTTTGTAATCAGCACAAATTCTGGTGTTACCATCTTTTTTAAGAGGGGTTACTATGGGGGTCTCCCATTTAGTGAAGTCTACTGGTTCTAATACTCCTTGTTTGATTAGTTTGTCAAGTTCCTTATCTAACTTAGGACAGATTGCAAAAGGCACTCTGCGAGGTTTTAAGCATACAGGAGTTGCTTGAGGGTCTACACTAAATGATATGGGGGTGCCAGAATAACATCCCAAACCCACGCTGAATACATCAGCATAGTCTTTGAATAGAGAGTCTATATCAGTGTTACAGACTGAGTGGATGCCTGTTATATTTAGACCAAGGGCAGGGAACCAATCTAAACCGAGTAAACTGGGGAGAGCACCATTCACCACAACAAGAGGTAGATGGCCTTTAAAAGTTTGGAACTGAATGAAGAACTTGCCTTTCCTGAGGACAGGAATATTCTTGCCTTGGTAATCTCACAGAGTCAGATGGCAGTCAAGGAGCTTCTTCTTTGGAAATCCAGGTAGCAGCTTCTTAAGGGTGTTCCAAGAAATAATGGAGAGAACAGATCCTGTATCCACCTCCATCTTGCAAGGTTTACCTTCTAAGGAAACAAAAATACTGATTTTGTTAGAGCTGTTGTTGAACTGATTGAAGTGGTAACAGGTATAGCAGTCTTCCACTTGCCTTTGAAAGATGGGGTTTGGTTGAGGTTTCTGCACAAAGGTTTTACTAGCTTGGCAGACCCTTGCTAGGTGGCCCTTCCTCTGGCAATTTAAACAGATGGCATTCCTGAACCTACAGGATGCTCTTAAGTGATTTCCCCCACAGCTTAAGCAGAGGGGTTGCTGCCGGGGGGTGGGAAAACTAGCTTTAGATTTAGAGTCTACTGAAGGGGGTCTCTGTTGTTTAAGACGGCTTATAACAAGTGGATCCTCAGAGTCTTCATCAGGAAAAACCTCATCAAATTGGGCTGATGAGCTAATTTGCTTGATTGGGCTTCCCTGGATTTCAGCTGCAGATTGGGCAGAAAGCTTAGCAGCTTGAGACTCCTCAATGGCTGTTGCTAAGGTTAGGTCCTTTTTAGCTAATAGCGGCCTTTGTAGCTTTAGGTCTTTAACCCCACACACTATTTGGTCTAGGACCATATCCTCTAAATAATCCCTGAATCCACAATGTAAGGCAGCAGACCTCAAAGCAGCCATGTATTCACTGAAGGTCTCTCCCTCACCCTGAACTCGCCTCCTAAAGGCATGCCTCCTAGCAATTTGTGAAGGCTTGGGTGAGTAGTGGTTAGAGAGGATTTCCTGCAGCTCCCCCCAAGGGACTTCTTTGACAGGTCGTGGGGCTACCAATGCTGTGGCAGTGTCAAAAACTGCAGCCCCACAAAAGCTTAGGAAATAGGACTTTTTCTATGGGCTGAAGCTTCAGTGAGGTCTATAGCATCCAGGAAGCAGTCGAAACAGCTCCTATATGATTCCCAAGTCTCTGCCGATGGTCTAAATGGCAGGAACGCAGGGGGTGAAGACATCTCTTTAGCGATGACAGTCTCTTCAGTATAAAAGTTGTATTTCGCGCTCACGAAATGGCATCAGCGATAGTGACAGGCAGCTCGTAGTGGCCTCGGCTCTTTTTGCTTAGTGACTCCGGCTCTTTAAAAGTGACTGCGCTCAGCTGTGTTCTCTGGTTGCCTCAGTATCCCACCTTCATCGCCAGTGTTGGAGAGCGGCGGACAAGGACTGAGGCGGACTCGGAACAACAAGATAAGAACCTTTATTTCCTTAAAACAAAGGGGTTGCCGCGACTGCCTGAATTAGAGAGCAGTCAGCTAGCGGCAACAGCTGACGCCATTTGACAGCCCTATTTATAGCCGGCTGTCAAATGGCGTTAGCCAATCAGGGCGGTCCGTGCTCCTGCCAGGAACACGGACCAGAGGGGAGCCTGAATGTCAACGCAACAGTTGAAGAAGCCATTTCCCCAGTGGTGGGGTTCAAATAATTTGAATTATTTGAACGGTTCTCTGCCCGAATGACATTTTCCGGTTTGAACGGTTCTCTGCCCTGATGACTTTTTCCAACAACCAGTTCACCAAACTGCTCAGAAAGTTTTACAACCAGTTCTCCCAAACTGGTGCGAACTTGCTGAATTCCACCACTGCATTACCTCTGACTTCTAATTACCTACCTTAAGGATTTATATTTGTTTCATTACTTTTATTGAAAAAAAGAACATTCAAACTAATTTTAATTTCACTTGACATTCAAAACTAAAATATTAAATTCAATCTGAATTGATATTTGGTTGGTGGCAAAAAAAGAAGGAAAAAAGAAATGTTCATTTATATGTGCTCTGTTTCATTGTGTTTGTACTTTACTTTTTTGCTGTCTGTTTAAATCAGCATATTTAATACTCATTCATTTACTACATTTATATGCCTCTTGTCAAGATGGCTTATGGCAAAGGCATACAAAAGTAAAAATGAGGAAAATGCAGAAATATAAGCAACCAAAAGCAAGAAAACAAAAAATTAAAAATATGTATTTTAAATTGAATAAGCTACCAAAAGCAAGAAAACAAAAAATTAAAAATATGTATTTTAAATTGAATTGTTTAGAGCTTGATTTTTAGGATAATGAGATGCCTGCCAAAGCAGCTTTCTACTTATAAAAAGTCTTGCAATTAAAAATAAAATAAATAATTTTGTGTGTGTGTGTGTGTGTGTGTGTGTGTGTGTGTGTTCTAAAATTCTTTTCAAAGGGCCATTAGTAATAAGGAAGAAGGAGAAGATCAATCATAGAATAGAATAGAATAGAATAGAATAGAATAGAATAGAATAGAATAGAATAGAATAGA
>BLBF01000042.1:14474614-14535780 GCA_015471245.1 Laticauda colubrina | reverse complement strand
GAATAGAATAGAATAGAATAGAATAGAATAGAATAGAATAGAATAGACTTCTTTATGGGACAAATGTGATTGGACACACAAGGAATTTGTCTTGATGCAAATGCTCTCAGTGTACATAAAAGAAAAGATACGTTCATCAAGAATCATAAGGTACAACACTGAATAGCAGTCATAGGGTACAATAAGCAATCAAATCATACTAGGAAACAGTCAATATAAATAATAAGGAAACAAGCAACAAAGTTACATTCATACAGTCACAAGTGGGAGGGGATGGGTGATTAGGAGTGATGAAAAGATTAATAGTAATAGTAATGCAGACTTTGTAAATCATTGGACAGTGTTGAGGGAATGATTTGTTTAGTACAGTAATGGCGTTTGGAGGAAAACTGTCCTTGTGTCTAGTTCTTCTGGTGTGTAGTGCTCTATAGCGTCATTTTGAGGGATGGAGTTGAAACAGTTTATGACCAGGATGTGAAGGGTCTGTAAATATTTTCACAGCCCTCCTTTTGACTCGTGCAGTATTCAGGTCCTCGATAGAAGGCAGGTTGGTAGTAATTGTTTTTTCTGCAGTCCTATTACTCTCTGAAATCTGTGTTTGTCTTGTCAGGTTGCAGAACCAAATCAGACAGTTATAGAGGTGCAGATGACAGACTCAATAATTCCTCTGTAGAACTGGATCAGCAGCTCCTTGGACAGTTTGAGCTTTCTGAGTTGGCACAGAAAGAAAATTCTTTGTTGTGCTTTTTGATGACGTTTTTGATGTTAGGTGTCCTTTTTAGGTCTTGTGATATGATAGAACCTAGAAATTTGAAGGTCTCTACTGTTGATACTACATTGTCTAGTATTGTAAGAGGTGTAGTATGGGAGGGTTTCTCCTAAAGTCTATCACCATTTCATAGTAGGTTTCAGTGGTGGTAGTTAAGATGGCATCTTTGGATATCTTCTTCCTCTGTCTTCAGGATTTTTCATTCATATATTTGATTTATACTTTGTTTTACAACTCTACTGAACACTTTTAAAAAGGGTAATAATTATGAAGAAAGATAAAAACTCCCTCATGTTTTCCCCCTAAAATCCATGTGGCTCCCACCCTGTTGAATGTCTGAAAAGATATTAAAATCTGGTTGTTTCACCAGACTTTGGGTTGACATAAATGGGGCCCTTTCTTCAGGATACTATTGTTTTGTTTTGTTTTTGTGCCCAGATTCCATCAATCAATTAATCAAAATAGAGCTGGAAGATACCTTGGAAGTCTTCTAGTCCTAACCTCCTGCTCAAGCACAAAAATCTTTGTTTTGGTTGATATTGGTTGTTATGGTATTGTATTGTGAATTGTCCAAAGTCAGTTGAAGTCAGGCAGTGGTTAATTTGAATTAAGAAAATAAATCAAGCAAATTTAAATCTGTGAAGGTTTCTTGGCAACAACACAGAAACCCTGAATTTATTGGGAATTTCCCAACCAAGTACTAATCAGGTTCAATCTTGCTTAGCTTTGGGTTTCAGCCAAACTCAGCTACGATAGAAGTTACCAACTGCTGTGACTGTAATGATTTATACATGTTTTCTATCTGTATTTTGATATTTTTTGTGCTCAGCGCAAGGGACATACATATGTAGAAAAGTAGCAGATCTTTGATTCCAGAGTTATAGCCAATATATAGCCTTCTTTGATACATACACACTCCCATCTTCCTCACTCCTGCAAATTAAAAAGAACAACATGTGCAAAATATCTAATGTGTTAACTAAGTTCTAACCTGCAGATTCACCCAGAACAAAGAAATTTTGAAGCCAAGTTCTCAAAGCTCTTAAGTACCTTTTTCTATTATCAATCAATTGAAATCTGCAGCACTGTATTAATCAAAGATTACAGGAACAGAATATCTGGCCTGATCTGAGATTTATCTGAATGTCCCATTCATGGGGGAATGGCACTGTGATTGTTTCTTTGGACAACAGGACTCTGGCCAGTTGATTCATCATTATTTTCAAGTTTTTTATTCTCAAATGCCATTTCTTTTCAAATGTTTTATACCTTGATTATATGTCTTGTGTATTTCTAATACACTGAAGACCCATGTTGGCACAGTGGTTAGAATGTAGTATTGCAGGCTGACTGTTCATTAACAGAAGTTCAATCCTCACTGGCACAAGGTTGACTCAGTCTTCCATCCTTCTGGGGTTGGTAAAATGAGGATTCAGACTGTTAGGGGCAATAGGTTTACTCAGTAAATCTCTCAGAGTAGGCTGTAAAGCACTATAAACTGGTATATAAGTCCAAGTGCTATTGTTATTGCTATTGCTAACCATTTTTTTAAAAAAACATAGTTTTAATTTTAATTGCTACAGGCTGCCCAGATATGTTTTGGCCATATCTATTAAAAAATAAATACCCCCAAAAAAGAGTCAACCCCCCCCCCCCCAAGTCAATGGTGCAATGTAGTTTTTATTCAGTCTTATAAAATAATGTATGGTTTCCTATGCAGATAGTTCCTCATCATCAAGGTAATACAAGAGGTGATCTTTGAAAACATTGTCAAAATTTATTCACCCTAAAATAAAGTAAACTAACACTCTAAAGTCAGATTGTGAAAGTTGCTTATTGATTTAATAGGTATGGAGGAAATGGCCTCTCTATAAAGCCAAACACAAACTTTATTCTTTACATTGTCATGTGTATCTCAACTGGAGAAATAACAATAGAACTTAGACTTATATATACCACTTTATAGTGCTTTTACAGCCCTCTCTAAGTGGTTTACAGAGTCAGCTTATTGTCCCCAACAATCTGGGTCCTCATTTTACTTACCTTGAAAGGATGGAAGGCTGAGCCTGATGAGATTCGATCTGCCAAATTGCAGGCAAATAACTGCAGCAGAAGTGGCCCGCAGTACTGCATTCTAAGCACTGCATCACCGAGGCTCTTAGTCTCGGTAGCCAGTCAGAGGTAGCCAGTTTTTTTTCCAGAGGAGACCTACTTTCTTGTGAATCCTGAATCTGCTTCAGCAAAATTGTTTCATCCTGGCTGCTGGACAATTTTTATACACTCAGCAATTTAAGTTATTGCAAGATGCGCAAAAATCTCAGAATCTATCTGAGAACTTCCATGGGCAACTTCTGATGTATATCATTAATAGTACATGCTCTTAAGTATTTCATGGTGATTTGGCATACCAATTCATTTCTTAATTGGACATATGTTCCTCCTGTAATTTTGATTTCTGACCTGATAGGAATGTTGCCCTAATTATTGACTTAGTTAAATTTCTTGCTCTTTGTCTTATCTGACAAAGTAATGAGGAATAAAAATAAGAAAGAGGAAAGAAACTACTAGAAGATTAAAATATTCTGCTTCCAAAATTGCAAAAACTAACAAATATGTCTTGGTTAAGCTTCCCTTCCCCCTTTGAACCAGAATACTTTATTCTGTGAGGCAAGCTGGTAACATATATTGTATATAACATTAGTTTGATAATATAGAAGGAATTCTGGAACTGTCGGGATTATGTTTGCTGAAATCAAGGGAGCAAAAATAATTTTAAAAATACTAAATTAATTTGAGAAAGAGTTAATATTTTCTTTAAATGATGGATAGCATACCTGAACACACTTCAAAGAAATGACAGCACACTTGGTTGCTGTGGCTTTTCACTCTCTGGTTTGGTGTGTGTGTTTGGTGATATATGTGTCTGAGTCTTGTTGCATGGGGGAGGTTTACAGCCAACAAGAACTAATATGCTATGGACTACAGTCTGCTAGAGCTATTGTGTTGGATTTTCAAAGGACTCACAATATTCCCAAGGAGATAGCAAGACCATCAGGATCTCCATGGATTGTAATGGGATCATTTAAATGTTGCAGGCGGCGCAGATAGAGAAGGAGGAGGAGGGGCTGCAGAATAGGAGTTTTAACTCGCTTAAAAAGATAGCCACACAAACCATCATTGCCAAGTATCTTTCTCTCAAATGCTTGGTCACTCCTCAACAAAATGGATAAGATTAATCTGATGGCAGCAAGCAATCACATGATAAAGGACTGCTGGGTGATAGTTATTACAGAGAGTTGGCTTCACTCAGCTATTCCCAATGCCTCACTACAACTTGTATGTCGTACCATCCACCGACAAGACCATAATAAGGACTCTGGTAAGACTAAAGGAGGTGGACTTTGTTTATACGTTCATAATAACTGGTGGACCAACAGCTGTGTTATAAACAGATATTGCTGTCCTGATTTAGAGGTGATGACAGTCATGTGCAGACCATTCTATCTACCTAGAGAACTGACAGTGGTGATTTTTACAGCTGTTTCCATACCTCCTGATGCAAATATTAATACTGCACTTGCATATTTGCATATTACAATAAATAAACAACTTAAGGCTTATCCTGATGGAGCTCATATAATAACTGGTGTTTTTAATAAGGCACACTTAAAGACTGTATTTCCCAAATTTACTCAGTATGTGACATGTGCCACCAGGGGAAACATCATACTTGATCATGCATATTCTAATGTAAAGCATGTATATAAAGTAGTGTCCCTTCCACATTTGGGACTTTCAGATCATTTATCACTGTTCCTTATGCCAGCACACACACCCCTCAGAAGGAAAACTAAGCCTGAAATCAAACTCATCAAGATCTGGCTGGAGGGAGCACTTGATCAGCTGCAGGGTTGTTTCTCAAATACTAATTTGAATTTATTTGAACAAGAGGATTTGGAGGAATATGCAAAAACTGTACTGTTTTACATCTTGACCTGTGTGGATATGGTTACTGTGAATAAGCGCATCCAGATTTTTCCAAACCAGAAGCCCTGGATGAACAAGGATGTGCAATTATTTCTCAAGACACACGATATGGCATTCAGGTCTGAGGACAGGATTTGGTATAACAAGGCAAGAGCGGAAGTGAGGCGGGGCATCAAGGAGGCAAAAAAGGACTATAAAAGGAAGATTGAGGACTACTTCACAAATAATGATCCACAACGGGATTGGCAGGGAATTAAACACATCAATAATTACAGGGGCAGCAACCCCATATCAATCAATAAGGACGCATCACTGGCAGAAAAATTGAACTGCTTCTTTGCTCGATTCAAACACACTGCCTCTACAAACCACCGGTAGTCAATTGTTCACAGTACAAGAGTATGATGTGAAGCAGGTGCTTAGAGCAGTGAATGTGAAAAAGGCTGCTGGCCCTGATGGGAAGATACTCAAAGCATGTGCTGACCGGCTTGCAGGTGTGCTTACAAATATTTTTAACCTTTCTCTTAAACAAGCCATTGTTCTATCTTGTCTCAAAACTTGCATTATTATTCAAGTTCCCAAAAAGCCCTCTCCTGATACTTTAAATTACTATGGACCAGAAGCTCTCACACCCATAATTATGAAGTGTTTTGAAAGACTGGTCTTAAAATATACACAGGATTGCCTCCCATCAAACCTTGATCCATACCAATTTGCCTATCGGAATAACAGATCCACAGAGGATGCTATTGCCATGGCTCTCCACATTGCACTGAAACATCTGGAGCATAGTGGGAGCTATGTAAGGATGCTTTTCATTGATTACAGCTCAGCTTTTAATACCATCATTCCAGATATACTGATAAAGAAGTTGCTAGAAATGGGTCTCTCCTCTCACATCTGCTATTGGATAAATTACTAACAGACCCCAAACTGTGAGGATTGGCAGCTATTTTTCTTCCACTCTTGCTCTCAGCACTGGCTCTCCACAGGATTGTGCGCTGAGCCCCCTTTTGTATTCTAAACCTATGACTGCACTCCCTCTTGTCCCACTAATTCTAGAATAAAATTTGCAGATGACACCATGTTGGTGGGACTCATATCAGGAGAAGATGAGACAGCTTATAGGTCTGAGGTTCTCAGACTGGTCTTGTGGTGTAAGAGTCATAACTTCACCCTGAACATCAAAAAGACCAAAGAATTGATTATAGACTTCAGAAGACGCAAATCAGAGCCTCTCCCACTATATAACAATGGAGACTGTGTGGAAAGAGTTCATAGTTTTAAATTTCTAGGAACTCATATTTCTGACAACCTTACTTGGACAGCCACACTATGACCACTGCAAAGAAGGCCCAACAGTGTCTGCATTTTCTGAGGCTGCTGAAAAAGAGTGGTCTGGTGAGAAGTTGCTGGTTACTAATGTGAGAAATCTCATCAGGTACCTGGCTCATATAACTATATGTGGTGGACTTATGTGGATAATGTCAGGCGGAGCTCCATTCAAAATCCAGGAAAAAAATACTTAGACTCTTTAGTTTAGAGAAAAGATATCTTTTACTGAAAGTGAAGTGGTAGCAACCAAAGAATTCTGAATCTGAGAAATTAGGCGCGCAATTCACAAATACAAAGTGATGGAAATGTTCCCACCCCCAATAGTTCAGATGACACTTCCAATTAGAAGTTGTGAATATGATCATGTGGGTATCTTCAGGTGATGATGAGGCCTCTGTCTGTTAACCTTGGCATATTTTGATAACGGGTTGCAGTTGCGCAGAGAAAAGAAAGCTAAGCGAGAAATAGAAACCTAACTCTATTGTATGCTTCCCCACCATTTACACAACAGAAGAATGTAACACCTCCAGCTCACTTCCCAAACTTATCCCTTCCTCCCTCCCCCCCCCCATTTATTATGACAGCCGAAATATGCAAAGCAATGGTAGAAGATCTTGAAGGCTGACATTCGGCCCTCCTAGAAAAAGGAAAACCATCAGTCCTAGAGGAGAGAGAGGAGAAAATATAAAGACAATTATTAATCATTAAACAATTACAAAACAATACACTCCTAAGGCTTATCAGGATACTTGGAAGGAAATGCTATCACCAATTTAGGGGCTTTAACGTCGGTTTCGTTAACCCATTTGGCTTGCGAAGAAGGGAAATGTTTCCAGGCTACAAGATACTGGAGATGACCCCTCCATTTGCGAGAGTCCAGAATTTCTTGAACTTCAAAATGTTGGTCACCTTCAATCAGTATTGGTATGGGAGGGTCAGCCTGGATGGGTCTTAAATCAGAAGTACGTTCAGGTTTTAGCAAACTAACATGGAAAATTGGATGAATTCGTTGAAGAGTTTTGGGTAAGTTCAGCTGGACTGTTACAGGATTTATAATCCGTTCAGTCATGAAAGGACCAACATACTTAGGACCAAGCTTCTTTGACTTTTGAGTGGTCTGCAGGCATCTAGTGGACAGGAAAAACTTGTTGCCCACTTTATATTCTTTCTGTGGGGATCTTTTCTTGTCTGCAAATTTCTTATGAGCTTGATGGGCCTCATCTAATGCTTTGCGTGTCACTGGCCAGTTAAGTTGGAGTTCAGTTATCCATTCATCCAACGAATGGATGTTAGGTTTTTCATGAGGAAGTTCAGGTATGGGAACAAAATCTTGTCCCGAAGCCACTTTAAATGGAGTAAATCCAGTACTACTGTGTACGGAGTTGTTACATACCACTTCGGCAAATGGTAATAATTCGGACAAGTTATCTTGTTGATAATTTATGTAACATCTAAGATATTGTTCTAAAACTGCGTTTGTTATCTCACAGGCCCCATTAGTTTGGGGGTGGTGGGCAGAGCTTAACCCCTGGGCGGAGCCTATTAACTTCAGGAACTCTTTCCAAAAGTTTGAGGTAAACTGAACCCCTCTGTCAGAGATTATGCGTTCCGGAATGCCATATAACCTATAGATATGTGAAATAAACAGTTTAGCCAGCGTCTTAGCAGAGGGAATCTTGGAACAAGGTATACAATGTACTTGTTTGGAAAACAAATCAGTCACTACCCAGATGACCGTGTTTCCACCACTTTTGGGTAATTCTACTATAAAGTCCATAGAGATTTCCTTCCAGGGCGCCATTGGTCTAGCTACATTTTGTAACAATCCTACTGGCTTACCAGGATGTCTCTTTGTCGAAGCACAAATTGGACAGCTAGCTACATAAGCTTCAATGTCCTTCTTTAAAGTAGGCCACCAGAATTGCCGCTTAACCAGATGTAAGGTCTTCACAAATCCGAAGTGGCCAGTTGCTTTAGAATCATGAGCCTTTTGTAGTATTTGGCCCCTAAGCACCTGTGGCACAAACAACTTGGCCCCCACCCAAGCCAAACCATCTCTAACTGTATAGTCACTTGAATGAGCCAGGAACCATTCATCCAGTTTTAAAGCTTCTTTTAATTGTTCGGTTAGGTCATTCGATAAAACCACTTCTTGGTTCTTCCTTCGGGCTCTGGTGATCACGGGGGCGGCTAGTTGTTTGGCTGAGACAATTGGGCTTATCACCTCCTGGCGCATACTATTATATTGGGGTAGTCTAGAGAGAGCATCCGCCATGAAGTTCTTCCCTCCTGGAATGTACTTCAATGAGAAATTGAATCGCTTGAAGTAATGGGCCCAGCGAACTTGTTTAGGGGACAGCTTCCGGGGTGTTTTTAAGGCTTCCAAATTCTTATGATCAGTCCATACCTCAAATGGGTGTTTTGCTCCTTCCAGGAAATGTCTCCAGGTCAGCAAGGCCCAATGAACTGCAAAAGCTTCTTTCTCCCAGATGGCCCATCTTTTCTCTTTTTCAGACAGCTTATGGGATGTATATGCACAAGGCTGTATGGTCCCTTTCTCGTTGGCTTGAAGTAATACCACTCCAATAGCCACATCACTTGCATTGGCTTGAATCACGAAAGGAGTGTCCATATCTGGGTGCTTCAGCACTGGTTCTGCAGCAAACAGTCGTTTTAGCTTTTCAAAAGTGGCTTGGCACTCCATGGACCACTCCAGTGGCTTTCCTGGCCTTGGCTTCACCTCCCCTTTTGTTTTCAAGAGATTTGTAATGGGCATTGCTATCTTAGCAAACGTTGGGATGAATTGCCGGTAAAAATTTGCAAATCCCAAAAAGCTTTGAAGTTGTTTTCTGGTGCGTGGTGGAGCCCATTCCAGAATGGCACGCACCTTCTCTGGATCCATCTCTTTGCCTTCAGATGAAATGTGATGTCCCAAATAGTCAATTTTGTCTTGGTGGAATTCACACTTTTTCAACTTTGCATACAACTTAGCAGCACACAGTTTCTGTAGAACCGACCGCACTAGTTTCACATGTTCATCCAGAGTTTCCGTGTAGATAAGGATATCATCAAGATAAACCAGAACCCCCCTGTATAAATGTTCATGGAACACTTGGTTGATCATTTGCATGAATACAGCTGGGGCCCCTTGTAAACCAAAAGGAAGAACGTTGAATTGGAAGCAACCAATCGGGCAGTTAAAAGCGGTCTTCCACTCATCCCCTTCCTTAATTCGAATTCGGTAGTATGCTTCTCTCAAATCCAACTTAGTGAAAATCTTTCCCTTCGCTAAATGGGCCAACATGTCCTTCATCAAAGGAAGGGGGTACATGTTTTCCTCAGAAATAGCGTTCAAATTTCTGTAATCCACCACCAAGCGCTTGGAACCATGTTTCTTTTCCCGGAACAACACTGGGGCTGCTACTCGGGGTCTAGCAGGTTGAATGAAACCACGTTCCATATTTTTATCTATAAACAATCTTAGCTCTTCCAATTCCCGTGGGGTCATTGAGTAGAACTTTGGTTTCAGGAGCTTCACCCCAGGCAAGATCTCAACAGCACAGTCTGTTGGCCAGTGAGGCGGAAGCTCATTCGAGGCCTTCTCACTGAACACTTCTTTTAAATCCCAATACTCGTTGGGAATTTTCTTCTCATCTTTCATGGGCTCAGTACCTGTGGAATCTATTTCAATTAGGTCCTCAGGCTTCGGCTGGGATCTGGCCCCTCCTCTCGGTTGCTGCTTTGTGCGTATGTGCATCAACCCCTTCCTCCAGTTAACCTGGGGGTTCCATTTCCGGAGCCAGGGCAGTCCCAGTATTAATGGTTGCTACATCCCAGGAACCACAATAAAAGGCAAGGTCTCATCATGCTCTCCCATGACCATTTCTATAGGTTCCATGACAAAACGTGCGGGGCAACCTCCCGCCACTGATCCATCTAGTTGGCAAAAGGAAATGTGCATCTTCAAAGGTTTTAGCTTTAGGCCCATTTTCTTCACTACTTCCGTGTTGATTATATACCTGGTGCACCCAGAATCTAACAGGGCTAGCATTTCCCCTTCGACCCCTGAATTGGGTACCCTCAACTTCACCGGAATGGTCCTAGGGCCCATGCTTGGACTTACCAGGAAGTCATCTTCTGAGTCAAAATCCTCCTCCTCAGGGGTCACTGGGGTTTCTGATTCCTCTCCTGCGGGAGGGCCGACCAATGCCGTCTCTTTGGACTTTAGTGCTGTTTCGCGAGGCTTCGCTGGGGATTTTTCAGGTTTCTTTCCTTCCTTTGGCGCCCCCTTTGGCTCCAGCTTGACTCTGCAGTTCACAGCCCGGTGACCTTCCTTCCCGCATCGAAAGCAGGCCGAGGGGTTGGGTCTTGCCAGCACTCCTCCCCTCTGAGATTTAGGAGCCTCTTGAGGATGTCGGGGGGAAAACTTGCTCCACCCATAATCTCCTCGCCATTTGCTTCGGGTTAAATCAATCTCCACTTCTTCTGCCAGCAAGTACCACATCTGCAAGTCATTGGGGTCTCTTCTAGCAATGCATCTCTGGTACACATCTTCATTTAAACCATCTTTAAACAGTTCTATCAGGGCTTCTTGGGGCTAGCCTCAGAAATGGCCAGTTAACTGTCTAAATTCTTGGGTGTAATCAGCCACAGACCTCCGCCCCTGTTTTATGGTTTTCATCCTAATTCGGGCCTTGCGCTCTGCCAGTGGGTCCTCAAACCTAGCCCTCAGTGCAACCATGAACAGGTTGTAGTTCAGCAACTGAGGAGCATTATCATTATGCAAGGTCACCATCCACTCTGCCGCTATTCCCTCCAGAGCCCTGGTAACACACCTTACTTTGGCTGCTTCTGAGGGAAAGTCCTCCCCATATTCTTCCATATGGCTCCAAACTTGAGCTAGGAAAAATCCCAAGGTTTTGGGATCCCCCCCCCTTATTTTACTTCTAACGGAGGCAGCCTAGGAGCTCTACGCCTTCTAGGACTCACACCTCCCGCTGAAAGCCCCGGGGCTGCTGCTGGATCAGGTTGATTTATGGGAGAGGGAGTTGCTCTGCTTCTTCTGGCTGGGGCTCCTTCCCCTCCCCCTTCATACCTTTGTGCAGCTTGGGGTTGTTCAAAGGCTTCATTCAGGAGTCTCCTGACTTGATCCAGTAAGAGTTCCCTCTTTGCCTTCTCTTGCCAAGGCTCCTCTTTTCCACGCCGGCGGGTAGTTGTGACCCCAGGGGGGGTCCTTCTCCGGATCTTTCCAACCAACCCCCACCAACCATCTGGGCTTCACAGCTGGATCCTCTTCCAGACTGAGCTCTGCTCGCGATTGGGCTTCCTGCACCAGCACAGAATCTTGCCCTCCAATGGCTCCCTGATCCTCTTGGTCACTATTTGAAGATGACATAATGTCCAAGCCCCCTCAGAAGAAAATTGGGTATTCTCTCTGGGTGGGCTGGTGGGCAGATTCAGAATAATGTCAGGTGGAGCTCCATTCAAAATCCAGGAAAGAAATACTTAGACTCTTTAATTTAGAGAAAAGATATCTTTTACTGAAAGTGAAGTGGTAGCAACCAAAGAATTCTGAATCTGAGAAATTAGGCACGCAATTCACATATACAAAGTGATGGAAATGTTCCCACCCCCAATAGTTCAGATGACACTTCCAATTAGAAGTTGTGAATATGATCATGTGGGCATCTTCAGGTGATGATGAGGCCTCTGTCCGTTAACCTTGCCATATTTTGATAACGGGTTGCAGTTGCGCAGAGAAAAGGAAGCTAAGCGAAAAATAGAAACCTAACTATTGTATGCTTCCCCCCCCCATTTACACAACTTCAGAATGTCACACCTCCAGCCCACTTCCCCGCCCTATCCTTTCCTTCCCCCCCCCCCCCCCGGTTTCTTACGACAGCCGAAAGATGCAAAGCAATAGTAGAAGATCTTGAATCCACACAAGGTTGAAAAAAATGACAACCAGAGATATTTTTATTGGGAATTTTACTTGAAATATATAGTAAAGAATTGAAATATCTGATTGTAAATGTTTTAACAGGAGCTAGGATTGTATTTGCCAAAAATTGGAAAAATAAGAAAATACAATCACAGGAGGAAATCATTAAGAAAATACTGGAATGACCTGAAATGAGTAGACTGACATTTGAAATCAGAGAACAAGATGATAAACAATATTGTAAAATTTGGGGTCTATTCTATCAATGGTCAGACAATAAAACATGGCAATGAAATATGTAGATTTTTAAAGATGTATTTTTATTTTATCTACAAAATGATTGTAGGATAGATTTGAGATGATGAGATGAACTGTCATCAAACAAATTAAGTAAAATGTGGATTATCTTGTAAAACATGAATGAATAATAGTACAGTCAAATGATTGATTAACAGTAATATTAATGTATTTAGGAATATTTGATTGACAATATGAGAATATATACAATGTAATTGTAACTGAAGACTATGAAGTGGAAGCACAAAACAATTTGTAAACCAACCAACACACTATATGTATACACACTGCTCAAATAAAAATAAAGGGAACACAAAAATAAGACATCCGAGATCTGAATGAATGAAATATTCTTATTAAATACTTTGTTCATTACATAGTTGAATGTGCTAACAACAAAATCACACCAAAATTATCAATGGAAATCAAATTTCGCAACCCATGGAGGTCTGGATTTGGAGTTATACTCAAAATTAAAGTGGAAAAAACACTATAAGCTGATCCAACTTTGATGTAATATTCTTAAAACAAGTCAAAACAAGGCTCAGTAGTGTGTATGGCCTCCACATGCCTGTATGACCTCCCTACAATGCCTGGGCATGCTCCTGATGAGGTGGCAGATGGTCTCCTGAGGGATCACCTCCCACACCTGGACTAAAGCATCCCCCAATTCCTGGACAGTCTGTGATGCAACGTGGCGTTGGTGGATGGAGCAAGACATTATGTCCCAGATGCGCTCAATTGGATTCAGGTCTGGGGAACAGGCGGACCAGTCCATAGCATCAATACCTTCGTCTTGAAGGAACTGCTGACACATTCCAGACACATGAGGTCTAGCACTGTCGTGCATTAGAAGGAACCCAGGGCCAACCGCACCAGCATATGTCTCAAAAGGGGTCTGAGGATCTCATCTTGGTACCTAATGGCAGTCAGGGTACCTCTGGAGAGCACGTGGAGGACAGTGTGGCCCCCTAAAAAAATGCCACCACACACCATTACTGACCCACTGCCAAACTGGTCATGCTGGAGGATGTTGCAGGCAAAAGAACATTCTCCACAGCGTCTCCAGACCCTGTCATGTCTGTCACATGTGCTCAATGTGAACCTGCTTTCATCTGTGAAGAGTACAGGGTGCCAGTGGTTTGTCAATCTTGGTGTCCTCTGGCAAATGCCAAACGTCCTGCAAGGTGTTGGGCTGTAAGCACAACCCCCACCTGTGGACGTTGGGCCCTCATACTACCCTCATGGAGTCTGTTTCTGACCATTTGAGCAGCCACATGCACATTTGTGGCCCACTGGAGGTCATTTTCCAGGGCTCTGGCAGTGCTCCTCCTGTGTATCCTTGCACAAAGGCAGAGGTAACGGTCCTGATGCTTGGTTGTTGCCCTCCTATGGCCTCTTCCACATCTCTTCATGTACTGGCCTGTCTCCTGGTAGCGCCTCCATGCTCTGGACACTACACTGACAGACACAGCAAACCTTCTTGCCACAGCTGTACTACCTGATCCACTTGTGTGGGTTGTAGACTCCATCTCATGCTACCACTAGAGTGAAGGCACCACCAGCATTCAAAAGTGACCAAACCATCAGCCAGAAAGCATAGGGACTGAGAAGTGGTCTATGGTCACCACCTGCAGAATCACTCCTTTATTGAAGATGTCTTGCTAACTGCCTATGCTTTCTACCTGTTGTCTATTCCATTTTCACAACAGCATGTGAAATTGATTGTCAATCAGTGTTGCTACCTAAGTGGACAGTTTGATTTCACAGAAGTGTGATTGACTTGGAGTTACATTGTGTTGTTTTAGTGTTCCCTTTATTTTTTTGAGCAGTGTATATGGAAGACGGCTTGATGTTTTTATGTTTTGTTTGTCTATGTTTGTCTTAAAAAACAATAAAACTTTATATGTATAAAAAAGAAGTTGCTGATTACTTTTTACCGTTTTATCATCAAGAGCATTTTGGCATACTGTGTAATAGTGTGGTATTCTGGAAGCTCTGTAGTTGATAAGAAGGTGCTCCAGAGAGTTATAAACACAGCACAAAAATTATTGGTTGCTCTCTTTCTTTTTTGGAAGAGATTGCAAAGACCAGACTCCTCTTTAGAGCACTAAAAATCTCCACAGACCATACTCATCCTTTTGATGAACTGTTGAACTGTTTTTGAACTGTTACAATTAGGGAGGCGTTGTAGGTGTCTTAAAATGAGGACTAATAGACTGAGAAACAGTTTCTTTTCCAAGGCAATAATTGTCTTGAATCAAACGATGTGTATGTGATTTAGCCCTATGTATATAATGGCATTTTTAAACTATCTAACTATATGTTTTAGATAGGTTTTAGACTAGTTTTTTTAATTATTATTTTAATTATTTTAATTTTTAAGTACTCTGTAGTGTGATTGTGATGTGGTCTTTGGGACACTGTGCTGGAGTAGCTTTCAAATTTCATTGTATTTGTGGAATGCAATGACAACAAAGGTATTCTATTCTGTTCTATTCTATGCTACGCTATGCTATGCTATGCTATTCTGCTTCATACATATGTTTGCTTTATTTTGAATTAATTATTACATTTAAAATTTATATGATGCAGAATAACAGAATAATAGAGTGGGAAGGGACTTGGAGGATTTCTAGTCTAACCCATTCTCAAGCAGGAAACACTTTTCCATTTCAGATGAATGTTTGTTGAATTTCTTCTTTAAAACCTCCAGTGTGGGGCACCCACAATGCCTGAAGGCAAGACCATTCCACTGATTAGTTGTTTGAACTGTCAGGAAATTTCTCCTTAGTTCTAGGTTGCTTCTCTTCTTGATTAGTTTCCAGTGCTTCTTGTCCTGCCTTCAGATGCTTTGGCAAATAGGCTGACCCCCTCTTCTTTGCAATAGCCCCTTAGATATCGGAACAGTGCTAATTCATTTTAATTTCCCACAAATTCTAATACAGAATATTAGAAAGATGTTTATCTTTGTATAAATTATCAATTCTTTGCTATTGTCAAGAAATTTGCAATTTGCCTAGAGGTTAATAAAGCATTTTCAAACAATGCTACCAATGTTATCATGCTACTTTTCCATTAAACATGCACAGATTTCCATTGTTTAGCAATATATAGTACTGTAGTTAAGCAGTATTATAGTAATAGCAATATAGTAGAGCAATACAGCTCTTTTAGCAGCTAACATTTGATTGCTAAAAGGGAGACAGTTTGGTCTAATGGTTAAGGCACTAGGCTAGAAACTAGGAGAGTGAGTTCTACTTTTGCCTTATCCATGAAAGCCAGACAGGTGACCACTGTCAGTCACTCTCTCTCAACCCAACCCTGTAGATGTTGTAAAGCTGTAGATGTTCACTGCCTGGAGTTATTTGTAAAAATAATAAAGGTGGAATATAAAGAAATAAATAAAAACAAAAACTGATAAGATTTTGTGTTGATTGTTTTCTCTGTTGTTGCTTGTACTGACCATCAAACATATGTAGTAAGCTAAAAACAATCTTCTATTTATTTTTTTCTAATTATGCAGTGAAATTCATTTTCCAATGCAGTTTATGCAGGACATATTTTGAAATCTCAGAAGAAATAAGAATTTATTCTTATGTTAGTCACTGGTTTTTAATAGCCTGCAATTCCAAGTTTCAATTAGTTCCTAGTTTGTTTGTTTTAATCAAAGATCTGTCAGGGAATGGGAATGCAAGCTGGCTTGAACCAGCATTTCTTCAATAGTGCACATCTCCAGAATATTAAAAGGAAAATTTCTTGTTTACTGGTCCCTTAGGGAAAATGAGATTGGGTATAACCTCCCTTCCAATCATCTTACTGGTGCTTTACCTATTTCTACATAGCCGAATTTTGCCAGAAAATTCTATCTAGTCTATTTCATGGTCCTTTCATCAATTTCATTGTCCCTCAGTCAATTTCACATCACCAATAGAAAATTCCCCAGCTTGATTTTCAGGAGGACTCGTGCACTGAAACACAATGTTCTTGGCAGCTCCATTATTATTCCTTTTAAAAAACAAATATTGGAAGGATGGTTTGGAGCATGCCTTATTTCTTCTCTTTGTGAGACAAGCAGCATTTTGATGGAGTGTAATGCCTATGTAGATTCCATTCCAGGGAACAGAAGCAGATATGTTTTGATTTAATAATCCAGCTTTCTTCTTGCAGATAGCTAGTCTTCTTCATTCATTGTCACAGCAATGGTCTGTCAGTGTACATTATCTCTCACTTTTACAAATAGAATCTTCTATTTTATTTGTTCCATCACACTACTTAGGACCAGCCGCTATTGGGTTGGTTTTTTCCCCCTGAACTATGGCATTAGAGTATACTTTATTTCTTTTGTTTATCTGTTTTCATTCTATACTTTGCATTATAAATGCTAGCTTTTCTGCTGCTGAATTCAAGGTGGCTCCCAATTTAGAATCTCTCTCTGTGTGTATGTGTGCTTGTTATATAAATAAATAAATGAATAAATAAATATTTATAAATAAATCTTATTTATAACAGATATTTCTTCTGACTATTCCAGTGGTTTCTATAAGCACAAATACATGTGGCATTACTGGAGAAAATAACAACAGGCTTATTAGCTAAGGAAGAGAAACTTAACAAACTTATAAGTGCCAAGAAAAATGTTGTAGCGTGTGGGGCAGAAAAAGGAGGATTTATTAATTAGATTGCCAAATTTTGTTCACATCTTCCAGTGTCATTATAAACTAGGCAGTGCACTAATCCAGCAGGCTCTTCTTACAGTGGCCAGCCAACCAACTATATAAGGGTGCCCTGTAGTTTTCCAGCAATGGTCACATTGATTCCATTACTTCCATGAATTGGGATCCCACCCTTTGTAGAAACCAACTAAACCGGTTACCAACACCACATCTTGTGGTAGAGAATTCCAAAGTTGGATTACCCATTGAGTAAAAAAAAAAAAATCCTTTGATTTATCTTGATTCTTTCAGGATTCTATTTCATTGGATGATTCCTGTTCTAGTATTTAGGGATGGGAAAACATTATTCTTGTTCACTTTTATCCACACCCTACCTTAACTTGTGCATTTCATTCATGTCCTTCTTATTTTCTGTGTAGTTGTGATGGCACAGTACTTAGAATGCAGTATTGCAGCTAATTCTGCCCACTGCCAGGAATTTAATCCTAACTGGTTCAAAGTTGGCTCAGCCTTCCATTCTTCCAAGGTCATAAAAATGAGGGCCCAAATTGTTGGGGACAATAGCTGATTCTGTTTAACCACTTAATGAGAGCTATAGAGCACTATATAAGCCTAAATGCTACTGCTATTGCTATTCTAAATTAAGAAGCCCCAAATGTTACAACCTTTCCACATAAGAAAGCTGTTTCAATTATCTCAGTTACTCTCCTTTGAACCTTCTCTGCCTCCATTATATTTTTCTAGGTATGGTGATCAGAACTGCATACAATGTTCCAGAGGTGGTTACACTATTGATTTGCATCAGCAGTATGATATTGGCATCTCCATTTTTCAGTACCATGTCTTAATCTTCTTAACCTGCTGTTGACCTTTTTTTAACATCTGATACACACTGTTGACACCTTCATTGAACTGTTTACCATGACTCCTAGATGACTTTCCCCATCAATTACTGCTAACTCTAAGTATACATTGGCTTTAAATTAAACAAAGTGTTCCACCCTCCTGCTGTCCAGTTGGCATATATCCATAGATGGAGATTTATCTATTTGTGTTTGAACAAATCGATCAAATTTCAACAGTATTTTTCAGAGGAGGAAAATAGGAACAGCAATAGCACTTAGACTTATATATCATTCCATAGTGCTTTACAGCACTCTCTGGGTGTCTTATAGTGTCAGGATATTGCCCCCAATAATCTGGGTCCTCATTTGACTGATCTTGGAAGGATAGAAGGGTGAATGAACCTCGAGCCAGTCAGTATTGAACTTCTGGCTGTGGATAGAGTTAGCCTGCAGTACTGCACTCTAACCACCAGGCCACCATGGAAGGCTTAGGAGCAAGGATATATTTCATGGTACACAAAAGCAAAGGCCATGCAAAATACTGGCTTGTTTTGGAAGCATCTTTTGGGCAGCATTGTTATTCAGGCTTAGTGAATAGACAAGAGATTATCTGAGGTATTGCTTTCAAAGATGGCTGGCATTTTTAGAGACAACATGGTCTCCTATGTTAACTCATACGGTATTCTATATATGCAGGCCTTGGCATGTTTGGGTCTTTTCCCTTGTAAGATTGAGAGTATCTTGGCAACATTTCGACGAGCTCCCACTCGCTATCTTCAGGCTGGTGCTTTTGGCTTCATGGTTGTGCAAGCAAAGCATGATCAGAGCTGCCATCTCCCTATATATACTGGTGGGGAGGTTGACTGTGTTGTCATTTCTTGATTGGTTGATGGTGTTGATGTTTGCAGATTGGCTGGCTTTTTCTTAAAAACATGTGTGGCTGAGGTATTGGCTGTGTGTCTATCAGCTTCCTTTGTTGTAATGACCTGGTCATGGGCTGTGTGATGACTTTCTGAGTTCTATTGTTGTGACTTCCTGGGTCTTGTACTGTAATCTCCTAGGTTGTTAGCTGTGTTGTAACATCCTGAGGTTTTGTGGTGTAACCTCCTGAGTTCTGTGATATGATATCCTGAGCGGGTGGCTGTGATATGATGTTCCAGGTTTTTATTTGGCCCTGAGTTTCAGGCCTGATTATGTGTTTATAGCATATGTCAGTTTGCTTGGTTTGGGGGTTGGAGTGTGGGGCAGCTGGTGATGCAGCCGTGGTCTGGTTTCTGGGTGGTGGTTGCCTTTCGTCTATGGATGGGTTTGGGTTTGAGTCTGGTGTGGGAGATTGGTGGTGGCATAATGTGTTGCTTTGGGTCTGGTGTTGGTTTTGTGGCTGGGACTCATTTGTGGATAAGGGCTAGTTTCCAAATGTATGGTAGGCGGGAGGTATCGTCCCATTTATTCATGTTATGGGTGTGTTTCTCTAATTTGATGGCTTCCATGATTATTCTCTTGTTGAAGTATTCAGTATTGGAGATTAATTTGGTTCCCTCAAAAATTAATTATATGTTCTGTGGCTTTACAGTGCTGGAAAAGGGAGGAAGAATTTTCTTCTTTTCTGACAGTCACATTACAGCCACCCGAAAAACACAATACAGAAGCCTGATGATGGCAGATGAGATTCTGCCAAAACGTTGCTACAACTTTAAAAACAGAACTATAATGATGTGGGAAAATACCCGAACAAAGCTGAATGCCATACATGTAAGTGCCCACGAAAATTTAAGAAAACACACACACACACACACACACACACACATTGCTACAATTTTAAAAGCAGAACTATAATGACGTGGGAAAACACCCAAACAAAGCTGAATACCACATGTGTGTATATATATCTATCTATATGTATATGTATATGTATATGTATATGTATATGTATATGTATATGTATATGTATATGTATATGTATATCTATATCTATATCTATATCTATATCTATATCTATATCTATATCTATATCTATATCTATATCTATCTATCTATCTATCTATCTATCTATCTATCTATCTATCTATCTATCTATCTATGTGCTGTTTAGCTTCCCTCGGGTATTATCCCACGTCATTGTAGTGCTGTTAAAGTTGTAGCAACGTTTCAGCAAAATCTCATCTGCCATCATCAGGCTTCTGTATGGATGTGGGTCTCACAGCTTCTGGTTTCAAATTTGAGGCTGGTCTATTCTGATTGGATAGGAGCCTGGGTCTTTGTTCACTGGACTTGAAGTTTGATTGATTGGTGTTTCTGGTTTCTTCTGTCTGTTTTGTGGCTTTGATTGGCTGGCAACACTCTGTTCCTGTGTTGGAGGCTTTCAGTGCAGCTTGGCTTCGTATGAAAGGACGGTTGCTATCCATTAGGAAGCTAGGTTTATATATAGGTTTATATATATTTAAGTTATCGCAGGTACTTACATGTTTACTGTTCAGCTTCCTTCAGGTATTATCCCACGTCATTGTAATGCTTTCAAAGTTGTAGCAACGTTTCAGCAGAATCTCATCTGCCATCATCAGGCTTCTGTATTGAATTCGTCTGTGGGTCAGGCTCTCACACCCGTTGGTTTTAAATTTCAGGCTAGCCTATTGCTGTCCCAGGATTCTTTTTTCTTCATCCTGATTGGTTGGAAGTCTTGGTCTGTGTTTATTGGACTTGGAATTTGTTTGATTGGTGTTTCTGGTTTCTTCTGTCTGTTTTGTGGCTTTGATTGGCTGGCAACACTGTGTTCCTATATTGGAGGCTTTCAGTGCAGCTTGGCTTCGCATGAAAGGACGGCCATTATCTGTGAGGAAGCTTGGTTTCATCTGGGTGCCTGGTTGGGGTGTGTTTGAGCTGGAGGTATCACAGGGAGTCTGTTTGTGCCCAGGTGTTTGCCTGGCTTGTGGTGTGGAGATCTTTCTCTTTGAGAGTGCAGGCTTCCAAATGATTGACAATCTGGTGGAATCAACTCTTCTAGTCATGCTTTCAGGTCTTTTTTCAGTCTCTATGGCTACTCTGATGATTCTGTGGCTGGAGTTTTCTATAGTGGCTAGGGTTTTAATCCCATTGAAATTGATGTTGTGACTTGTGGTTTTAATGTGTTGGACTAGTGAGGAGGTGTGTTCCAGCTTTTTTACTGCATTTTTGTGTTCATCCAGGCGGGTACTTATTCTTCTATTGGTCTGTCCAATGTATGTGGCCGGGCATGATGCACAGGGAACTTCGTATATGCCTTGGTTTTCCAGGTCAATTTTGTCTTTGGGGTTTTTAAGGATGGCTGCTATTTTTTTGTCTGTTTTGAAGGCAGTCTTGATGTGATGCCTGTGTAGTAACTTATTGATTTTGTCTGTAGTACCTCTTATGTAGGGCAGGACAGCTCCATAGGTCTGTTGATCTTCTTGGTCTCTGTTATGTCTTAGTGTGTTTTTGTGGATCAAGCTGGTGATTTTGTTTTTGTGGAAGCCGTTGGCTGTCAATACTTTAGTCATGGTGCATAGTTCAGTCTTTATATGTGTCTTGTCTGCCAGGCGTTTGGTTCTGGTGATTAGTGTTTTCGCTACGGAATTTATCTGTGCTGGGATTGGGCACTGAGGTAGCGGTTGGTGTGTGTTTTCTTTTGGTATACGGTGTGTCCCAGTGTGCCATCTGTTCTTTTGTAGATTAGTACATCTAGGAATGGTAGTTGTTTGTTTATTTCCATTTCCATGGTGAACTTGATTTTGGGGTGTGTGCTGTTTAGCTGTGTTATGAAATTGTTTAGGTTTTCTTTTCCATGGGGCCAAATCACAAATGTGTCATTGATGTATCTTAGCCATAGTTTGGGTTTGTGGGTGGCATTAGCCAGGGCTCTGGATTTGAATTCTTCCATGAACAGGTTTGCAATGACGGGTGACAGTGGTGATCCCATAGGGGCTCCTTCAATTTGCTTTTATCTTTGTCCTTTGTATATGAACTATGTTTTGGTTAAGCAGTGTTCTGTTAGTTCCATGAGGTCTTTGGCTGGTTGGTATTTATTTTTGATGATTTCAAGAGTTTCTTTTATTGGGACTTGAGTGAACAGTGAAACCAAGTCGAAACTTACAAGTAGTCTTCTTGTTCCACATGTAGATCTTTGATCACTGCTTAACCAACACATACCACCCAGAAACCCAACTATGGCTAAGATACATCAATGACACATTTGTGATTTGGCCCCATGGAAAAGTAAACCTAAACAATTTCCTAACATACCTAAACAGCACACATCCACACTAAGACATAACTGAGACTTAGAAGATCAACAGATCTATGGAACAGCTTTCCTGCCCTATATAAGAGGTACTACAGAAAAAAATCAGTAAGATACTACACAGGCATCACATCAAGACTGCCTTCAAAACAGACAAAAAAATAGCAGCCATCCTTAGAAACCCCAAAGATAAAATTGACCTGGAAAACCAAGGCATATATGTAATCCCCTGTGCTTCATGCCCAGCCACCTACATTGGACAGACTAATAGTAGAATAAGTATCCACCTGGATGAACAGAAAAATGCAGTAAAAAAGCTGGAACACACCTCCTCACTAGTCCACCACATGAAAACCACAGGTCACACCACCAACTTCAATGGCACCAAAAACCTAGCCACTACAGAAAACCCCAGCCACAGAATCATCAGAGAAGCCATAGAGATTGAAAAAAGACCTGGAAGCATGAAGAGAAGAGATGATTCCACCAGACTGTCAATCATTTGGAAGCCTGCACTCTCAAAGAGAAAGATCTCCACACCACAAGCCAGGCAAACACCTGGGCACAAACAGACTGCCCCTGATACCTCCAGCTTAAACACAGCCCAACCAGGCACCTAGATAAATCCTAGCTTACTAATAGATGATAGCCGTCCCTTTAGTCGAAGCCAAGCTGCACGGAAAGCCTCCAATATAGAACACAGTGTTGCTAGCCAATCAAAGCCACAAACAGACAGAAGAAACCAGAAACACCAATCAAGCAAACTCCAAGACCAATAAACACAGACCAAGACTCCCAACCTATTAGGATGAAGAAAAAACCATCCTGGCAGAGCAATAGGCTAGCCCCAAATTTAAAAGTAACGGCTGTGATAGCCTGACCCACAGACGAATTCAATACAAAAGCCTGATGATGGCAGATGAGATTCTGTCAAAATGTTGCTACAACTTTAAAAGTACAACTACAATGACGTGGGATAATACCTGAAGGAAGCTGAACAGCATATATGTAAGTACCCATGAAAACTTAAACACACACACACACACACACACACACACACACACACACATAAACATATATATGAACATCTGCTGAAATGTTGCTACAACTTTAAAAGCACTACAATGATGTGGGATAATATATATATATATATGTGTGTGTGTGTGTGTGTGTGTGTGTGTACACCTACATACATGCATGCATACATTCATACAATAACCCTGTAAAAAGTATTTGTGTATCACGGTATCACGGCTGAAAGATGGTTTGAAAACACTACTTCACAGTATCTGTGGGATGATGGATGTTGTGGGAATTGTTGTTGAACTGTCAGTGGGGAAAAGATGTTTCAAATATTTTTACCCTCTTGGATGGCACAACAATAACTCACAATGCCTTGAGCCAGCATTTATTACCAATGTCCATTTGGACACGGGAGTGGGGTACACTCATAAATGTTCCTATGTAGGTTTCAAGTGTGGCATCAGCTATAACCTCAGGATAGACTACTTCAAGAAAGATATTCCACAGGATGGCCAACACTTTAATTTATTGAGATTATGATAAGAGTATGTTGTAAAGCCAGGATGGGATTCAGATTTTTCAACAACCAGTTCTGTGGCCGTGGCTTAGTTGGTGGGTGTGGCTTGGTAGTCACGTAACTGGATGGGCGTGGCCAACTCAATGTCACTCATGTCAAGGGGTGCTTCTCCTCGCCTGGCCTCTCATGACAGTGGGGATGCTGCAACAGTTGTAAGCGTGAAAATGGTGATAAGTCACTTTTTACAATGTTATTGTTACTTTGAATGGTCACAAAAAGAACTGTTGTAAGTCAAGGATTACCTGTACAAAAATACAAAAAGCTTCTTTGCTTGCAAAAAGCTGCCCAAAATACCAATCATGAAATTAAACATACCTGCAAGCCAGAGTTACTGATCAGGAAGGGTGCTAGAGCACCTTGAGGAATTAAAATAGTTAAAAGGTAATGATAACTATTAGTAGCCAACTCTTGTTTATAAAGTGAAACCTTTTACTAGATAGGTCTTTTAAGCTCTCCAGAAAGAGCACACCCAGGAAAACCAATCCTTAAGCCCATGTCACACTGCCCAACGGATGCAAAAAGGACTCAACGGACGAGCAAAATGATTCTTCCGTTGTTATCCACTCTCAAAAGGGGCAAAAATTTGCATAACCGGAGCGGATAACACAGACGCGGGGAGGACGCAGGGTGGATGCAAAGCGGATGCAGAACGGAAGCCCAGCGGATGGAATCAGATGGGAGTGGATGGCACATCCGCTAGGCTTCCGGAGGGCCTCAGCAAAGCGGACGCAGAACGGATACAGCGGATGCATAGCGGATGCAGAACGGATGAAGCGGATGCACAGCGGATGCACAGCGGAAGCCTCATGGATGCCTGGCGTTAATTGTGCCTGCGGGGAGGATGCATTGTGTCAGCCCCGCAGATATAACGGAAGCAGCTCAGAAGCAGGTCGCCATTCAGAGGAAAGACCTGCTGCCGGACGGATTGGCTGCCTTGCCTGCCCTGCCTGCATGTCTGCCTGCAAGACTTGCTGCCAGCCTTGCTGCCAGCCTCCCTGCCAGCCTTGGTTCCTGCCAGCCTCCCTGCAAGCCAACAACCCCACAACCATGCGGAAGCATAGCAGGCCTCAGCCATCTGCTGCCAGCCCTGGCAAGAGGGACATGGCTACCATGCCGCCCCCTGGCCTTCACTCTGGTTCTCCTGGGGCTTCTGCAGCAAGGGCTCGCTCTTCTGGGGCTGGAGCTTCTGCTGCTTCTGCTTCTGGAGGAGCGGATGACAAGCACTCCAGCACCAGCCACCTCAGCACTTGCACCCTTCACCCCTGAGCGACCAAGAAAAGTGCGAGAGAGTCATTTTTGTCTTACAGCTTGTTGTTAATAAAGGCTATTTATGATTCACACACTTGTTTCATTTCTTTTTTTTAATAAAGTCTTGGTGGAAACTTTTAGAAATGGTTTAAGCCTTTGCTTGCTTGTGGGATGGGTAAGGATAGCTTTGGGATGGGTTAGGATATCTGTGGGATGGGTAATAGCTGTGGGATGGGTTAGGATAGCAGTGGGATAGATAAACCTCCAGTGCAAGCATAGTGGGACTGTATGGTCCACCCTCCCAGGTGCCACACCTATGGCCCTTTATTATCAATAACAATACAATCAATCATCCACACATGTCAACTTAAACACAACTCTTTATTAAATGCCCTGTTCATTGTAGGCCAACCAAACATACATGGCACAATCTCATCCGTGTGATGAGACAGGCTGAAGGAAGCATCCATTAAGCATTTGCCATCCTGTCTTGCCACTCCACTGCTCCAGCTGGGGAGTTGCACCAGTGTTTCAGGAGGTTGCGCTGCTTCTTCGCCTCATGTGAGGCTCTGTTGGGGCCTTGCACATCCTCAGTGTCGATCAGGTTTTGCCCTTGCCTCCATTCCCCAGACTCCATGTCCCCATTGCCTTGTTGGAGGTCCATGAGCCTGTTCTGCAAGACTGGGTAGCGGGTGTGCATGAGATTGTGCAGGATGCAGCAAGCTTTCATGACCCTCCTCATGGTCTCTGGGCTATGCTGCATGTTGGTGAGAAGTACCTGGAACCTGTTGTCCAGGATGCCAAAGGCGTTCTCCACCACCCATCTTGCCCTGGACAGCCTGTAGTTGAAGATCCTCTCTTCACGGGTGAGGTATTTGGAAGTGTAGGGCTTCATGAGGTAGGTTCTGAGGGAGAAGGCGTCATCCCCCACGATGAAGTAGGGCATATCTTGCTTGTCGTTGGGCAGCGGGTCTGGATCTGGGGAGCCCACCATGAGGTTGCATTCCAGCCCCTCCTTGAGGTGACTGGCATTGTATACCTGGGCATCTGAAGCTGATCCGTTGCCTGAAGCATCGATGTACATGAACTTGTAGTCAGCATCGACCATGGCGAAGAGGATGATGCTGAAGAAGCCCTTGTAGTTGTGATAAGTGGGCCCCGACTTGGCTGAAGCTTTGCAGGGCACGTGCTTGCCATCGATGGCTCCAACGGTGTGTGGGAAGTTCCACTTTTGATACCACTGCTCTGCAACTTTCTTCCATCCTTCTTCAGTGGAGGGGTACTGGAGGAGCTCCTCCTTATATTCTTCTATGATGGCCTGCACCACTTCTCTGACCACAATGCTGATGGTGTTGTGTGGCACCCTCCAGCCACACTGCATGCTCCTGTAGGTGGTCCCTGAGGCCAGGTGGCACAGAGTGAGTGCCACCTTGAGCCCAGGTTCCAGGCTGGGCCGGAAGTTGGTGTTTGTCTTGGTCAACCTGGGTGTCAGCCGCTGCACAAGTTCGTCAAAAATGGCTGGAGGCATCCTCATGAAGTTCTGGAACGCCCGAGTGTCTTCGCTCCTGAGCTCCACCATCAGCTTGTTGTACAGTCCGTCGTCTGCTCTTCTGGTGAACCATCTTTGGACCCAGACTTTTTTTGGGTGCCTCCTTTACTTCCTGTAGTAGAGTTCACAGAGCCTGTAGATGGCTTCACACTGTTGCAGAAGGATGGTGGCTGCCGAAAGGACCTTGTCACAATCCACGGTGGACATGACTGGATGCTGTGGAAGAGGAAGAGTCAGATGAAGGCTGCAGAGGTCTGCACAGCTGGTCTGCTGGTCTGAAGGTGAGTTGCTCCCCCTTTTTATAGGCAGTATAGGTGTCCCTTTGCATCCTCTTGGCATCCTGTAGGCATCCTCTAGACATCCTTAATATCCAAGAAAGGTCCCCTCTGCGGACGTTTTTTCCATTTTAAATGCTTTGTTTCCGTGCTGCATCCATTCTGTATCCGTTCTGCATCCGTTCTGCATCCGTTCCGCTTCCTCCCTGCGTCCGAGCAGATGCGAGTTGCGCTGATGCAGAATGGATGCCTAGCAGATATTGCAGATGCGTAACGGATGCAGAACGGATGCCTAGCGGATGCGTAGTGGATGCAGAATGGACAAACTGAATATATTTTCTGTGCAAAAGTTTTGGGCAGCTCAAAACTTTCGGAGCGGATGAAATGTCAATAAACGGATGCTGGACGGATAGAGAGGAAGCAAAACGGAGGCAGTGAGTACATCGCGTTTTCCAATGGATGGCAAGCTTTTTTGTCCATTTTACATCCTTTTTGCATCCATTGGTTCAGTGTGACATGGGCTTTAGATCCATTTACACCACTTAAAGATACCAGCTGGTCAGGGGTAAGAGTCAGATTTTTAACAACCAGTTCTGTGGGCGTGACTTAGTTGGTGGGCGTGGCTTGGTGGTCATGTGACTGGGTGGATGTGGCTTGATGGTCATGTTATTGGCTGGGTGTGGCCAACTCAATATCACTCACATCAAGGCACGCATCTCCTCGCCTGGCCTCTCATGACTGTGGGGATTCTGCAACAATCGTAAGTGTGAAAAAAGGTCATAAGTCACTTTTTTCAGTGCCATTGTAACTTTGAATGGTCACTCCACACAAGCAAAGTACCAGCAAAGGAGGGGAAAAAAACTCCAGAGACGTTCCTGAGACAGGAGGTCTAGTCCTGCCAAGAATGTAATAAGGGTGAACGGAGAGGCAGTTTCTGGAAGCAACACCAGAATGTTTCCTTCCTGCCTTCCTTACAGGATTAGGCCAATAATTTCTTCTTACAACCAGTTCTCTGAACTGCTTAGAATGTTAACAACCAGTTCTAGCAAATAGGTACGAACTGGTAGAATCCCACCCCTGCAGCTGGTCTCATTCATCTCACAAGAGCCTAAGGAAATCATCCAGATTTAAAGAAAGATCACATGCCCCCCCAGAAAGTCAGTAAAAAAATATCAGTGCCAAGCTTGCATCCTGCCTCTTGGAAGTTCACCCCAAAAGGACAGTCCCAGATACTACTAAAGCAGTGAAGAAAGACCCCCTCTGTCATCTGGTGCTCCATTCAAAATCCAAGAAAGAAATACTTAAGACTCCATTAATTAGAGAAAAAAATATATTTTACTGGAAATCAAGTGGTAGCATCAAAGGAATTCTGAATCTGAGAAAATGAGAGTATAAGTCACATATACAAAGTGATGGCAACATTCCTACCCATAATAATTTAAACTGTCCATCCAATAACAAGTTGTATATAGTGTCATGTGGGCATCTCCAAGTGGTGATGAGGCCTCTGTCTGTTGACCTTGACATATTTTGATAAAGAGCCATGCTTGTGCATAGCATAGGAAAGAAACATAAAACATAAGCATCCCCCAAATTATACAGGTCTTTTTTGTAAAACCTCCAGCTCGCTTCCCATAACTACGTCCTCCTCCTCCCCCCATTACTTATGACAGCTGAAAGATGCAAAGCAAAGGAAGGAAATCTTGAAGGCTGACACCCTCCCCAGATAGAAAAAGAAACCATGAGGCAGGAAAAAATTCAAACCCAATACAAACAATTAAATCACAACAGTAGCTGTTGCTTGTTAAACCAATTACCAGAACAAATAGACACAGGAACTAGCTAGATTTCTCAACCCAGTTTCTTTTCAGGAACAGAGATTAATCTTTTCCCTTCCAAACAAAGCTGAATAGGGAAAATTATCCCATCAATAAACACAGGATTAAACATCACCAAGCACAGAATTAAACTTCACCAAAACCAGTTTTAGACCAAAACTCAGATAGGGTATATCCACTCATATTTGAACATCAATCTTTCTAGTTAGCCAAGAAGTACTTCCAGGGGAGTATTTCCTCCCAACAGCAGCGTGAAAAGCTTAAAACAACACTTCCCCTTTAAGAAAGTATCAAGGAAAAAAAACACCCTCCTTCAGAGACAGTAAGTCTAGGCATACTGCAAAGAATGTAATAAGGGTGGAAAAAAACAGAAGGAGATTCTTCTAACTACTGGTTCTCCGAACTGCTTGGAAAGTTAACAAGGGGTTCTATAGAACCTGTCAGAACTGGTAGAATCCCACCCCTGTGTAAGCCTGGTTATGCTTCTTTTATTCCAATTAAACTCCAGTGAATCATGGTTATCCTTAATACTTCTCAGAATTTAATAAATGTTTCTGTCCTCTTTGTTTTCATTATGATTTCTGAATATTTGTTTCAATGCCATCTCCTTAGGTCTCTACAGAGTGAAGGTGGGAAAATAGCTTTGGCTATCCAGGAGATTCTGGTGGGAAACTATTCCACAAATTACGAGATTTAAGCTTCTTGGGTTCAAGTAAGGCTCTAGGGATCAGACAGGATTGCTGTTATCATATTAGCCTCCATACTATGAGTGCTTTTCTCATATGTCTGACCTGCTGGGTGCTGTGGTTGGGTTAGTGATGAAATTCACCTTATAATTTTAGAGGAATTCAATCTGTGCTTTATAGGAACAAAGTGAAAAGCAGCTCAGAGTTTATGGCCTCCAGAGCAGTTATGGACATAATCCAGGCCATTGAGGACTGAATGAATCCACAGGGAAAAATCACACACAGATTTGGGAAAGTAGCAGCGTGATCTGAAATTGGGAGACATTACTATCAACTGAAGTCTTGCTCACTGTTTGATATGGCCAAGGATTTATGATTGTGCTTCTGAGGATTCTGGCTGCTCTTAGATCCTGGACAGCCATCTGGGTTTCAATTCTGGGAGATGAAACAGCAGAACAGATGCCTTGATTTACACTGTCAGAAGCCAAAGGGTGTTTCTGAATGAGCACGAGTAAGAACCTTTGTTAAGACTTGTGGCAGTAAGAACAACAAAACACAATTAATCCATCATTCTTATTGCAGCCACAATTTCCAGCCAGTGGTCTTATTTAAGGTGACTTGGTTGCTCATGGGTAAGGAGGGACCAGAAGAAAACTTTTCAAGCCCCTGTGAGGAATATTTGAAGCATCTGTCAGATAAAGTTGTTCCAATTCACTCTAAGCTGGATACCAGCTGTGTGGTCTATAGGGAGTTGACTGAGGAACTGTCATGCCCAATTATTTGTGCTGAGTATGACCTTGTTAGCTCTGAGGAAGTTGACATAGTTCCTGGGACTTTAAGTGTAACCATCTGTGTTTTAGATCCATGGCCCTCATGCCTGATCAAGGCCTCCCAAAAGTGAAGTCCATGTGGTGATGAATGCAACCACATTCATGATGAGAAAGGGGATGGAACTGCCACCTCTAAGGTAGTAATGTTTTCACTCCTCCTCAATAAATTATTACTGGATTGAGCAGAAGTGGACAATTTTTGTTCCATTCCAATCTTTTCTTTTTACGAAAAGTGGAGCAGGTAGTATCCATGACCAGAAAGGCCTTTCCATAACTTCATCTACATACCAATTGTATCTATTTCAGGTTTTGTAAGACCACACCTAGAATACTGCATCCAGCTTTGGTCACAACATTATAAAAAAGATGTTGAGACTCTAGAAAAAGTGCAGAGAAGAGGAACCAGGATGATTTAGGGGACTGGAGACTAAAATATATGAAAAACGGTTGCAGGAACTGGGCATAGCTAGTCTAGTGAAGAGAAGAATCAGAGGAGACAGTGCTCCAATACTTGAGAGGCTGCCACAGAGAGGAGGGAGTCAACCTATTTTCCAAAGCACCTGAAGTCCAGACTAGGAAAAATGCATGGAAACTGATCAAGCAGAGATTCAACCAAGAAATAAGGAGAAATTTTCTGACAGTGACAGCAATCAACCAATGGAATAGCTTGCCTTCAGAAGTTGTGGCAGCTTCATCACTAGAGGGTTTCAAGAAGAGATTGGACTGTCTGTCAGACGGAGCTCCATTCAAAATCCAGGAAAGAAATACTTAGACTCTTGAGAAAAGACATCTTTTACTGAAAGTGAAGTGGTAACAACCAAAGAATTCTGAATGTGAGAAATTAGGCGCGCAATTCACATATACAAAGTGATGGAAATGTTCCCACCCCCAATAGTTCAGATGACACTTCCAATTAGAAGTTGTGAATATGATCATGTGGGCATCTTCAGGTGATGATGAGGCCTCTGTCCGTTGACCTTGGCATATTTTGATAACGGGTTGCAGTTGCGCAGAGAAAAGAAAGCTAAGCAAGAAATAGAAACCTAACTCTATTGTATGCTTCCCCCCCCCCATTTACACAACAGAAGAATTTAACACCTCCAGCTCACTTCCCAGACTTTCCCTTCCTCCCCCTGTTACTTATGGCAGTCGAAAGATGCAAAGCAATAGTAGAAGATCTTGAAGGCTGACATTCGGTCCTCCTAGAAAAAGGAAAACCATCAGTCCTAGAGGAGAGAGAGGAGAAAATATAAAGACAATTATTAATCATTCAGCAATTACAAAACAATACACTCCTAAGGCTTATCAGGATACTTGGAATGAAATGCTTTCATCAACTTAGGGGCTTTAACGTCGGTTTCGTTAACCCATTTGGCTTGCGAAGAAGGGAAATGTTTCCAGGCTACAAGATACTGGAGTCGATCCCTCCATTTGTGAGAGTCCAGAATTTCTTTAACTTCAAAATGCTGTTCACCTTCAATCAGTATTGGTATGGGAGGGTCAGCTTGGATGGATCTTAGATCAGAAGTCCGTTCAGGTTTTAGCAAACTAACATGGAATACTGGATGAATTCGTCGAAGAGTTTTGGGTAAGTTTAGCTGGACTGTTACAGGATTTATAATCTGTTCAATCATGAAAGGACCAACATACTTAGGACCAAGCTTCTTTGACTTTTGAGTGGTCTGCAGGCATCTAGTGGACAGGAAAACCTTGTCGCCCACTTTATATTCTTTCTGTGAGGATCTTTTCTTGTCTGCAAATTTCTTATGAGCTTGATGGGCCTCATCTAATGTTTTGCGTGTTACTGGCCAGTTAAGTTGGAGTTGAGTTATCCATTCATCCAACGAATGGATGTTAGGTTTTTCACAAGGAAGTTCAGGTATGGGAACGAAATCTTGTCCCGAAGCCACTTTAAATGGAGTAAATCCAGTACTACTGTGTACGGAGTTGTTATATGCCACTTCGGCAAACAGTAGTAATTCGGACCAGTTATCTTGTTGATAATTTATGTAACATCTAAGATATTGTTCTAACACTGCATTAGTCCTCTCACAGGTCCCATTAGTTTGGGGGTGGTGGGCAGAGCTTAACCCCTGGGCGGAGCCTATTAACTTCAGGAACTCTTTCCAAAAATTTGAGGTAAATTGGACCCCTCTGTCAGAGATTATGTGTTCCGGAACACCATGTAACCTATAGATATGTGAAATAAACAGTTTAGCCAGCGTCTTAGCAGATGAAATAAGGTATGCAATGTACTTGTTTGGAAAACAAATCAGTCACTACCCAGATGACCGTGTTTCCACCACTTTCGGGTAATTCTACCATAAAGTCCATAGAGATTTCTTTCCAGGGAGTCGACAGTCCAGCTACATTTTGTAACAATCCTACTGGCTTACCAGGAGGTCTCTTTGCCGAAGCACAAATTGGACAGCTAGCTACATAAGCTTCAATGTCCTTCTTTAAAGTAGGCCACCAGAATTGCCGCTTAACCAGATGTAAGGTCTTCACAAATCCGAAGTGGCCAGCTGCTTTAGAATCATGAGCCTGTTGTAGTATTTGGCCCCTCAGCACCTGTGGCACATACAACTTGACCCCCACCCAAGCCAAGCCATCTCTAATTGTATGGTCACTTGAATGAGCCAGGGACCATTCATCCAGTTTTAAAGCTTCTTTTAATTGTTCGGTTAGGTCATTCGATAAAACCACTTCTTGGTTCTTCCTTCGGGCTCTGGTGATCACGGGGGCGGCTAGTTGTTTGGCTGAGACAATTGGGCTTATCACCTCCTGGCGCATACTATTATATTGGGGTAGTCTAGAGAGAGCATCCGCCATGAAGTTCTTCCCTCCTGGAATGTACTTCAATGAGAAATTGAATCGCTTGAAGTAATGGGCCCAGCGAACTTGTTTAGGGGACAGCTTCCGGGGTGTTTTTAAGGCTTCCAAATTCTTATGATCAGTCCATACCTCAAATGGGTGTTTTGCTCCTTCCAGGAAATGTCTCCAGGTCAGCAAGGCCCAATGAACTGCAAAAGCTTCTTTCTCCCAGATGGCCCATCTTTTCTCTTTTTCAGACAGCTTATGGGATGTATATGCACAAGGCTGTATGGTCCCTTTCTCGTTGGCTTGAAGTAATACCACTCCAATAGCCACATCACTTGCATTGGCTTGAATCATGAAAGGAGTGTCCATATCCGGGTGCTTCAGCACTGGTTCTGCAGCAAACAGTTGTTTTAGCTTTTCAAAAGTGGCTTGGCACTCCATGGACCAATCCAGTGGCTTTCCTGGCCTTGGCTTCACCACCCCTTTTGTTTTCAAGAGATTTGTGATGGGCATTGCTATCTTAGCAAACGTTGGGATGAATTGCCAGTAAAAATTTGCAAATCCCAAAAAGCTTTGAAGTTGTTTTCTGGTGTGTGGTGGAGCCCATTCCAGAATGGCACGCACCTTCTCTGGATCCATCTCTATGCCTTCAGATGAAATGTGATATCCCAAATAGTCAATTTTGTCTTGGTGGAATTCACACTTTTTCAACTTTGCATACAACTTAGCAGCACACAGTTTCTGTAGAACCGACCGCACTAGTTTCACATGTTCATCCAGAGTTTCCGTGTAGATAAGGATATCATCAAGATAAACCAGAACCCCCCTGTATAAATGTTCATGGAACACTTGGTTGATCATTTGCATGAATACAGCTGGGGCCCCTTGTAAACCAAAAGGAAGAACGTTGAATTGGAAGCAACCCATTGGGCAGTTAAAAGCGGTCTTCCACTCATCCCCTTCCTTAATTCGAATTCGGTAGTATGCTTCTCTCAAATCCAACTTAGTGAAAATCTTTCCCTTCGCTAAATGGGCCAACATGTCCTTCATCAAAGGAAGGGGGTACATGTTTTCCTCAGAAATAGCGTTCAAATTTCTGTAATCCACCACCAAGCGTTTGGAACCATCTTTCTTTTCCCGGAACAACACTGGGGCCGCTACTCGGGGTCTAGCAGGTTGAATGAAACCACGTTCCATATTTTTATCTATAAACAATCTTAGCTCTTCCAATTCCCGTGGGGTCATTGAGTACAACTTTGGTTTCGGGAGCGTCACCCTAGGCAAAATCTCAATAGCATAGTCTGTTGGCCGATGAGGCGGAAGCTCATTCGAGGCCTTCTCACTGAACACTTCTTTTAAATCCCAATACTCTTTGGGAATTTTCTCCTCATCTTTCACGGGCTCAGTACCTGTGGAAGCTATTTCAATTAGGTCCTCAGGCTTCGGCTGGGATCTGGCCCCTCCTCTTGGTCGCTGCTTTGTGCGTATGCGCAACAACCCCTTTCTCCAGTTAACCTGGGGGTTCCATTTCCGGAGCAGGGCAATCCCAGTATTAATGGTTGCTCTATCCCAAGGACCACAATAAAACGCAGGATCTCATCATGCTCTCCCATGATCATTTCTATAGGTTCTGTGACAAAACGTGCGGGGCAACCTCCAGCCACTGATCCATCTAGTTGGCAAAAGGAAATGGGCATCTTCAAAGGTTTTAGCTTTAGGCCCATTTTCTTCACTACTTCCGTGTTGATTATACACCTTGTGCACCCAGAATCTAACAGGGCTAGCATTTCCCCTTCGACCCCTGAATTGGGTACCCTCAACTTCACCGGAATGGTCATAGGGCCCACGCTTGGACTTACCAGGAAGTCATCTTCCGAGTCAGAATCCTCCTCCTCAGGGGTCACTGGGGCTTCTGATTCCTCTCCTGTGGGAGGGGCGACCTCTGCTGTCTCTTTCAACTTTAGTGCTGTTTCGCGAGGCTTCGCTGGGTATTTTTCAGGTTTCTTTCCTTCCTTTGGTGCCCCCTTTGGCTCCAACTTGACTCTGCAGTTCACAGCCTGGTGACCTTCTTTCCCGCATCGAAAGCACGCCGAGGGGTTGGGTCTTGCTGCCACTCCTCCCTTGTGAGGTTTAGGAGCCTCTTGAGGACATGGGGGGGGGGGAAACTTGCTCCACCCATAAATTCCCCACCATTTACTTTGGATTAAATCAATCTCCACTTCTTCTGCCAGCAAGTACCACATCTGCAAGTCATTGGGGTCTCTTCTAGCAGTGTATCTCTGGTACACATCTGCATTTAAACCATCTTTAAACAGTTCTATCAGGGCTTCTTGGGGCCAGCCTCGGAAATGGCTGGCTAACTGTCTAAATTCTTGGATGTAGTCAGCCACAGACCTCCGTCCCTGTTTTATGGCTTTCATCCTAATTCGGGCCTTGCGCTCTGCCAATGGGTCCTCAAACCTATCCTGCAGTGCAGCCATGAATAGGTTATAATTCAGCAGCTGAGGAATATTATCATTATGCAAGGTCACCATCCACTCTGCCGCTATTCCCTCCACAGCCCTGGTAACACACCTCACTTTGGCTGCTTCTGAGGGAAAATCCTCCCCATATTCTTCCATATGGCTCCAAACTTGAGCTCGGAAAAATCCCAAGGTTTTGGGATTTCCCCCCCCCCCATATTTTGCTTCTAATGGAGGTAGCCTAGGAGCTCTACGCCTTCTAGGACTCACACCTCCCGCTGAAAGCCCCGGGGATGCTGCTGGATTGGGTTGATTTATGGGAGAGGGAGTTGCTCTGCTTCTTCTGTCTGGGGCTACTTCCCCTCCCCCTTCATACCTTTGTGCAGCTTGAGGTTGTTCAAAGGCTTCATTCAGGAGTCTCCTGGCTTGATCCACCAAGAGTTCCCTCTTTTCCTTCTCTTGCCAAGGCAAGTAGTTGTGACCCCAGGGGGGGGGGTCCTCCTCCGGATCTTTCCAACCAACTCCCACCGACCATCTGGGCTTCACCACTGGATCCTCTTGCAAACTGAGCTCTGCTAGCGATTGGGCCTCCTGCACCAGCATAGAATCTTGCCCTCCAATGGCTCCCGGATCCTCTTGGTCACTATTTGAAGATGACATGATGTCCAGGCCCCCTCAGAAGAAAATTGGGTATTCTCTCTGGGCTGGTGGGCAGATTCAGAATAATGTCAGGCGGAGCTCCATTCAAAATCCAGGAAAGAAATACTTAGACTCTTTAGAGAAAAGACATCTTTTACTGAAAGTGAAGTGGTAGCAACCAAAGAATTCTGAATGTGAGAAATTAGGCGCGCAATTCACATATACAAAGTGATGGAAATGTTCCCACCCCCAATAGTTCAGATGACACTTCCATTTAGAAGTTGTGAATATGATCATGTGGGCATCTTCAGGTGATGATGAGGCCTCTGTCCGTTGACCTTGGTATATTTTGATAACGGGTTGCAGTTGGGCAGAGAAAAGAAAGCTAAGCAAGAAATAGAAACCTAACTCTATTGTGTGCTTCCCCCCCCCCCATTTACACAACAGAATTTAACACCTCCAGCTCACTTCCCAGACTTTCCCTTCCTCCCCCCGTTACTTATGGCAGTCGAAAGATGCAAAGCAATAGGAGAAGATCTTGAAGGCTGACACTGTCATTTGTCATGTATGGTATAGGGTCTCTTGTTTGGGCAGAGGTTGGACTATATGACCTACAAGGTCCCTTTCAAGTCTATTAATCTGCCTCAAAGAGCATCTAGCAGCTGTGACTGGTCTATAATTCAATAGCACAGGTAGAATGGGCAGCTATACTAGATTTCAGGGTGCAATTTAAACTGCACTGAATGCTATATTTGACACCTTCTCAACAGATCTTTTACCAGCATTAAATGGAGAAGCAGCATAATATATTTCAAAAGTTCAATGTGATAGTAATTAGAACCATTTGTTCTCATATTAATGATCAACTGGATCAATGCCAGAAGAAATAAAATATTATATTCATATATATCAATATAAGGTACATAGCATCCCATCTCGGTTGTCTACATAGGCTTCTCTTAGAAAAAGAATTACATTAAGGCATTCTAGTATTGATCATGGGTTATTTTATTTTTAGGAAGGGGGAGAAAACTTATCCCTTGTATTGGATGTAATTATTAAAGACAAAGGAGTTTAAAAAAATTTCCCCAATCCCAACCCCAATAAAATAAAAATAATCCCCCTCCAAAAAAATATGAAGCAGCATTCATTTTTTTCATTTATTTGGATTCAAGCAAGCCAAGACTTCTTCTGAAGTGAGGGAGAAAGAGATATAATAATTAGGTTTTGCGTGTGTGCAATACTTCTTTTGAAATTGTTAATGGTCTCATTCTTAGACTCAATCAATTAGACTGGAACTCACAGCAGGAAATATAATTATTTTAATTATTCTGAATCGGAGACTGACGTGTGCCGAATTCAAAGATATTTTGTTATTTGCCTTGGGCATTGGAGATTAAATGCTCTCGTACAGGATGAAAGGAAGGTTGAGAAATATACACCAAACAGACCAATGAAAGCAATTGCTTCTTTGTTCCTCTTGTTTTGCTTGTATGTGTGTCCATGTATGTATCTGCATGAGTGGATATACACACAAGCATACAGATATACATACATATACTTATAGACACACAGAGATAAATAGATAGATGATAGATACTGTAGATAGAATTAGCCTAGAGTTGTTTAATGGATTTGAGAAAACACCCAGCATGTTGAAAATTGCTCGTACTATAAACATTCAGAAATGTAATTATTTCATGTTATCACTTCCTTTGTCTTTTTTCTTTGCTGTTTGGGCAATCATCAAACATTCCCCTTACCTTTCAGAAAATTAGAGGAACAAAAGTAAACAAGCAAAGAATAGTTAAACAGATGGTGCAGGGAGACATCTGATAGTTATCCTGTCCAGAAATTTATTGCATAAACCTCTGCAAACATCTGGCCAAACCCCTCCAGAGCATTTTTATTTTATTATTAGCTCTGCCTGTTCAGTTTGATGGTGTTACTATAAAATGCTAGGCCAGTTCATAATAAGAACTCATCCATCCATGACTGAATTATGGGATGCGAAGTTGATTGTAGTTGGTAGTTTGAGACATATTTAATCATACCAGTTTTACCTTCTTGAGCAGATTGCAAACTGGAAGATTAGGGTGGGGGAAGTTTCTAGTGCTTTCACCAGGAGAAATTTGCATCCAGTCTGAGTTTTGAAGATGTTGTTCTATAGGGACAATTTAAATATTTTGACCAGAAATTTCTTGCTTGGTTGCATAATTTCCTTTTTGGATTGAGCTGTCTCATCTCAGAGATGATGTTGCAAAACCATCAAATTGAGATATGTCATGGTGGCTGAAAATATCTGAGGGACCTAGCAGCATCAAATGACCTTAGAGAACTTCAACATCCATGTTGAGGTGAGAGCTTTGGAACTTCATGGCTTTCCTTTCTGATATAGCCATCAAAATATCTACCCTGCCTTTTCCCTAACAGTAGATGATCTTGCCTAATAGAAATAAAACAGCATAATCCCTCCAAAAACATTTGCATCATGGAAAGTTCTAAGAACAAGTACTGTCTTCTGGGATCACACTTGGTTTTGCATTCCACATGTATTCCTGGAAGCCGATATGCCCCTCCAAGGATCAAATCTTTTGATTGCTTCTCTTTTCTTAAAATATTTGCAAATCATCTCAGATAATCTGGTTTATATGTGCCTTTGCTCTTATTTTCATTTTCTTCTTTGTATGGCATATTCTGTAATGATGAATTTTCTCCAATGCACAGGCATAACAATATGCTAAATCTTTCCTTTGGCAATGTTTAATCCACATTTGAAATTTAAGAAGCACACAGACCCAAATTCTTCCCCTGCCACTCTCTCTCAATAGTTAAATACATATTTATGTCCTTTTCCTTTTCTCTCTCTCTCTCTCTCTCTCTCTCTTTCTCTCTCTCTCTCTCTCTCAAATAATTTCATTCAGAGTGTGAAACCAGACAGCTGCTAAATATTAAAATTCATATGTATAAGGAAGTGTTATGCAAATTTATTTCGAAACCAAGAGGTTTGAAAGAGATTATTTCTTTCCTCCTAATGTCATGTTTTTTTTTCTTTTGAAAAAGAATCTCATACGTAGCAATTAAGTCCTTGCACATTATATTTAATTTTAGATCAGAGTTCCTTTCCAGTTGATAATACCAATGCTGGACAAGCATTTTTCACAGTTTTCAGTCACTCAAAAGCTTATTTAAAAAATGTCTGTGTACCAGTTATATTCAGAGAGGAAAAAGTCCTCCTGGGTCAAGCTGGTGAATCCTCTATGGTAAATCTGAAGTTGGGAGATAAAGATAGATAGATAGACAGACAGACAGAAAGACAGATAGACAGATATCACCATTCAGTATGGAAGCTCCATTACGTAGCTAACCAGGGGTGGGATTCAAATGTCTTAACAACCAGTTCTGTGGTTGTGGCCTAATCTGTGGGTGTGGCTTGGGGAGGTCATGTGATTGGGTGGGCATGGCTTGCTGACTGGGTGTGGCTTGGTGGTCATATGCCTGGCTGGGTGTAGTTTGTATGTAAATATTGTTAATATTTATGTAAATATTCAATTTTGTATTAAATAAAAGAGCAACTTTTACCCAAAATCAGGCAAAGCAGGCAGGCAGATTGAGTTGCTCACAGAATCACAGATTCACTCAGAGATCTATCTTTCTGCCATCAGCTACCTGAGTCTGCACTGAAAAATAGAAGCTTCAGTCCTAAAGAAAGTTCAGCTCTGCTTTTAGTTTAGCGAGAAAGCAAGAAATCTAACTATTTCATGTTTTCTAGCTAATCTAATTCTCCCGGCACAGCAGAACAGCTGATGGTTGGGGGGGGGGAAACAAAAGAAAAAATAACAACTCAGCAGACAAGTTTGATGGCGCACATGCCAGGTATGGAGTGAGTGAGCGGGGAGGGGAGGGGAGGGGAGGGATGGGGCCAGCCAGTGGCATGATTTGCCAGTTCTCTGAACTGGGCAGAAAAATAAAAAACAGTTTATAGAACTGGTCTGACCAGGTACAATCCCATCCCTGTAGCTAACGTGGTTGATAGTTACCACTAAATCTTTGTTGTATTATTTGTACACGTGGTTATACAAATGCATAGACGCAGAGGCAGATGGAAGGGATGCTATTGCCCATAATGTTGTTATATGACCTCACAAAGCTCATCAGTGATTCCAGAAGGCCACTTCTAGAAAGTCATGGTGACTGGAAGCATTCTTGGTCTGATCTATCAAAACTGTTTTTCATATTTCTTAACAGCCCATTTCAGAGAGGTTCAGGTCTCTTCTCATAAAGGTGCTTTTTCAGGAGGCAACTGGACTTTCAGGGTTTTATTTTGAAGATGTTTTGCTTCTCACCCAAGAAACTTTTTCATCTCTGACTGGATGGTGAGGGATGGAAGGATTTGTCCTCCTAGCAGACATCTGTCTTCAAAGAAAAACCAGAAAGTCCAGTTGCCTCCTGAAAAAGCACCTTTGGGAAAACCATGACCTGGATGACTGAGAATCTCGAAAGACATTCAGGTTTCTTCCAACTTTGTAGCTCCTAGTTTCAACACATTAAAAAAGTGATGATATACACAAACAAAAAATACAGGTAGTCCTCAACTCATAACAGTTCATTTAGTGTCCATTTGAAGTTACAACAGTACTGAAAAAAGTAATGTTATCATTTTTCATATTTTTTCACACTTACAACCATTGAAGCATCCTCATGATCATATGATCAAATTTGGATGCTTGGCAACTGGCATGCCTTTATGTTGGTTGCAGTCCCCTGGGGCCATGTGATCATCTTTTGAGATCTTCTGACAAGCACTATCAATGGGGTAGCCAGATAAGAAACTTCAGTCCAAAAAGAAATCACTTTGGCAGAAAAACAAATCTGGTCATGTTGCCAATTTCAAAAGTTTATGTCACCAGATAAAGGCTGGATGCACCAACTATCATATAAAAAAAGAGGAAAACCTTCACACCAGTTCCACCTGCACTTTCTACAATTTTGTAAACAACAAACTAAAAGACTCAAGGTCCATCCCACCCCTGAGAGGACCTAATAATAAAGACTGCAACAATGACACCATTAAAGCCAATATTTTTCACACATTATTTGCCTCAGTTTTTGTAAACAGCAATGGATCGTGCCCAATATTTTCTAGTCAAAAAATAGACAACTACAATGATCTAATACATACCAATTTTACAGAAGACACTGTTGAAAAAGCACTAAGCAATCTAAAACCATCTCTATCTATTGGATGGAATATGTACCTACTTCTTAAAAAAGCGACCCACTGCCATAGCCAAACCTCTAAACATAATCTTTGAAAAATCTTTCAGCACCAGCTCCTTGCTCAACCTATGGTCACAAGCCACAAGCATCCCCATCTTCAAAAAGTGAGACCCCAGCCTCATTGAAAATTACAGACCAATCTCTTTATGCTGCATCACCTGAAAAGCCCATGTCACACTGCACCAACGGATGGAAAGAGGATGTAAAATGGAGAAAAACACTTGCCATCCGTTGGTTAACGCAATGCTTCCGTTTTGTACTCACTGCGTCCATTTTTCTTCCTCTCTATCCGTACAGCATCCGTCGACTGAGGTTCCATCCGCTCAAAAAGTTTTGAGCTGCTCAAAACTTTTTGAGCGGAAAATGTATCCAATGCATCCGTTCTGCATCTGCTAGGCATACGGGGAACATCCATTCTGCATCAGTCGTCATCCATTACGCGTCCGCAACATCTGCTAGGTATCCGCTGTGCATCTGCGCAACTCAAATCCGCTCCAGCAGAAAGCGGACACAGGGAGGAAGTGGAACGGACACGGAACGGATGCACAGTGTTAGTAGCATGGACGGAGAAAGGATGAAAGCAGATGCAGCATGCAAAGAAAGCATTTAAAATGGAAAAAACGTTTGCAGAGGGGACCTATCTCGAATATTAAGGATGTCTAGAGGATGCCTAGAGGATGCAAAGGGACACAATGGGGAAAACCTATACTGCCTATAAAAAGGGGGAGCAACTCACCTGGATCTCACTTTCAGACCAGCAGCCCTGCTGTGCAGACCTCTGCAGCCTTCATCTGATTCTTGCTCTTCCACAGCATCCAGTCATGTCCACCCTGGATCGTAACACAGTACTTTTGGTAGCCACCATCGTTCTGCAACAGTGCGAAGCCATCTACAGGCTCTGTGAACTCTAATACGGAAAGAAAATGAGGCGGCCAAGAAGGGTCTGGGTCCAAAGATGGATCGGGAGAAGAGCAGAATACGGACTGCACAACAAGCTGATGGTGGAGCTGAGGAACGAAGACCCTCATGCATTCCAGAACTTCATGAGGATGCCTCCAGCCATGTTTGACGAAGTTGTGCAGCGGCTGACCAAGCAGAGCACCAACTTCCAGCCCAGCCTGGAACCTGGGCTCAAGGTGGCACTGACTCTGCGCCACCTGGCCTCAGGGACCATTTACAGGAGCATGCAGTACGGCTGGAGGGTGCCACACAACACCATCAGCATTGTGGTCAGAGAAGTGGTGCAGGCCATCATCGAAGAATACCTGGAGGAGCTCCTCCAGTGCCCCTCAACTGAAGAAGGATGGAAGAAAGTTGCAGAGCAGTGTTATCAGAGGTAGAACTTCCCCCACACTGTTGGAGCCATAGATGGCAAGCACGTGGCCTGCAAAGCGCAGGCCAAGTCGGGGTCCACTTATTTCAACTACAAGGGCTTCTTCAGCATCATCCTCTTCGCCATGGTCAATGCTGACAACAAGTTCATGTACATCGATGCTTCAGGCAACGAGTCAGCTTCAGATGCCCAGGAATACAACACCAGTCACCTCAAGGAGGGGCTGGAATGCAACCTCATCATAGGCTTCCCAGATCCAGACCGCCTGCCCAAGGACACGCAAGATGTGCCCTACCTCATCATGGGGGATGACGCCTTCTCCCTCAGAACCTACCTCATGAAGCCCTACACCTCCAGATTCCTCACCCATGAAGAGAGGATCTTCAACTACAGGCTGTCCAGGGCAAGGCGCGTGGTGGAGAACGCCTTTGGCATCCTGGTCAAAAGGTTCCAGGTACTTCTCACCACCATGCAGCATCACCCAGAGACCGTGAGGAGGATCGTGGGAGGCAAGGGCAAAACCTGATAGACACTGAGGATGTGCAAGGCCCCAACAGAGCCTCACATGAAGGGAAGAAGCAGCACAACCTCCTGAAACACTGGTGCAACTCCCCAGCTGGAGCAGTGGAGTGGCAAGACAGGATGATAGATGATTAATGGATGCTTCCTTCAGCCTGTCTCATCACACTGATGAGATTGGGCCATGTATGTTGGGGGGGCCTACAATGAACAGGGCATTTAATAAAGAGTTGTGTTTATGTTGACATGTGTGGATGAATGCTTACATTAGTATTGATAATGAAGGGCCATATGTGTGGCACCTGGGAGGGTGGACCATACAGTCCCACTATGCTTGCACTGGAGGTTTATCTCTCCCCACAGCTTTCTCAACCCATCCCACAGCTATCTTAACCCATCCCACAGATATCCTAACCCATCCCACAGGTATCCCTGCCCATCCAATAGCTATTACCCATCCCAAAGGTATCCCTGCCCACACCACTGCTATTCTTACCCATTGCACAAGCATGCAAAGGCTTAAACCATTTCTAAAAGTTTGGACCAAGACTTTATTGGAAAAAAAAAATGAAGTGTGTGAAGCAAAGATAATCTTTATTAATAACAAGCTGTAAAAGGAAAATGACCCAAGTCAAGTGTCCAAATAAAGTCGACAGGTAGCCACCCAGTTTCTGGCACTCTTCTCTGTCACTCAGAGGTGTGCCCAGCCTCAGGGGTGAAGGGTCCAGGTGCTGTGGAGGTGGGTGCTGCTGGAGTGCTGGTCTGAGGCGCCACTGGGGTGCCTGGCCCTGAGAGGACCACATGGGATGGTGTGGTGAGAAAGCTCTCAGACAGCTGGCTTAGCCCCGTGATGTTGAGAGCTCCTTCCTCCATGCCATGGGATGTCAGTCCCAAGACCGACAACAGGTGTACTGAGGCTGGGCTTGACTGTGGGGTGGAGGAAGGAGCAGGGTAGTGGGGCTTTGTGGTCTGTAGCTGTTTGAGGACTGGCGTCGGTGACATTGGTGACATGGGAGGCATCGGTGGCATCGGAGGCAGCATTGGCATGGGTGGTATTGGTGGCATCAGTGGCGTGGGTGGCATCGGTGGCATCAGTGGAACCTGTGGCAACGGTGGCATCCGATGAGTCTGTGCCTGGATTGGGAAGGGCTGCTGCCTGTGCTGCTGGACCTCCTGGTAGCCATAGCCCTGGTAGGTGAGGGCCTGTGGAAAGCCTTGGAAGGGGAGGGACATCACCTGGGGTGGAGGAGCAGACCTGGACTGGGTGGGAGCAGGTTCATCTGGATCTGAAGGGTTGTGAAGCAGCTCGGTGATCCGGCCCTTCATCACCTGGTACTGGGGTTCCACCATGTCTGTGAGGGTCTGGTTGACATAGGTGAGGAAGGACTTGCGGTTGGAGGATGAGGAGTCAGTGTGGACCAGCTGAGAGAGGATATCTATGCTGCTCCTGATGGTGTCTCTTATCTCCAGCAGGACAGTATGGCTCTGCCCCTCCGGTCTGGCTCTCTGCCTTTCTGTGGAGGTGGAGCTGGGGGTGGATGCAGGTAGGACTGTGGTGGAAGTGCCGTCTCCTTTCTCCCACTGCGCCAGGGAGTGCTCCATGTGCTCCGCCACGGTTCGAACACCTGTCGGTGGGTTCTCCACCGTGGGACGCTCCACAGACACCTGCCTGGAGACAGGAGCTGACTCTCACCCGGAAGAGGACTGGCTCTCAGCAGGCTGCCTGACAGAGAGGGTTGTGAGAGGGGCTGCTCCTCGGTGGCGGATCTAACCCTCCAGGAAGCTGCACTTGGCCATGACATAGGTCTCTCTGTCTATCAGCTTGACCGCGGCCTGGCCAGATTTCTTGAGGTGCAGCTTCCCGTACCAGGTGTGCATGTGCTTCCACCAGCCGAGGAGCACATCCGAAGTGTAGCCCAGGCTCTCCGCCTTCTCTCTCCAAGCAGCCTGCTTCCTTTTGTTGTCCCTGTAGAGCCTGTGTCCCTTCCGACATAGATAGTCATTCTCCCTCAGCCATTCCAGCACCTCATCCTCGTGTTCCTCCTCGATGGAGTATTGCCTCCTCTCCCGTTCTCGCATATGCCTCTTCCTCCCTTTGGCAGGACCACATGGGCCCTCATTAGAGGGGCTTCCAGGTTGTAGGGGATGCTCCTCCACACGACCAGCAGCAGCAGCACCAGCAGGATCATCATCATCATCAGCAGCAGCAGCACCAGCACCAGCTGCAGCACCAGCAGGAGCAGGATCAGCAGGATCAGCAGCAGCAGCGCCAGCAGCACCAGCAGGACCAGGATAATCAGCATCAGAGTAAGCACCAGAAGCACCAGCAGTGCCCGCAGGACCAGGAGCACCAGCAGGACCAGGAGCACCAGCAGGACCAGCAGGACGAGCAAGACTAGGTGCATGAGCAGGACAAGCAAGACCAGCAGGAGGAGGAGCAGATTCAACCGAGTAAGCACCAGCAGAAGCACCAACGCCAGAAGCAGCTTCAGCAGAGTAAGCACCAGCAGAAGCACCCCCGCCAGAAGCAGCATCAGCAGAGTAAGCACGAGCAGAAGCACCACCGCCAGAAGCATCATCATCTGATCCTCCAGAAGCAGAAGCAGCAGAAGCCCCAGATGCAGAAGAGCGAGCCCGTGCTACAGAAGCCCCAGCAGAAGCAGAGTGAGGGCCAGGGGGTGCTAGGGTGGCCCTGTCCCTCTTGTCAGGGCTGTCAGCAGATGGTGAGGCTTTCTCTTCTTCCCCATGGTTGTGGGGTTGCTGGCTGTCAGGAAGGCTGGCAGGCAGGCAGGCTGGCAGGCAGGCATGCACCAAGGCTGGCAGGCAGGCAGGCAGGCAGCAAGGCAGGCAGCAAGGCTGGGAGGGAGGCTGGAAGGCAGGCTGGCAGGCAGGCTGGCAGGCAGGCTGGCAGGCAGGCAGACAGCAAGGCTGGCAGGGAGGATGGCAGGCAGGCTTGCAGGCAGGCAGACAGCAAGGCTGGCAGGGAGGATGGCAGGCAGGCTGGCAGGCAGGCAGGCAGCAAGGCAGGGCAGGCAGCAAGCCTGGCAGGCATGCAGGCAGGCAAGGCAGGCAGGCTGGCAAGGCAGGCAGGCAATCAATGTCTCTGGAAGCAGGTCTTTCCTCAGAATGGTGACCTGCTTGGGAGCTGCTTCCCTTTATATCCAAGGGCCTGATGCAATGCATCCTCCCCGCATGCGCAGTGAACGTTAGGCATCCGCTAGGCTTCCTCTAGGCATCCGCTAGGCTTCCGATGTGCATCCGCTTCATCCGCTCGGCATCCGCTTCATCCGCTTAGCATCCACTCTGCATCCGCTGTATCCGTTCCGCGTCCACTTTGCTGCGGTCCCCCGGAAGCCTTGCGGATGTGCCATCCACTCCCATCCACTTCCATCCGCTAGGCTTCCATGGAGCATCCGCTTTCTATCTGCCCTGCGTCCTCCCCCCGTCCATTCCTTTCTATGTTATCTGCTCTGGTTATGCAAATTCCGGGCACTTTTGACAGTGGATAACAACGGATGGAACATTTTTCTTGTCCGCTGTGTCCTTTTTACAAACGTTTTGCATCCGTCAGCCAGTGTGACAGGGCCTTTAAGTCATGGAATCAATTATTAACCAATCCATTATCCTCCATTTAGAGACAAACAACCTACTCTCTAATAAACAATTTGGTTTCAGAAAAAAAAACTATCCTGTAATCTGCAACTCGTACACTGCAAAAACATATGGACTACACAACTCAATCAGGGCAAAACAATAGACACAATCTACATAGATTTCTGTGAAGCCTTTGATTCAGTTGTACACGACAAACTATTCCTAAAACTAAAATCCTATGGTATCTCTGGACAACTGCATAACTGGATAGAAGCATTCCTGTCAAACAGACAAGAAATGGTCAAAATTGGGAGCATCCTATCAAATTCTGTACCTGTCAAAAGTGGTGTCCCCCAAGGCAGTGTTCTACGACCGACTCTCTTCATACTCTACATAAATGACCTCTGTGATCATATTAAGAGCAACTGCATTCTCTTTGCTGATGATGTAAAGCTATTCAACACCACAGACAATACTGCAATCCTTCTAAAAGACCTCAACTGTGTATCAGAATGGTCAATGAAATGGCAACTTCAAACCTCAACAAATAAATAAACAAATTGCACATTGGCAGAAAAACAATCAGAAAATAAAATACAAGCTGGAATATTTATCTCTCATGATCTAAGTGCTACAGCCCACTGTAACTACACAGCCAAAAAGGCATTAAGAGTTGTTAATCTAATCCTACATAGCTCCTTCTCTGGTAATATCACATTACTAACTAGAGCATACAAAACATTTGCTAGACCTATCCTTGAATACAGCTCATCAGTCTGGAACCCATATCATTTATCTGATATTAACACAATTGAAAAAGTCCAGAAATATTTCACAAGAAGAGTTCTCCGCTCGTCTACTCCTTGCAGAATACCTTATGCCACCAGATGCAAAATTCTAGACCTAGAAAATCTAGAACTATGCTGCCTTCAGTCCTATCTAAGTATAGTTTATAAAATCATACATTGCAAAGTCCTACATGCAAATGAATACTTCAGCTTCAGTCATAACAATACAAGAGCACACAATAGATACAAACTCAAGGTTTACCACACCAAACTTGACTTCAGAAAATATGACTTCTGCAACAGAGTGGTCAATGTTTGGAATACTCTACCTGACTGTGGTTTCTTCCCCAAACCCCAAAAACTTTAACCTTAGACAGTCTACTATTGATCTCACCTCTTTCCTAAGAGATCTGTAGGGGGCGTTCATACCAATGTGCCTGCCGTCCCTGTCCTATTGTTTCTTTATTTTTCTTATATGTATCCAATTCATGTATTCATAACTTTGTTTATATTTAGATCTATTATCTTGAAAGCAATTGACAAATAAAATAAATTATAATTAAATTAAAATTAAAAAAAATATTAACTTAAGCCCATGTCACACTGAACCAACGGATGTAAAGAGGATGTAAAACGGACAAAAAAGCTTGCCATCCGTTGAAAAACGCAATGTACTCACTGCCTCTGTTTTGCTTCCTCTCTATCCGTCCAGCATCCGTCTATTGATGTTTCATCTGCTCAGAAAGTTTTGGGCTGCCCAAAACTTTTGCGCGGAAAATGTATCCAATGCGTCCATTCTGCATCCGCTACGCATCCACTACGCATCCGTTCTGCATCTGTTACGCATCTGCGATATCAGCTAAGCATCCGTTCCGCATCCGCGCAACTCGCATCCGCTCGGACGCAGGGAGGAAGTGGAACAGACGCAGAACGGATGCAGAACGGATGCAGCACGGAAACAAAGTGTTTAAAACAGAAAAAACATTTGCAGAGGGGACCTATCTCGGATATTAAGGATGCCTAGAGGATGCCTAGACGATGCCTAGCGGAAAACCTATATTTCCTATAAAAAGGGGGAGCAACTCATCTGCATCTCACTTTCAGAACAGCAGCCCAGAGGTGCAGACCTCTGCAGCCTTCATCTGACTCTTCCTCTTCCACAGCATCCAGTCATGTCCACCGTGGATTGCAACAAAGTCCTTTCGGCAGCCACCATCATTCTGCAACAGTGCGAAGCCATCTGCAGGCTCTGTGAACTCTACTGTGAGAAGAAAAAGAGGCAGCCAAAAAGAGTCTGGGTCCGAAGATGGTTCGTCAGAACAGTAGAGGAGGGACTTTACAGCAAGCTGATGGTGGAGCTCAGGAACGAAGACACTCGGACGTTCCAGAACTTCATGAGGATGCCTCCAGCCATGTTTGAGGAAGTTGTGCAGCGGCTGACACCCAGGTTGACCAAGAAGAGCACCAGCTTCCTCCCCAGCCTGGAACCTGGGCTCAAGGTGGCACTCACTCTGCACCAGCTGGCCTCAGGGCCCACCTACAGGAGCATGCAGTATGGCTGGAGGGTGCCATCCAACACCATCAGCATTGTGGTCAGAGAAGTGATGCAGGCCATCATCGAAGAATACAAGGAGGAGCTCCTCCAGTACCCCTCCACTGAAGAAGGATGGAAGAAAGTTGCAGAACAGTGGTATCAGAAGTGGAACTTACCACACACCGTTGGAGCCATAGATGGGAAGCACGTAGCCTGCAAATCTCCAGCCAACTCAGGGTCCACTTATTTCAACTCTAAGGGCTTCTTCAGCATCATCCTCTTCGCCATGGTCGATGCTGACTAAAAGTTCATGTACATTGATGTTTCAGGCAACGGCTCATCTTCAGATGCCCAGGTATACAACGCCAGTGTCCTCAAGGAGGGTCTGGAATGCAACGTCATCGTGGGCTTCCCAGATCCAGACCCGCTGCCCAACGACATGCAAGATGTGCCCTACTTCATCGTGGGGGATGACGCCTCACCTGTAAAGAGAGGATCTTCAACTACAGGCTGTCCAGGGCAAGGCGGGTGGTGGACAACGCCTTTGGCATCCTGGCCAACAGGTTCCAGGTACTTCTCACCACCATGCAGCATAGCCCAGAGACCGTGAGAAGGATCATGGAAGCTTGCTGCATCCTGCACAATCTCATGCGCACCCGCTACCCAGTGTTACAGGACAGGCTTGTGGACCGTCAGCAAGGCAATGGGGACATGGAGCCTGGGGAATGGAGGCAAGGGCAAAACCTGATAGACACTGTGCATGTGCAAGGCCCCAACAGAGCCTCACGTGAAGGGAAGAAACAGCACAACCTCCTGAGACACTGGTGCAACTCCCCAGCTGGAGCAGTGGAGTGGTAAGACAGGATGGCAGATGCTTTATGGATGCTTCCTTCAGACTGTCTCATCACACAGATGAGATTGGGCCATGTATGTTGGGTGGGCCTACAATGAACAGGGCGTTTAATAAAGAGTTGTGTTTATGTTGACATGTGTGGATGATTATAACATTATTATTGACAATAAAGGGCCATAGGTGTTGCACCTGGGAGGGTGGACCATACAGTCCCTCTATGCTTGCACTGGAGATTTATCTATCCCACAGCTATTACCCTTCCCAAAGGTATCCCTGCTCATTCCTCAGGTGTCCCTGCCTACCCCACTGCTATCTTAACCCATCCCACAAGCATGCAAAGGCTTAAACCAGAGTGAGGGCCAGGGGGCGGGATGGTAGCCCTGTCCCTCTTGCCAGGGCTGGCAGCAGATGGCTGAGGCTTGCTGTGCTTCCGCATGGTTGTGGGGTTGCTGGCTGGCAGGGAGGCTGGCAGGAACCAAGGCTGGCAGGAAGGCTGGCAAGCAGGCAGACAACAAGGCTGGCAGAAAGGCTGGCAGGCAGACTGGCAGGCAGGCAGGCACCAAGGCTGGCAGGAAGGCTGGAACCAAGGCAGGCACCAAGGCTGGCAGGGAGGCAGGCACCAAGGCTGGCAGGAAGCCTGGCAGGCAGACATGAACCAAGGCTGGCAGGAAAGCAGGCATCAAGGCTGGCAGGCAGACTGGCTGGCAGCAAGGCTTGCAGGCAGGCTGGCACCAAGGCCGGCAGAGAGGCTTGCAGCAAGGCTGGCAGGGAGGCTGGTAGCAAGGCTGGCAGGGAGGCTGGCAGCAAGGCTGGCAGGGAGGCTGGCAGGGAGGCTGGCAGCAAGCCTTGCAGGCAGACATGCAGGCAGGGCAGGCAAGGCAGCCAATCTGTCCAGCAGCAGATCTTTCCTCTGAATGGTGACCTGCTTCCGAGCTGCTTCCGTTATATCTGCGGGGCTGACGCAATGCATCCTCCCCGCATGCGCAATTAACGCCAGGCATCCATTAGGCTTCCACTGTGCATCCGCTTCATCCGCTCGGCTTCTGCTCTACATACGCTCTTTCTGTTCCGCGTCCGCATTGCTGCGGCCCCCCAGAAGCCTAGCGGATGTTTCATCCACTCCCATCCGCTTCCATCCGCTGGGCTTCCGTTCCGCATCCGCCCTGTGTCCTCCACGCATCCCTGTTATCCGCTCCTGTTGTGCAAATTTTTGCCCCTTTTGAGAGCAGATAACAACGGATGGAACATTTTGCTGGTCCACTGTGTCCTTTTTGCATCCGTTGGGCAGTGTGACATGGGCTTTAGCAATTGCATTTGCTTAACAACTATGGAAAAAAGGTTCATAAAATGGGATAACATTCATTTTATAATTGTCTCATTTAGCAACATAAATTTTGGGCTCAATTATGGTCATAAATTGAGGACTGCCTATACATCCATGCACAAAAAGAGTCATAATATGAACATATTTATATTTGTTTGATGGATATCAAACTTTTACAGAACATTGTGTACAGAATATTATCTATCTATATCTATCTGTCTGTCTGTCTGTCTGTCTGTCTATCTATCTATCTATCTATCTATCTATCTATCTATCTATCTATCTATCTATCTATCTATCTATCTATCATCTGCCTATGTACATATCTATCAACCTAACTTCCTTAAGTCATGTTCTTGCTTTTACTTTCTGCTTAACCCTGAAAAGGGAATCTACACATTTTTAGGCATAAAATAGTACAAATATTACTCACTTAATTGGAGTCCATTTAATATCAATAGAATGCTAGAAATCTATGTAGGACTACACATATTCAAATTTTGTATATTTGGGAATTATTGAAATTGATTAACATTATTTAATTCTATTTATAGCCTCTTCTGTTAATCAAACTTTTAAAGTTCACAACAACATAGAAACACAAGCATCAGTAAATAACAACAGTAAATAGCAATAATAATTCCTTTTATAGGGAGTCTGTTATTTTCCTTAGCCTTCCAAAACTGTTCAATTTTTAATACCTTCCAGAAAGCTAACAAGGAGTGGACTAGGCTAATCTTTACATTTTAAATTGGGGGAAAGTCACATAAGAGATGACTAGGAATGTATGTGTATTTAAAATCTCATTTCTTTTAAGAAAGGCATTTTGTTCCATTGGTTTTCTTGATCTTTTTAAAAATGTGTGTAACATGTTTTAATGATTTCTTTCTCTTTTATACTATTGCTCTCAATGTTTGGAGGACATTATATGAAAGCTGATGCTCTGCAGAAATTGTACAGTTGTAAAAAGCTATACCAAAAGTTACAGAACCCAAACCCTTTTGCATCTTATGGTTCATCTATAATCCATGATAAACATCTCTAATGAAATGGATATGGAAGGAGCCTTCGACTTTCTATCCCCCAGGCAATGGTGATGTCACCAGCTGATCCTTTCACCATGGAAGCACTTGGGTGCCTCTGACATGGAACAATATCAAAAATGTGTTTCCTCAAGATTAAGAACTTGCCTTATATTTTTTCCAGCAAAAAAGGCACCAGGTCTTGTTTTGGGGGGATATCATCCATTGACTCACCTACTTGCACCCCCAACCTTCTTTTCACTGTTAGAAGCCTTCAGGAACTTCTTCTGTGGCTGGCAAGGCTGGCAAAGCTTTCCTTTCCTTCAGGAAAACCTTGCCAGCCTTGCCAGCTGCAGAAGACATGGGCTAGCAAGGCAGGTGTCGAGGTGTGAAAGGCCTGGCTTCAACTGTCAAAGGTAAGTAGTAGGGCAGCTCCATCCCTCCATCCCCACTCTAAATTTTTACCTGTTCACCCTGGAATGGGTAGGGTTTATATTGGGTGCACATATAAAAATCAAGCTAGGGCTTACTTTCTTTGTAGGTCGTATTTTGGGGAAAACACGGTAGTAACATATCTAATGTACTACAGAGAGGGAAAATGTTTTTGTACAGCCAAATGTTAAGTGTTATGTACCTTTAATAAATTTGCATCATTGGTTAACTGGTTTATTTAATTTATTTATTAGATAGGCCACTCATCTCACTATTGCAATGATTTGGGGCAGATTACAAAATGAAAAAAGAGAAAAATATAGCACAGGTCATGGTTGTCCCAAAGGTGCTTTTTCAAAAAATGAGTGGATTTTCTTTGTTTTTCCTTGAAGATGTTTTTACTCCTCATTCAAAAGGCCATCTACATTAAAATTGAACAGCTGTCTCTCAACAGAGGGGGAGGGATATGGCACCACCTATCTCCTGTTTATAACACAGTCCTTTCAGCAGTTCCATGGAAGTTCCATACCCATTTGTATTATTCAGGTGACCCTGCGGGCTCAAATAAACCTCCCAGTGACCTCAATGACTCTCAGAAAGTGGGTTAACAACCAGATGACTGAAAAGAATATAAATCATTCAATTCTCTACCATTCAGTCAGAAATGAAAAAGCTTTTTTGATTGAGAAGCAAAATGTCTTCAAGGAAAAACAAAGAAAGTCCAGTTGTCTTTTGAAAAAGCACCTTTGGGATAATACAAAACAATTAAATTTAAGAAAGATTAAATAAAGACTAGAACAAGAACACAGGTGATATGGTAGTGGAGATCTTCTTTCTACCTCATGAGCCAATCCCAGCATATAGGGCTTCCATTGGACCCCAGGTCAGCTGGCAGAAGCAGGTTTTTAGACTCCTCTGGAAGATCAGTAGCGTCACGCTTACCTCACATTCCAAAGGGTGGGGGCCACAGCTGAGAATTCTCTTCACCTGAATCCCACCAGATGAAATTCTTTGTCAGATGGGATTAAAGTAGCCTGGGATTTGCTGGAGCCAATTCTGTCAGTAATCAGTAATCTTCTCCTCAGAAGTAAACTTCCTTGATTATTTCTAGGAAATTTAGAATCTGATTATAAAATTGTAGTTATTATAGATAGGCTGCTGGAAGTATGGGATGGAACAGGCAAACAATCCAAATTATACAACCAGGGTATACATTGAGCTAACCCTGCCAAGAATCAAACATTAGGAATCAGATGTCATTTGTTTTCTGTGCAAAGCTCTTTTGCATTGAGTCCTAAAGCAAAGTTGATGATGCCATCATAGCAACCCAAAATGTTCAGCACATAGAGTGGGTCTGAACTGAGAACCATTGTTTTAAATGTTATCTCCTGATATTTATTTTTTTATTAAATTTATATGCCACCCAACTCATTGTGGAGCAACTTTGGGCAGCTTACAACATCATAAAATAGCACGATAAAACAATAAAAATGTTACAACATTAAAAACATTAGCCATTTTAAGTTGAAAAAAATATTTTAAAAAAGAACTCATACATAAGCAGAGTGAAGGCGGGATCTTCTTGTTAGTCTACTAACCAACTCCAGAGTGGGATGTCTACATTGGGACCCCAAACCAATTGGCAGAGCCAGATTTTCTGGCCATTTCAAAAGCCAAGAGGATGAGAGTGGAGTTTATCTTAACTTTATTTCAAGAAGCCCTAGTCCTAGCAATAGTACTAAGATTTATATACAGCTTTGTAGTGCTTTTACAGCCCTCTCCAAGCTGTTTACAGACTCAGCATTTTGTCCCCAATAATATGGGTCCTCATTTACTGGCCTTGGAAGGATGGAAGGGTGAGCCAACTTTGTCAGGATTGAACTGCTGGCAATCAGCAGAATTAGCCTGCAATTCTAACCAGTGGTGGGATTCAAAAGGGTTGTTTTTACTCGCAGTTCTGTGGGCATGGCTTGGTGGGCATAGTATGGCTTGGTGGGCATGGCTTGGAAGGCATAGCAGGGAAAGGATACTGTAAATTCTCCATTCCTCCCTACTCCTGGGGAAAGATTACAGCAAAATCCTATTCCTTCCCTTCTCCACTAATCTGCTTTCCAGCTCCATTATTCTGTGCAAGGTTACAAATCAGCTGGGACTCAGGATGGGGCCAGTCAGAGGTGGTATTTGCTGGTTTTCCGAACTACTCAAAATTTCTGCTACTGGTTCTCTAGAACTGGTCAGAACCTGCTGAATGCCATCTCTGATTCTAACCACTGGGTCACTATGGCTCCCAAGGCTACATCATAACCAAAATTCTAAAGGCCCTGTCACACTGCCCAACGGATGCAAAATGTTAGTAAAAAGGACACAACGGACGAGCAAAATGTTCCATCCGTTGTTATCCGCTCTCAAAAGGGGCAAAAATTTGCATAACCGGAGCGGATAAAATGGAAAGGAACTGACGCGAGGAGGATGCAGGGCAGATGGAAAGCGGATGCGGAAGGGAAGCCCAGCGGCTAGAAGCAGATGGGAGCAGATGGCACATCCGCTAGGCTTCCGGGAGACCTCAGCAAAGCGGACGCGGAATGGATACAGTGGATGCACAGCGGAGCAAAGCGAATTAAGCGGATGCACAGCGGAAGCCTAGCGGATGCACAGCGGAAGCCTAGCGGATGCCTTGCGTTAATTGCGCATGCAGGGGGGATTTATTGTGTCAGCCCCGCAGATATAAAGGGAAGTAGCTCGCACATGGCCAGCATTAAGAGGAAAGAACTGCTACCGGATACATCGAGTCCTTGCCTGCCCTGCCTGCATGCCTGCCTGCAAGCCTTGCTGCCAGCCTTCCTGAAAGCCTTCCTGCCAGCCTGCCTCCAAGCCTGCCTCCCAGCCTGCCTCCCAGCCTACTGGCCAGCCTCCCTGCCAGCCTTGCTCTCTGCCTGCCTGCCAGCCTTGCTGCCAGCCTGCCTTCCAGCCTCCCTGCCAGCCAGTCTGCCTGCCACCCTTGGTGCCTGCCTGTCTGCCTGCCTTCCTGCCAGCCTTCCAACCAGCCTTGGTGCATGCCTTCCTGCCAGCCTTGGTGCCTGGCTGCCTGCCAGCCTTGGTGCCTGGCTGCCTGCCAGCCTTGGTGCCTGGCTGCCTGCCAGGCTTCCTGCCAGGCTTCCTGCCAGCCTCCCTGCCAGCCTTGGTGCCTGCCAGCCTCCCTGCCAGCCAGCAACCCCACAACCATGGGGAAGAAGCGACAGCCTCAGCAACCTGCCGCCATCCCTGGCAAGAGGGACAGGGCCACCCTCCCACCCCCTGTCCCTGACTCTGCTTCTGCTGGGGCTTCTGCTGCTGGGGCTCGCTCTTCTGATGCTGGAGCTTCTGCTGAAGCTGCTCATGGCGGTGGTGCTTCTGCTGGTGCTTACTCTGCTGAAACTGCTCCTGATCCTGCTGGTCCTGCTGGTCCTGCTGGTCCTGCTGGTCTTGCTCGTGCTCCTGGACTTGCTCGTACTGCTCATACTGCTTGTGCTCCTGGTCTTGCTCGTCCTGCCCATCCTGCTCATGCTCCTGGTCCTGCTCATGCTCCTGGTGCTGCTGGTGCTGCTGGTGCTGCTGGTGCTGCTGGTGCTACTGGTGCTGCTGGTGCTGCTGCTGCTGCTTCTGCTGGTGCTGCTGCTGATGATGATGATGATGATGATCCTGCTGCTGCTGCTGCTGCTGCTGCTGATGATGATGATGATTATGACCCTGCTGGTGATGATGATGATGATGATGATGATGATGATGATGATGATGATGATGATCCTGCTGGTGCTGCTGCTGCTGGTGGTGTGGAGGAGCAGCCCCTATTACCTGGGAGCCCCTCTGATGAGGGCCCATCTAGTCCTGCCAAAGGGAGGAAGAGGCGTATGCGACAATGGGAGAGGAGGCAATACTATATTGAGGAGGAACATGAGGATGAGGTGCTGGAGTGGCTGAGAGAGAATGACTATCTGTGACGGAAGTGACACCGGCTGTAAAGGGACACCAAAAGGAAGCAGGCTGCTTGGAGAGAGAAGGTGGAGAGTATGGGCTACACTTCGGAGGTGCTCTTCGGCTGGTGGAAGCACATGAACACCTGGTACAGGAAGCTGCACCTGAAGAAATCTGGCCAGGCCACGATTAAGCTGACGGACAGAGAGACCTATGTCATGGCCAGGTGCAGGTTCCTAGAGGGTGAGATCCGCCACCGAGGAGCACCAGGAGCCCCTCTCACAACCCTCTCTCTCCGGCAGCCTGCTGAGAGCCAGTCCTCTTCCGGCCAAGAGTCAGTCCCTGTCTCCAGGCAGGTTTCTGTTGAGCATGCCACGGCGGAGAACCTGCGGACAGCTGTTGTAACTGTGGGGGAGCACATGGAGGACTCCCTGGTGCAGTGGGAGAAAGGAGACGGGGCGTCCACTACAGCCGTAGCCTCATCCACTCCCCCCAGCTCCACCTCCAGAGAAAGGCAGAGAGCCAGACAGCAGGAGGGGCAGAGCCACACTGTCCTGCTGGAGATCTGGGACACCATCTGGACCAGCATAGATCAGCTCTCTCAGCTGGTCCACACCGACTCCTCATCCTCCAAGCGCAAGCCCTTCCTCACCTATGTCAACCAGACCCTCAGGAACATGGAGGAACCCCAGCACCAGGTGGTGAAGGACCGGATCACCGAGCTGCTTCAAAGCCCTGCAGATCCAGAGGAACCTGCTCCCACCCAATCCAGGTCTGCTCCTCCTCCCAGGTGATGTCCCTCCCATTCCAAGGCTTCCTACAGCCCCTCACCTACCAGGGCTATGGCTACTAGGAGGTCCAGCAACACAGACAGCAGCCCTTCCCAGTCCAGGCACAGAGTCATCGGGCAACACCATTGCCAACGGTTCCACTGATGCCACTGATGCCACCCACACCAATGATGCCACTGACAACAGCGATGCCACGCACACCACCGATGCCACCCACGCCTATCCTCACCCAGCTGCAGACCAGACAGCCCCACTACACTACTCCTTCCTCCACACCACAGCCAAACTCGGCCTCGGTACATCTGTCCTCAGTACTGGGGCTGACACTCCATGGCATGGAGGAAGGACCTCTCAGCATCACAGGTCTGAGCCAGCTGTCCTAGAGCTTTCTCAACACACCGTCAATTGTTGTCCACTGGGGGCCAGCCACCCCAGTGGTGCTTCAGACCAGCACTGCAGCAGCACCCACCTCCCCAGCACCTGGATCCTTCACCCCTGAGACTGGGCACACCTCCAAGTGACTGATAAGAGTGCCAGAGACTGGGTGGCTACCGGTAGACTTTATTTGGACACTTGACATGGGTCATTTTTCTTTTACAGCTTGTTATTAATAAAGTTTATCTTTGCTTCACACACTTGCTTCATTTATTTTTTTTAATAAAGTCTTGGTGGAAACTTTTAGAAATGGTTTAAGCCTTTGCATGCTTGTGGGTTGGGGAAGGATAGCAGTGGTATGGGCAGGGATACCTTTGGGATGGGTAAGGATAGCAATGGGAAGGGCAGGGATACCTGTGGAATGGGTAATAGCCATGGGATGGGCAGGGACACCTTTGGGATGGGTTAAGATAGCTGTGGGATGGGTTCAGATAGCTGTGGGGATAGATAAACCTCCAGTGCAAGCATAGTGGGACTGTATGGTCCACCCTCCCAGGTGCCACACCTATGGCCATTCATTATCAGTAACAATGTAAGCATTGATCCACACCTGTCAACATAAACACAACTCTTTATTAAATGCCCTGTTCATTGTAGGCCCACCCAACATACATGGCCCAATCTCATCCGTGTGATGAGACAGGCTGAAGGAAGCATCCATTAATCATCTATCATCCTGTCTTGCCACTCCACTGCTCCAGCTGGGGAGTTGCACCAGTGTTTCAGGAGGTTGCGCTGCTTCTTCCCTTCATGTGAGGCTCTGTTGGGCCTTGCACATCCTCAGTGTCTATCAGGTTTCGCCCTTGCCTCCATTCCCCAGGCTCCATGTCCCCATTGCCTTGTTGGAGGTCCATGAGCCTGTTCTGCAAGACTGGGAAGCGGGTGTGCATGAGATTGTGAAGGATGCAGCAAGCTTCCACGATCCTCTTCACGGTCTGTGGGTGATGCTGCATGGTGGTGAGAAGTACCTGGAATCTGTTGGCCAGGATGCCAAAGGCGTTCTCCACTACCTGCCTTGCCCTGGACAGCCTGTAGTTGAAGATCCTCTTTTCACGGGTGAGGAGTCTGGAAGTGTAGGGCTTCATGAGCTAGGTTCTGAGGGAGAAGGCGTTATCCCCCACAATGAAGTAGGGCACATCTTGCATGTCGTTGGACAGGGGGTCTGGATCTGCAAAGCCCATGATGAGGTTGCGTTGCAGCCCCTCCTTGAGGTGACTGGCATTGTATTCCTGGGCATCTGAAGCTGAGCCGTTGCCTGAAGCATCGATGTACATGAACTTGTAGTCAGCATCAACCATGGTGAAGAGGACGATGCTGAAGAAGCCCTTGTAGTTGTGATAAGAGGACCCCGACTTGGCTGGCGCTTTGCAGGCCACGTGCTTCTCATCTATGGCTCCAACGGTGTGTGGGAGGAGCTCTTCCAGGTATTCTTCGATGATGGCCTGCACCACTTCTCTGACCACAATGCTGATTGATGATGATCCTGCTGGTGCTGCTGCTGCTGGTGGTGTGGAGGAGCAGCCCCTAAAACCTGGAAGCCCCTCTGATGAGGGCCCATCTGGTCCTGCCAAAGGGAAGAAGAGGCATATGCGGGAACGGGAGAGGAGGCAATACTCCATTGAGGAGGAACATGAGGATGAGGTGCTGGAGTGGCTGAGAGAGAATGACTATCTGTGGCGGAAGGGACACTGGCTCTACTGGGACACCAAAAGGAAGCAGGCTGCTTGGAGAGAGAAGGCGGAGAGTCTGGGCTATACATCGGATGTGCTCCTCGGCTGGTGGAAGCACATGAACACCTGGTACGGGAAGCTAACCTCAAGAAATCTGGCCAGGCCACGGTAAAGCTGACAGACAGAGAGACCTACGTCATGGCCAGATGCAGGTTCCTGGAGGGTGAGATACGCCACCGAGAAGCAGCAGCAGCCCCTCTCAAGACCCTCTCTCTCCAGCAGCCCGCTGAGAGCCAGTCCTGTTCGGGCCGAGAGTCAGCTCATGTCTCCAGGCAGGTTTCTGTGGAGTGTCCCACGGCGGAGAACCCACGGACATCTGTTTTAACCATGGTGGAGTACATGGAGGACTCCCTGGTGCAGTGGAAGAAAGGAGATGGCACGTCCACCACAGCCCTACCCGCATCTTCCCCCAGCTCCACCTCCACAGAAAGGCAGAGAGCCAGACAGCAGGAGGGGCAGAGCCACACTGTCCTGCGGGAAATCAGGGACACCATCCAGACCAGCATAGATCTCCTCTCTCAGCTGGTCCACAACGACTCCTCATCCTCTAACCGCAAGCCCTTCCTCACCTATGTCAACCAGACCCAACCAGACTGGCAGAAACCCAGTTCCAGGTGGTGAAGGACCAGATCACCGAGCTGCTTCACAACCCTCCAGAACCAGATGAACCTGCTCCCAACCAGTCCAGGTCAGCTCCTCCATCCCAGGTGATGTCCCTCCCATTCCAAGGCTTTCCACAGGCCCTCACCTACCGGGGCTACGGCTACCAGGAGATCCAGCAGCACAGGCAGCAGCCCTTCCCAGTCCAGACACAGAGTCATCGGGCAACACCATTCCACTGATGCCACCGATGCCACCCAGGCCAATAATGCCACCGACACCACCGATGCCACCGATGCCAGTCCTCACCCAGCTGTAGACCAGACAGCCCCACTACATTGCTCCTTCCCCCACCCCTAAGCCAAGCCCGACCTCAGTACATCTGTCCTCGGTACTGGGGCTGACACCCCATGGTATGGAGGAAGGAGCTCTCAACATCACAGGGCTGAGCCAGCTGACCGAGAGCTTCCTCAACACACCGTCACCTGTTGTCCTCTTGGGGCCAGCCACCCCAATGATGGTTCAGACCAGCACTCCAGCAGCACCCACCTCCACAGTACCTGGACCCTTCACCCCTGAGACTGGGCACACCTCTGAATGAAAGATAAGAGTGCCAGAGACTGGGTGGCTACCGGTAGACTTTATTTGGACACTTGACATGGGTCATTTTTCTTTAACAGCTTGTTATTAATAAAGTTTATCTTTGCTTCACACACTTGCTTCATTTATTTTTTTTAATAAAGTCTTGGTAGAAACTTTTAGAAATGGTTTAAGCCTTTGCATGCTTGTGGGATGGGTAAGGATAGCAGTGGTATGGGCAGGGATACCTTTGGGATGGGTAAGGATAACAGTGGGAAGGGCAGGGATACCTTTGGAATGGGTTCAGATAGCTGTGGGATGGGTTCAGATAGCTGTGGGGATAGATAAACCT
>BLBF01000042.1:14422585-14448168 GCA_015471245.1 Laticauda colubrina | reverse complement strand
AGCTTCCTTCGGGTATTATCCCACGTCATTGTAGTGCTGTTAAAGTTGTAGCAACATTTCAGCAGAATCCCATCTGCCATCATTAGGCTTCTGTCAAAGGAGTTGCCAGCCAATCAAAGCCACAAAACAGACAGAAGAAACTAGAAACACCAATCAATCAAACTCCAAGTCCAATGAACACAGACCCAGGCTCCTAGCCAATCAGAATGGACCAGCCTCAAATTTAAAACCAGGAGCTGTGAGACCCACATCCATACAGAAGCCTGATGATGGCAGATGGGATTCTGCTGAAGCGTTGCTACAACTTTAACAGCACTACAATGACGTGGTATAATACCCGAAGGAAGCTGAATAGCACACATGTAAGTTCCCGCGAAAGCTTAAAAACACACACACACATATATATATATACATATATATATATTGTGTGTAACGTTAAGTTAAATTGTACAAACCCACATGATTTGTTTACTTTCTTATGAAATGTTTTCAGAGAATTCGGTAAATGGATTACATCAGAATACAGGTTAAACATGTAAATGTTTAAACATGGGAATATAGCCAAACTGTGGCAGCTTTCAATTTGCAAACTAAAAGTTATTGTTAGTAATTCATTTCTACTGTTTCTCTGTCTCTTACAAGAATAGTTCTACTTTTACTTGAAATCCTAGATGATGCTGCATCAATGAAGATGACAGGTTTTGTCCAAGAATCCTTTCTTCAAACTTATAGGAGATATGACCCTTGTATTATGTGCCCGAAAGAGCTATTTCCAGCAGCAGCATATGTTTTTAACGCGTGAAAGCAAAAAATAAGTACTTCGCATTGGAAAGTCTAAATTTAAACGAAGCAAATATACTGTATATGAGTCTACCTTACCTGCATTTGAAAAGACAATTTATATACCACTAACTCTCTCATGATGATTTAACACAGTGATTCCCGAAGTGGGTGGTACTGTGGGATGCCTTAGGGGGGCACTAAGAGGCAAGGGGGCTAGCAGGGGGGCAGTAAGAGGCAGCAGGGGGTCATTCAAGACACTGTCGCTGCAGGATCACCTAATGACTGTTGCACTGCTCCAGAGCCGGTGTCTCGAATGCCCCCCTGCCGCCTCCTAGCACCCCTCTGCCGGCCCCCTTGGGGATGCTAAGAAGTGGCAGGGGGATGTTCAAAGCACTGACCCTGCAGGCTCACCCACTGACTGTTGCTCCAGAGCTGGCACCTCGAACACCCCGCGCCACCTCTTAGCGTCCCCAAGGGGGCCAGCAGAAGATTTCTAAAAGGTAGCAAGGGGGCGTTCAAGATGCCGGCCCAGCAGGCTCACCTATTGACTGTTGCACTGCTCTGGAGCCAGCATCTCAAATGCCCCCTTGCCACCATTTAGTGTACCCAAGGGGGATAGCAGAAGGGTACTAAGAGACGGCAGGAGGGTATTTGAGGCACTGTCTGTTGTACTGCTCCAGAACTGGCACCTCGAATGCAGAAGCAGTGGCACATAATGTGCCACCGCGGATGCATTCGACGCGCTGCCCTGCTGCCACCTCTTAGCATCCCCAAGAGGGCTGACAGAGGGGCGCTAAGAGGCAGCAGGGGGGTATTCAAGTTGCCAGCTCTGGAGCAGTGCAACAGTCAATAGGTGATCCTGCAGGGCCAGCGCCTCAAATACCCCCCTGATGCCTCTTAGCATCCCCAAGGGGGCTGGCAGAGGGGCTCTAAGACGCAGCAGGGAGGCATTTGAGGCACCGGCCCTGCAGGCCCATTGACTGTTGTGCCACACTGGAGCCGGTGCCTTGAATGCGGCAGTACAATGGGAAAAGCTGCCACCACCGTTTTCCCAAAGTCCACCACTGTCGCATTCTGTCTGTCCATTCGTCCGTCCATCCATCCATCCAAAAGGTCTGTCTGCCTGCCTGCTTGCCTGCTTACTTACCTACCTACCTGCCTGTCTGTCTTTCTGTCTACCTACCTACCTACCTACCTACATACCAATATAGATTTATCTATCTACCTACCTATCTATCCATCCATCCATCCAAAAGGTCTGTCTGTCTGTCTTCCTGCCTGCCTGCCTGCCTACATACTTGTCTCTCTATCTATGCATCAATCCATCCATGTTCAAAGTGCCAGCCCCACAGGCACATCAGGAAAGTAGAACAAAGCCAGTTTAGGAGGGATGGAGGGAGAGAGAGAGAGACCTGATGCATCAGATTGAAATGAGGCCTAGTTTAGACCTTTTCCACATTGAAATATCTTTGGCTTCTATTAAAGGTTTTGTGGACAAAACATGATCAAGACTATCAGAAAGCCCTCACATTTTGTTGAGGCTTTAAACATGATCTATTGGACCAGATCTCCACCCTAAAAAATTACTTTTCCCCAGTGTATTACAGCGCCAATTCTGAAGAAGGCAAAACCAAAATGTACTCGTAAATTACAAGGAGAACTCACACACACACACACACACACACACTCCCTTCTAACCCTGCTGGAGCAGGTGATTAGACTAGAATAAATATCTCATTACCTTTCTCCTCCCTCCCTCCCTCCTTCTTTATTTCTTTTTCTTTCTGTTCTTTCCTTCCATCTTCCCCTTTCTTTGTCCCTTTTTTTCTTTCCCTTTTTTCCTTTTTTCTTCCTTCTCTCTTTCTCTCTCTTTTTCTTTTCTCTCTCTCTTTCCCTCTCTTAGGCTCACCCCTTTGACTTGGTGCACTGCTCCACTCAGACTTGCTTGGGCAGGTCCCTCCAGTGCAGCGGGCTCAATGGGATGGACCTGCAGGGCCGGCATCTATAACGTGGCAGTGGTAGCACATTTGAAAAGTAGAGCAAAGCCAAAGGTCAGTAATTTTTGCTGCAAAGAATCACAAAATCTTCTGGGTTGTGCACAAGAAGGGACACACATGTCAGTGCAATTCAGCAACATAAAATAAATAAATACAAATAAAAATCAACAAGAATCGGCAAAACCATCTCTGGATTAGATTCTATTCACTGTTAAAATCTAATCAGAGATGTTTTTCCGATTCTAGTCCAATGACCTACTCCACCAGGGTTGGAAGGGAGTGTGTGTGTATGTATGTGCATGGCTATCAAAACTCCCAAAACCGGTCAAGTAGCTCTGGGGAGGCCAGTCATAAATTAGAACACTTTCTAAACAACCGGCCATTAAGTGAGGATCACTTGTATTTGGTTTGCCAGTCACCTGGCCACGCCCACCCAGTCATATGACCACCAAACCACACCTATCCGGTAATGTGACCAGCAAGCCATGCCCACCTAGTCACATGACAAGCAGGCCACACCCTCAAATTAGGCCACACCCACAGAAATTTGAATCCCAACCCTGTGGGGGTGGTACTGAGGATGAGTCTGTAGCACCAAGGGGGCGGTGGACTGAAAAAGTTTGGGAACCACTGATTTAGCATCTTAAATTGGCATCTTTCAGGGCGTGGGAAATTGAAATCTGAAAGGTGGCAGATCTGGCACCAGAGCCAAAGCCGTGGTCTTTAGTATATGTTATGATGATGTTTAATTGATTGCATGCTATCAAGTTGGCATTATTTTTTATTGTTTTTATTGCAGTTTTCAGAAACACAAATCTCAATCATAGTCTTAACAATGTTTTGGCTTCGACAAATACATATATCGTACATATATTTATTCACAATCATATTGATAATCTACTAAGGTCTCCTGCTTTATTCACCATAATCCTTCTTCCTAATCTTTATATCTGTTTTTTAACCACTCATACCATTTATCCCATATTGCATAATATTTAGAATCCTCCTTGTCTTTCTTTTACAATATGAGCTTATCCATTTTGGCACATTCTAGTATCTTTTGTACGATCAAGTCTTCTTCTATGATCAAGTTGGCATTATTATCATCCACATAGACATTTTCCAGGATGAGATGGTATTGCACATAAAAAGAGGCAAGGTTTCACTCTTAACCAGGGGTGGGCTTCAAAAATTTTAACAAGGGGTCCTCTGCCCAGTTGCTGGGTAGGTGTAGCCATGGTGGGTGTAGCCTAGTCAGCCTCCTGCCATAGTGGGTGTGTGAGTGTTTGTGTCCTCCCTGGGCTAAGGAGGCTTTTCTCAAGCTTCCGGGAAGGCAAAAACAGCCTGGGCTCTGGCTTATCTGAAATAAGCCCATTTCCAGCCTTCCCAAACTTCTGGGAAGCCCATTTTTTGTCCTCCCCAAGCCTCTGTGCATGCCCTGCACTTACCTGCATCAAAAACAAGCCACATGTGGACTCCTGGGGGGGGGAGAAGGGCAGGGTGGGAGGGGCCAGCCAGAAGTGGGATTTGGGGGTTCTCTGAACTGCATAGAATCTTAGTAGGGGCTCTCCCAAACCCCAGCAGCCCACTTCTTCTCTTAAACCTGTATTCACCATTCTGCTAATTTTGATCCCATTTGGGCAATCTTGTGGCTAGAACTTACTGGGTTGTAGCTTTCATGTCACTTATCCCCAATGGGCAGACCAATGTTTCTCAACCTCAATATCTTCAACCCCCAACCTTCCATGTTGGCTGGGGAATTCTGGGGCTTGAAGTCTAGATATCTTACAGTTGATGAGGTTAACAAACACTGAAGGAGCCTGTTCCAACATGCAACAAAATGAATTCCAACATCAGAACAAATAAAAAATATAAAAAGAAAATAAATCATACACACTTCAACAAAAGCATAAATTAATATCATATCCTAAATAATACCCATGTTCTAAACTATTTCAGCTCTTCTTTCTTTCACAGGAAACTGAAAATTTACCATAACCCAGAGGTAATTTATCCTTATCACTTTCCTTTATCAACTATCTCTACTAGCCAATTAGCTGACTCCTCTCTGCCAACTATCTTCCCCAAAAATCTCTCCTCTTTCCTAATGCAAGATAATATTAATACATTAGGAACACTCAAACACTACTAAGGGTAGGCATGCCTTTTCATTTGAATCCATTTCTAAAAGCAACTTCCCTTTTATCACATAGGTAAATGAGAAGGAAAAAGATTTTGAATTTCTCAGCCTGGTATTAAAGGAAGCTTTGTGGAGAACATGAAAAGCCAACTGCAAGGGGGAAAAAAAACCTGGCTTCTGGCCCAGGTATTCTCTTTCTGTATTTTAATTGATGCAGATTCTGGGTTTAAAGAAAACTTTGCCATTTTAAAGCTTTAGTTTCTGGGGTTTGAAACTGTAGAAGCTTGAAAACGAGAAGATCACTTTTTCAGGGTTTAGATTAGGAGAACATAACAAGTTGCTATGGTCATCCCCTTGGGTGAATTAGAGGTTTATTGGGGTCCACTGCAGGCCCTTCTTGTGTGCAGAGCACAATATGTCTTTGTCTGCACCTAACCCAAGAGATGCTTGAGTAGTGTTTAGAAGTGTGTGACTACAATATTTCCTTGGGAGCTTTGCTTTGAAAAGCAATTTAGTCAAATCTGTCAATTTAATTGACCTTTCAGATTGAATGGGGAAGCCACTTTGAATCACTGAATTGAACTGGATGCCTCAAAATCGATTTGAGCACTTCTGCTCATGCAGAAACAATGTTTCCTGAATTGGTTTGGAAATCTGAATTGGCCCAATTTGATTAGGATGCCTGAATTGAATAGGATTAGTTTTTCTGAACCAATTATAATTGCCAAATTGAATTGGATTGACTTTTCAAAAGCAAAGCAATTGTTTAAGGCTAGGTCCCACTGGCTGACGGATGCAAAACTTATGCAAAAAGGACACAGCGGACAAGCAAAATTTCGGAAGTGGCTCCATCCGTTGTTATCCGCTCCCCAAAGTGCCCCAAATTTGCATAAACAGAACAGAAAAGAACGGAAAGGAACGGACGGGGGTAGTACTTAGCGAGGATGTTAAGCGGATGTTTGTACGAAGCCTAGTGGATGGAAGCAGATGGAAGCGGATGACACATCTGAAGGGCTTCCGAAGGAGAATTGCGAAGTGGACGCATAGTGGAAGGAACGGATGTGTAGCGGATTGCACGGATGCATCATGGATGCCTATAGGATGCATAGCGGATGCATAGCAGATGCAAAGTGTTCACTGTGCATGCGGGGAGGATGAATTGCATCAGCTCCGTGGATATAAAAGGATGCAGCTCGCAAGCATTCAGCATTCAGAGGAAAGACATGCTGCCACAGACATCTTTGAATAAAACCATGGTTTGTCAGTCAGGGAAGAAGAGAAAGCCTGTGCCTACTCCTGCCAGCCCTGGCAAGAAGGACAGAACCACCATTCTACCCCCTGGCACTGATTCTGAAGCTGCTGGTGCTTCTGCTGCTGCTGGTGGTGCTGCTGCTGCTTCTGCTGCTGGTGGTGGGGCTGGTGCTGCTACTGGTGCTTCTCCTGCTGCTGCTGCTGCTGGTGCTTCTCCTGCTGCTGCTGCTGCTGCTGCTACTGCTACTGCTACTGCTGCTTCTGCTGTGGTGGACCAGCCCAAAGGCCCTCAAAGCCCTGCTGCTCAAGCCCCTGCCAGAGGGAGGAAGAGGCAAGGGAAGGAGAAGGGAGAGAGGAAACAGTACACCCTTTCCGAGGAGCATGAGGAGGAGGTGCTGGAATGGCTGAGGGAGAACGAGTACCTGTGGAGAAAGGGCCACAGACTCTATCGCGACACCAAGAAGAAACAGGCAGCTTGGAGAGACAAGGCAGAGGGCCTGGGCTACACTTCAGAACTACCCCTGGGATGGTGGAAGCACATGCAAACCTGGTATGGCAAGCTACATCTCAAGAAATCTGGGCAGGCTGCTGACCGGGAGATGTACATCATGACCAAGTGCAGCTTCCTGGAGGGTGAGATCCGCCACTGAGGAGCAGCCCCTCTGACAACCCTCTCCTTCAGACAGCCCACAGACAGCCACTCCTCTTCCAGCCAGGAGACAGCTACCATGTCCAGGCAGGTGTCTTCGGAGGGGCCCATGGCAGAGACCCTCCCGACAGCAGCACTCCCCATGCTGGAGGACATGGAGGATCCCCTTTCACAAATGGAGGAAGAAGCGGAAGCTACCAGAGACCAACCCACCCCCACCCCAAGCTCCACCTCCACAGAAAGCAGGCAGAGAGGCAGACTGGAGGGCCAGAGCCACACTGTCCTGTTGGAGATCAGGGACACAATCAAAACTAGAACAGATCTTCTCTCTCAGCTGGTCCACAGCGACATACCATCCTTGAACTGGAAGCTCTTCATCACGTATGTGAGCCAGACCCTCATGGACCTGCCCGAGGCCCAATACCAGGTGATGAAGCAGAAGATAACAGCACTTCTGCACAACCCTCAAGGCCCAGCTGAACCTGCTCTTACCCAGTCCAGGTCTGCTCCTCCAACCCAGACGATGTCACAACCCTTCCATGGCTTTCAACAGCCCCTCACCTACCAAGGCTACGAGTACCAGGACTTCCCACAGCAGAGGAAGCCCTTCCCAGTCCAGGCCCATGTTCATCGCACACCACAGATGCCTCACCTTGCCCAGCTGCAGACCAGACAGCCCCACTACACTCCTCCTTCCTCCACCCCACAGCCAAGCCCCTCAACGGACAATCTGTCATCAGTCTTGGGCCTGACATCCCAAGTCCTTGATGAAGGGCCTCTCAACCTCACGGGACAGAGTCAGCTCTCTGAGAGCTTCCTGCACACACCTTCTCCTGTTGTACTCTCGGGGCCAAGCACCCAATGGCGCCTCACACCAGCATTCCAGCCACAGCCACCTCCACAGTCCCTGGCCACTAGAAAAAGGGAAATCATCAGTCCTAGAAGTCCTAGAAGAGAGAGAGAGGAAAGAATATAAAGACAATTATTAATCATTAAACAATTTCAAAACAATACACTCCTAAGGCTTATCAGGATACTTGGAACGAAATGCTTTGATCAACTTAGGGGCTTTAACATTGGTTTCATTAACGCATTCGGCTTGTGAAGAAGGGAAATGTTTCCAGGCTACAAGATACTGGAGATGACCCCTCCATTTGCGATAATCCAGAATTTCTTGAACTTCAAAATGTTGTTCGCCTTCAATCAATATTGGTATGGGAGAGTCAGTCTGGATGGGCCTTAGGTCAGAAGTACGCTCAGGTTTTAGCAAACTAACATGGAAAATCGGATGAATTCGTCGAAGAGTTTTGGGTAAGTTCAGCTGGACCATTACAGGATTTATAATCCGTTCAATTGTGAATGGACCAACGTATTTAGGACCAAGCTTCTTTGACTTTTGAGTGGTTTGCAGGTATCTGGTGGACAGGAAAACCTTGTCGCCCACTTTATATTCTTTCAGTGGGGATCTTTACTTATCTGCAAATTTCTTATGAGCTTGATGGGCCTCATCTAATGCTTTGCGTGTTACTGGCCAGTTAAGTTGGAGTTGAGTTATCCATTCATCCAACGAATGGATGTTGGGCTTTTCACGAGGAAGTTCAGGTATAGGAACGAAATCTTGTCCTGAAGCCACTTTAAATGGAGTAAATCCAGTACTGCTGTGTACGGAGTTGTTGTATGCCACTTCGGCAAATGGTATTAATTCGGACCAGTTATCTTGTTGATAATTTATGTAACATCTGAGATATTGTTCTAACACTGAGTTAGTCCTCTCACAGGCCCCATTGGTTTGGGGGTGGTGGGCAGAGCTTAGCCCCTGGGACTCTTTCCAAAAATTTGAGGTAAATTGGACCCCTCTGTCAGAGATTATGCATTCCAGGATGCCATGTAACCTATATATATGTGATATAAATAGTTTAGCCAGCGTCTTAGCAGAGGGAATCTTGGAACAAGGTATGCAATGTACTTGTTTGGAAAACAAATCAGTCACTACCCAGATGACCGTGTTTCCACCACTTTTGGGTAATTCTACTATAAAGTCCATAGAGATTTCCTTCCAAGGAGTCGTTGGTCTAGCTATATTTTGTTACAATCCTACTGGCTTACCAGGAGGTCTCTTTGCCCAAGCACAAATCGGACAGCTAGATACATAAGCTTCAATGTCCTTCTTTAAAGTAGGCCACCAGAATTGCCGCTTAACCAGATGTAAGGTCTTCACAAATCCAAAATGGCCAGCTGCTTTAGAATCATGAGCCTGTTGTAGTATTTGGCTTCTCAGTACCTGTGGCACATACAACTTGGCCCCCACCCAAGCCAAACCATCTCTAATTGTATAGTCACTTGAATGAGTCAGGAACCATTCATTCAGTTTTAAAGCTTCTTTTAATTGTTCGGTAAGGTCATTCAATAAAACCACTTCTTGGTTCTTCCTTTGGGCTCTGGTGACCACTGGGGCAGCTAGGTGTTTGGCTGAGACAATTGGGCTTATCACCTCCTGATGCATACTATTATATTGAGGTAGTCTAGAGAAAGCATCCGCCATGAAGTTCTTCCCGCCTGGAATGTACTTCAATGAGAAATTGAATCACTTGAAGTACTGGGCCCAGCGAACTTGTTTAGAGGACAGCTTCCGGGTTGTTTTTAAGGCTTCCAGATTCTTATGATCAGTCCATACCTCAAACGGGTGTTTTGCTCCTTCCAGGAAATGTCTCCAGGTCAGCAAGGCCCAACGAACTGCAAAAGCTTCTTTCTCCCAGACGGCCCATCTTCTCTCTGTTTCAGACAGTTTACGGGAGGTATACACACAAGGCTGTAAGGTCCCTTTCTTGTTGATTTGAAGTAATACCGCTCCAATAGCTACATCACTTGCATCAGCTTGAATCACGAAAGGAGTGTCCATATCCGGGTGTTTCAGCACTGGTTCTGAAGCAGTCATTTTAGCTTTTCAAAAGCGGCTTGGCACTCCATGGACCACTCCAGCAGCTTTCCTGGCCTCGGCTTCACCTCCCCTTTTGTTTTCAAGAGATTTGTGATGGGCATTGCTATCTTAGCAAACGTCGGGATGAATTGCCGATAAAATTTTGCAAATCCCAAAAAGCCTTGAAGTTGTTTTCTGGTGCGTGGTGGAGCCCACTCCAGAACGGCACGCACCTTCTCTGGATCCATCTCTATGCCTTCGGATGAAATGCGATATCCCAAAAAGTCAATTTTGTCTTGGTGGAATTCACACTTTGACAATTTAGCATACAACTTAGCGGCACACAGTTTCTGTAAAACCGACCGCACTAACTTCACATGTTCATCCAGGGTCTCTGTGTAGATAAGGATATCATCAAGATAAACCAAACCCCCCTGTATAAATGTTCATGTAACACTTGATTGATCATTTGCATGAATACAGCTGGGGCCCCTTGTAAACCAAAAGGGAGAACGTTGAATTGGAAACATCCCATCGGGCAGTTAAAAGCTGTCTTCCACTCATCCCCTTCCTTAATTCGAATCAGGTAGTATGCTTCTCTCAAATCCAACTTCGTGAAGATCTTTCCCTTCGCTAAATGGGCCAACATGTCCTTCATCAAAGGAAGGGGGTACACGTTTTCCACAGAAATAGCCTTCAAATTTCTGTAATCCACCACCAAGCGTTTGGAACCATCTTTCTTTTCATGGAACAACACTGGGGCCGCTACCCGGGGTCTAGCAGGTTGAATGAAACCACGTTCCATATTTTTATCTATAAACAATCTTAGCTCTTCCAATTCCCGTGGGGTCATTGAGTACAACTTTGGTTTCGGGAGCTTCACCCCAGGCAAAATCTCAATAGCACAGTCTGTTGGTCGGTGAGGCAGAAGCTCATCCGAGGCCTTCTCACTGAACACTTCTTTTAAATCCCAATACTCTTTAGGAATTTTCTCCTCATCTTTTACGGGCTCAGTACTTGTGGAAGCTATTTCAATTAGGCCCCCAGGCTTCGGCTGAGATCTTGCCCCTCCTCCCGGTCGCTGCTTTGTGCGTATGCGGAACAACCCCTTTCTCCAGTTAACCTGGGGTTCCATTTCCAGAGCCAGGGCAATCCCAGTATTAATGGTTGCTCCATCCCAGGGACCACAATAAAACGCAGGGTTTCATCATGCTCTCCCATGACCATTTCTATTGGTTCCGTTACAAAACGTGCAGGGCAACCTTCAGCCACTGATCCATCTAGTTGGCAAAAGGAAATGGGCATCTTCAAAGGTTTCAACTTTAGGCCCATTTTCTTCACTACTTCCGTGTTTATTATACACCTAGTGCACCCAGAATCTAACAGGGCTAGCATTTCCCCTTCGACCCCTGAATTGGGTACCCTCAACTTCACCGGAATGGTCATAGGGCCCACACTTGGACTTACCAGGAAGTCGTCTTCCGAGTCAGAATCCTCCTCCTCAGGGGTCACTGGGGCTTCTGATTCCTCTCCTGTGGGACAGGCGACCTCTGCTGTCACTTTCAACTTTAGTGCTGTTTTGCGAGGCTTCGCTGGGGATTTTTCAGGTTTCTTTCCTTCCTTTGGCGCCCCCTTTGGCTCCAACTTGACTCTGCAGTTCACAGCCCGTTGACCTTCTTTCCCGCATCGAAAGCAGGCCAAGGGGTTGGGTCTTGCCGCCACTCCACCCTTCTGAGGTTTAGGAGCCTCTTGAGAGCGCGAGGGGGAAAACTTTCTCCACCCATAACCTCCCCGCCGTTTACTTCAGATTAAATCAATTTCCACTTCTTCTGCCAACAGGTACCACATCTGCAAGTTATTAGGGTCTCTTCTAGCAGTGCATCTCTGGTACACATCTTCATTTAAACCATCTTTAAACAGTTCTATCAGGGCTTCTTGGGGCCAGCCTTGGAAATGGCCTGCTAACTACCTAAATTCTTGAGTGTAATCAGCCACAGACCTCCGCCCCTGTTTTATGGTTTTCATCCTAATTCGGGCCTTGCGCTCCGCCAGTGGGTCCTCAAACCTAGCCCGCAATGCAGCCATAAATAGGTTATAATTCAGCAACTGAGGAGCATTATCATTATGCAAAGTCACCATCCACTCTGCCGCTATTCCCTCCAGAGCCCTAGTAACACACCTCACTTTGGCTGCTTCTGAGGGAAAATCCTCCCCATACTCCTCCATATGGCTCCATACTTGAGCTAAGAAAAATCCCAAGGCTTTGGGATCCCCTCCATATTTTACTTCTAACGGAGGCAGCCTAGGAGCTCTACGCCTTCTAGGAATCACACCTCCCGCCGAAGGCCCCGGGGCTGCTGCTGGATCGGGTTGATTTATGGGAGAGGGAGTTGCTCTGCTTCTTCTGGCTGGGGCTGCTTCCCCTCCCCCTTCATACATTTGTGGAGCTTGAGTTTGTTCAAAGGCTTCATTCAGGAGTTTCCTGGCTTGATCCAGCAAGAGTTCCCTCTTTTCCTTCTCTTGCCAAGGCTCCTCTTTTCCACGCCGGCGGGTAGTTGTGACCCCAGGGGGGGGGTGTCCTTCTCCGGATCTTTCCAACCAACTCCCACCGACCATCTGGGCTTCACAGCTGGATCCTCTTCCAGACTGAGCTCTGCTAGCGATTGGGCTTCCTGCACCAGCAAAGAATCTTGGCCTCCAATGGCTCCCAGATCCTCCTGGTCACTATTTGAAGATGACATGATGTCCAGGCCCCCTCAGAAGAAAATTGGGTATTCTCTCCGGGTGGGCAGGTGGGGTGAGATTCAGAATAATGTCAGGTGGAGCTCCATTCAAAATCTAGGAAAGAAATACTTAGGCTCTTTAGTTTAGAGAAAAGATATCTTTTACTGAAAGTGAAGTGGTAGCAACCAAAGAATTCTGAATCTGAGAATTTAGGCGCGCAATTCACATATTGAAAGTGATGGAAATGTTCCCACTCCCAATAGTTCAAATGACACTTCCAATTAGAAGTTGTGGATATGATCATGTGGGCATCTTCAGGTGATGATGAGGCCTCTGTCCGTTGACCTTGGCATAGTTTGATAACGGGTTGCAGTTGCGCAGAGAGAAGAAAGCTAAGCGAGAAATAGAAACTTAACTCTATTTTATGCTCCCCCCTTCCATTTATACATCAGACGAATGTAACTCCTCCAGCTCACTTCCCCAACTATTCCTACCTCCCTTTTCCACTCCCCGTTACTTATGGCAGTCGAAAAGATGCAAAGCAATGGCAGAAGATCTTGAAGACTGACACATAGTGGGACTCTATGGTCCACCCTCCCAGCTGCCACATATGTGGCCCTTTTTATCAATAACAATTTATTCATTGATCAACACATTTTAAAATAAACAAAGCTCTTTATTAATGCCCTATTCATTGTAGGACCACTCAACATACATGGTACAATCTCATCAGTGTTATGAGACAGGCTCAAGGAAGCATCCATTTACCATCTATCATCCTGTCTTGCCACTCCACTGCTCCAGCTGGGGAGTTGCACCAGTGTTTCAGGACATTGCGCTGCTTCTTCCCTTCATGTGAAGATCTGTTGGGGCCTTGTACATCCACAGTGTCTATCAGGTTTCGTCCTTGCCTCCATTCACCAGGCTCCATGTCACCTTTCCCTTGTTGACAGTCCAAAAGCGTGTTCTGCAACACTGGGTAGCGGGTGCACATGAGATTGTGCAGGATGCAGCAAGCTCCCACGATGCTCCTCACAGTCTGTTGGTGATGCTGCATGGTGGTGAGAAGTACCTGGAACCTGTTAGCCAGGATGCCAAAGGCGTTCTCCACCACCCGCCTTGCCCTGGACAGCCTGTAGTTGAAGATCCTTTCTTCACGGGTGAGGTATCTGGAAGTGTAAGGCTTCATGAGGTAGGTTCTGAGGGAGAAGGCATCATCACCAATGATGAAGTAGGGCACATCTTGTGTGTCATTGAGTCGGGGGTCTGGGTCTGGAAAACCCATAATGAGGTTGCGTTTCAGCCCATCCTTGAGGTCACTGGTGTTATATACTTGGGCATCTGAAGCTGACCCATTTCCTGAAGCATCGATGTACATGAACTTATAGTCAGCATCAACCATGGCAATGAGGATGATACTAAAGAACCCTTTTAGTTGTAATAAGAGGACCCTGAGTTGGCTGGAACTTTGCAGGCCACGTGCTTCCCATATATGGCTCCAATGGTGTGGGGGAAGTTCCACCTCTGATACCACTGTTCTGCAAGTTTCCTCCAGCCTTCTTCAGTGGTGGGACACTGGAGGAGCTCCTCCACGTATTCTTCAATGATGGCCTGTATCACTTCTCTGACCACTTTGCTGATGCTGTTGTGTGGCACCCTTCATGCATACTGCATGTTTATTTATGTGGTCCCAGAGGCCAGGTGGTGCAGAGTAAGTGCCACCTTCAGTCCAGTGTCCAGGTTGGGATGGAAGTTGGTGCCTGGCTTGGTCAACCTGGGTCTCAGACACTCTACAATTTCGTCAAACATGGCTGGTGGCATCCTCATGATGTACTGGAATGCATGAGGGTCTTCATTCCTCGGCTCCATCATCAGCTTGTCATACAGTCCAAACTCCACTCTTCTCCCAATCTATTGTCGGACCCACACAGCTCTTGAACGTCTCCTTCTTCTCCTCGTGTAGAAAAGGTGAAACAGTCTGAACAGGGCTTGGTTCTGGTGTTGAATGATCGCAGCTATCATAAGGCCTGTGTTATGATCCATGGTGGAGATCAATGGATGATGTGGAAGAGCAAGACCAAGGGTGAAGAGGTCTGTACACCACAGCTGCTGGACTCATACTGAGATCCACATGATTTCCTCCCACTTTTTATAGGAAATATTGGTTTTCCATTAGGTGTCTTTCCACATACTCTAGGCATACTCCAGACATCCTTAATATCCGAGATATGTCCCATATACAAACATTTTGTCCATTTTAATGCTTTATATATGAGATTCATCCGCTTACATCCTTTCTATTTCTGTGCTACTAACGCTGTGTGGACGTTCCATGTACCTTTTGTTTCCTCCCTCTTTCCGTTTTCAGCTGCAGCGGATGTGAGTTGAGAGGATGTCCAGAGGATGCCGAGAGGAAACAGCGGACGTTTAATGGATGACAACGGACATAGAACGTTTGTTGCCCATATGTGTCGCGGATGTACATCGTACGTGGCGGAAAGTTCGTCCGCTTAAAAAGTTTTGTGCAGCTCAAAACCTCTTGCACGGATGAAATCTCAGTGGATGGATGCTCGACGGACAGAGCGTATGAAACATGTGTGCAGTGAGTACACAATGGATACATTGCGTTTTCCAACGGATGTCAAGCTTTTTTGTCCATTTTCCATCCTCTTTGCATCCATTGGTGCAGTGGGACATGGGCTTTAGCTAGAGTTTGGCTGATTTACACAGAGCTCATAGCTTTTTTCCACCTCATCCTTTTCTACTTTCATATTATGGAAAATCTGCATACCACAGTGTACATCTTATGAATATTTCAATGTAATCCCTTGAACTGTTCCCATTCAATATTTGCATTGTCCTGTTAAGTTTCTACACCAAAGCTAATAGCATCCCATCCACTTACTAATTTCAAATATATTACTTATATATCATGAAAAATAGATCCTCACTATTATTGTTGGCACTGCAAAGTAGTCTAGACAAGAAGTACAACTTGGAATATTACCTCTATCATTATTGTAAGGCTACATTAACAGAATCATGCAGGACAAGTCATTTCTCCCTTCTTCCTTTATTCTGTGGAAAACTAGGGAAGGTCCTTTCTGAAATGTTTTCTGCTCCTGCTCCTTCTCTAGGCTGGAATATCTTGTACCTACTGATTGTCCAGTCTGCCACTCTCCCTCCTGCTTCCCAAGGTCTTGCCCAGATACCATTACAATGTTTGACTCTTGTTCAGGAGTGGCAACATGTGGCCTATAGCACACATATGCTCTATCCCACTCACCCACACACATATCTGTTGTTTAGAGGGCTTATTAATCATCCCCAGAAACTCCCTTCACCCACACCCCAGAGCTGTCCCAATTAAGTCTAGCCACAAGCAGACCAATGCTAGTCCACAGAATGATGGTCTATGAGTCTACAAGGCACTTGAAAGTTTCCCAATCAAAATAAAACTAGCAGGCAAAAATAAATCCACAATGCAAAAGGGTTCACAATCCAAGTCAAGGCACAATGACATTCCAAAGCAAGGCAAGAATCACAATGACTAGAAAACATACAGCTAGGAAACAATTGCATTGTTCTCAGCATTACCTCCAACTGTCTGCTGTGCTGAATAGCCAGTCAAGAAGGGCGAGGCTTTCTCCCCATGAGTAATCTGGCTGACCTTTTCTACCCTTGTTTTTTCTCTGCCCTATGTGTTCTTGGATCAGTTGCAGAAGGCAGTTCCTCTCCTCATCACTGACTGGCTGCAGCTGCATGCTTTCCCCACCTGAAGCCTCAGGGCTGTTCTGATGCAGTTGTGCTTCAGCCAAATCCCTCTCAGATGGCTGCTTGGAGCCATTGACCAAATCCCTTCCAGATGTGCCTGGAACTGGTCCATCCTTCCATGAGATGACATCTAGAGAGGTATCTGGGAAAGCATCTAGGGGAGTCAACACAATATGTAATTCATTTCCCAAAATGTTTTTTTTTTTTGCAGTTTCCAAAGCTAACCTTTAGATGATGTGCTGAGAAGGAATAGCTCCATTCTGTTTTGCATTCATCTCTGCTTCATGTACTCTGTAATGTTTCCTATTTCCCATTGTAAGAGAAATTGGAAAGTTTCAAAGAAGGACAATGAGAAAGATAAAAAGAAACTGGGTATGCTTTCTTCTCCTTATCTAATGGTCTTAGGTTAGAGGGCATGAGATTCTTACAGTAATTCCTACTTCACTTTACAATTCCATATCTGGCTGTTGAAATCTTTGATCAGTCCTTCAAGATCTTTATATCCATTGTAAGGTATTTAAACAAGGTATATTTTTAAACCCAGGGAAACTACAACATCCACTAGTTTAGGTAATCAGTTCCTGTATATTTCAAGAGTGAGGACATGGCTAGATGATACTAATCTCATAAACACATAGAAACAATACTGATGATATGAGCAGAGGATGAGAGGCTTGAGATATTTTTTTTCACCTGACTGCTGTAATATACAGCTATGAAAGAGGAAGACAGTAAGGCAGGCACTGAAGTGAACAAAGCCAACTTTTGCTGACTGCCAAAATGATCTAAATGGTAGGTGCTTGGAAAAAAAGGAGAAACCAAGTCTCAGCTTGTCCTCTGGATGATCATAGTTTCAAGATACAAGCTGACAAACTTTGAGATTTGAAGTATTTTAATTTGTACAAGTAACGCATATCCCATCGGGAAGAATGGTCACATTCCCAGCCTGTTTAGCACTGGGTGTGTTTGCCTTCCAGCTCACTTTATAGTATTACCCTGCCCATCTAATCACAGCTAGCTCCTGCAGACCACCCTTTCCAAAAACCCCAAATATCCCTGATTAACAAAGGCAGCTATCCATAGATTATCTACATATTTTACATCCTGCTGCACAGTCTGTCCCTATTCTGCCCCTATACCTATCACCGATCCCCTTCTAATCCCCATGTCCACTCCTTGGTATGAAAGGAAGCCCCCCCCCCCAGCAGGAGCCAACAACCCTCCCCCAAAGTGTTTGTTTGTGGCGGGGCATTGAATCAGAGCTCCCCATATCATCTATGGATGGGGATTCCCACGGAGCCATTGACTCCCAGTCAGCATTGCTATGCAGCATCATAGGAGATTCCCCACACATCTACCACATGGAGGAAACATCAAGGAACACATTTCTGTCAGGCTTCAAGGTTAATACTATTGTTGCTGGTGGGCTCCAAGGTTCACGCCATTGTGTACGGAGCCCGACACCAAGGTGTGCTAATACTTTTGGAGAGGTTTTAGAGTTTATGGCAAATGCATAGCTAGATAAATCCAAAGATGGAGAATTGACCCAAATATTTTTTATCAACGTGTTCTAATTCACAACAGCATCGTTCAGTAGGCTTAATAGCCATAGCATTTAGACATATATACTTCTTCACAGTGCTTTACAGCCCTCTCTAAGCCTTTTACAGAGTCAGCCTATTGTCCACAACAATCTGGGTCCTCATTTTACCAACCTCAGAAGGATGGAAGGCTGAGTCAACCTTGAGGAGGTGAGAATTGAACCACTGAACTGCAGGCAGCTGGCAGTCAGTAGAAGTAGCCTGCAGTACTGCTCAATGGCAAGTTGAATGCTAATACAGGTAGTGCTCAACTTACAACCACAATTAAGCTCAACATTTCTCTGGCTAACCAAGATAATTGTTAAATGAATTTTACCTGATTTCACAACCTTTCCTGCCATAGATTTAAGAAAATCATTGCAGTTGTTAAGTTAGTTAAACAATTGTTACATTAACCTGGCTTCCTCATATTTTTTTTGCAAAAACTGATCACATGACTCTTGGATACTTCAATTATCATGAGTTAATTGCCAAGCACCTGAAATTTAATCACCTGTCTGTGGGGATGCTACAACGGTTGTGTGAAAAATGGTCGTAAGACACTGTTTTCAATGTTGTAACTTCAAACAGTCAAACTAAACAAGCTGTTGTAAGTGGAGACACTGTTTGAGACACTGTTTTAGTCAACTGCATGTAAAAGTGCACCCATTCCCAGCAGCCAAAGAACTGGGGGGGGGGGGGAGAGAATGAACATTCGGTTTTTTAATCCTGATGAACTAACAAGCTATGGAAAAAGATAAGCGTTTTTATGAAATCCTCATTGTTGTTCTGGGAGAAATTCCTACCTCCCAATAAAGAGGAGCTGCATCTGGTTGGCTTCTCATTCCACCCCCTTTGTCCCTCCCCCACTTTCTGAATCATGTTTGCATTTCTCAAAACAGACTCCATTAATATCAGCTCTGTTCTGCTGGCTTATTGTAGCATGAAGTGTTTCTGATTAGAAGGGAATTTGATGGAGTGAGGCAATTTAATGGGCCTGGCACAGGAATGTTCATGCAAACATGATACAGAAATAGAATTTCATGAACATCTTGCTCACGGCACAGGTATTTTCACTGCTCGGTCTAGAGCTGGAACACCCATTTGACTCAAGTGCTACAAAGTAATTGAATTAGAAAAGGGGATTAGGGCTCTTTCAAGCGCAATCTGAGACAGAGGTTTTTGTATTACAATCTGTTGTGTTCCATAAACAGTTGCAAGTGAATTAATCACAGAACTAGTTGCCTGGTGTTGGGAGAAGTAATTGAGAGATATCAATGTTCCCTTCTTTATTTCCTTTCCCTCTCAAATGAAGCTTCTTAAGGGCCTGTCACATAGGCCGACGGATGCAAAAAGTATGTAAAAAGGACACAGCGGATGAGAAAATTTTCCATCCATTGTTATCTGCTCTCAAAAGTGCCCCAAATTTGCATAAACAGAGCAGACAACAACAGAAAGGAATGGACGGGGAGAGAATGTAGGCAAGATGTTAAGCGGATGCTCCATGGAAGCCTAGTGGATAGAAGTGGATGGCACATCCGTAGGGCTTCCGGGGGAGCACAGTGAAGCGGACATGCAGCAGAAGGAGCGCATGCAGAGCGGATGCTGAGCGGATACAATGGATGCAGAGCGGACGCCTAGCAGATGCCTAGCGGATGCAAAGTGTTCACTGCGCATGCGGGGAGAATGCGTTGCATCAGCCCCGCGGATATAAAAGGATGCAGCTCACAAGCAGGTCACCATTCAGAGGAAAGACCTGCTGCCAGACACAGCTCCAGCCAAAAACCATGGGGAAGAAGAGGAAGCCTGTGCCATCTTCTGCCAGCCCTGGCAAGAAGGACAGGGCCACCATCACACCCCCTGGCACTGACTCTGCTTTTGCTGGGGCTTCTGCTGCTGGGGCTGACTCTTCTGGTGCTGGGGCTTCTGCTGGCGCTGCTCCTGGTGCTGGTGCTTCTGCTGGTGCTTACTCTGCTGGTGCTGCTCCTGGTCCTGCTGGTGCTGCTGGTGCTTCTGGTGCTGCTGGTGCTTCTGGTGCTGCTGGTCCTGCTGGTCCTGCTGGTGCTCCTGGTGCTTCTGGTCCTGCTTTTGCTGCTGCTGTTGTTGTTGCTGCTGCTGGTGGTGGTGGTGTGGTGGAGTAGCCCCTAGAACCTCGAAGCCCCTCTGATGAGGGCCCAGAAGGCCCTGCCAGAGGGAGGAAGAGGCATACGCGAGATAGGGAGAGAAGGCAATACTCAATCAAAGAGGAACATGAGGATGAGGTGCTCGAATGGCTGAGGGAGAACGAGTACCTATGGCGGAAGGGACACAGGCTCTATCGAGACAACAAGGGGAAGCAGGCAGCTTGGAGAGAGAAGGTGGAGAGCCTGGGCTACACTTCGGAGGTCCTCCTCGGGTGGTGGAAGGACATGCACACCTGGTATGGGAAGCTGCACCTCAAGAAGTCTGGCCAGGCCGCGGTCAAGCTCACCGACCGGGAGACCTACGTGAAAGCCAAGTACAGCTTCTTGGAGGGTGAGATCCGCCACCGAAGAGCAGCCCCTCTGTCTACCCTCTCTCTCAGTCAGCCCACAGAGACCCAGTCCTCTTCTGGCCAAGAGTCAGCTCCTGTGTCCAGGCAGGTATCTGTGGAGCGTCCCACGACGGAGATGCGCCCGACTGCTGCACTCCCCATGGCAGATCGCGCGGAGGACCCACTCCCACCCCCAGCTCCACCTCCACAGAAAGCAGGCAAAGAGCCAGACCGGAGGGGCAGAGCCACACTGTCCTGCTGGAGATCAGGGACACCATCAAAAGCAGCATAGATCTCCTCTCTCAGCTGGTACACACCGACATACCATACTCAACCCACAAGCCCTTCCTCACCTACATCAACCAGACCCTCATGGATATGCCCGAGGCCCAGTACCAGGAGATTAAGGAGAGTATCACAGGTCTTCTGCACAACCCTCCAGGCCCAGCTGAACCTGCTCCGACCCAGTCCAGGTCTTCTGCTCCACACCAGGTGATGTCACAGCCCTTCCAAGGCTTTCCACAGGCCCTCACTTACCAAGGCTACGGCTACCAGGAGTTCCAGCAGCACAGGCAGCCCTTCCCAATCCAGGCACAGGTTCATCATATGCCTCCGATGCCACCGATGCCACCAACACCACAGATGCCACCCATGCCACAGATGCCACCCACGCCACAGATGCCACCCATGCCACAGATGCCACCCACGCCACAGATGCCACCCCTGCCTCACCTCGCTCAGCTGCAGACAAGACAATCCCACTACACTGCTCCTTTCTCCACCCCACAGCCAAGTCAGGCCTCAGAACATCTGTCATCGGTCTTGGGACTGACACCCCATGTCATGGAGGAAGGGGCACTCAACATCACGGGACTGAGCCAGCTCTCTGAGAGCTTCCTCCACACATCATCCCCTGTTGTCCTCTCAGGGCCAGGCAGCCAAATGGCGCCTCAGACCAGCACTCCAGCAGCAGCCACCTCCACAGCACCTGGACCCTTCACCCCTGAGACTATGGGCACGACTCAGAGTGACAGAGAAGAGGGTCAGAGACTGGGTTGCTACATGTTTGTTAAGCCTGGGTTCCCCAACCAGGGTTAGGTAGACAAGCTAAACAGAATGTGCAGCGTTAGTCAGATAGGCACACAGATAAATGAGTGAGCTAAGCTTGTATGTTTATTAACATACAGTAAAAATAACAGATACGCTTGTGCTATCAAGAATATATTTTATTCCAGTATAAGTTTATAGCATAGTCAAATATCAGTCCAATAGTCATTTACCATGCAGTCAGTCTATTCAGGGATATTCAGTTAGCAAAGTCCATGTAGAATATCCTATGTCAGTTCACATAAAAATCACTCCTTTGTTGTCTCTCCCATTCGAGCAATGCAGTCTTGATTCCAAGCAGTAATCAGGGATCATCAAAGCCAGAGAGAGTGCGAGCAAGCTGTAGACTTGCTACTTTTATATTGTTTTCATAGCCACTCCTTTAATTGCTATTTCACAGTTAAAGCTGCATACACACTAACATACACTAACTATGATTCATAGTTATTATTTCACCTAAACCAGTTAGGGTAAACAATGTTATCCCTAACATTCTCCCCTTTTAGGTTACATAATAACTATGAATCATTTACATCTTTAGAAAATATTTTTCGCAACTTTCTTTAAACTTAGTTGCTCGTTGAGCTTTTGTAAATTGGTCTGCAATGTTTTCTTCTGACATGCAGTATACCAATTTAATCAGTTCATTCTTCACTGATTCTCTTACATTCAAATATCTTAAGTCAGTATGTTCTGATCTAGTTTTTACAGCAATACTAATAGCTAACTTTATAGCTGCTTGGTTATCCTCATATACCATAATGGAATCTTTTACAGTTATACCCATGTCCAACAATAACTGTTTGTAGAAAATCAAGTCAGTGCATAATAATGATAGACATGAAAATTCAGCTTCCATCGTAGATAAGCTAATATGCTGTTGTCTGATTGACCTCCATCCTATTAGTGTCTTACCAAATAATATAGCCATCCCAGATGTTGATTTTCTAGTGTTTATATCAGTTGCAAAACTTGCATCTGCATAAGCACTAAGACTCAAATCACCCTTTGGTTCTATATATAATGCATGGTTTATTGTTCCCTTAAGATATCTCAATATTCTTTTTAAGGATTTCCAATGATATTCTTTTGGATCTGAATTAAAACGTGCCAGCTGATTTACACTATAAGCTATATCTGGCCTTGACCAATTGCTTATATATGATAAGCTACCAATCAAAGATTGATATATGGACTTATCAAATTTGGGACTTTGATCATTAGTTTGGCAAACTTCTTGACTCATTGGAGTCTTTGCTGGTTTACAAAGTTCCATCTTATAAGTTTTAATTAATTGGCAAATTTTATCTTCTTGAGATATCTTAAAACCATTATTTGTTTCATTTATTGTCAATCCTAGATACCTTTTAATTTCACCTAAATGCTTTATTTTTATCTTTTTGGCTAATAATGATATAATCTCATTAGCTTCATTATTAGTCTTAGTTATTAAAGCAATATCATCAGTAAATAATAATAATAATGACATCGTTCCATTATTTTCTCTTTTAAACACACACGGATCTGCTAAACCAGATTTAAAACCTATATTGTTTAACTCTTTCACAATATATTGGTTCCACTCAAACCCAGATTGTTTCAATCCGTAAAGACTCTTTTTGAGTTTCCAACAATCATTATTATTTACTTTATTTTCTTTTATACCAATTGGTTTTCTTAAATATATAGTGTGCTGCAATGGTGCATGTAGACAAGCAGTTTCTACATCTAAATGGTTAATGACATAGTTTCTCTTAGCTGCCCACACTAATGCTGCTCTTAAAGATGTAGCTTTCAGGCTTGGTGCAAAAACTTCATCATAATCAGATGCAGTTTGATTAAATCCTTGAGCTACTAACCTAGCTTTATGGGTAACAGTCCCATCATTTCCAGTTTTTACTTTAAATATCCATTTGCACCCAATGGATTTTTCTCCTGGAGGTAATTTGGCATCTTCATACACTTTCATTACCTTTAATGAATTTAGTTCTTTTTCCATTGCCTTTTTCCAATTCTCCTGATCCTTAGCAGGATACATCCTAAGTTCATCTACACTAGTTGGAACTTTTGTTACTTGGCAAACTATACTTGCTTGATACCTATCAGGTGGTCTAGTTACACGTGTAGTACGTCTAGGTATTATAGGACTTGCAGGTGGACTTTCCTCTATTAATTGTTCTTGATCATGTAACTCTTCCTGATCAACTATTTCCTCTTGTTCTGGTCCTATTTGCTCTTCGTGGACTTCTTCTTTAATTGGACTTTTCTTATAGTTAATCTCATCTTTCTGACTTTTGTAGGGTTCAATAAATATTTCATTATTTAAATCTTGCTCTAATCTATTCCATCCTACATGTTCTAGGAATTTTGCACTAGCACTGGTGTAAACTCTAGATGTTCCTGGTTCCCAGAATCTATAGGATCGATGATTAGAGGTGTAACCTACAAAAATCAATCGTTTAGCTCTATGCTGTCCTTTGTATCTAAGTTGTTTAGGGATATGCACCCATGCTGGTGCTCCAAATGTGTGCATGTAACTTAAATCAGGTTTTGTACCATGCCACAGTGTGAATGGTAATTCACCTGTTGTTGAATTAACAACATTATTTAATATATGATTACCACACATTATTGCTTCTCCCCATAAATTGTCAGGTAATCCTGAATCAGACATCATAGTTCGTGCCATTGATTGTAATGTTTGGCCTCTTCTCTCTATAAAGGCATTATGTTGTGGCCTATATGGTGCAGACATTTTGTGTTGAATACCTAACATTCTAAGTCTGTTTTTAAATTTATTATTTGTAAATTCTGTACCATTATCTGTGATGAGAGTTACTAATTTCTTTTTAGTTTTTCTTTCAGCGAATTTTAGCCAATTAAATAGATTTTGATATGTTTCAGTTTTGCTCTTCATTAAATAGCAAAACCCATATCTTGAATAGTGGTCCATTATACTTAGTATGTGGCGAGCTCCTCCTACACTTGGTTTTTTCGGACCTATTAAATCAGCAAATACTACTTCTAAAGGCTCTTTAGTAGTAAATCCATCAAATCTATTAGCCGGTATAACCCTGCTCTTATTTTGATTACAGGCATTACATTGCAAATACTTATTACAAGATTTCAAACTTATTCCCTTAGACAATTCAACAGTTTTCTTAAGCATTTTAAAATTTAAATGCCCTAGCCTTCGATGTAACAAGTGAATACATTCGTCATGAGGTTTCTTATTTTCATAAATTGTGTTAGCCACCTTTAAACCATCATCATTTAACACATATAATTCACCTCTTAAAGATGCAGTAATTCTCTTATCTTCTTTTTCAAGTATGCAGTTATCTCCCTTAAATGTAACTACATATCCTAGTTTAACCAAAATTCTAACTGAAATTAAATTAAACTTAAGTTGTGGTACATATAACATTTTTACATTCTCTTTTATAAAAGAAAAATATGCTATACCTTCACCTTTAGCTTTCAGTTTCCAGCCATTGGCTAACGATATCTGCTGTGTACTCTGGGACATTTTAATAAAATTGTTGTTATCATTTGTTATACAATGGGATGCTCCACTGTCAACCACCCATAAATTATTTTTTACAGCTCCGTTAGTATACATGGCTAACTCTAAATTTTTATGTAGTCTTTGATGATTTTTAGTATTCTGGCCAGCGTTCTGGCGCTTTGTCTTTTTACAAAATCTTGCCAAATGTCCTCTTCCTCCACAATTAAAACACTTTTTAATTGCATATGTAGTAGGAGATTCATTATCTTCTTTTTGAGGTTGCTCCCTCCTTAATTCATCTCTTTCATGCCTTCTTCTGGCCTCTTCGATCAATCTGCCAGTTATATCAGTTAAAGTTAAATTGTCCTTTGGCAAAATTTCAAGTGAAGTTACGTAGTTATCATAACTTTCATCAAGGGAAGGTAGAATTATATAAACTTGATGTTGTTCAGAGAATATAAGCTCCTTCTCGTGTAATTCTTGGAAAATGCTTTGCATAGTTTTTAAATGACTCTGCATATCACCATTTGTTTGGAGATGCGTCCTGAAAAGCTTCCGTGTTAGATTTATGTGAGCACCAATATTATCTCGAACATAAATTCTCTTCAGCTTCTGCCAACACCCAAAAGCCGTTTTCTCTC
>BLBF01000042.1:14393488-14422185 GCA_015471245.1 Laticauda colubrina | reverse complement strand
CTGGGCCCATAACCAGTGTTAAGCCTGGGTTCCCCAACCAGGGTTAGATAGACAAGCTAAACAGAATGTGCAGCGTTAGTCAGATAGGCACACAGATAAATGAGTGAGCTAAGCTTGTATGTTTATTAACATACAGTAAAAATAACAGATACGCTTGTGCTATCAAGAATATATTTTATTCCAGTATAAGTTTATAGCATAGTCAAATATCAGTCCAATAGTCATTTACCATGTAGTCAGTCCATTCAGGGATATTCAGTTAGCAAAGTCCATGTAGAATGTCCAATGTCAGTTCACATAAAAATCAGTCCTTTGTTGTCTCTCCCATTCGAGCAATGCAGTCTTGATTCCAAGCAGTAATCAGGGATCATCAAAGCCAGAGAGAGTGCGAGCAAGCTGTAGACTTGCTACTTTTATATTGTTTTCATAGCCACTCCTTTAATTGCTATTTCACAGTTAAAGCTGCATACACACTAACATACACTAACTTTGATTCATAGTTATTATTTCACCTAAACCAGTTAGGGTAAACAATGTTATCCCTAACAATGTTGACTTTACCTTTTCTTGGGACACTTTACTTGGGTTATTTTGCTTTTACAGTTTGTTATTAATAAAGTTTATCTTTGCTTCACACACTTGGTTCAGTTCTTTTAGTCAATAAAGTCTTGGTGGAAACTTTTAGAAATGGTTTAAGCCTTTGCTTGCTTGTGGGATGGGTAAGGATAGCAGTGGGATGGGCAGGGATACCTGTGGAATGGGTAATAGCTTTGGAATGGGTTAGGATAGCAATGGGATGGGCAGGGATACCTGTGGGATGGGTAATAGCTGTGGGATGGGTTAGGATAGCAGTGGGATAGATAAACCTCCAGTGCAAGCATAGTGGAACTGTATTGTCCACCCTCCCAAGTGCCACACCTATGGCCCTTTATTATCAATAACAATTTAATCATTCATCAACACATTTCAACATAAACACAACTCTTTATTAAATGCCTTGTTCATTGTAGGGCCACTCAACATACATGGCACAATCTCATCAATGTGATGAGACAGGCTCAGGGAAGCATCCATTAAGCATCTACTATCCTGTCTTGTCACTCCACTGCTCCAGCTGGGGAGTTTCACCAGTGTTTCAGGACATTGCACTGCTTCTTCCCTTCATATGAAGCTCTGTTGGGGCCTTGCACATCCACAGTATCTATCAGGTTTCACCCTTGCCTCCTTTCACCAGGCTCCATATCCCCATTGCCTTGTTGGTAGTCCACGAGCCTGTTCTGCAACCCTTGGTAGCGGGTGCACATGAGATTGTGTAGGATGCAGCAAGCTTCCACGATGTTCCTCACGGTCTCTGGGTGATGCTGCATGGTGGTGAGTAGTACCTGGAGGGTTACTGGAGGAGCTCCTCCAGGTATTCTTCGATGATGGGCTGTACCACTTCTCTGACCACAATGCTGATGGTGTTGTGTGGCACCCTCCAGGTGTACTGCATGCTCCTGTACGTGGTCCCTGAGGCCAGGTGGCACAGAGTCAGTGCCACCTTCAGGCCAGGGTCCAGGCTGGGCTGGAGGTTGGTGTTTGCCTTGGTCAACCTGGGTCTCAACCACTCCACAACTTCATCAAACATGGCTGGTGGCATCCTCATGAAGTTTTGGAATGCACGAGAGTCTTCGTTCCTCAGCTCCACCATCAGATTGTTATACAGTCTGTACTCAGCTCTTCTCGCGATCCATCTTCGGACCCAGACACTTCTTGGACGCCTCCTTTTCTTCCCGTAGAACAGTTGAAAGAGCCTGTAGATGGCTTTGCATCTATTGTAGAAGGATGCCGGCTACCAAAAGGAGTGTGGAAATGACTGGATGCTGTGAAAGAGCAAGAGCCAGATGAAGGCTGAAGAGGTCTGCACAGCAGGGCTGCTGGACTGAAAGTGAGAGCCAGGTGATTTCTCCCCCTTTTTATAGGAAATATAGGTTTTCCACTAGGTGTACTTTTGAATCCTCTAGGCATCCTGCAGACATCCTAAATATCTGAGATATGTCCCCTATACGAACGTTTTTTCCGTTTTTATGCTTTGTATGTGAGCTGCATCCGCTTTCATCCTTTCAACGTCTGTGCTACTTATGCTGCGTGTCCGTTCCATGTCCGTTTCACTTCCTCCCTGTGTCCGTTTTCTGCTGGAGCAGATGTGAGTTGCGCAGATGCACAGCGGATGCCTAGCGGATATAGCAGACGCGTAAGGGATGATGACGGACGTATAACAGATATTCCCCATATGCGTAGCGGATGTAGAACAGATGCGTTGGATACTTTATCCGCTCAAAAAGTTTTGTGCAGCTCAAAACTTTTTGAGCAGATAAATATTAGTAGATGGATGCTGGACAGATAGAGAGTATGAAACACAGATGCAGTGAGTTCAGAACGGATGTATCGCGTTCACCAACTGATGGCAAGTGCTTCTCTCCCTTTTACATCCTCTTTCCATCCATTGGTGCTGTGTGACAGGGGCTTTAAGGAAGGAGGGGTGAGATGTCCAAGGAAAGAATATCTTTCTCATGTAGATTTGCAATTCTTAGCAAAGGGCACCCGAATCAGAATGAGAGCAGGTGATACCAACCAAAGATAATATTTATAGTTCAGGGTTGAATTGTGGGATCCCTATTGGTCTTTATGCTTGTTTATTTTCCTTCAGAAGTTTCACTACTGTCTTGGTAACATCATCAGTGTCGAGGGGAGAGGGCAGTGGTGGGATTTTTTTTACTACCAGTTCTGTGGGCATGGTTTGGTGGGCATAGCTCAGGAAGGATACAGTAAAATCTCCAGTCAGAGGTGGTATTTGCCGGTTCTCTGAACTACTCAAAATGTCCACTACTGGTTTTTCAGAACTGGTCAGAACTTGCTCAATACCACCTCTGGGAGAGGGGTTTATTCTCTGATATATTTTAGTGGCTTGCTTTATCAGTGTTGGTGTTTCAAAGTCAAGGGTCCCCAAACTTGCCAACTTTAAGACTTATGGACTTCAATATCCAATGCTGGCTAGACAATTTTGGGAATTGAAATTTACAAGTCTTAATGTTGCCAAGTTTGGAGACCTCTGTTCTAAGTGTTCTAGGTGGTCTGTTGTTTAGGCTCTTGTTCACTGTTGGTCTGAGTTGTTATTTCCTTAACTGGGTTGCAGTTTACAGCTTGGTTGTTGGTGTACTGTTAATCTTGGTGTTAATCTCTGCTTCTTTGGGTGTTGATTGCTGATGAGGTATTTTGGTCCTTTTGTTTCCTTCCTGGCTATTTGATTGTCTCTTTTGAATGGTAGGAATATTGTTTCTCTCTGTGTGTCTGTTGATAGCTGATTTGTCTGAGTGTCAGTCTTCCAGGAATTCTCTAGCATTTTAGACTTGGCTTGATCTTAGGTGTCTTAGCATAGCAAGTGACTTAGAGGTGCACAAAGAGAAAGTAGCGTGATGGATAGGATCTCAAGAGAGAGAAGGGAAGGTAAAAGGTTTGGTTTTGCAGCAGCAGTTCAAATATAGCAGAGAACCATTCCTTATTTCTATAAATGATAAAAAGGAATGTCCAGTATTTAATCAGACTGATTGAAGAAGAGTCATTATATATGTGTCAAGCACCAGCTGATCTCCATTTTGAAAAAGAAAACCCTTGCAAGAAGCTCAGAAAATATCTTTTCACATGAGATCACATGAGATTTTGTTGAGGTTGCCTGGCAACATTGTATAAAGTAGCAAGAGTATCCAGTACCTGAAAGGCATACTGATCCCTGAATTAGATGAATGGGTTATGAAAAATAGAACTGCATATAAAACTGCCCCTCTAAATCTGATTTTTGAAGAATAAAATGCAATCCACAAAGAACTGCCTGTAGAAAGAGATCTCATTTTCAAAAGAGACACTCCCCATTTTCTCAGCCAAGAGTGTATTGCTTCTCCCAAGAAGATGTTTGCTAAAAAGTACATGCTTCCTTTTTAATAAGGAAGAAATGTCACTAAATATCAAACTATATTGGTTTCATGAAAATGTAATTAATTACCGATTGATCACTTGACAAAGAACTTGCATGATCAGTCAAAGGGTATTGTTTATTAAGTCAGGCATTGGTTCAATTTGGATATATCAGTCTATGATTTTTAAAGAATAGCACTTAGACTTATATCCTGCTTCACAGTGCTTTACAACACTCCCTAAGTGGTTGATAGAGTCAGCATATTGCTCCTAACAATCTGGGTCCTCATTTTACAGACTTTGGAAAGATGGAAAGCTGAGTCAACTTTGAGCCCTTGAGGACTGAACTTCTGGTGGTGGAATACAGAGCTCGTCTGCAATATTGCATTCTTTTTTTTTTTAATATACATTTTATTTGAGTTTTCACAAAAACATAATACAAATAAAACATCTTTTTCTGAGAATAGCATGATCCCGGATTATTCCTTCTTCATACAGATACAAACTCAATTTCATATTCATCTTTGTGTTCTATTCCATATCTTATTCCTGTTTTAATATTTTCTCCATAATTTTCCCCTCCCTTGGTTTTTTCAACTTTATTTTTAATTATCTATCTAAATTCAATTATATATCCTTTTCTAAGTTTCAATGTCTTTCCAATCATTATATTTATACTTTTATCTGTCCCGTTTCAATTTCATATTTTCTTTTCTCATTGAACAAATTTTCCCCTGTAGTTTCTAACTGGAGTATGACACCCTTATATCTTTTAATTTTCTCCATTCAACTCTTATTTAAACTTCAATTTATGCCTTTAAAATTATAACATTCAATATAACCTATAACATAACTTCCAATCAAATTCTGCTTGGTACATTCTTAAAATACACACTATATTCTTCAAAAAATTATATATATATATGACAATAGTAAATAAAACACTCATTCCATTCCAATTCAATTCTATCATTAATATTAGTTAGAATCTTAACATCTTTAACATTTCAATTGAATATCATACTTCCTTGTGAACACTTATAAACTTTCCATAATTAATTATTTTGTTTTCAAATCATTAATAATAATTAAAATGTTCCCATCCTTTCCTAATTTCATTCTCTAGTTCACTTTATTTCATTTATTTATTAACAAACATTCCACTGCATTATAGTAAGTATTTATCCATAATTTTAATCATACATTGTTTCATATTTTCTAAAATTATTTCTATTTCTAATATAACAATACTATCTTATGTACCTTTGCAGAATCCCTTTTTCAATTAAATTTTCACCCATTAACTCTATATAGGCTTCTACTGTACTTTCAATCCTTATACCTTGTTTCTGTCTTTTATAACTTCTTTTCCTTTCCTTCTTCCCCCGCTTCTTCTCCCTCCCCTTTTTCCCTCTTGTCTCTCTACTTCTAATTCTCTCTTCTGTGATCCTCTCTTCTGTTGCTTCCTAATATTGTAATTATTTTTCTTGCTTCTTTTTTCCTCTTTCTCTTCCTGGGGTTCTATTATTTTGTTCCAAAGTTTCAGTTAAAATGTATCTTTTAAGAATCTTGTTAAAGTTTCACTGTAGGTTGCTTTCAGTTCCAGGCGGTCTCCCCCATTTTTCCAGATCCCACCTTTTTATTCTTTTTCTCTCCTTTCCTGCTTTTAAAGGTTTTTGAGTATCCAAAAGTCTTTGTTATCCCTTTGACATTTTATTTTCATCTTTGTCAATTTCTTACTTAAATCTCTTCGCTGTCAGTATAAGAAACAAAAAAAAAAAAGTCAAATCCTTTCCCTTCCCTCTCCCCTTCGCTGCTTCAAAGTCTTCTTTGGGAACAATGTTATTTTTTTATATTTCAAATTCCAGGATACCTTACGTTGTTGCTTTTTCAGTTTAACCCAGTCAACTAAAACTTTCTCTCCTTATCTTCCTCCTGCACATTCTTTTCCGGTCAAGTTCTTCTTTGAGGTGGCCATTTCTGACCCCCGCTGCAACTGCCTTCAGGAAAGGGAGTAATATCCAGCTGAGGAAGACAGATGCAGCTCTCCTCGACCCTGCTGGTGGTCTCCCCTCTCTTCACCAACTCTACAGTATGGCTTAGCCCCAAATCCAGCCGGCTCAAGGTGCTCCAGTGCTGAGCACAGATCAAAACTGCGCATGATCGTGGATTTTGGTCAGTCACCGAAGAAGCTCAAACCAGATCCTGCAATATTTCATTCTAATCAGGGTGCCACCCCAGCTCAAGAGAAACTGCACATTGTCAGTTAACCTTCGAACAGACATTAGATTTTTCCAAGCTCTGCAAGATTTAATCCTGGAACCCAAAATGGACATAAATTACACCAGCTTGAAGGACTATGCTCTATGTTGTTCTTCATAGGATTGTGCTGGATGTTAACTTATAACTTATTTATTTAAACTGGGGGTATTGAATCCATACTATCTGGGGAATTCTGAGAGTTAAAATCTACAAGTCTTAAAGTTGCCAAGGTTGGAGACTCCTGATTGAAATAAATGGATGACAATGGTGGTGATGATAGTGGTGTCATCATCATCATCACCATACTTGTCATACTCTTATGATTCTATGGGCCAGGTCTCTCCATGTCTTCCAATCTTTGAGGTTGTTCTATGTTCCAATCTTTGAGGTTGTTCTATGTTCTATGTTTAGTGTTTGCTTTGATGGTTCTTTGGCAGCCTAGTTTTCTGTTATTGCGAACAAACAAGTGTATATACCTAAGAGGAATTCTTAGCTTGCTCAGGACCTTTTCAGCAGTGAAGCCATGTTTCTTTATCTCTAACATTCCAACATATATTAGATAATTTAGAGTTCAGTACTCAGCAGGTTTATATGTTTTGTGGAACACTTTCTTGTCAAAAGCCTGCATCACATCTTTATTAAATTTGAGATGCAGGCCAAGTTTTTCTTTTCTTTCCTAATAATAATAGTTTTGTTTGGCCTCAGGAGAATTTTTTGCAAAAGGTAAATGCTGCCTGCTATTTTCTCTGGAACTTTTTATTTAGACTGTCACTGTTGTTTCAATGTTTCACCATGTTTTTAGTTAGAAGTGATTGAACTGTTTTTGTTGGGATATTGCCTTAGGAATTCATATTGGAAATGCAAAAGTATGAATTGTTGACCTGGGACTATAAGAGCAAATGTTCCTAAAATGCTCCTTGACAATATGTACACTTGGGCTAGTTATATAGCTAAAAGAAAGTCCCAAATGGGGATTTCCAAAGGTCTTGGCTAATTTGACCAAAAAAAAATCAGGGAGGACACCAAGTTGGAGAAGGGAAATACAGAACAATAAAGAAATAATTATTTTGTAGGTATACATTGAGAATCTATAAAGTATCAATATGTCAATTGTGCTCAACAAGCAGCTGGAAAAGAAAATGCTTATGGGATGTCAAATTTGAAGACCCCTGTTCTAAACCATCTGGTTGCATTGACTATTCAAAGTGAAAGGTGTAGTTCTCACTTCTAAACTCAATAGTTGTTGTGCAAAATACCATGAAGGAATATTAAAGCGTGTTTGTTGCTGATTGACAAACAGACAATTATCGATAATCTTTGTCCTAAAGTCATCCAATCCTAATTTAACATTATTTAAGACTCTAATCCTTTAATCACACCAAACTCATGTCAGAGGTACTGAAATGCTTCCAGGTTGAAAAATTTAGCTGGTGACATCACCATTGTCCAGGGGACATCCAGTTGGGGGCTCTTTTCATGTCCTGGGCAGGAGCTTGAGAGGAGGACAGGAGATCACCCTGCCCCATGGTAGCACTTGGGTCTTGAATAAGAGCTTGTTGGTTATCAAACAAGTGTCCTAACTATGTGAGCCATTGGGCTCCTACATCCCTTAATGAAAATATGCTATTTTAACCTGATCCAAATTACCTGCAAGTTATCCAGATTGTCTATTTTAATACAACTTTTAATTGGAAATAAAAATCAACTATCCATTTAGGAATACCAGAAACTTTTTCAAGTGGAGTCCTTGATGCCCTCTGAGCTTGGCTATTTGCCTGCAGACATTTCCTTAACCAATTAGGTAACATTTTCAATGTTACCTAGAAGACAGTATACGTTATAATACAAAGTAGCTTGCTGTCAATGTTGATTGAGGGTGTTTTCTCCTTGGTAATTAAGCCCATGTCACACAGAACCAACGGATGCAAAGAGGATGTAAAACGGACAAAAAAGCTTGCCATCCGTTGGAAAAAGCGATGCACTCACTGCCTCCGTTTTGCTTCCTCTCTATCCGTCCAGCATCTGTTTATTGACGTTTCATCCGCTCCGAAAGTTTTGGGCTGCCCAAAACTTTTGCATGGAAAATGTACCCAGTTCGTCCATTCTGCATCCACTACGCATCCGCTAGGCATCCGCTACGCATCCGTTACGCATCCGCTATATCTACTAGGCATCCGCTACACATCTGTGCAACTCCATCCGCCCGGATGTGGGGAGGAAGCGGAACAGACGCAGAACGGATGCAGAATGGATGCCTAGCAGATGCAGCATGGAAACAAAGTGTTTAAAACGGAAAAAACGTTCACAGAGGGGACCTATCTCGGATATTAAGGATGTCTATAGGATGTCTAGAGGATGCCTAGAGGATGCCTAGCGGAAAACCTATATTTCCTATAAAAAGGGGGAGCAACTCATCTGCATCTCACTTTCAGAACAGCAGCCCAGCAGTGCAGACCTCTACAGCCTTCATCTGACTCTTCCTCTTTCACAGCATCCAGCCATGTCCACCGTGGATTGCAACAAAGTCCTTTCGGCAGCCACCATCGTTCTGCAACAGTGCGAAGCCATCTGCAGGCTCTGTGAACTCTATTGAGAGAAGAAAAAGAGGCAGCCAAAAAGAGTCTGGGTCCGAAGATGGTTTGCCAGAAGAGCAGAGGACGGACTGTACAACAAGCTGATGGTGGAGCTCAGGAGCGAAGACACTCGGGCATTCCAGAACTTAATGAGGATGCCGCCAGCCATGTTTGACGAAGTTGTGCAGTGGCTGACACCCAGGTTGACCAAGGTAAACACCAGCTTCTGGCCCAGCCTGGAACCTGGGCTCAAGGTGGCACTCACTCTGCGCCACCTGGCCTCAGGGACCACCTACAGGAGCATGCAGTATGGCTGGAGGGTGCCATCCAACACCATCAGCATTGTGGTCAGAGAAGTGGTGCAGGCCATCATCAAAGAACACAAGAAGGAGCTCCTCCAGTACACCTCCACTGAAGAAGAATGGAAGAAAGTTGCAGAGCAGTGGTATCAGATGTGGAACTTCCCACACACCGTTGGAGCCATTGATGGCAAGTACGTGGCCTGCAAAGCTCCAGCCAAGTTGGGGTCCACTTATTTCAATTCCAAGGGCTTCTTCAGCATCATCCTCTTCGCCATGGTCGATGCTGACTACAAGTTCATGTACATCGATGCTTCAGGCAACGGCTCATCTTCAGATGCCCAGGTATACAACGCCAGTCACCTCAAGGAGGAGCTGGAACGCAACTTCATCATGGGCTTCCCAGATCCAGAACCCCTGCCCAACGACACACAAGATGTACCCTACTTCATCATGGGGGATGACGCCTTCGCCCTCACAACCTACCTCATGAAGCCCTCCACTTCCAGACTCCTCACCCGTGAAGAGAGGATCTTCAACTACAGGCTGTCCAGGGCAAGGCGGGTGGTGGAGAACGCCTTTGGCATCCTGGCCAACAGGTTCCAGGTACTTCTCACCACCATGCAGCATTGCCCAGAGACCATGAGGAGGATCATGGAAGCTTGCTGCATCCTGCAGAATCTCATGTGCACCCACTACCCAGTCTTGCAGAACAGGCTTGTGGACCTCCAACAAGGCAATGGGGACATGAAGCTTGTGGACCTCCAACAAGGCAATGGGGACATGGAGCCTGGGGAATGGAGGCAAGGGCAAAACCTGATTGACACTGAGGATGTGCAAGTCCCCAACAGAGCCTCACATGAAGCAAAGAAGCAGCGCAACCTCCTGAGACACTGGTGTAACTCCCCAGCTGGAGCAGTGGAGTGGCAAGACAGGATGGTAGATGCTTAATGGATGCTTCCTTCAGCCTGTCTCATCACACGGATGAGATTGGGCCATGTATGTTTGGTTGGCCTACAATGAACAGGGTGTTTAATAAAGAGTTGTGTTTATGTTGACATGTGTGGATAATTATTACATTATTATTGATAATAAAGGGCTATTATTATGGAACCTGGGAGGGTGGACCACACAGTCCCACTATGCTTGCACTGGAGGTTTATCTATCCCACTGCTATCCTAACCCATCCCACAGCTATTACCCATTCCACAGATATCCTAACCCTTCTCAAAGCTATCCTTGCCCATCCCACAAGCATGCAAAGGCTTAAACCATTTCTAAAAGTTTCCAGCAAGACTTTATTAAAAAAAAGAAATGAAGCAAGTGTGTTAATCATAAATATACTTTATTAACAACAAACTATAAAACAAAAAAGAGTCTCTGGCACTCCTCTTGGTCACTCAGTCTCAGGGGTGAAGGGTCCAGGTGCTGTGGAGGTGGCTGGTGCTGGAGTGCTTTTCATCAGCTCCTCCAGAAGCAGAAGCAGCAGAAGCCCCAGCCTCAGAAGAGTGAGCCTGTGCTGCAGAAGCCCCAGCAGAACCAGAGTGAGGGCCAGGGGGCGACATGGTAGCCCTGTCCCTCTTGCAAGGGCTGGCAGCAGATGGCTGAGGCTTGCTGTGCTTCTGCATGGTTGTGAGGTTGCTGGCTGGCAGGGAGGCTGGCAGGAACCAAGGCTGGCAGCGAGGCTGGTAGGGATGCTGGCAGGAAGGCTGCAGGAAGGCTGGCAGGAAGGCTGGCAGGCAGGCAGGCAGGCACCAAGGCTGGCAGGCAAATATGAACCAAGGCTGGCAGGAAGGCAAGCAGCAAGCCTGGGAGGCAGACCGGCTGGCAGCAAGGCTTGTAGGCAGGCTGGCAGCAAGGCTGGCAGCAAGGCTGGCAGCAAGGCTGGCAAGGCAGCCAATCCATCCGGCAGCAGGTCTTTCCTCTGAATGGCGACCTGCTTCCGAGCTGCTTCCGTTATATCCGCGGGGCTGATGCAATGCATCCTCCCCGCATGAGCAATTAATGTCAGGCATCCATTAGGCTTCCGCTGTGCATCCGCTGTGCATCCGCTTCCTCCGCTGTGCATCTGCTGTACATCCGCTGTATCCGTTCCGCATCCGCTTTGCTGAGGTCCCCCAGAAGCCTAGCAGATGTGCCATCAGCTCCCATCCACTTCCATCTGCTGGGCTTCCGTTCCGCATCTGCTTTGCATCCGCCCTGCGTCCTCCCCCCGTCTGTGTTATCCGCTCCGGTTATGCAAATTTTTGCCCCTTTTGAGAGCGGATAACAACGGATGGAACATTTTGCCCGTCCGTTGTGTCCTTTCTGCATCCATTGGGCAGTGTGACATGGGTTTTACCTGATTAGGCTGTTTATAGCTTGTTTGGTTTTAATCCTAGTCTTAATTTCCATTTATCTGGATATTGATTGCTGGTAAGGAGGTGTTTTAGTCTTTTTGTTGACTTTGTAGCTTTTTTATTATTGTGTTTGGATGCTTTGTAACTGTTGTTTATCTCTATGTGCCTGTTGATGACTGATTACCAATATATATATATATATATATATATATATATATATATATATATATATACTCTGAATTGTTTTAAAATTAATCTCAAGTATTGTTGCCTTTCTATCTTTCCCCTTAACTCCAAAACAATGGTTTGCCAGTATTCTTTAGAGTTGGATGACACATTCATATTGATTTCTCATGAAACTTTGGAACACGGATGAAAGTTGAGGAAAAAAACCAGCACATATCTAGATTATTTTTCTGCAACTGACTGCTATTTTGATGAGCATTGGGGGCTGCTGTTAAAGGGTATGAGCTTTCCTTTCAAGAAAGAATCATATCTTTCAAAAACTCCAATTTATATACAGTATATGGTCAGAATATCAGGAGCATTTTCTGTCACTACCCTGGATAGTGTTTTATAGGTCATTTGGCAAAGACCCCTTGTTGTTCTGTTGGCGAGAAATTACAATCAATATTTGCATATGATTATTAACCCTTTGGTTGTAATGCAAGGAAATGAGATTACATATGATGACCTTCATTCATCTAAATCCATCAGTGCTTCACTCTGTGAAGTTTTGTTTGCAACTGAGAACATTCTCTGCCCTTCCTGGTATAAGGTAGAAACTCTGTACATATCCAGCCATGAATCCAGTGTGGACTTCAATTCCCAGAATTCCCCAGCCAAATCACCCAAATGGATCTATCTAAAATGGGATTTTTCATCCTCGACCACTTTAAGAGTTGTAGATTTCAACTGATAGAATTCCTTAGCCAGCATGCTGCCTGGAGGAATTCTGGGTGTTGAAATCCACATATCTTAAAGTTGCCAAGGTTGAGAAACTTTAATCTAATGGCTGGGAAGGCAGATAAATATTTGGCAGATAGGAAGCCTACTGAAATAATTAATGAGGAAAAAAATATGCCTTTTTATACTAAATGGTGTCACACAATGAAAAAGGGTAGAGAAGTTTAAAAAAAAATCCACGGTGGACTTCTTAGAGAGCAAATCTAAGGGGCAGGGGTGCTTCTAGAGGAAAGCATGGCAATATGAAGACTTAACAGTAATAAAGCTCAACTATTTTTTGTCTACTCTAAGGAAAAATAAATCCACTGAGGGATTATTCACTCCTGAACTCACCCTGTGAACACCAGCCAAAGTTTTCTAATACTTCTTTTTTAAAAAAATCCTCTGAAAACTGTTTTTGCAAAGCAAAAAGCAGATTCTTAAGCATCTATGGATTTTGAAAAAAATTGCAGCACAGAAAGTAGCAAAGTATTCTTATCACGGCTGACCTTGAGTTGATTCTTCTCTCCCAAGCTTGGGCATTTGTAGGAGAGGCTGTCAAACAAGGCTGAAGAAGCATTGGAATAAACAGACCAGAAATACAGTGCTTTGATGCAATACAGTGAAGCTTAGGCACATATAGCCCTTCCAACATGACTGAACCACAGTTCCCAGCAAACCTTGCCATTGCCCTGTGGGAATCCTAGTTCAATCACAGCTGAGCATCATGTAAATAATGGAATAGTACCAGCATTTGGGGTGTGATGACAGTACAGGTCTGAGACCCTAGCTCCACGCAAAGGGATGAGCTCTCATTACTTGCCTCAGTTCCTGCCCACCTAGCAGTTCAAAAGCTTGTAAATGTGAGTAGATTAATAGGTACCACTTTGGTGGGGAAGTAACAGTATTCCAGGCACCTTTGGCATATAGCCTTGCTGGCCACTCAACTATGGATATATTATCTTCAGAAAATGCTGGTTCCCTCAGCCAAAGAAATGGAGATGAGCACCACCCATAGAGTTGGACATGACTGGATAGAATAAACTTTTACCTTTTTTTACCCAGTATCTGCTCCCTGATTGGTCCTGATGGTGACCTCCTTTTCATAGAAATGACTTGTCTGTTGACTATTCAAATCAAAGGATTATTTCTGGTTTCATTCTCTCTTTCTTTATTTCCTCTCTGCCTCTCTTATTTCTTATTTTTTTCTTCTAAGGCAAGCGGTTTCATATCCCACTGATAGGCAAGGCAATGTGGGTTTTTTTGCCCATGGCTCTGTACTGCAAAGCATATCCTTTTTTTCCTCTTATTAATTTGAAACATTTCCATGCCACTTCCTATTGAAAGAAACCTCAAAACAAGGTACTTAGCAGTAGCCAAGATGGGCTCCGAGTCATGCCCTCCTGACAGTTTATCTCTCTGCAAACAAAACTAAGCTCATTGCAAGTGACAGTCACTTTGCTTGTGTGGAGTTGGCTTTTTTTCTAGGGAGCAAGAACTGCTCAGTGGCTTCCAGAAAGGGATAGATTAATTACTAGAGAGAAGAAAGCTAATATTATAAATTGATGGGGCTTAAATAATGCCCATCAGTTATGTACTTCTGGTTTTCTGACATCTAATAATGTACTTTCTCCCCCGTTCTCCACCTCTGATATCTCCGCAAACCATGTGGCCTGATAAATAAAACAGGTTGGTGCCAACAAAATATCTGTCTGTAGTGATGGATGAAATTCTCAGATGGCCATTAAAAAGGGTACTGCCGCATCCAATAGTGTGCTAAGTGTGGGGCTTCACAACCACTGGAATGAAAAGATCAATGACACACATGTTCTGGTTACACTGAATAGCACATCCTCTCCATCTTGCTTCTGTCACAACAGAAACTGTGTGCATTTTCAAGGATAGAAAATGATAGCTGGTGAAAATTCAAGAGGGAGAGTGGTTTATTCTCTGGGCATTTTTTAAAATATGTTGCACATGTGTTCTCTGGTTGTCTTATCCACAGAAACTAGTGCTGTATAGGATGATCAGGTCCTACTTGCATAAAGGAGGTGTCTCAGCTTCATTCCTATGGAGGCCTTGATTAAGGCTGCTATCCAATGAAAAGCATATAGGAGACAAAGAAGAGACAAGATTCAAGAAATAGCCTAGTGCACGGGTGGTGAACCTATGGCATGCATGCCACAGGTGGTGTGCAGAGCCCACAATGTGGGCACATGTGCCATTGTCCCACTGCAACTCAATCGCACATATGTGTGTGCCTCCCACTGGCCATCTGGTCTTCAGGTCTTTGCTGTGCATGTGCAGGGATGGGGGGCATGCATGGAGGTAGGGTGCATGCATGGGGGCATGAGCATGCATGAGTTATATGTATGTGCATGTGGGATGTGCACTCATGTGCAAGGGAACCCGCATGCATGCACAGGGCACATGCACATATTCCATTTTGGGTATGCGCATGCATGTGTTTGCACACATGTATTGTGTGCTTTGGGCACTCAGTGCCAAAAAAGTTTGCTATCACTAGCCTAGTGTTTCAAACGTTGGTAGATATAAGAGAAATGCAAGCTCAGATGTGCTGATCTAGTAACCAGGAGACTGTGAGTTCTCGTCCCACCTTAGACATGAAAGCCAACTGGTGACTCTGGGCCAGTTACTCTCCCTCAAGTCTCAACCCAACCCACTTCACAGAATTGTTGTAATGGAAAAATAGTAGGAGAAAGATATATTAGCAGGGGTGGTATTCTACCAGTTCGCACCTATTCGCTAGAATTGGTGGTTAACATTCTAAGCAGTTCGGAGAACCGGTTGTTATAATAAATTACTGGCCTAATCCTGTAAGGAAGGCAGGAAGGAAACATTCTGGTGTTGCTTACAAAAACTGCCTTTCCTTTAACCCTTATCACATTCTTGGCAGGACTAGACTTCTCAGGAATGTCTCTGGAGTTTTTTTCCCCCCTCCTTTGCTGGTACTTTGCTTATGTGGAGTGACCATTCAAAGTTACAATGGCACTGAAAAAAGTGACTTATGACCATTTTTCACTCTTACAACTGTTGCAGCATCCCCACAGTCGTGAAAGGCCAGGTGAGGAGATGAGTGCCTCAATGTGAGTGATAATGAGTTGGCCACACCAAGCCAATAACATGACCACCAAGCCATGTCCACCCAGTCACATGACCACCAACCACATGACCACCCACAGAACCGGTTGTTAAAATTTTTGAATCCCACCCTTGTGTGTTGGGTATGTTCATCTTCTTGATTTACTTATAAAGTAAGTATAATAAGATTAAAAAAGAATCTGTGTTATATCTAAGTGTTAATTGCTGAAAACAGGGCTAAGTATCTGGAGGTATAAGATTTATTGCCATATCCTCCCATCAGAACCCAGACATGTAGGGGGAGCAGGATTCTATTCATAATTTAAATTCTCATAGAATCACTGAATTTAACATGATCACATTGTCTGCTGAGCTGAACTTCCACTCCACTGCAGGAATATGAAGTTGCCATTTCCCAATCCATTAAAGGGAAGATCATTACATTTTTGGTTCTGTTCTCAAACTGCTCTGACTTGTTAAGAAGTTTTTTCTCCAACATTGCATTGGAATTTTCTGTCCTATAATTTGAATTGATTATTTCACAACTTGCACTCTGAAATGAAAGTCTTGACTTTCTTCCATGTGACAGCCTTCCTGGTATTTAAAAACTGCTATTATGGCTAATTCTATTACAGGTTTGAACTCTGTGATCTTACATGGTAATTAAATGCTCAAGGAAACACACTGGACACAGAGAACCTCTGTAACCTACAAAAGTTTTGTGAATTACAGTTTCTTCCATTTATACTCACTTGCTCCATCACACCCTGACAAGATAATTTACTTCTTTTTTGAACCTGTTCGTTTCTCTGAGTCTTTACAATGTGGTGCCTAGTAGTGGACACAATACTTAACCCTGATGTTTGATCATCGCAAAGCCTTATCATTATTTTCTTTTCCATGGTTAGGAAATTATACTGGCATTCATTCAGACCGAAACTGCATATGCTCTTTTTGAAGTGGCGTCATACTGCCAATTCACATCCAGTGTGAAGTCAACTGTGGTTCCAAGATCTGTTTTCTAAGTATTATTACCAAATCAGGTATCCCTCATCCTGCACCTATAAATTTCTTTCCTATTTCTTTAGTGAGTGAGTATGAATGCTCTATCAATATTAAGCTGAATTTTCTACCTTTCTACCTTCTAAAATGTCAGCTTTTTCATCCATTTTTGCAGATCTCATAAACATTCCCTTCACCTCTTCCATCCAAGCCATCAAAAAAAGCATTGAACAGTAGAAGACCCAAAACTGAACCATCACATTCTACTTGATATCACTTCCAGGTTGATGAACTACCACCGTTGAGCTCTCTTTATGCAGTTTTCAACCCAGCTCTGTATCTACTAAATTATCATGCCATCCAGCCTACACTTAACCAATTTGCTAATTTGAATGTCAGAATGTCACAGTGTACTTTGTCAAACGCTTTGCTGAAATGAAGATATATTACTTCTACATCATTTTCACAAACTACTGAGCTAGTTATCCAATAAAAAAAATAAGATAAATTTAGACTGGAACGTTTTTTTTCCTTGAAAACTGACTTTTGGTGCTTAGCTCATTGTTGAGAAATTTCCTACCAATAGACCTTTTTAAGGTTTATTCTAAAATCCTCCCAGAATGATGTCAAATGGAGTATACTACAGTTTTCCAGTTTGAAAGTTTTCCTCCATTTTTGAAGATAAGATTAATATCAAGTTTTGTCAGATCATTCTCATTCAAAGAATTAGGTGTTTCATTATCTTTAAGTATATCAAGCTGTCTTCCATCCGGTCTCTTCTTCGCATTTTTCTCAGTTGCCTAGTAGTAAATATGATCACTTGTTAGAAAGAAAGTGATAATAGGACTTGAGTTCTTTTTTCTTTGTTTTTCTGTCACTTATTAGGGTATAATTAGAATATTAAAAAGTAGAAGTAAAATCATAAGTACATAAGCACGTTATAAGATTATAAGCACATTCATGGTTCATTGTTTAATGACCAGGTTGCTGGTTCCAACAATGGTCACTAAACAAGGACTATATGTATTATTATTATTATTATTATTATTATTATTATTAGTAGTAGTAGTAGTAGTAGTTGTAGTAGTAATATTATTAGTATTAGTATTAATATTAGTATTAGTATTATTACAAAAATAAATTGGGTTTTAGGTTTTAGTTCTTTCAGTTCTTTCGCTGATGTTGGCTTTCATAGGCACCAGTCCCAAGAAGCCAGGATGTCTTCATGTATCAGCATAGTGTATGTGTAAATCCAAGTAGTTTGACTTTTTGTAATTGATGATGGAAATATTGCCAATGTGCATATTTTTAAAGTGTCATCCAAGACATCTTGGTATGGCAGCCAGTGCACCAATAACTACTGGGGCCATCACAGGCAGGTTAGCCCATAATCTTTCAATTTCAGTTTCAGATGTTGATATTTCTCCAGTTCTTTATCTTCTACTCTACAATCTCCACATCAATGACCCATGCTTTTTTCTTTTAAACAGAAAGACCACTACAGTAAAATATTAAAAGGTGGAGGAAAGATAATGCTGCCAACAATACAGAAATGGAAGGGAACAGAATAGAGAAAGACCATTAGTCATTCACTGACTATAATACAAGTAGTCCTTGACTTATAACTATAATTGGGACTAGAATGTCAGTTACTAAGCAATGTGGTCATAAAGTGAGATGTGCCTGCCTCATTTAGTGACCACAATTCTGGTAATCCTCACTGCTATTGTTAAGCAAATTTTACCAGTTGCTAGCTGAAGACCCATCTCAATCCAGACCATTCCAGGCTTAGTCTCTCCAAGCCCCCAATGTGTCTTTGCTAAGCAATCTTTCCCCTTTTATTTTTTGCAGTATGAAGATGACCTACAACCTGGCCAGCAGCCTCATCAGCAATGAGACCAAGGAGACATTGAAGGTTATCTGGGATCACAATATCAATAGCTTATAGTGTGACACCACCTCACAGTGTTTTACAGCCCTCTTTAAGTGGTTTGCAAAGGTCAGCATATTGCCTACAACAATCTGGTTCCTCATTTTACCAACCTCAGAAGAATGGAAGGCTGAGCCAACCTTGAATCAATGAGAAATCGAACTTCTGGCGGTCAACAGAATTAGCCTGCAATACTGCATTTTAACCACTGCACCACCATGGCTCTTATGATTGAACATAGCATCGTAGGAGGCCAAAAGGACATAGATGAGGTATACCATAAGGTAGCATAAGTGGGTAGGGCTTTGCAGTGCCCCCGTGGTTGCAAGTCAAGCAGGCTGTGTCCAAATTTTCATCATCTAACCATCAGTTAGGTTAGATCCTGAAAGGATATGGGGATGTTGCAACATCTGAAACTTCAGGAACTTACACGATTACAAAACAAAAATCCATGAACATTCAGATCAGCACATATTATAAACTTTAAGAAGAAAGTATTGTTTTTTCATTGGGCCTTTGTTCAGTGCTATGGTAACTTTGAATAGTTGCTAAACAAATAACTGTAAGTCAAGAACTATCTAATATATTTTTTTCATCTCCCCAAAGGCTTTTTTGTTAAGTTTTTTCATGTTGGTAGCTCTTAGCATGAATAGTAGGCATGAGTGAGAAAAAAAGACTCAGTAACAACAGTTTTATTATCTATATCTATCTAAACATCCAGCAGAAAACATTCCAGGCCCACTGGAAATAGTGCTGAGGGAATTAGCAAGCAGAACTAAAGAGAGTGGCCTTTCATTGTTCCATTGTTAATCTTTTTATATTCCTTACAACAGCAATATAGAGATGGTAGCATACCAGGTGATCTCTCCTCTATTCTACATAAAGGCTAGGTCACACTGGCCGACAGATGCAAAACGTATGTAAAAAGGACACAGCAGACGAGCAAATGTTCCATCCATTGTTATTCACTCTCAAAAGTGCCCCAAATGTGCATAAACAGAGCGGACAACAACGGAAAGGAACGGACGTGGGGAGGATGTAGCGGGGATGTAAAGCAGATGTTCATAGAAAGCCTAGCAGATGAAAGCAGATGGAAGCAGATGACACATCCGCAGGGCTTCTGGGGGAGAACAGTGAAGCGGACGCGTAGCGGAAGGAGCGGATGCGTAGCAGATGTGTAGCGGATGACGCGGATGCATCACGGATGACTAAAGGATGCATAGCAGATGCCTAGCGGATGCAAAGCGTTCACTGCGCATGTGGGGAGGATGAATTACGTAACCTCCATGGATATAAAAGGATGCAGCTCACAAGCAAGTCACCATTCAGAAGAAAGACCTGCTGCCAGAGACATATTGAGAGAACACCATGGGGAAGAAGAGGAAGCCTGTGCCTACTCCTGCCAGCCCTGGCAAGAAGGACAGAACCACCATCCCTTCCCCTGCCACTGACTCTGAAGCTGCTGGTGTTTCTGCTGCTGCTGCTCCTGGTGTTGCTGCTGCTGGTGCTTCTCCTGCTGGTGCTGCTGGTGGTGTTGCTGGTGCTGCTAGTGCTGCTGGTGCCTCTCCTGCTGCTGCTGCTGCTGGTGCTTCTCCTGCTGGTGCTGCTGGTGCTGCTGGTGCTTCTCCTGCTTCTGCTGCTTCTCCTGCTGCTGGTGGTGCTTCTCCTGCTGCTGGTGCTGTGGTGGACCAGCCCCAAGGCCCTCAAAGCCCTGCTGCTGAAGGCCCTGAAGACCCTGCCAGAGGGAGGAAGAGGCAAGGCAAGGAGAAAGGAGAGAGGAAACAGTATTCCATTTCCGAAGACCATGAGGAGGACGTGCTGGAATGGCTGAGGGAGAACAAGTACCTGTGGAGGAAGGGCCACAGGCTCTATTGCGACACCAAGCGGAAGCAGGTAGCATGGAGAGAGAAGGCGGAGAGTCTGGGCTACACTTCAGATGTCCTCCTGGGGTGGTGGAAACATATGCACACCTGGTATGGCAAGCTGTACCTAAAGAGATCCGGGCAGGCCGCTGTCAAGCTCACTGACCGGGAGACCTATGTCATGGCCATGTGCAGCTTCCTGGAGGGTGAGATCCACCACCAAGGAGCAGCCCCACTGTCAACCCTCTCCCTCAGACAGCCCACAGAGAGCCACTCCTCTTCCAGCCAGGAGACAGCTACAGTGTCCAGGCAGGTGTCTTTGGAGGGCCCCACGACAGAGACCCCCCTGACAGCTGCACTCCCCATGCCAGAGGACGTGGAGGATCCCCTGGCTCAGATGGAGCAAGAAGAAGCAGCCACCAGAGACCAACCCACCCCCACCCCCAGCTCCACCTCCACAGAAAGCAAGCAGAGAGGCAGACCGGAGGGCCAGAGCCACACTGTCCTCTTGGAGATCATGGACACAATCTAAGCCAGCACAGATCTTCTCTCCCAGCTGGTCCACTTCAACATACCATCCTCCAACCACAAGCCCTTCATCACGTATGTGAGCCAGACCCTCATGGACATGCCCGAGGCCCAGTACCAGGCGATGAAGGAGAGGATCACAGCTCTTCTGCACCATCCACCAGGCCCAGCTGAACCTGCTCTGACCCACTCCTGGTCTGCTCCTCCAGCCCAGCCAATGTCACAGCCCTTCCATGGATTTCAGCAGCCGCTCACCCACCAAACCTATGACTACCAGGACTTCCCACAGCAGAGGGAGCCCTTCCCATTCCACACCCAGGTTCCTCGGATGCCACAGACACCACAGATGCCACAGATGCCTCAGCTGACACAGCTGCAGACCAGACAGCCCCACTACACTCCTCCTTCCTCCACCCCACAGCCAAGCCCTTCCTCAGAACATCTGTCATCAGTCTTGGGCCTCACATCTCAGGTCCTTGAGGAAGTGCCTCTCAAACTCACAGGACTGAGTCAGCTCTCTGAGAGCTTCCTGAACACACCATCTCCTGTTGTACTCTCAGGGCCAGGCACCCCAATGGCGCCTCAGATCAGCACTCCAGCAACAGCCACCTCCACAGTCTCTGGCCCCTTTACATCTGAGACCATGGGCACGCCTCAGAGTCACTGAGAAGAGTGCCAGAGACTGAGTTGTTACCTGTTCACCTTATCTTTGCTTAAAGACACTTTACTTGGGTCATTTTGCTTTTTGATAAAGTCATACAGTTTGTTATTAATAAAGGTTATCTTTGCTTCACACACTTGGTTCATTTTTTTTACTTAATAAAGTGTTGGGGGAAACTTTGAAAAAAGGGTTAAGCTTTTGCATGCTTGTGGGATGGGTAAGGATAGCTGTGGGATGGACAGCCGTTGGATCGGTAATGATAGCTGTGAGATGGATAGCTGTGGGATGGGTAATGATAGCTGTGGGATGGATAGCTGTGGGATGGGTAAGGATAGCTGTGGGATAATGATAATTGTGGGATAGATAAACCTCCAGTGCAAGCATAGTGGGACTGTATGGTCCACCCTCCCAGCTGCCACACATATGACCCTGTTTTATGAATAACAATTTATTAATTGATCAACACATTTCAAAATAAACAAAACCCTTTATTAATGCCCTGTTCATTGTAGGGCCACTCAACATACATCGCACAAACTCATCAGTGTGATGAGACAGGCTCAAGGAAGCACCCATTAAGCATCTACCATCCTGTCTTGCCACTCCACTGCTCCAGCTGGGGAGTTGCACCAGGTTTTCAGTAGGTTGCGCATCCACAGTGTCTGTCAGGTTTAATCCTTGCCTCCATTCATCAGGCTCCATGTCCCCATTGCCTTGTTGACGGTCCACAAGCGTGTTTTGCAACACTGGGTAGAAGGTGCGCATGAGATTGTGCAGGATGTAGCAAGTTTCCATGATCCTCCTCACGGTCTGTGGGCGATGCTGCATGGTGGTGAGAAGTACCTGGAACCTGTTGGCCAGGATGCCAAAGGTGTTCTCCACCACCCGTCTTGCCCTGGACAGCCTGTAGTTGAAGATCCTCTCTTCACGGGTGAGGTATCTGGAAGGGTAGGGCTTCATGAGGTAGGTTCTGAGGGAGAAGGCGTCATCCCCCACAATGAAGTAGGGCACATCTTGTGTGTCATTGTGTAGGGGGTCTGGATCTGGGAAACCCATGATGAAGTTGCGTTCCAGCCCACCCTTGAGGTCACTAGCTTTGTGTATCTGGGCATCTGATCTGAAGCATCGATGTACATGAACTTGTAGTCAGCATCAACCTTGGCAAAGAGGATGATGCTGAAGAAGCCCTTGTAGTTGAAATAATTGGACCCTGAGTTGGCTGGAGCTTTGCAGGCCACGTGCTTGCCATCTATGGCTCCAATGGTTGGGGAAAGTTCCACCTCTGATACCACTGCTCTGCAACTTTCTTCCATCCTTCTTCAGTGGTGGGACACTGGAGGAGCTCCTCCACATATTCTTCGATGATGGCCTGCACCACTTCTCTGACCACAATGCTGATGGTGTTATGCGGCACCCTCCAGGCATACTACATGTTTCTGTATGTGGTCCCAGAAGCCAGGTGGCGCAGAGTCAGTGCCAGGGTCCAGGGTTCAGGCTGGGCTGGAAGTTGGTGTTTGCCTTGGTCAAGCTGGGTCTCAGACGCTCTACAACTTCGTCAAACATGGCTGGTGGCATCCTCATGAAGTACTGGAATGCACAAGGGTCTTCATTCCTCAGCTCCACCATAAGCTTGTCATACAGTCCAAACTCCACTCTTCTCCCAATCCATCGTCTGACCCACACAGCTCTTGAACATCTCCTCCTTCTCCTTGTGTAGGAAAGGTGAAACAGTCTGAAGAGGGCTTGGTTCTGGTGTTGAATGATGGCGGCTACCAAAAGGAGTGTGCGATGATCCATGGTGGAGATCAATGGATGATGTGGAAGAGCAAGAGCAAGCTGAAGAGTTCTGCACACCAGGGCTGCTGGACTGAAAGTGAGATCCAGGTGATTTCCTCCCCCTTTTTATAGGAAATGTTGGTTTTCCGCTAGGTGTCCTTCCACATACTGTAGACATCCTCCAGACATCTTAAATATCCAAGTTATGTCCCATATATGAACGTTTTGTCCGTTTTAATGCTTTATATATGAGATGCATCCACTTACATCTTTTCTATGTCTGTGCTACTAACGCTGTGTGGATGTTTCACGTACCTTTTGCTTCCTCCCTCTTTCTGTTTTCCGTTGCAGCGGATATGAGTTGCGCGGATGGCCAGAGGATGCCACGAGGATACATAGGATGTGTAACGGATGACAATGGACTGAGAACGTTTGTTGCCCGCATGTGTTGTGGATGTAGATCGTATGCAGCGGAAAGTTCATCCGCTCAAAAAGTTTTGTGCAGCTCAAAACCTGAGCGGATGAAATAGGACTAGATGGATGTTTTATAGATAGAGCATATGAAACACGTACGCAGTGAGTACAGAATAGATGCATCACATTTTCCAACAGATGGTAAGTTTTTTGTCCGTTTTACATCTTCTTTGCATCTGTTGGTTCAATGTCACATGGGCTTAAGGAAGGAAACAACTGGATAGTTGTCATTTCTTTGTTTCTGCTTTTGCCTACTTTTTGGATGTTGCCAGTCTGTATGTGTGCCTTCAAAAAATAATGGAATAGAATGGAACAGAATGGAACAGAACAGAACAGAATCATTATTGTCACTTTAAATGTACACTAATCACTGTAGATGAAAATGAAATTTCATTGCATTCAGCTCTCAAAAGATAATTCATATTCAAGGAGATGGAATTGGAAACTTTTCTTCCAAATCATGCAAATTCATTCCTGGTAACTGCCTGGACAAATCCCTGCAGTTTTGACAAGGTTTTTCAGAAGGGGGTTTGTCAATGCCCCCTTCTTAGGGCTGATAGAATGTGACTGGCCTAATGTCATTCAGCTGACTTTGTACTTAAGGTAGGACTAGAACTCACAGTCTCCTGGTTTCTAGACTGTTGCCTTAACCACTACACCAAACTGAGTCTTTGCCAGTGTACTGTTTTTAACATTTCCTGATGTCTAAAAACACAAACATTGACTTACAGTATATTTATAGCAGCTGTTCCATCCGGGAAAAATGTGAGGTAGACGGGGTTCCAACAACAAAGTCTTTGTTCAAGTAAGCAACAGTAATGGAACAGTTTGGCTGAAGCCGTGGCAGCCTTTTTATCCAGGCTTGCCTGCCGGCTTGTAGCCAATGGCAGCTTTTTAACTTTGCCACCTTTCAGCGGCTCTTTTGGATTGGTTCCTAGTGAACCAATCCAATGCTTAGTTTCTTAGCCAATCAGATTGCATAGTTTGGAGTGTACCATTTTATACAGAACACCCCTCCCCCCTTAGTTTAGTCCTACATGAGTGATGTATTCGCGCAGGTAGGTGGGGCTTCTTCTGACTCTACTTGACTTGCGTGGTTCATTCTTGCTGAAGACTTCGAGCGGTTCAGACGGGATCGCTGTCTCTCCGGCTCTTCTCCATGGAACCGCCTGGAAGGGTGAGTCAGCAAGGTTGCTACCGCTTGAGTTGCTCAGGCCGGTGGTTTTGCCACTCCCTCCTGCTTCTCCCGGGCAGGTTGAGCTGGCTTTGCTGGCCCCTTCCAGGACGGGTTCCTCTACCAGTGGATTATTTCTGCCAGGTTCATCTAACCGTAAGTGTTCTTTTTGCTCTTTTTGATTGGTTAGATGTTCTGGGTTTAATTTCAACCATTCGTTTTTTTCTTCAGTCTTATTTTCTTGTATTCCATCCCCCTTTTGGTTTTGTTTTCATCAATTTTTATTGCTGAAGGTTGTGCGTTTGTATTTCGTTTGATATTTCGGGAACAAAGCTGGTCTATGTGCCGCTTCCATTCCCTGCCATCGTCCACGGTTAGACGGTAGGACCAGGGGCCTGTTATTTGTGTGATGGTGGCTGGAAGCCATAGAGGGTCCCCGGTAAAGTTCTTTGCATAGACTAGGTTGCCGATTTCAAACATGCAGAAGCTTGTTTAGCTTTTTTATAACGGCATCGGTTCTTGTAGATGGCATTACTGTGACTTCTAACCAATTCGAGTATGCATCTACAACAATCAAGAAGGTATGCTCTCTGGTCGGACCCGCAAAATCAATATGGATCCGAGACCAGGGTCCTCGTGGGGTCTCCCAATCCCTTATAGGAGCTTGTGGTGGTGATGGCCTGGTTTTCTGGCATTTATTGCATGTGGCAACCCAGTACTCAATGTCTCTGTCCAGACCAGGCCACCATACATAGCTCCTAGCCAGGCTTTTCATTTTCACGATGCCTGGGTGGCCTTCATAAAGCATACCCAACACTCTTGTTTGTAATTTTGAAGGAATTACCACCCGATCACCCCACAATAAACACCCTTTTTGTATTGACAGTTCAGTCTGTCTGGTCCAGAAAGGTTTAAAGTTTTCAGTTTTTTGGTTTTCCGGCCAACCTTTACCGACCCAATTTAAAATGCAGGCAGTCACTGGGTCTTTAGCGGTTGCTCTGGTGACATCATGTGCAGATATTGGTAGCTCGGGGCAGGTTTCTATCTGCAGGGTGGTAATTGTTGGCGCTGGGTCTTCCTCCGTCATTGGCAGCGGTGTTCGACTTAGCGCGTCTGCATGGGAGATCTGTTTCCCGGGTCGATGTATTCAAGTGTAGGAGGACGCTGCTAGGAATTCTGATCATCTAGTCATTCGAGGAGATAAAATGTTCGGTGTGGGTTTGTTTCCTGCCAAAATTCCTAGTAGTGATTTATGGTCAGTAATAATTGAAAATGTTCTCCCATAGAGGTACTTGTGAAAATGTTTAACTCTGACAATTGCCAGGGCTTCTCTGTCTAGTTGACTATAGTTGTATTCTGCTTTCGAAAGTGTTTTCGAGTCAAAGGTGACGGGTGCCTCTCTTCCGTCAGGCAGTTGGTGGCTCAGGATGGCACCGACTCCAAATGGTGAGGCGTCATAAGTGACCGTCAATGGAAATGTGTTACTAAACTGAATAAGAACGGTGTTTGAGGTTAATAGATTTTTTATGCCTTGGAATGCTTTTTGTTCTCTATGCCCCCAAGTCCAACTAGTTTTCTTATCCAATAAATGGTGTAACAGTTCAGCTATTGTTGCCTTGTGAGGGAGGAATACGTTATAGAAGTTTATTAGACCCAAAAATGCTTGTAATTCCATTTTGTTTTTTGGCTGTGGTGTGTCTCTAATAGCCTTGACTTTTTTTTCTGTAGGGTGTATACCCTCACTATCAATTAAATACCCCCAAAATTCGATGCGATCAGTCATTAAACAGCATTTTTCTTTTTTGACTTTCAGGCTGGATTCTCTAAATTTTGTTAGTACTTCGTTCAGTCTTTTCTCTAATTGGGTTGTGTTTTTAGCCGAAATTAGGATGTCATCAAAATATGGCACGACCCCTTTAATTCCGTTTAGTAGGCATTCCATGAGGCTTTGGAAAACGCCTGGGACAACGCTCACTCCAAATTGAAGTCTGTTACATTTGAATGCCCCTCTGTGAGTTACTATTGTCTGTGCTTTGGCCGTTATTGGGTCTATTGGAAGCTGTTGATATGCCTGGGCTAAATCAAGCTTGGCAAAAACTTTTCCTCCCCCTAGCGAGTGGAGTAAATGTTGCACGATTGGTACAGGGTATGCGCTTTGCTGCAACACATGGTTCAGGGTAGCCTTGTAGTCTCCACAGATGCGTACCGACCCATCAGGTTTAACAAGTGTTACTATTGGTGTCTCCTATCTAGCATGGTCAATTGGTTCTATGACCCCTTGCTCAATTAATTTATTTAATTGTTCATCAATTTTGGCCTTTAAAGCAAAGGGGACTCATCTGGCTACCACCTCTGATATGTAGGCTTCAGCATTATGAGACTACACAAATTTCAGTAGCCAGAGAGCCAAATTGTGATAGCATAAATACATCAGATTTTTGTTCCAGTTTAAGATGGAGAATGGCTGTTTAAGAAGATTTTCAATCCAAAACCTACCTACAAAATTATCTGTAAAATCTCTGTACAACCAAAGTTTTACTTCCTGTTTCTCATGACAGGGACTAAAGGCAAATGCCAATTCTGGGTTGTGTTGCCTGTCTAAATGTTGCCTTTATTACTTCAAGATCTAAGAAAATTGGAATTCTAACATATTGTCCATTTGACCAGTCAGATATTGTCACAGCTTCCTGGGTTTTAAAGCTGACAATCTCCAAGTAAGCTACTCAGTTAGGTACATTTGCCCATAAGATATCACTTTTTCTCCTAAGAAAATTTAAAAAAAATCATTTTTTTCTTCAAGCATCTTTTCACCCAGTGTTATGCTACAGTTGTCACTGAAATGAGAATTTATGGCATGTGATAAAGCATGTCTACTAAACAGCTTTTTTCTGACTTTTCTCAGAATGGAACATCAAAATTATAGTTTCTCCTGCCGTAATCCACTTTGATACATTTCAAACTGGCTCCCACCCTCATGCACATTGAAGAAACAGTCAATAATTGCTGTAATACATTAGATCAATGTTTCTCAACTTCCCAACTTTAGGAAGTTTGGACATCAACTCACAGAATTCTGCAGCCAGCATGCAAGATAGGGAATTCTGAAAGTTGAAGTCCCCACCACTCAAAGTTGCTAAGTTCTCTGACTTCAATATATGCTACTGAAAGATAATTTGCTACAGGGTCACCTTCTGAGTTTGTTCTTCTTGATTTTATGATCTTTTTTAATTTCTTATTTTTATTTTATTATATAAAATATAAAGAAGAAAATAAAATAGGAAATTAAGGGAGGGAAAGGGAACGGGGAAAAGAGGGTGTGAGATACAAGGGGAAGGAGAAAAAGAAAGAAAAGGGGGCATTGACTTCCAACTCTTCTTAGCACAGTACAAGATAAACACACTCCAACCTCACCTTTTTGCTTTTACACATTAATATTGATTTTATTATCAAATGTGAGTCTTGTTGATCAAAAAACAAACTGTTCATGATATAGCACTTGGAATGCTGCTTATTCCTTTCAAAATTCTGTGATGAGCGTATTTGTGATGTTAATATTTTAAACCAGGAAGAATTAAGTTTCCATTTTAGATAGATAGATAGATAGATAGATAGATAGATAGATAGATAGATAGAGATAGATAGATTCAACTTTATTGTCATTGCACATAAACACAGGCAACGAAATTCAGTTAGCATCTAACCAGAAGTGCAAAACAGCAATGAAGTATAAATACTGGATATAAATACACACACACACACACACAAACACACACACACACACACACACACACACACACACACACACACACACACACACA
>BLBF01000042.1:14331309-14383488 GCA_015471245.1 Laticauda colubrina | reverse complement strand
TTGTGGGTGGCATTAGCCAGGGCTCTGGATTCGAATTCTTCCATGAACAGGTTTGCAATGACGGGTGACAGTGGTGATCCCATAGGGGCTCCTGTATATATATATATATATATATATACAGAGAGAGAGAGAGAGAGAGAGAGAGAGAGAGATACAAAATATATAACTACATATAGATATGCAGAATATCTATGAATATACGGAATGTATATCTATGGAAGAAATATATACCACTGTACAGAGTGTTTATGAACATACTGAATATAAATATAATGCACAGAGAGTTTATACATGATATATTATTTATTATCAGGGGAAGTATCAGTGTGTGTGGCAGGGGAAGATGAGTTGAGGAGTTCAGTAAGGAGACTGCTGTGTGGTAGAAGCTGTTCCTTAGCCTGCTGGTCTTGGACTGCAGGCACCTGAACCTCTTCCCAGACAGAAGGAGAGTAAACAGTTTATGGGCTGGATGGGAGGAGTCCTTAATGATTCTGTGGGCTTTTCGCAGACATCATTTCCTCTGAATGTCCACAATGGCAGGAAGTGGAATCCCTATAATGCGCTGGGAGGTTTTCACCACCCTCTGTAATGCCTTCTTTTCTTTAATTTTACCAAAGAAGCTAAATGACCACAAAGAAGTGGGAGTCAACCTATTCTCCAAAGCACCTGAGGGTAGGACAAGAAGCAATGGATGGAAACTAATCAAGGTGAGAAGCAACTTAGAACTAAGGAGAAATTTCCTAACAGTTAGAAAAATTAATCAGTGGAACAACTTGCCTCCAGAAGTTGTTAGTGCTCTAACACTGGAAGTTTTTAAGAAGAGATTGGACAACTATTTGTCTGAAATGGTATAGTTTCCTTCCTGATCAGGAGTCTGGTTTCCAAGTTCCTTTCCAATTTTGTTATTCTGAATAAGTTAAGCATGAACTTTTATCTCAACCAATCTCATAGAACAGTTGTGAGGATAACATTGAAAAGGAAGTACTGTGTATGATGCCTAGGGCTTCATAAATCTAAAGAATAAATAAATATCAAAAAGAGCTTTTCTTCTGTGTCCTTGTATATTCACCTGTTGTTTCTGAAGGATCTCACCTGTGAATTTCCAAAATAAGCACTAAATTACCCTTCTCTAATTGATTGCCCTCCAGAGGTGATGAACTTGCCAGACCATTCAGAACAAAAAAGATAGCAGGTGCAATTCAATTCACTTGGAGGACAACTTAAAGAAAAGATGTGCTAATGTGAATGAAGTTGTCCTACCTGAAGTTCTAGAGTTCTTTCAAGGGCAACCACTAATATGAGATAATGAATCGTCCACAACAAAAATTACTAGAGCATGGACTATTCTAGTGATTCTATCCTAGTCCTACCATTAGAAACAACTAAACTGGTAAAGGTTCTTTCTAACACAGAGAACACTTGAAGGACACTAACAATAGAGATGGATGTAAAATAAGCTAGAAGTTACAGATTTGATAGTTTAGAAAGGCAAATGTCAGAATCTTCCTGCCTGTCCTCCAGTAATGATCATCCCATAGTTGAGCAAGGCAGTTTCTGTGTCAAAACTGGGCTTAGACTCCAGTTGAAGTAAATACAGAAAATGTATCCAAGAGGATCCAGATGTGATCAACCATCATTTGCTCAAGCATTTTTACCAGGAAACAGATGTTGTCCATACCCTTATAACTCAGTTATTTAATGAGGTTATTACACTTTTCCTTGACTTATAATGAAACCAACTTGGGTCTATTTATGACCCAGTTTTGAAGTTCCAATGGTTACCTATTTCCCCACAGTCACATGGCTGAAGTTCAGGTGCTCAGCAACACAGCCATATATACAGGCATTTACAACATCCCACAGCCACATGGGTGTGTTTTACAATGATTTTGGTGAAAACCAGCACTTCTGCTTTTTTGCTGGTTTGCTGGTTTCATATCCATAGTGCACCACTGGTTCCCTTAACAACTGAGAGGTTTATTTAACAATCATGGATTTGCTTAGTGACCACTGCAAAAAAGATTGTAAAATCAGATCAGTCACATGACCAATCCATTTTACAACTATCCCAAACTGCAATGGGAAAGTTCCATTGCAATCATAAGATGAGGACTAGTTGTATCCTTTCTATTAGACATAATAAAGTGTCAGGGGCATTGGTCAAGGAATCAGGCCCAGCTGGTTGTGTGATATATGTGACATGATTTCATATAATTTTATTTATTATTTACATAATTCTGTCATCTATTGCAACATTAACCTCCCACTTGGCAGTGTTTAAATACAGTCCTAAACCATCCGACAGATTGTCCATTCTTGGTTCAAATTAATTTTGCTGTTGCAGTAAATCACTCCAGTAAGTAAGAAACAGTAAGAAACTCTGCATGGCTCTTTCAGCCTTTTGCTGATGATGCTTTCTTGCCAAGTTGCTTCTTGTACAGTTCATTGCTGGCCTACAGGTGAAGCCCAGGCAGTTAAATTCATTTGGAGAGTTCAGCATTTTGACCACTCTATCAAGTGACCTTTTTTAATATGCTGGGCTTTGTCTGACTGGCTATTTGATCTATTTCCCAAAGGTTAGTGGGCTTTGCTGTGTAAACACAGGACACTTGGAAAGAACCAAGCTCTGTAAGTTGTACATTTATTGAAAAGGTCATACCACTCTGCATTATCATACTGCTGCATGCTACATTAACCTGCACAAGCTACAGTGTGGGAAAGAAAAATAAACCATCTGCAAGCAACAATTGGAGTCAGCATGGCTTTTGGTATCCCTGGGTGTTCAGTGAATGTGAATTTGTTTAAGAAGCTTGTGTTCAATCTATGGGCAACATTTCTGATTTGGATTGTGTTACTTTTTATGCATGTATGATAGGCTATGTTTGCTTACAGCAGAGATGTCAAACTGACACATTGTCACTGCGGTGTGACGTGTCATCTTGGGACTTTTTTCCCCTTTGCTAAACTGGGCATGGGGGTGGCCAGCTGGGAATTTGACATCCCTGGTTTATAGGGTACAAGCAAAGATTCACAGCAAATATGTGTGTGTCCAGTCTTTCCAATCTTTACCATATTTTTTGCTACATAACATGCACTTCCCCCCCAAAAAGCTGGTGGAAATGTCTGTTTGTCTTATGGAATGAATATGGTGAACAGAAGCCAGGCTGAGGCTGCGAGGTCCTTTTACCGTGCTGAACCCTGCCTCTTTTGTCTCTTTTCTGTAGTGCAGGAGTCAATAGGTAGAGCTGGCACATGAGAGGACACCTTTCTGTGGTCCTCTCAGGCTCCGCCTACTGCCCTCACTACACTGCTGCTCCATATTCAGCACTCCATATTCATATTTTTTTTCATCCTTTCCTCCTCAAAACCTAGGTGACATATATCTTATGGAGTGAAAAATACGGCAGATATATTTTTCTCATCCTGGAAAATACAGCACTCTTTTCTAAATGAAATGCTGTGATTGGTTTACAGACATAATTTCATTAACTGTTTCCAGGTGGATCACTATGCTAACTGTTCTGTATGGAACTTGGTAGGTTCCAAGTCCCTCATTCTGATTGGCCGAAAAGGCCACTTATGGATTGATTCACTAAGAACCAATCCAGGAAGCTGCCAAACAGCGGGAAGAGTTAAAAGAGTGCCATTGGCCACAAGCCGGCAGGCAAGCCGCTACATAAAGGGCTGCCGTGGCTTGGGCTATGTTCCGTATCTTTTGCCTTGCGAGTTTAAATAAAATAGTTGTTGTTTGGAACCCGGTCTCAGGCGCTTCTTTCCAGACAGAACACTGGCAACAAAGGTGGGATTGTCGTAGAAGGTGAGACCGAAGCACACGGTGATCTGAACCGAGAGAGAGAGATGGCCGGTAACAACACGCCACCCGCACACTTCAATCCTGATGAGGAGGATTGGGAATCGTATATCGATCGCTTTCTTATGTTTTTGGAAAGCAACAAGATGGAAGAAATCTCAGACCAAAGGAAGAGGGCTGTCTTCCTTACATACTGCGGACTGGCCATATTCAAAATGGCGAAGGTGCTGGCGAAACCCAGAGATGTCAAACAGAAGACCTGGTCTGACCTGAACCGAATGCTCCGAGCACACTATGCACCGGTGGTCTCAAATTTAATCAAAAGGCATGAATTTTACAAGAGGGACCAGAAGGAGGATGAAAACATAGCAGATTTTGTAGCAGCCTTGAGACACATTGGAGGAGCCTGTGAGTTCCAGAACATGGACGAGGCAATGAGAGACCATGTAGTCCTTGGCCTGAAGGACTCTACCATTCAGAGCAAACTACTGAATAGGCCGAACATAACAGTGGCCCAAGCCATTGCAGAGGCAACCACCGCTGAAGAAGCAAAGAAGTCAGCAGCCACCATGCGGAAAATAAACGCAGTTCCAGACCTGCCAACCCAAACCAGGGAGAAGAGGGCAGAGGGAGGAAAGAAACAGCCCACAGCAACAACCCACCATGAGGACATCGAAACCCAGAGTGACACCGAAGATGATGACAAAGATGTCCATAAACTCTATTCAGATAGAAAATGGCACGAAAAGAGGAGAAATTGACGGGAATTTCAATGTGCGGGCTGCAAAGGCAATCACCCGTGGGCTGAATTCAGGTTCCTTGATGCAATATGCCGAGCTTGTAATAAAAGGGGGCACATCAAAAGGGTCTGCTGCAACAAAAAGAGTGTTAGTCCAAAAAGACGTGACAGCACCCCCCCCTCAGACATGATGACAGACAAGCCAGCAGCAGATGGAACCACAATAAGAGAATGGGTGACAGGGAAGAAACGCATCAGACAGTCACCATTGGCAATGCCAGGGCAGAAAGAATGTTCGGATAGAGGTAAGCATTGAGGGGAGACACTGTGAGGTGGAAGTAGACTCAGGGTCATTCCTATCAATGGTATCCTGGAATACCATCCGGCGCCTAATACTGAACATTAAACAGAGAGAACTGCAGAAACAAAAACTAGTGTTGAAAGACAATCAGGGAAATCGAATCCCAGCAGTAGGCCTTGGACATTTTCTAGTTGAATTTAAACACCATGCCGAAATCTTGCCTCTGACCATCATCGACCGCGAATGCCCTAGCCTATTAGGGATGGATTGGTTCGTGCCCCTGGGAATCGGGATGACCGGGATCAACCGCATCGCTACAACCAACTGGGAGGAGAGCCTGCTCCAAGAATTCCAGGATGTTTTCGATGGGACTCTAGGCAAGTCCAAGGGGATCCCAATTTCATTTAGCCTAGACTGGAAAATAGCCCCCATCTGTTTAAAGGCCAGACGCGTCCCATTTGTGCTAAAACCAAAAATTGTCGAACAGCTAAATAAGTTAATAGCTCAAGGGGTTTTAGAACCAATTGACCATGCCAGGTGGGAAACCCCTATCATCACACTGGTGAAGCCAGATGGGTCAGTGTGCATCTGCGGGGACTATAAGGCAACCCTGAACCATGCGCTCCAACAAAGCGCATACCCATTGCCAGTAGCGCAACATTTACTGCACTCGCTAGGGGGAGGAAAAATATTCACAAAGCTCGACCTAGCACAGGCCTATCAACAGCTACCCGTTGATCCCATTACAGCAGAGGCACAGACTATAGTAAAACATAGAGGGGCATTCAAATGTAACCACCTCCAATTCGGTGTTAGCATTGCCCCACGTGTGTTCCAAAGCCTCATGGAACACCTGCTAAATGGAATCAAAGGTGTTGTCCCATACTTCAACGATGTACTGGTCTCAGCAAAAAATGCCAACCAGCTAGAGACCAGGTTAAAAGAAGTCTTAACAAGATTTAGGAAGTCAGGCCTCAAAGTAAAGAGGGAAAAATGTGAACTGGCCACTAACCGGGTCGAATTTTTGGGCTATTTAATCGATGATCAAGGCATTCACCCCACTAAAAAAAAGTGAAAGCTATCAGAAACATTCCTAGATCCAAAAACAAAACCGATCTCCAGGCGTTCCTAGGCCTCATAAATTTTTACAATGTATTCCTGCCCCATAAGGCAACAATAGCAGAACCCCTACATTGACTGCTAGATAAAAAAACCACTTGGACACGGGGCCACTGGGAACAGAAAGCCTTCCAAGGTATCAAGGACCTATTAACGTCAGACACCATTCTCATCCAGTTTAGCAATACCCTGCTTCTGACGGTCACCTGTGATGCCTCGCCTTTTGGGGTCGGTGTCATCCTGAGTCACCAACTCCCAGACAGCAGAGAGGCACCAGTTGCCTTTTACTCCAAGACGCTCTCCAAGTCAGAACACAATTACAGCCAACTTGATCGGGAAGCCCTCACAATCATCGCCAGAGTCAAACAATTCCATGAGTACCTTTACAGTAGACCTTTTTCTATTGTAATCAATCACAAGCCTCTTCTTGGAATCCTAGCAGGCAACAAGCCAACCCCGAACATTCTGTCACCGAATGACAGAATGATGAGGTGGTCTGAATTCCTTGCTGCCTATTCCTACACACTACTCCACCTACCCGGCAAAGCCATCCCACACGCCAATGCCCTGAGCCGTTCCCCATTGCCCATCACAGAGGACAACCCTGCTCCAACTACCTCCACATTTCCGCTTGAGACCTGCCCAGAGCTACCGCTGACTGCAGCCGACGTTGTGAGAGCCACAGCCAAAGACCCCTTGACGGTGCACATATTGAACTGGGTAGGTAAAGGCTGGCCAGAGGAAAACAAAACTGAGACTTTTAAACCATTCCATGCCAGACAGATGGAACTGTCTATAGAAAAGGGGTGCGTTTTATGGGGTGACAGGGTGGTAATTCCGAGCAACCTCCAAGAAGACGTCCTGGGCATTTTGCACGAGGGTCACCCAGGCATAGTCAAAATGAAAGCCATGGCCAGAAGTTACGTCTGGTGGCCAGAGCTGGAGAAAGACATTGAATTCTGGGTTGCAACATGCCATGACTGTCAAAAAGTGAGTCCTACCCTCCCCACAGGCACCAATAAGAGACTGGGAAACTCCCCAGGGTCCATGGTCTAGAGTACATATTGACTTCACTGGGCCAATGAAGGGGAACACTTTTTTGATTGTGGTTGATGCATATTCAAACTGGTTGGAAGTCATCCTCATGGCTTCCACAACCACTGAGGCTGTTATAAAACAACTCGACAAACTGTTTGCAACGCATAGGCTACCTGATTTACTGGTTTCGGACAATGGGCCTCAATTTACAGCCTTGCAATTTGAACAATATCTGGCTGCCCAGGGTATCCGTCATGCCTTAACCGCACCGGCTCATCCGGCTGCGAATGGCAAGGCCGAACACATGGTTTGGTATACTAAAGAGGGCCTAGAGAGAATGGACAAGGGGGACGTGCAGGACAAACTAAACCGACTACTAACCTTGCAACATATTACCCCTAGTAGCACAACAAATAAAAGCCCTGCTGAACTTTTAATGGGTAGGAAACTACGGTCCTACCTGGACAGGTTACACCCCACTTACACCTGGGACAAATCCCCCGACTCCTCGAGCACATACCGTACCTTCGAAATTGGCGACCTAGTCTATGCCAAGAACCTTGACGGGGACACTCTATGACTTCCAGCCACCATCACACAAATCAAAGGCCCCAGGTTCTACCAACTAATTTTAGACAATGGAAGGGAATGGAAGTGGCACATAGACCAGCTTCATTCCCACAACCTCGAAAGAAAAACCGCCACAGAGCCAAAAATAATAAATTCCAACTATAAAACAACCAAGGAGGGGGGGTGGAGTACAAATAAATAAAAAAGGGAGAGATGAACCTCCCATAACAAGACAGCAAACTCTGTAAAATGACAATCTAACCAAACAAAAAGAGCACTCATGGTTAGATGAACCCCAAGAAAGAAGTCCGGGAGCAGGAGAGCGAAACGAGGCCTTCCTGGAAGGTGGCAGCCAGGCCAGCTCAACCAACCCGGTCAAACCAGGAGGGAGTGGTGGAGCCATCTCAACCGGACCGAGAGACTCAGTTGGGAGCAGCATGGCTGACTCACCCTTCCAGGAGGTTCCACGGAGAAGGCTGAGAGAAGCAGAGATCCCGTCCAAACCGCTAGAAGACCAAAATAAGACTGAGCCGCCCAGGTCAACTAGGACTAGAAAAAGCCCCACCTACCTGTGCGACTACGTCACCCACATTGGACTGAACTAAAGGGGGAAGGGTGTTCTGTATGAAACTTGGTAGGTTCCAAGTCCCTTGTTCTGATTGGCTGAAAAGGCCACTTATGGATTGGTTCACTAAGAACCAATCTGGGAAGCCGCCAAAGGATGGGAAGAGTTAAACAAGTGTCATTGGCCACAAGCTGGCAGGCAAGCCTCTATATAAAGGGCTGCTGCGGCTTGGGCTATGTTCCGTATCTTTTGCCTTGCGAGTTTAAATAAAATAATTGTTGTTTGGAAACCGGTCTCACGCGCTTCTTTCTGGATGGAGCACTAATATTTGCAGCAGAAAAATAAAAACAATGTGTTTGTTCTGATTTAATTGTTAACTAATTTATTCCTCTTCCTTCACTTACCACATTGTGGTAGCTAAAACCTGTCTTACCTAAAAAGCCATTAAATCACTTTGAAGATTCAATATAATTCCATTACCATGCAAATGATAAAACCCAGAACCTTGGAATGGGAGCCTGTTGGCAGCCCTGAGCAAAGGCAAACCATAGCTTGGATATCCTTGGCCTACCACACTACAAAGGCAAGACAACAACAACAGCAATAAAAAGAACTGTCAATTACAGCATGAAGTTACAATTTTTTAGTGCAGCCACCCATATGGGGTTATCTAAAACTTCTACCTCAGCAACTTTAAAAGATGTGAATTTCAATTTTCAGAATTCTCCAGCCAGCATGCTAAATTAGGGGTCGCCAACCTTTTTGGAACTCAGGGATCACCAAACTCATAATTTTCAATCCCAGGGACCATTAATCAGTTCTGTGGATGTGGCCTAATTTGTGGGTGTGGCTTAGTGGTCATGTGATTGGCTGGGCATGGCTTGTATGTAAATATTATAAATATTTATATAAATATTGAAATTTTTGTTAAAAAAGAACAACTTTTACCCAAAATCTAGCAAAGCAGGCAGGCAGATTGAGTTGCTCACAGAATCACAGATCCATTCAGATATCTATCTGCTATCAGCTAGCTCAGTCTGTCACATAAAATTTGCTTGCAAGCAAACTCATAAAATAAAACAAACTAACTCACAAAATTAACTTACAACCCACCTTGTATGTAAATATTGAAATTTTACATAAAAAGAACTATTTTTATGCAAAATTGAGTTGCTCACAGAATCATTCAGTGATATATCTATCTGCCATGAGGTAACTTAGTCTGTCACATAAAATTTGCTTGCCATGAGTCTGCACTAAATAATAGAACCTTCAGCCCTAAGGAAGGTTCGGCTGTGCTTAAAAGCAGAGTCGAAGATCTAAAGACTAGCTAGAAAACAAGAAAACCAACCACTTCCTGTTTTCTAGCTATTCTAAATCTTCTGGCACAACAGAATCGCTGATGGTTGGGAAAAAGAAAAATAGCAATTTAGCAGGCAATTTTGCAGGGTAAGGTGTGAGTTGGTGGGGAGAATTCCCGTGGGCCATATGGGTGGTATTACCTTGTGTTTCTGTGCAGCCTGGATTAATTGCTTTGGGGGATGCTCTGGGAGTGAGATTTTGCTGCAGCCCACCAGCCCACTGGTTGGTGAGCACTGTGTTAAATCATTAATAAATAAACAGATATAAGAATTCTAACTCTGAGTATATTTTGGTTTCATATACAAATCCAAACATATTTATAAGTCATAGTTTAAAGCTTGTTTTTTTGAATCCAAATTTTGTACCTATATGAGGGGGGGGAGGGGGGGAGAGAGGGAGAGGAAGGGGGAGGGGAGAGAGAGAGAGGGAGGGAGGGAGGGAGAGGGAGGAGAGAGGGGAGGGAGAGAGAGGGAGAGAATCTGAAAACTAATAACAACTGAGTTGGCACCTTGGAGGTCTTCTAGTCCAACCCCCTGCTTAGGTAGGAAACCCTACATTTCAGACAAATAGTTGTCCAATCTCTTCTTAAAAACTTCCAATATTGGACCATCCACAACTTCTGGAGGCAAGTTGTTCCACTGATTAATTTTTCTAACTGTTAGGAAATTTCTCCTTAGTTCTAGGTTGCTTCTCTCCTTGACTGGCTTCCACTCATTGCTTCTTGTTCTGCTTTCAGGTGCTGAGAGTGTATACTGGACTGTTGTGTTTCTCCCCTGCCACCAATATTCAGAGGAACAACCACTTCAGTACCCAGGTTAGAATTGTTGGGTATTCTTTTTTCATGTAAATTTATTTATCAGTGTAATTAGTTAGCTTTGCTTTTCATCCTACATTTTTAATGACTATATAAACCAATTAAAGGTTTTATCTAAGTTGCATAGCAGGTGAAAGAGGTAGAGAGTGAGAAAATATTATTGTACGGTAAGAACAGGTCAAATTATTGTTCAGATTTATATAAGGCCTAGGCCACTAAGGAAAGAACTAGCAGAACACCACTTTGCTGGAAGTTAGTCCTTTCTCAAGACACTCTTCCCTTATTTGATCAAGTAGATATCATCCATGCCAATAAATGGCTTTGAATAATTCTGAGCCCCAACAAGTTTTCAGAATTTTCCATCAAAATTGTGAGCAAAAAAAAAATATTCCAAAGTTCTTCTTCAAAAGAAAAAAGTTCTGCAACAATTTTTTAAGAGCAAAACTCAGGTTCAACCCAGGAGGTGGAATTTGTTCCTGAATTATTTTCTGAATGAACATATGGCAGAGCACATCTGCAGATCAAAGGAGCAATGATTATACAATGAAATATAAAATGCTTGCACAGTCTTTAGTCACTTCATCACTAAAGAAGTGCAGAATCATACTGTGAAAAATTATTTTCTCTTGGAAGTCAACACTGAAAGCAAATTCTCTTTCATCAGATAGAATGAAAACTAGTAGGGGGACAAACAACTTTTTTTAAAAAAAATCTGGTGTTCTGGCATTTTCATGCAAGCTGCTTTTTCTAAGGCTGTTTTCTTCCATATGGTTGCAGCAAACCTCTCCATACCAGAAGTTGAAGAAGTGCATATTATGACTTCATAAGTTTCCAGCTCCTAGAAAAGACAAAATCCATTCACACTGACTGAAAACCTTCCTTCTAATTTCCTGAATGCTTTCTTGTCTTGAAAGAAATTTCTATGTTTCTATTCTATTTTTCAAAAATGCTTTTAATATTTTTTAAATGTTCTTCCTGGTATTTAGCATTTCTTCTGGTAGTGAAATTAAATTCTTGAGAAATGTTGATATCATTGTTTCTTTTTTTAATTGCATGTAATATTTCCTATAACATTTTGTTTTTGTTACACCATCTTTCTGCTTCCTGAGCTTCCAATTCTTGAGAGGAATTTCATCAAAATGCCTGTCTCAAAATTTAATATTAATAATAAAGGAAGGCTTCAGATAGCAATAGCACTTAGACTTATATTCCACTATCCAGTTCTTTACAGCCATCTCTAAGCAGTTTACAAAGTTGGCATATTGCCCTCAACAATCTGGGTTCTCATTTTATTGATCTTGGAAGGATGGAAGGCTGAGTCAACCTTGAGACAATCAGGATCAAACTCCTGGCAGTGAGCAGAGTCAGCCTGCAATACTGCATTCTTATCGCTGCACCACCAGATTGCTGGTATAATGGATGGTTAGTTGGAACAAATGTAAAAGTTGTGTCACACTATGTTGTGGTTAGCCAGAAGCAGGTGCAGATGGCTGAGAAGAGTGATGACTCTGATGAGGAGCCAGGACCATCAGGGAGTGGACTGCTGCCTTCAGGGATTGTGGGGGCTGGCAGCAGTGATGAGGAGCTTCCTAAGGAGCTGATGTCATGTGCGCATGAGCGCAGGATGATTTGTAGAAGAGAACAGCTGGAGTAGCACAGACAACTTGGGAGTAAGGATGCAATGTAATGGCCCGTCCCTCCAGGGAATATAAGCCTGGTTTCAAAAGGTTTTTGCTTTTGCAGAAAGTAAAATGTTCTAAGGATCCAGCATTGTGTGTAGAGACTCCGGTTTATCTGAAGAATTCTCTCAAGGCTTTTCTGGTTGGACTTATTGGTTGTGAACCATCTTTTATCTACAAAGTTTATTTGTAGATTAAAGCTGTGAAGGTTTGAGTTGCTGCGTTTGTTTGACATTTTCTTGCTGGTAACAGGGTTGGGTCAGAATACATTGACACAACACAAGCCCAATCCTCTTGCATGCTCTATGCATCTTGACATCACATAAAAGACACAAGGGAAAGAGGGAGAACCTAACACAAGAACTTAACCCTGCTTTTGTCAATTTTGCAAAAAATGCCAGATCTAATGGATGACTCGGGCAGGGGATTCACACTACAGGATTAAGGGTAGGTCAAATATGATAAGATAGTGTGTGAAATGTTACAATGTACCCCCCCCCATCCTTGCAATATAGGTGTTGTGGCCTGTCGGCCACCAGCCCATCCAGCAGTTGAATCAGAGAAGGAGGATGAGGTGTGGGAGTCAGGGTCAGCATCAGGGCAGCCTGTGAGCTCTAAGGGGGGAAAGAGGGAATGGAGCTGGGAGAGAGAGAGAGAGAGAGAGAGAGAGAGAGAGAGAGAGAGAGAGAGAAACAGTGGTGATGCCTGGACCATTTGTCAACCCTCAGATGGAGAGTCAACCGCCCCCAGGTCTGGAGATGGTTGATGAAGAAGAGGAGGAATAGCTGGGTCCAGTGCCTGTTGCACTGCACAGAAGGCAGAGAAGAGGAGAGCAATGGAAAGCCGTGGGCCAATCCTGGGGAAGGAAAAGCCACTGCTGCTAGAGAGGGCCCACCCTAGCTCTGGGGATTAAAGGCAGGGGATGGAGATGAATAGGTGTGGCAGACAGCTATTCATCTTCTAGACAGATGGACTGCGAGAGAAACTTTTTGCTGAAGCTGCCATTCCTAATAAAGTACTTTTTAAAGTTCACGTCAGAAGGTTTGTTGTGTTTGGGGAGATGGGTCAGAACAAAAGGTATGACCGTGTTGCACATACAAAAATCATGTACTGTTTATTTACAAACATTTGTGTTTTATATGTACATCAAGGTCATACATATATTCCAAAGGGATAATACTTGCTTTGTATTTTCTTGTCGATTTAATCACCCCTCTCACTTCTATGTATGAAAAAAAATCCACCATTGATTGGAACTGATCTAATTTGAATATTCCAATCAATCCAGATATTTGGGTCCATTTGAAATACCAATGGTATGTAGGCAATTTTTCAAACAGAATCAATTCAAACAATTGGATTATTAGAGGGAATATATTCTGGCTTATTCTGCAGGCAACTTCCAATTTTCCTTTTAACAGCAGTTTGGAAGATATGCATTAGCAACTACCTACATTTACTTGCATGGCTCCTTTGATTTAACTCTCTTGTAGCAAAGCTACAGGGATGTGGCTCATACTCTGAGCACCACATAGTTGGAGGACAATATTGCACTCTAAAAAGGGCAGCCTTTGGAAATGCTGTGGAGTTCCTGCTGATCCAAAATGAAATGCAAGTCTCATTGTAGAAGAGGACCACTGGTGAAAATATTGCATGAGTTACTAAGAGCATCTAGGCTGGAAGTATTGGTTATTATCCTGGGAATATTAAAATTGAATCCTTCTGTCCAATGAAAACATCAATGGAGGCTGTTAGGAATCTGTCAACCAATTAGTTGGGTTAGCAGTGTATGAACCAACAATGTATATTTGTAGCTTTAAGACAAAGTCACTGTGTTGATTTGCATTATATTCTGATTGGTTGATTGGGTTGCGAATTGCCATAAGAGGGAGCTAGAGTTCATGGCTTGCTCTCTCTGACATTCTGTTTCTCTGGCATTCTGTTACTATCTAAAGGCCTTGTCACACTGCCCAACGGATGCAAAACGTTAGTAAAAAGGACACAACGGACGAGCAAAATGTTCCATCCATTGTTATCCGCTCTCAAAAGGGGCAAAAATTTGCATAACCGGAGTGGATAACACGGAAAGGAATGGATGCGAGGAGGACGCAGGGCGGATGGAAAGCGGATGCGGAACGGAAGCCCAGCAGATGGAAGCAGATAGGAACAGATGGCACATCCGCTAGGCTTCCGGGGGACCTCAGCAAAGAAGACGCGGAACGGATACAGCGGATGCACAGCAGATGCACAGCGGATGAAGCGGATGCAGAGCAGAAGTCTAGCGGATGCACAGCGGAAGCCGAACGGATGCCGAGCTTTAATTGCGCATGCAGGGGGAATGCATTGAGTAAGCCACGCAGATATAAAGGGAAGCAGCTCGCACGTGGCCAGCATTCGGAGGAAAGACCTGCTGCTGGATACATCGAGTCCTTCCCTGCCCTGCCTGCATGCCAGCCTGCAAGCCTTGCTGCCAGCCTCCCTGCCAGCCTTGCTCTCTGCCTGCCTGCCAGCCTTGCTGCCAGCCTGCCTTCCAGCCTCCCTGCCATCCAGTTTGCCTGCCAGGCTTGGTGCCTGCCTGCCTGCCTGCCTTCCTGCCAGGCTTCCTGCAAGCCTGCCTGCCAGCCTGCCTGCCAACCTTGGTGCCTGCCTGCCTGCCAGGCTTCCTGCCAGCCTTGGTGCCTGCCAGCCTCCCTGCCAGCCTCCCTGCCAGCCAGCAACCCCACAACCATGGGGAAGAAGCGAAAGCCTCAGCAAGCTGCTGCCATCCCTGGCAAGAGGGACAGGGCCACCCTCCCACCCCCCGTCCTTGACTCTGCTTCTGCTAGGGCTTCTGCTGCTCGGGCTCGCTCTTCTGGTGCTGGAGCTTCTGCTGAAGCTGCTCCTGGCAGTGGTGTTTCTGCTGGTGCTTACTCTGCTGAAGCTGCTCCTGGTGGTAGTGCTTCTGCTGGTGCTTACTCTGCTGAAGCTGCTCCTGGTCCTCCTGGTCCTGCTGGTCCTGCTGATGCTCCTGGACTTGCTCGTACTGCTTGTACTGCTCGTGCTCCTGTTCTTGCTCATCCTGCTCGTCCTGCTCGTGCTCCTGGTCCTGCTCGTGCTCCTGGTCCTGCTCGTGCTGCTGGTGCTGGTGCTGGTGCTGGTGCTGCTGCTGCTGCTGCTGCTGCTGCTGCTGATCCTGCTGGTGCTGCTGCTGCTGATGATGATGATGATCCTGCTGCTGCTGGTGCTGCTGCTGCTGATGATGATGATTATGATCCTGCTGGTGATGATGATGATCATGATGATGATGATGATGATCCTGCTGGTGCTGCTGCTGCTGGTGGTGTGGAGGAGCAGCCCCTACTACATGGGAGCCTCTCTGATGAGGGCCCATCTGGTCCTGCCAAAGGGAGGAAGAGGCGTATGCGACAACGGGAGAGGAGGCAATACTCCATTGAGGAGGAAGACGAGGATGAGGTCCTGGAGTGGCTGAGAGAGAATGACTATCTGTGGCAGAAGGGACACCGGAAGGGACACTGTGGCAAAAGGGACACCAAAAGGAAGCAGGCTGCTTGGAGAAAGAAGGCGGAGAGTATGGGCTACACTTCGGAAGTGCTCCTCGGCTGGTGGAAGCACATGCACACCTTGTACGGGAAGCTGCACCTGAAGAAATCTGGCCAGGCGGACAGAGAGACCTACGTCATGGCCAGGTGCAGCTTCCTGGAGGGTGAGATCCACCACCAAGGAGCACCAGGACCCCCTCTCACGACCCTCTCTCTCCAGAAGCCAGCTGAGAGCCAGTCCTCTTCCGACCGAAAGTCAGTCCCTGTCTCCAGGCAGGTATCTGTGGAGCGTGCCACGGCGGAGAACCCGTGGACAGGTGTTGTAACCGTGGTGGAGTGCGTGGAGGACTCCCTGGTGCGGTGGGAGAAAGGAGACGGCGCGACCACCAGAGCCGTACACGCATCCAACCCCCCCAGGCTCTACCTCCACAGAAAAGCAGAGCGCCAGACAGCACTGTTCTCCTGGAGATCAGGGACACCATCCGGACCAGCATAGATCTCCTCTCTCAGCTGGTCCACACCGACTCCTCATCCTCCAACCGCAAGCCCTTCCTCACCTATGTTAACCAGACTCTCAGGGACATGGCGGAACCTCAGTACCAGGTGGTGAAGGACCGGATCACCGATCTGCTTCACAACCCTCCAGACCCAAAGGAACCTGCTCCAACCCAGTACAGGCCTGCTCCTCCACCCCAGGTGATGTCCCTCCCATTCCAAGGCTTCCCACAGGCCCTCACCTACCAGGGCTACGGCTACCAGGAGGTGCAGCAGCACAGGCAGCAGCCCTTCTCAGTCCAGGCACAGAGTCATCGGGCGACACCATTGCCAGTGGTTCCACTGATGCCACCAATGCCACCCATACCACTGATGCCACCGATGATAGCGATGCCACCCACGCCACCTATGCCACCCACGCCAGTCCTCACCCAGCTGCAGACCAGACAGCCTCACTACGCTGCTCTTTCCTCCACCCCACAGCTAAGCCCGGCCTCAGTACATCTGTCATCAGTACTGGGGCTGACACCCCATGGCATGGAGGAAGGACCTCTCAGCATCACGGGTCTGAGCCAGCTGTCCGAGAGCTTTCTCAACACACCGTCACCTGTTCTCCTCTCGGGGCCAGCCACCCCAGTGGTGCTTCAGACCAGCACTGCAGCAGCACCCACCTACACAGCACCTGGACCCTTCACCCCTGAGACTGGGCACACCTCAGAGTGACCAAGAGGAGTGCCAGAGACTGGCTGGCTGGCTACCTGTGGACTTTATTTGGACACTTGACTTGGGTCATTTTTCTTTTACAGCTTGTTCAATAAAGTTTATCTTTGATTCACACACTTGCTCCATTTCTTTTTTTAAATAAAGTCTTGGTGGAAACTTTTAGAATTGGTTTAAGCCTTTGCATGCTTGTGGGATGGGTTAAGATAGCAGTGGGGTGGGTAGGGATACCTGTGGGATGGGTAATAGCTGTGGGATGGGCAGGGATACCTTTGGAATGGGTAATAGCTGTGGGGATAGATAAACCTCCAGTGTAAGCATAGTGGGACTGTATGGTCCACCCTCCCAGGTGCCACACCTATGGCCCTTTATTTTCAATAACAATGTAATAATTATCCACACATGTCAACACAAACACAACTCTTTATTAAACGCCCTGTTCATTGTAGGCCCACCCAACAAACATGGCCCAATCTCATCAGTGTGATGAGACAGGCTGAAGGGAGCATCCATTAATCATCTATCATCCTGTCTTGCTACTCCACTGCTCCAGCTGGGGAGTTTCACCAGTGTTTCAGGAGGGTACGCTGCTTCTTCCCTTCACGTGAGGCTCTGTTGGGGCCTTGCACATCCTCAGTGTCTATCAGGTTTCACCCTTTCCTCCATTCCCCAGGCTCCATGTCCCCATTGCCTTGCTGGAGGTCCACGAGCCTGTTCTGCAAGACTGGGTAGCGGGTGCGCATGAGATTGTGCAGGATGCAGCAAGCTTCCACGATCCTCCTCACGGTCTGTGGGCGATGCTGCATGGTGGTGAGAAGTACCTGGAACCTGTTGGCCAGGATGCCAAAGGCGTTCTCCACCACCCGCCTTGCCCTGGACAGCCTGTAGTTGAAGATCCTCTCTTCACGGGTGAGGAGTCTGGAAGTGTAGGGCTTCATGAGGTAGGTTCTGAGGGAGAAGGCGTCATCCCCCACGATGAAGTAGAGCACATCTTGTGTGTTGTTGGGCAGGGGGTCTGGATCTGGGAAGCCCATGATGAAGTTGCGTTCCAGCCCCTCCTTGAGGTCACTGGCGTTGTATACCTGGGCATCTGAACATGAGCCATTGCCTGAAGCATCGATGTACATGAACTTGTAGTCAGCATCGACCATGGCAAAGAGGACGATGCTGGAGAAGCCCTTGTAGTTGAAGTAAGTGGAGCCTGACTTGGCTGGATCTTTGCAGGCCACGTGCTTGCCATCTATGGCTCCAACGGTGTGTGGGAAGTTCCACCTCTGATACCACTGCTCTGCAACTTTCTTCCATCCTTCAACAGTAGAGGGGCACTGGAGGAGCTCTTCCAGGTATTCTTCGATGATGGCCTGCACCACTTCTCTGACCACAATGCTGATGGTGTTGTGTGGCACCCTCCAGCCATACTGCATGCTCGTGTATGTGGTCCCTGAGGCCAGGTGGCGCAGAGTGAGTGCCACCTTGAGCCCAGGTTCCAGGCTGGGCCGGAAGTTAGTGTTTGCCTTGGTCAATCTGGGTGTCAGCCGCTGTACAAGTTCGTCAAACATGGCTGGAGGCATCCTCATGAAGTTCTGGAATGCCCGAGTGTCTTCGTTCCTGAGCTCCACCATCAGCTTGTTGTACAGTCCGTACTCTGCTCTTTTCCTGATCCATCTTCGGACCCAGACGCTTCTTGGCCGCCTCCTTTTCTTCCTGTAGTAGAGTTCACAGAGCCTGTAGATGGCTTCGCACTGTTGCAGAAGGATGGTGGCTGCCAAAAGGACTCTGTTACGATTCACGGTGGACATGACTGGATGCTGTGGAAGAGCAAGAGTCAGATGATGGCTGCAGAGGTCTGCACAGCTGGTCTGCTGGTCTGAAAGTGAGATGCAAGTGAGTTGCTCCCCCTTTTTATAGGCAGTATAGGTGTCCCTTTGCATCCTCTAGGCATCCTCTAGGCATCCTCTAGACTTCCTTAATGTCCGAGATAGGTCCCCTCTGCGAATGTTTTTTCCATTTTAAATGCTTTGTTTCCGTGCTGCATCCGCTAGGCATCCGTTCTGCATCCGTTCTGCGTCCGTTCCGCTTCCTCCCTGCATCTGAGCGGATGTGAGTTGCGTGGATGTGGAACAGATGCCTAGCGGATATAGAGGATGTGTAACGGATGCATAACGGATGCTTAGCGGATGCCTAGCAGATGCACAATGGACGAATTGGATACATTTTCCGCGCAAAAGTTTTGAGCAGCTCAAAACTTTCTGAGCGGATGAAATGTCCATAAACGGATGCCGGACGGATAGAGAGGAAGCAAAACGGAGGCAGTGAGTACAGAACGGATACATCGCATTAACCAACGGATTGCAAGCTTTTTTGTCCATTTTACATCCTCTTTGCATCCATTTGTGCAATGTGACAGGGGCTTAAGACTGTATTTATGCTGTCCTTATACTCTGATATCTTTGTTCACTGTAAATGACAAAAGCAACTGGTAAGAAGACTTTGTAATTAAATATTCTTTGGATTGTAAAATGTATATGACCTGAACTGTTTATTGGACTGTGCTATTTCTTAAAGTAAACTTTAACTCAATTTAGTGTAGCTGTGTATGGCTGAATAATTATTCATAACTACTCTCATAAACATTTCCATGTGCATAACCTTGTTACTCAAGGTTTATTCTGTAAATGTCATAACATAGGCTCTACTCTGAACTACCCTCAATGACCATGGGAGATTAAGGACAGCAAGAAAATATTTTGGAGGTGGTTCCCCAGTTGAGAAATTCTTTATCCTTAGAAAATTATAGAACCCCTTTCCCCAATTAGGTGGTGGACAAGTACTCAGTGATGCCATCTAATGATTTGTGTCATGCATCTCAAGGGTGGCTTTTCTTCTGTAATATGATTTCAATTTGGAGAGTGATCGTAGATAGATAGATAGATAGATAGATAGATAGATAGATAGATAGATAGATAGATTTACTTATTTATTTATTTGTCAAGCAAGTATTAGATAACAGGTATAAGTATAAACATGGTTATAAATACATGAAATTGATACAAATAAAAAAGAAACAATAGGTCAGGGACTGTAGGCACATTGGTGTGCTTATGCATGCCCCCTACTTATGCATGCCTCCTAATATAGAGATAATATTCTTCATATTATTCACTAAATAAATAAAGAGCAGCTATTGGGAATAAATAAACTGATCATCAACAGTAGCTGAAATCCCATGGCTTCCTGCACAGGAAATCATCAGTCTTTCTTGTCCAAATCCTCTCTCCTCCCTCTTTAACCTTTGAAGTCCTTCCCATGGACCTTTGCTCAAAGCAAAGTTTGGAGTTCAGAGGGCAATGTAATCTTTCTAAGCCACTGACTCAAACTGATAACCAAGGCAAAGATTGGAAGTTAACTAGATTATCAAAACCCCATCTAAGTCACAGAATATCAGCATTCCATATCTAGTGTTCTATATGTAAAGTGGATGACTCCAAATCTACAAACCTGATTGGTTAATAAAATGAGCACTGGATTGGTTCACTAGGAACCAATCCAAAGAGCTGCCAAAAAGGCGGCAAATCTAAACAACTGCCATTGGCTGCAAGCAGGCAAGCCAGCCTGTATAAAAGGCTGGCCCCGGCTTCAGCCAAGTGTTCCTATTTACTGACTAGTTTAAAATAAAGTATTTGTTGTTGGAACCCGGTCTACCTCGTGTATTTTCCGAACAAAACACTGGCGACGAAGATGGGATCGTCCTGAATGGGAAAACCTGCACGCGGTGATAAGAAGTCCAGATTACAGCCAAGATGTCTGGAAACAACGCACCGCCCGCACCCTTCAATCCCAACGAAGAGGATTGGGATTCCTATGCTGATCGCTTCCAAATGTATTTGGAGAGCAATGAAATGGAAGGCATTTCAGAGCAACGCAAGAGAGCTGTGTTCCTGACGCACTGCGGGCCAACAGTTTTTAAGATGGCAAAGGCCCTTGCGAAGCCCCGGGACGTTAAACAACTAACGTGGACGGAATTGCAAAGACTCCTCAAAGCACACTACGCTCCGATGGTGTCTAACTTAATAAAGTGACACGAATTTTACCGCAGAGACCAGAGAGAGGGAGAGACCGTCGCCGATTTCATCGCTGCCCTCAGACAAATAGGGGGTGAGTGTGAATTTTTGAACATAGACGAGGCAATGAGCGATCGCGTGGTGCTGGGCCTGAGAGACTCGACCGCACAGAGTAAATTGCTCAACAAGCCCAACATCACCGTTACTGAAGCCATCGCGGAAGCTACAGCCGCTGAAGCCACGAAAAAATCTGCGGTAGCCATTAAAAAGATGAACACACACAGCGAAGAAACACCAACCAAAGACAGAAAGCACCCTGCCACCACAACCCACTACGAAGAGTCGGGCGAAACAAATGAATGAGCGAAGAGGACGACGAGGTCCACCGTTTGCTCACGAACAAAAAAGAGCGCGAAAGGAGAAATTGGCGGGAATGCGCTGGCTGCGGAGGAAACCATCCCCGAGCCGAATGCAGATTTCTCGATGCCATCTGCCGGCATTGCAAAAAACGAGGGCACATCGAGAAGGTCTGCAGAAACAAAAAATTCTACAGCCCGACGAGACGCAGAAATTCCCCAACACGAGCCGAGCCTAAACGAGCTGAAAGAAAATGGCAACAAGAGAAGCGAGCCAATACACACCAAACTGTCATTATACAGAGCGCTCAGACGGAAAGTGGGAGAAAAATTAAAGTCATCGTGAAAATTGAGGGAAAACACTGCAAGATGGAAGTGGACTCGGGGTCCTTCCTCTCCATGGTATCGTGGGACACACTAAAACAGCTAGTCCCAGGTATCAAACCCAAAGAATTGAAGAAGCAGCACCTAACCCTCAAGGACTATCAGGGAAACCAAATCCCTGTGGTAGGCATGGGACAATTCCGAGTCGCCTACAAAAATCACGTCAAGGTGCTTCCGCTGACCATAGTCAACCAAGACAGACCAAGCCTCCTGGGCATCGAATGGTTCGCGCCATTGGGCATCGGGATGACCGGGGTCGATCGAGTGACTACAACCGGCTGGGAAGATGACCTCATCCGAGAATTCCAGGACGTTTTTGACGGCTCACTTGGCAAGTATCGGGGAAACCCCATTTCTTTCAATCTAAACCCCCAAATAGCCCCACGAAGAATAAAAGCCAGGCGAGTTCCTTTTGCGCTAAAGGCAAAAATAGAGGAACAGCTGGACAAATTAGTAGCCCAAGGGGTGTTAGAACCTGTGGACCATGCCAAGAGGGAAACGCCTATTGTCACACCCATTAAACCTGACGGGTCCATCAGAATCTGTGGTGACTATAAGGCTACCCTGAACCACGCATTACAACCAAGCGCATACCCGGTGCCAGTAGTCCAGCATTTGCTGCATTCCCTGGGAAAAGGCAAAGTTTTCGCCAAACTCGACTTGGCACAAGCCTATCAACAACTCCCAGTGGACCCAGAAACAGCAGAAGCACAGACTATAGTCACCCACAAGGGCGCATTCAAATGTCACCGGCTCCAATTTGGAGTAAGCGTGGCCCCTGGCGTCTTCCAGAGTCTGATGGAACGCCTTCTAAATGGCATACAAGGAGTCGTTCCCTATTTTGACGACGTCCTAATCTCGGCCAGAGATGAAACTCAATTAAGGAACAGACTTAAAGAAGTACTAACTAAGTTTAGGGAATCTGGCCTCAAGGTAAAAAGAGAAAAGTGCTGTTTGGTTAAGAACAGCGTCGAATTCCTGGGCTACTCAATAGACAGAGAGGGTATCCACCCTACAGACAAAAAAGTTAAAGCAATCAAAGACGCTCCTAAACCAAGAAATAAAACCGAACTACAAGCGTTCTTAGGATTAATTAATTTTTATAACGTGTTCCTGCCAAACAAAGCCACTATAGCAGAACCGTTACACCGTCTGCTAGACAAAAAGGCAACTTGGACTTGGGGTTACAAAGAAAAAAAAGCCTTCCAAAATATTAAAAGCTTGCTAACATCAACAAACGTTCTCATCCAATTTAGCGACACTCTGCCATTAACAGTGACCTGCGACGCCTCACCATATGGAGTAGGTGCCATCCTGAGCCACCAACTACCTGATGGCAGAGAAGCACCCGTTGCATATTACTCTAGGACTCTATCAAAAACCGAGCGGAATTATAGCCAATTGGACAGGGAAGCTCTAGCAATTGTCGCTGGAGTAAAACGATTCCACGAATACTTATATGGGCGGACTTTTCAAATCATAACGGATCACAAACCGCTAATGGGGATTTTGGTGGGAAACAAGCCAACACCTAATATACTGTCCCCAAGAATGACGAGATGGTCTGAGTTCCTAGCAGCTTATTCCTACACTCTGACACATCGGCCAGGGAAACAAATTTCCCATGCGGACGCTTTGAGCAGAGCACCCTTACCGGCAACCGACGCAGACCCAGCACCAGCGATGACAACGCTACAAATCGAGACTTGCCCCGATCTACCCATATCGGCGTATGATGTCGCCAGAGCCACCGCGAAAGACTCATTGACTGCCCGCGTTCTTAGCTGGGTAGGTAAAGGCTGGCCGGAGAATCAAAAAACTGAAAACTTTAAACCTTTCCGGTCCAGACAGACTGAACTTTCTATCCAAAAGGGGTGTTTGTTGTGGGGTGATCGGGTAGTAATCCCTGCCAAATTACAGCCCAGGGTACTTAAGTTGTTACATGAAGGGCACCCGGGAATGGTTAAGATGAAAAGCCTTGCCAGAAGTTATGTTTGGTGGCCGGGTATTGATAAGGATATAGAGTATTGGGTAAGCTCATGCCACAAATGCCAGGCAATTAGACCATCCCCACCAAAAGCACCCGTTAAGGACTGGGAAACCCCTCGGGGACCGTGGTCAAGAATACATATTGACTTCGCGGGTCCTACCAAGGGGCATACCTTTCTGATTGTCGTTGATGCCTATTCAAATTGGCTTGAAGTAAAAGTTATGCCATCAACGACAACAGAAGCTATAATAAAAAAACTGGATGACCTTTTTGCCACCCATGGCATACCGGACGTTCTTTTCTCAGATAACGGGCCACAGCTAACCAGCATACCATTTGAGCAATACCTAGCCTCCCTAGGTATAAGACATGCCCTAACCGTGCCAGCTCACCCGGCTGCGAACGGCAGGGCTGAGAGAATGGTCTGGTTTACCAAGGAAGGGTTAGAACGAATGGACGCTGGAGATGTCCAACAGAAAGTAAACCGTTTGCTCACACTCCAGCACATAACGCCCAGTACCATGACAAATAAGTCCCCAGCAGAATTACTCATGGGGCGGAAATTACGATCTCACCTTGATAGGTTACACCCAAATTTTACCCCAGAAACCCCCCCCCCGACTCCTCTACACAGTTCAGACAATTCGAAATAGACGATTTGGTATACGCCAAAAACTTCACCGGGGACCCGGTATGGCTACCAGGGCAGATTATCCAAATTACAGCCCCCAAATCCTACCAATTAAAATTAGACGATGGCAGGGAATGGAAGCGGCACATAGACCAGCTTCGATCCCGAATTATAGAAAGAACCACAGACTTACAAACATTCACCGAAAAAACCGGCGAAGTGCAAACCAAGGTGGGGGGGGAAAGGCGAGAAACAAATAAAGAACTGTTTAAAACCAAACCTAACAAACAATACGAACAAAAAGAGCAAATAAAAGACTCACTGTTTGAAGAGACTTGCGGGAAGAGCCCATCGGAAGGGGCCAGCCAAGCCAGCTCGACCTGCCCAGAGGAAACGGGAGGGAGCGGCAAAACCGCCGGCCTAAGAAACTCAGGCGGCGGTAAAATGGCTGACTCACCCTTCCAGACGGTTCCAGGGAGAAGGACGGACGACACAGCAGCCCCATCCGAACCGGTCGAAGTCTTCACTGAGAATGAACCGCGCAAGTCAAGTCGAGTCCAGAAAAGCCCCGCCTACCTGCGAGACTACGTCACCACGTAGGACTGAACTAAGGGGGGAGGGGTGTTCTATATGTAAAGTGGATGACTCCAAATCTACAAACCTGATTGGTTAATAAAATGAGCACTGGATTGGTTCACTAGGAACCAATCCAAAGAGCTGCCAAAAAGGCGGCAAATCTAAACAACTGCCATTGGCTGCAAGCAGGCAAGCCAGCCTGTATAAAAGGCTGGCCCCGGCTTCAGCCAAGTGTTCCTATTTACTGACTAGTTTAAAATAAAGTATTTGTTGTTGGAACCCGGTCTACCTCGTGTGTTTTCCGAACAAAACATCTAGTTTGTTTAATGTTTGGGATTTGCAGAAGAAAAAAAAGAGAGAAAAGAAGTATTTGCACAGATCATTAGCATACCCAGTTCAGAAGTTAATAGTCTCTGATATCTGTTCACATTTTTAAGGATGCAACTTAAATGAAAAATAGACTTGCTTTTGGTCTAATAAGCCTACAGTCGCTGTAGGTGGTCTCAAGATATCTTACAGATGACTACATTTCTCTCTGTGTGTCTTTTTCTCTCAAGGCTATATGTTTGTATATTTAGGCAACATTTTTAGACAAGCACTGATAATATTTGTAGATTGGGCTGGAGCAGCTTTCATTAAAAAAAACCAAGCTGCATCTGAAAGTTGCATTTACATCGGAACCTGTTGTATTCCAAGCACTTTGCATGATTTTCCATATTGTGCTAATACATAATGCAGTAGGGCAGCTTTTTTTTGAAAGCCGATTTACTACAATGCCCAAAGGCTATCAATAAATAAATCATGATTTGTTCAAAACCAGTTAATCATACTCTTTGAAACCATAATTTAGTCTTCAATTACCAACCAACTGTGGTCCAGTAAGATATATGGATAGAAAAAGTTGTGCATTTATTATTTTATGGCAAAAAAAAACTGCTATTTTTTTTTTATTCCAGCTATATTTCTAGCAAATCCCAGAGATACAACATCCAAAAATGGCTTAGAGACAAAGGAAAATTGGCCAGGAACTGAATAAACTGAGCATGATTACTGTATTTATCTGCAAAACTGACCCTGCTTATTTATTAGACTTGGTTTTGTGCAGGAACTGGTAACTACCAAGATGTTCCAAGGGAGCTGAAACTATTTCATGAATCCAGGAAATTTCTTTTGTTGAAATGTAGTCTGGAGTTGTGGGAAAGAGGGATTCCTTCCCAGATGGCAAAGAGAAAGTAAAACTTGGAATGCCTGAAAGGCAAGAAGAAGGAAAAGTCAGACCATCCCTAGCAGTTCACAGAGTATTTCTAACATTCTGAAAATAATTACTTTCATCTGACAAGATTTCTATGTATAGATCAGGGGTATGAAACTGGATTTCTTCAAGGGCTGGATCATCATTATTATTCTCCTCCCTGGGCTGGCTGGGGGACGGGTGAAGATGGGATGGACACCTCCTGCAACAACCTGTTAGCCAAAATGGGGTTGGGGGGGGCATTTTGGCTAACAAAGTACTGCAGGAGGCCATCCAGGCTGAAAATGAGCTGCGTGTGCTGCGTTTTGGCTGGCAAAGTGCTTCAAAATGTTGTCTAGGCAAAAAATGGGACAAGTGGTAGCCACACGGCCACCCCAACACCTCATTTTGGCTGCCAGAGGACAGTCCTTTCCTATTTCCAGGCCGGTCCCATGGGCCAGATTTAAGTATCACGCAATCCAGATTTGGACCGCAGACCTGGAGTTTGACACCATTGCTATAGATGAACAATAATAGAGAAACTATTCAGAAGTAGAACTACATATTGTTTTTGAGTTCTTGACCTTGCATTTTTTTTCAGTTATACAATTCTGAGGTAAAAAAATAAAATAGTTAAATACCACAGTAAGCCCTAATACGATTTTAACATAGTGGGTATTTTTTAATTAAAGGGGGAGGGATAATTCTCTCTTGCAGATCAAGAAAAAAGCGGGAACATGCAATCATTCCATTTCCCATAATTTATCCATCTATGGTGGACCTCAGTTTTTAATGTCTCCCTCACCCAAACAAAACTTCATTAAATATAGCTCTCAGCAACTGAAGATGCATCTCAAAGTCATGGCCCACGAGCCACCTGCGGTTCTCCAAGTAATTTTCCGTCACTAAAACCATACTGAGAGGATAGAGAAAGTCATGCCAGCATCAATCTCTCGATAACAAATGTCCACCCAAAAGTCTTGCTCCATGACTATATTGGAGGATAAAACAAGTGAGGCAAGTTCTACAACTCCTGGTAAAAATCACATCTCTGACCAAGGTCAGCAATCTGCTATTCTATTTCTGACAGTCCTTTTCCTGCTATGTCCTTAATGAGTGGAGGCACTTTCTCAAGTTCTGAACAGTAGGGAAGCCAGCCTATTTCTTTTACCTACTTTGATGTGTCCATTAGTCTATCATTCTACTTTGCTGAAATGTTCAGAGGCTGTGGCATTAACCAGGCTCATTGCAGGTGGAGAGAGAGTAGTTTCCTGACCAGGCATGAGAGACAGTATGCTGTCACACTCTGCAATGTGGTGCAGCCAAGATCAGGTCTGAATTCTGGTCTTCTCCATTTTTCTTTCCCCTTTCTATTATGATGGTTTATTCTTGCTACTTGGATCTACTTCAGGAATTGCTTCAGGTGGCCTGTTAAACAAGCCCTGCTCCCTCATACTTTTGATAGAGAGCAATAGCAGGATCCATGAATCTAGTTAGCTGGATTTCCAGTGTTTCTATATTGTAATAGAATATTATCTCCTTCTGAGACTGCCTGAAACCTTTTAATCTTTATGAGTTCAGCAATCTCTTTTGTGCTGTACTTAGGGGCAGGGCCAACAATTTTGCTGCCCCTAACCACAGCACAAAGCAGATTACCTGAAACCTTTTGATCTTTATGAATTCAGCAATCTCATAAGTCTCAGTTGATACAATGAGTTTTAAACACATGAGACTTGTTAATTGATGAGGTACTTGTAATCAGTCACACAGGTAACCTCCATCTGCATAACCAACCCTTCTTCACCTCTTCTTTCCACCTATACTTCATTGAAATTTAAATCTTGTATCCGTCTAGCCACTCCATACATCTGATGAAGAGAGCTGCATCTCACAATATGATTTTTAATAAAAAATGTTATTACCAGGTCCTACCAGACTTCTTCTGATTAAATGAGATTGAAAGCTTTGGGCTATTACATTAATCTGCATAGACTGGTTCTGCGTTATCTAAAGATAATGATTTGTGCTGAGCCTCCTTCAAAAATGCATTCTCCATTGAATGTGGGGAACCAACCTCTATGTAAAAAAAACCAAATCTGATAAATACTTTAGTTTGTAATGTTAGATTAACATTTTTATTTTTAAAATATCATTTTATTATTTCTGTTAACATTGTAAATTGGGTGAAAATGAAGTTTCAGTAGCTCAACTTCTGGCAACTTTGTGGAAAACTTTAAATTTATGACAGCCATAGCAGAGGTGGTATTCAGGAGGTTCTGACCAGTTCTGGAGAACTGGTAGTGGAAATTTTAAGTAGTCTGGAGAACCAGCAAATAATACCTCTGACTGGACATTTTATAGTATCCTTCCCCTGCCATGCCCACCAAGCCATGCCCACAGAACTGGTAGGAAAAAAATTGAATCCCACCACTGAGCCATAGCATTTGCAATTGTCTTTCTTCCAGAACATTTCTTTCTTCCATAATTTCAACTGCAAAACTGTGACCATCCTAAACCAAGACAAGTCCAAAAATAGTAGAGAATTTCTAGAAGCCTGGCATAAATTAGCCATCAATAGACACATAGACATATTACATACTGTGCAAAAGAGATAATCAACATACCAAACAGAACAAAAAGTCCAAAACACCACCCTACAAGCAATCAATATATGATCATAGATTAATTTCAAGATTGACATCGGACCAACAGTCAAGAAGTAAACAATATTCCAATCAAGAATTTCCAAATAAGCTAACAGTAAACAGATATCTCAGGGGCTGCCACAAAAAAGAGAGAGTCAAGCTATTCTCCAAAACACCTGAGGGCAGGACAAGAAGCAATGGGTGGAAACTAATCACGGAGGGAAGCAACTTAGAATTAAGGAGAAACTTCCTGACAGAACAATTAATCAATGGAACAGTTTGCCTCCAGAGGTTGTGAATGCTCCGACACAGGAAGTTTTTAAAAAGATGCTCGATAACCATCTGTCTGTAGTGATGTAGGGTTTCCTGCCTAAGCAGGGGATTGGACTAGAAGACTTGCAAGGTCCCTTCCAACTCTCTTATTCTAGTCTATTCTAGTCTATTCTAGTCTATCCTAGTCTATTCTAGTCCAGTCCATTCCAGTCCAGTCCAGTCCAGTCCAGTCCAGTCTAGTCTAGTCTAGTCTAGTCTAGTCTAGTCTAGTCTAGTCTAGTCTACTGTATTCTATTCTATTCTATTCTGTTCGAGTTGAGTCGAGTCTTTCCTATTCTTTTCTATTCTATTCTATTCTATTCCATTCTATTCTTTCCTAGTCTAGTCTGCCTCTAGTCTATTCTATTCTATTCTATTCTATTCTATTCTATTCTATTCTATTCTATTCTTTCCTATTCTATTCTATTCTGTCCTGTCCTGTTCTGTTCTGTTCTGTTCTTTTCTTTTCTTTTCTTTTCTTTTCTTTTCTTTTCTTTTCTTTTCTTTTCTTTTCTTTTCTTTTCTATTCTATTCTATTCTATTCCATTCCATTCCATCCATTCCATTCTATTCCAAAGAACTTCCAAAATCACTCCCAACAACACTGTTAGAGCAAGCCACTAGAATATAAACTGATAGCAAATCCCATTCCTTACTGGCACTAATGATGTTACCTAGTTTGGGTAATAAAACATCTTCAAGAAAACAACCAAGCTCAGAGAGCAACAAGGACCCTCTCCTTCCAGAAAACTTTTCCCCACTTTTTCAGGCTAGCCTACAGGTCGGGGATTCCCCTGCTAACTTCCCGTCCAACTATTAAGCATATCTGAGCCTGGCCATTTCTGAGATCAACTAATCAAGTCTGCCATATACTAGTACCTAGTTCAATTGTACTCTAAACAAGCTACCCAAGAAAAATAGATGCCGTGCAAAGGAGAAAAGCAGAGTTCACCATTTGGCATCTCCTCTCTATCCATTAGAAATATGTTCTTTCCTAATAAAATATAAGGCTTCAGGTGAGATGCTTTGCTAAAGCCCATGTCACACTGCACCAATGGATGGAAAGAGGATGTAAAACGGATAGAAACACTTGCCATCCGTTGGTTAACACGATTCATCCATTCTGTACTCACTGCGTCCGTTTTTCATCCTCTCTTTCTGTCCAGCTTCCGTCGACTGAGGGTCCATCTGCTCAAAAAGTTTTGAGCTGCTCAAAACTTTTTGAGCGGAAAATTTATCCAACGCGTCCGTTCTGCATCTGCAACGCATACGGGGAACATCCGTTCTACATCTGTTGTCATCTGTTACGCATCCGCTATATCCGCTAGGCATCCGCTGCGCATCCGCGCAACTCAAATCTGCTCCAGCAGAAAATGGACACAGGGAGGAAGTGAAATGGACACAGAATGGACACACAGTGTTAGTAGCATGGACGTAGAAAGGATGAAAGCGGATGCAGCTTGGATATAAAGCATTAAAATGGAAAAAACTTTCGTATAGGGGACGTATCTTGGATATTTAGGATGTCTGCAGAATGTCTAGAGGATGCAGAAGGACACCTAGTGGAAAACCGATATTTCCTATAAAAAGGGGGAGAAATCACCTGGATCTCAATTTCAGTCCAGCAGCCCTGCGGTGCAGACCTCTTCAGCCTTCATCTTGCTCTTGCTCTTCCACAGCATCCAGTCAGCTCCACCATGGATCGTCGCACACTCCTTTTGGTAGCCGCCATCATTCTACAACAGTGCGAAGCCATCTACAGGCTCTTTCAACTGTTCTACAGGAAGAAAAGGAGGCATCCAAGAAGTGTCTGGGTCCGAAGATGGATCGGGAGAAGAGCAGAGTACGGACTGTACAACAAGCTGATGGTGGAACTGAGGAACGAAGACCCTCGTGCATTCCAGAACATCATGAGGATGCCTCCAGCCATGCTTGATGAAGTTGTGCAGTGGCTGAGACCCAGGTTGACCAAGCAGAGCACCAACTTCCGGGCCAGCCTGGACCCTGGGCTCAAGGTGGCACTCACTCTGCGCCACCTGGCCTCAAGGACCACTAACAGGAGCATGCAGTATGGCTGGAGGGTGCCACACAACACCATCAGCATTGTGGTCAGAGAAGTGGTGCAGGCCATCATCGAAGAATACCTGGAGGAGCTCCTCCAGTACCCCTCCACTGAAGAAGGCTGGAAGGAAGTTGCAGAGCAGTGGTATTAGAGGTGGAACTTCCCACAAACCGTTGGAGCCATAGATGGCAAGCACGTGGCCTGCAAAGCTCCAGCCAAGTCAGGCTCCACTTATTTCAACTACAAGGGCTTCTTCAGCATCGTCCTCTTTGCCATGGTCGATGCTGACTACAAGTTCATGTACATCGATGCTTCAGGCAATGGCTCATGTTTAGATGCCCAGGTATACAACGCCAGTGACCTCAAGGAGGGGCTGGAACGCAACCTCATCATGGGCTTCCCAGATCCAGACCCCCTGCCCAACGACACACAAGATGTGCTATACTTCATCGTGGGGGATGACGCCTTCTCCCTCAGAACCTACCTCATGAAGCCCTACACTTCCAGATGCCTCACCCGTGAAGAGAGGATCTTCAACTACAGGCTGTCCAGGGCAAGGCGGGTGGTGGAGAACGCCTTTGGCATCCTGGACAACAGGTTCCAGGTACTTCTCACCACCATGCAGCATCACCCACAGACCGTGAGGAGGATCGTGGAAGCTTGCTGCATCCTGCACAATCTCATGCGCACCCGCTACCCAGTCTTGCAGAACAGGCTCGTGGACCTCCAACAAGGCAATGGGGACATGGAGCCTGGGGAATGGAGGCAAGGGTGAAACCTGATAGACACTAAGGATGTGCAATACCCCAACAGAGCTTCACATGAAGGGAAGAAGCAGTGTGACTTCCTGAAACACTGGTGCAACGCCCCAGCTGGAGCAGTAGATTGGCAAGACAGGATGATAGATGATTAATGGATGCTTCCTTCAGCCTGTCTCATCACACTGATGAGATTGGGCCATGTATGTTGGGTGGGCCTACAATGAACAGGGCATTTAATAAAGAGTTGTGTTTATGTTGATATGTGTGGATGAATGATTACATTATTATTGATAATAAAGGGCCATAGGTGTGGCACCTGGGAGGGTGGACCATACAGTCCCACTATGCTTGCACTGGTGGTTTATCTATCCCACAGCTATTACCCATCCCAAAGGTATCCCTGCCCATCCCACTGTTATCTTAACCCATCCCACAAGCATGTAAAGGCTTAAACCATTTCTAAAGTTTCCACCAAGACTTTATTTAATAAAATAAATGGAGCAAGTGTGTGAAGCAAAGATAATCTTTATTAATAACAAGCTATGAAAGAAAAATGACCCAAGTCAAGTGTCCAAAGCAAAAATAAAGTCAACAGGTAGCCACCCAGGCTCTGGCACTCTTCTTGGTCACTCGGAGGCATGCCCAGTCTCAGGGGTGAAGGGTCCAGGTGCTGTGGAGGTGTCTGCTGCTGGAGTGCTGGTCTGAGGCGCCATTGGGGTGCCTGGCCCTGAGAGGACAACAGGGGACAGTGTGTTGAGGAAGCTCTCAGACAGCTGGCTCAGCCCCGTGTTGTTGAGAGCCCCTTCCTCCATGACATGGTGTGTCAGCCCCAATACCAATGACAGATGTTCTGAGGCCGGGCTTGGCTGTGGGGTGGAGGAAGGAGCAGTCTAGTGGGGCTGTCTGGTCTGCATCTGGGTGAGGACTAGCATGGGTGGCATCTGTGGCGTGGGTGGCATCTGTGGCGTGGCTAGCATCAGTGGCGTGGGTGGCATCGGTGGCATCAGTGGCACCGGTGGCGTCCGATGTACCTGTGCCTGGACTGGGAAGGGCTGCCTGTGGTGCTGGACCTCCTGCTAGCCATAGCCTTGGTAGGGTAGGACCTGTGGAAAGCCTTGGAAGGGCAGTGACATCACCTGGGGTGGAGGAGCAGACCTGGACTGGGTGGGAGCAGGTTCATCTGGATCTGAAGGGTTGTGAAGAAGATCGGTGATCCTGTCCTTCACTACCTGGTACTGGGGTTCCGACATGTTCCTGAGAGTCTGGTTGACATAGGTGAGGAAGGGCTTGCGGTTTGAGGATGGGGCGTCATTGTGTACCAGCTGAGAGAGGAGATCTACGCTGCTCCTGATGGTGTCTCTTATCTCCAGCAGGATAAGTGTGGCTCTGCCCCTCTGGTTTGCCTCTCTGCCTTTCTGTGGAGGTGGAGCTGGGGGTGGATGCAGATTGGGCTGTGGTGGAAGTGCCCTCTCCTTGCTCCCACTGTGTCAGGGGGTCCTCCACGTGCTCCACCACGGGTAGTACAGCTGTCGGGGGGGTCTCCGATGTGCACGCTCCACAGATACCTGCATGGACACAGGAGCTGACTCTTTGCCAGAAGAGGACTGGCTCTCAGCAGGCTGCCTGAGAGAGAGGGTTGTGAGAGGGGCTGCTCCTTGGTGGTGCATCTCACCCTCCAAGAAGCTGCACTTGGCCATCATGTAGGTCTCCCGGTCCATCAGCTTGACCGTGGCCTGGCCAGATTTCTTGAGGTGCAGCTTCCCATACCAGGTGTGCATGTACTTCCACCAGCCGAGGAGCACCTCCGAAGTGTATCCCAGGCTCTCCGGGTTCTCTCTCCAAGCAGCCTGCTTCCTTTTGGTGTCATGATAGAGCCTGTGTCCCTTCCGCCATAGATACTCGTTCTCCCTCAGCCACTCCAGCACCTCCTCCTCATGTTCCTCTTCTATGTTTTATTGCCTCCTCTCCCATTCACGTGTCTGCCTCTTCCTCCCTTTGGCAGGGCCATATGGGCCCTCATCAGAGGGGCTTCGAGGTTGTAGGGACTGCTCCTCCACACCACCACCACCAGCAGCAGCAGCAGCAACAACAGTAGCAGTAAAAGCAGGACCAGCAGGACCAGGAGCAGCAGCAGCACCAGGAGCACCAGCAGCATCAGTAGGACCAGGAGCAGGACCAGGTGAACCAGCAGGACCAGGAGCACCAGCAAGACCAGCAGGACCAGGAGCAGCACCAGCAGAGTAAACACCAGCAGAAGCACAAGCACCAGGTGCAGTGCCAGCAGAGTAAGCACCAGCAGAAGCACCAGCACCAGGAGCAGTGCCAGCAGAGTAAGCACTAGCAGAAGCACCACCACCAGAAGCAGCATCAGCAGAGTAAGCACCAGCAGAAGAACCACCGCCAGAAGCAGCATCAGCAGAAGCACCACCTCCAGAAGCAGCATCAGCAGAAGCCCCAGCACCAGAAGATTGAGCCCGGGCAGCTGAAGCCCCAGCAGAAGCAGAGTCAGGGCCAGGGGATGGGAGGATGGCCCTGTCCCTCTTGCCAGGGCTGGCATCAGATGGCAGAGGCTTCCGTTTCTTCCCCATGGTTGTTGGGTTGCTGACTGACTGGCTGGCTGGCTGGCTGGCAAGCTTTGTCTGGAAGCAGGTCTTTCCTCTGAATGGTGACCTGCTTGGGAGCTGCTTCCCTTTATATCTGAGAGGCTGACATAATGCATCCTCCCAGCATGCTCAGTGAATGCTAGGCATCCGCTAGGCATCCGCTAGGCTTCCACTAGGCATCCGCTTCATCCGCTTGGCATCCGCTGTGCATCTGCTTCATCCGCTCGGCGTCCGCTCTGCATCCGCTCTTTCCGTTCCGCATCCACTTTGCTGCACTCCCCCAGAAGCCTTGCGGATGTGCCATCCACTCTCATCCGCTTCCATCTGCTAGGCTTCCGTGGAGCATCCACTTTCCATCTGCCCTATGTCCTCCCCCCATCCGTTCCTTTCCGTGTTGTCCATTCTGGTTATGCAAATTGTTGCCTCTTTTGAGAGCAGATAACAATGGATGGAACAATTTTCTCATCCACTGTGTCCTTTTTACAAACATTTTGCATCCGTCAGCCAGTGTGACAGGGCCTTAATATCCAGATACTGTTCTTAAAACCATCCTGAAGAAATTTTGGGTGTTTTTGATAAGCTGCTTGTTTTTAGCCTCAGAGGGAATTGTGGCTGCTTTATTTGGCAAAACTGCATTACTCAAAAGCAGCATCTTTAGCAACCTTCCTTTGTGTGCTATCAAACTACCAGGAGAGTTGTTTCAAGCCAGGCTGGTGAATTATTTAATACCCATGTTTTACTAAATTAAAATGGAATCAGAACTTATTTGAAAGAGAGAAAAGCTTTTAGACTGAAGCTGATATTGCCAAGATCTTCAAGAAATGCACCCTGGAGCCAACAGATTTGCTCAGTTTCGAGACAAATTGCAGTATTTCTAAGAACAATACCTGGGAATGTTTATAATCTCATTACTCTGGACTTTACCAAGTTGCTGAGTTGACTTCATAACTCTCTTTCAGACCAAGCCTTTAGCCAACCCCTTTAATCTTCTTTTTCAAGCCACATTGCAATTTGCAATATTCCTGCAATTCTATCTGTGCCTGTTTCCTGACCTGGTCTATCTTGAAGAGCTGTCATGAATCCTATCTGTGATCCCAGGAGCTCATTGTAGTGAAGTAGAATAACAGAATCCTGAAAGCCTATCCATCTTTGTCTTATCTCATACTGAACAAAGTTAAGGTGAGGTTTATTTATTTAACCTATTGCATCTCATACATGAACTAGTAGTATATATTAACATTTCATCTAGATTAGTAAAGCACAATAAAATATGTTTAAAAGATCTATGATCAAATACCAAGAGAAGACAAACTGGACAGTGGATATGATAGCATTCCGAAAATATCTGAGAAGGTGTCATCCAAAAGAAAATCAAAAAGGTCCTCCAATTATTTCACAATAAAAGGTCAGTCACAGAATAATGGACTTCAGTTGCAGGAAGATGGATTTCAATTGTGTGTCAGGAAAAAACAAATCCTAACAGTAAGGTCAGTTTGATACTAATTCCAAAGATTTTCTTTTGTTAGATATGGTCAGTAGGAAGCTCAGCAGCCATTTATCGGAGAAGATTTATTATCAATTCCTGCAAAAGAGGGAAATGGACTTTATGATAATATGATGATTCAATGTAAGATCAATGTATGTTGCTATTATTTTTGTTTTATTACAAAAATCTGTCATGTGAAATTGACTTTTTACTTCTCACTACTTTATATCAGTGAAGCTAATGGATATTTTACTATCTTTTAAATACAGTATTTTTTATTATCTAATTTTTGCTGTGAAGGTTTTTTTTTTTAGCAAAACAAGATATCAATGCATAACTATACATTTAATGATTGATCTAGTCAGCTGTTACATTGTGTCCTCTATTGGAAATGAATTCTCAAAACTGTGCAATAGTGTTAATGTAATAGCTAAAATACAGGTAGCTATTTTAGCAGGGAAATGATTTAAAGTGTTGGCTGTTGTACTTAAAAACACAGGTATTCAGATTTGGAAGTGTAAAGGTCTTCCTGTTCAGGTTTCTGCAATTGATGCCCCCCTGAAGATGTTTCAGACAGTGAACCTACCCCTGAGAAGGCCTTCTTCCATTTAACTGCTGATTGATCTTGTATAGGTCATGGTATAACCAAGATGACCTCAGGTTTTGTATTTTCTCATATTGAAACATCATTTTGCAAATTCAAACTAAAAAAAACCCCAATTCTAATATAAAGTCCCTTCAGTCTTCACAATTCAGCATGCATTAGACTCTCAGTTTTTCTGGAACATTTGGACATCTTTTCAAAGAAGTGTGCAATTCCATGGCTGTTGTGGGATTCCCCTCCCCTTCCTTCCTTCCCTCCCTCCTTCCCATATTCTAATGTGAATTCCCTGCAGAAGCCTATACTGATAGGGGCTATTCCATTTTACCTATCAGAAGTCTTATTTAATGGAGATGGAATGTCAACGTGAATTGAAATCTGTTGGAAGTGGTTGCCTTCCATTTCTTCAAACTCATTTATCAAATCCCCTGCAAACAATAATGTTGCTTTCAAATGAACATGGAATCACAGGGCTTGGAGATCTAGTCCAATCCCTAATATATAACAGAGGTTACATGGTAATTATCTGCAGACTACAGAAACACTTTGCTGAAAGAGAACAGGCATGAGTGCTTGCAATTCTCTCTCCCTTGTAGCAAGCTGTTCCTCTCCTTTGTCTGTAAAATTATACCAAAACAGGCAGGCTCCCGAGCTGTTCCACATGCTTGAAAGCATCACTTGAGAAATAAAATGAGACATATGTCCAATGGCAGAACTGGGCAGTCTTTCCCCAACATCTATTCTCAAACCACTATTCTTTATGTCCCTATTAAACACCTTCAAAACTGGCTTTCCAAAGGTTGAAATGTGTAGGAAATGGGGCTCTTTAGCCTGAAATGAAAGCAAGACATATTAAAGGGGTGTCTGTGTGTGTGCTTGTGTGTGTGTGTGTGTGTGCATTTTTTCCAGTGCTCATGAATCTCTCTCTGTTTTGTTTCAACTCTTCCATTGTCCCAGAGTTGTAAGGGTGTAGGAAAGGGAGGTCACTATCTTTTTTTCATACTATCTATGAAAAGAAAGAAAGTGACCTCCCTTTTCCCATACCCTTACAATTCTAGGACACTGGTAGAGTTGAAACTAAATTCAGGAGCAATGAAAAAAAAAGTACACGCACACACACTATCTCGGTCAAATCACAACACTTTGTTTAGTGACCATTTGAATTTACAATGGCCCTGAAAAAAGGTGACTTAAACCATTTTTCACTCTTCCCTAGAGTCACGTGATCAAAATTCAGGTGCTTGGCAACCAACTCATATTTACGACAGTTGCAGTGTCCTGAGTTCATGCAATCATCTGATAAGCCAAGTCAGTGAGGAATCACTTAACAACCATGTCACTAATTTAACAACTGCAACAGTTCACTTTACAACTATGGCAAGAAAGGTCAGAAAATGGGACAAAACTCATTTAACAAATGTCTTGCTTAGCAATAGAAATTTGGGACTCAATTGTGGTCCTACGTTGAGGACTACCTGTACTAAATGTGGTAGATTTATTTCACTGATGTTGGACTGTATTGCACAAGCCCAGAAAATAGGCTAATTTGTGAACCAGTTTAAGTATGTGTGAACAGTCAGTCTGGGTACAGCTCAGAGATCTTTAAAACCTCAGAGATCAACTGAAAAACCAGAAAATCCAATTGCCTTTTGAAAAAGCACCTTTGGGACAACTATGACCTGGATGACTGAGAATCTCCATAGATACTCAGAGATCAATGTTCTCTGAATTGATCAATTGTTCTCCGAAGCTCACAACTGATTCTACCTCAGTGCAAACCCTGATATTGGGGTATCTGGGAGAGGGAATGGGACAACTTGCCACAGCCAACTTGCTGCAGCTAACTCACCATGGCCAACTCAACACTGGATAAGTCACCATGGACAACTCGCCACAGGATAAGTCACTGCAGAACAATTTAATAATTCTATTTAATAATTTACAATAAATAATAATTGTTTTGATTTTTGCCATTCATGTTTCATTCTGTCCCTCCTTTTGTATCCTTTCTTTAATTCTTCTATTCCACCATATCTTTGATATTACTATAACTCCTGTCCTGCAGCAAGTTATCCTGTGGTGAGATGGCCATGGTGAGTTGTTCTGCAATGAGTTGGCCATGGTGGGTTAGCCGTGATGAGTTGGCCATGGCAAATTGTCATAGGCCCTCTGGGAGGGGAGATAGAACTCAAAAAAGTCAAGGTAGTTGCGAATGCATGACCCATCCCCAACTTTTTAAAATATATGTATAATGTCCCACAATGTTAAAAAGTGTCAACTGTACAATGACAGCTATCTTTTAAAAAAAAAAAAAACTTTCCCTGCAGATAATCTTATCTGGAACCATTCTGAATAGGAAGAAATGTAAAAAATAAATCCTGCACTTCCTCAGCCATTCTTGGTCAGTGTGTTGCCTAGGTAGATATTTTGGTCTGTCTTCATTTTTGAACCATTGAAGATTCTCAAGCCAATTTCCTTTTCCCAAATACTAATTAGTCACTTCTTTCTTAATTTACCTTGGCGTGCTCCTTCAGGCATAGGTATGTCATATTTCTTGCTGTCAGTCGGTTTATTCATTTCCTTATAGGTGTCAGCATTCCAGAAAAACCAAACTCCAACACCAAAACTCCGAGGCAGGCATTTTCTCAAAGTTCTTTTATTAAAGTAGTCTTACTGGCACATCTGGAAAAACCCAAATCTGAGAGTTCTGGATTTCCCCACAGTAATTCAAAATCATAATTCCATCTCCTGCACCCAGCAGTTCATCACATGGCCCAATCATCATCCATTCCAACTTTGAAACCTCCCTTAAACCACTCCTCATCCAGGTGCAAAGAAGAATGCTATTATGGCTAACTACAAACACTCTACAAAATCCCCCCTCCCAAATTCCCAGGCAGAATGTGGCAGCATGAAAGCTCCTGGTGCTAATATGGCTTCCAGGACTGACAATATGCATATTTCTGGATGTAAGTCAAAGTAACACACATGCTTATGAATGAAGATCTCTTTTTCCCAAACAGAGCACCAGAGATGTTTGCAGTTTTTCTAGCTCAGGGCTCAGTGAACCATTATCCTGATGGCAGACATCAAATGCTTGTGGGAGAGACACCACATTTTATTGTTAGAATTTTGCTTAGGATTATTCTTTCATCGCTTTCTTCAGCCATTTTTTCCTGACAGACCCATTAATTAGTTGGATGTGCATTTCATATTTCCCCAGGTTGCCTTTTATCTCTTAAGTGTGGACTTTTATGTGACTAGATGCTGCTAAATCCCATTCATAGTTATGAGTCATAATTTGTTATTACCATTTGCTATGAAAAGAGAATTGTTGTTTGAAGGTGAGAGATAGCAATAGTTCTTCTGGTGAAACTTAGGAAAGAGATGGATTCCCAGGAGGGAGGCGGTGCATTCCAGAAGAATAAAAGGCAACTCAGCCCAGATGTTACATATGAGAGAAAGAGGGTGAAAACAGCCTCTGCCTAATAGTTCATAAAAGAGCATATTGAAGTTACTGATAGTGGAATCTTTGGTCTGGCAAGATTTTTTTCAATGCATGTGAAAACAACAAAGGATTCAGCCCGGAAGTATCACAATGTGCCATTCTTGGGTTTGGTCCTGACAGTTCTCTCCTCCATCAATGGCCCCTATTAGAATGTTCTTGAAAGCAACAGCAACCTTTCATCTCTATTTGTGACTTGGGTAAGAAGAGTCCCACCTTAATAATTCAGTTTTATGAAGATCTGTGAAGACATGGGTGGGATATTTTCCTTAAGCATGATGCTGACAGAGGGTACCATGTAAAGGTGCTTCCAAACAGTGAAAGATCAAAGTAGTTGTCCCCTGAGTGGGAAGAAGGCAGGAATCCCTTTGGTCTCTGCTTCTTATTTTAGTTTGTATCTCTGGGGGGCCCATCATTTTTATTTATTTATTTGTTTGTCAAACATGTACAAGATAACAAGTATAAGTATGAATATAAACAACAAATGAAATGAATACAGATAAATAGGGACAGTAAGGCAGGGACAGAAGGCACACTGGTACACTTATGCACACCCCCTTTAAGGACCTCTTTAAGGATCTCTTAGGAATGGGGTGAGGTCCATGGTAGACAGTTTGAGGGTGAAGCTGTGAGGGGTTGAGGCTGTAACAACAGAGTCTGGTAGGGCATTCCAGGCATTGATCACTGTGTTGCTAAAATTGTATTTTCTGCAATCGAGTTTGGAGTGGTTTACCTTGAGTTTATATTGGTTGTTTGCCTATGTATTATTGTGATTGAAGCTGAAGAAGTCATTGACAGGCAAGATGTTATAGCAGACAATTTTGTGAACAATGCTTAGATCGGACCACAGGCAACGCAGTTCCAGATTGTCCAGGCCTAGAATTTCAAGCCTAGAGGCATAGGGAATTCTATTGTGAGTGGAGGAGTGGAATACTTTTCTCGAGAAATACCACTGAACCCTCTCAATTGTGTTAATGTCTAATATACAATGTGGCTTCCAGGTGGATGAGCTGTATTCGAGAATTGGTCTCATAATATAAGAAGGAAGTAGGAAAAAAAACCATTTACTTGAAGATAGCCTTAGTTTTCCTAGGCAAATAAACTTCTGCTGTTTTCTTTTGAGATACTTTTCAGCTTCCCACTCTACTCCAGTCAAATAATTAGCAGGTTAGATTCTATTTTGCTTCTAAGCCAAAGAAGTTGTCTCAGCTGCTGCCTGCTGAAACATAAGAAGGACATATGAAGGGACTTCATTTAATATACTGGAGAAAGATAAGGGGTAACTATTTGCAGTTACAGTGGCACTGAAAACAGTGATTTAACCAAACGTCCTCTCATTTACAACCATTGAAATACTCTCACGATCATGTGATCAAAATCTGGGCACTTGGCAACCAAGCTTGTACTGTATTTATGAAGGCTGCAGCCATAACTGCCATTTGAGACCCTCATAGTTGGTTTCTGACAAGCAAAATCAATGCGGGAAGCTGGATTTGTTTAATGACTGCATGACTCATTTAATAACTGCAGTGATTCATTTGTTAATGGCAAAAAGGTCATAAAATCAGTCATGACTCATTTAACAACTGTCTTGCTTAGCAATAGAAATTCTGGTCCCAGTCGTGGTTGTAAGTAAAAAACTACATAGTAATGAGGCTATCATTTCCTATACTTACTGTAGATATACTTTCTCTGATGGAATTCCCCTTAAGAATTCATGGATATATACAATAACCATACATCATATATTATAAAGGCCTTTCCCCCCAGAAAGCTGTCCTTTAGATTTATTTATTTTTCCAAACCTCACTTTTGTCCTTTATTTTGTGCATTTAATTTTCACATTCATAAAAAAATTAAATTCTCTTTTTCAAATGCATTTACAGATATTGTTTTATTTTAGATATTTTTATTAGAATATTCATTTCTGTAACATTTTTCTTGGTTTCTCTGTTGAATTTTTCTTTGTAAACACAACACATGTTGATATATATACATGCACATTTTTTTCTGTGTTGATAAACGTCTTTCAGGTTTGCTACTTTATCAGAATGTCCTTTATTTTTCCCCAAAAAATGTGGTCATGGTATGAATATAGGAACTTCAAAGATCAGCTGGAGGTGGGAGAAACTTCAAATGTAATTTACTGGATTCCCTGCATGGATTTGCCCCACCACTATGTGGGACAGATGGGGAGGAAGCTCATCCCGAGATTGCAAGTGAGCAGTTCGATGAGGAGAATTGAACTCATAGATAGCCTCACAGTGCAATGAATAAGGACATGTGTTTAATTCTGAAGCTAATACAATTGTTGGCTGAGCATGGAAAAAAATGGCCAAATAAATCATTGGGAAATGGGCCCCTTGTCATAGGCCCACAGTCAATAGGAGTGCTGATTTACCACTACCCTCTCAGGTACTTAGAAGCAGAGGGTGTGGCAGCACAAGGAAACAACAGTTAATGTCTTAATAGCCAGCCATCAATACCCTAATTAACAGCTAAAGGCCCTGTCACACTGCCCAACGGATGCAAAACGTTTGTAAAAAGGACACAGCGGACGAGAAAAATGTTCCATCCATTGTTATCTGCTCTCAAAAGGGGCAAAAATTTGCATAAGCAGAGAGGATAACACAGAAAGGAACGGACGGGGGGAGGACGCAGAGCAGATGGAAAGCGGATGCGGAACGGAAGCCTAGCGGATGGAAGCGGATGGAAGCGGATGCAGATCGGATGCAGAGCAGATGCAGAGCGGATGCAGAGCGGATGCATAGAGGATGCGTAGAGGATGCGTAGAGGATGCGTAGAGATGCAGAGCGGATACGTACAGGATGCATAGAGGATGCAGAGCGGATGCAGAGCGGATGCGTAGCGGATGATGCAGATGCGATTTGCATCCACTTTCATCCTTTCTCCATCTGTGCTACTAACGCTGTGCATCCGTTCCGCTTCCTCCCTGCATCCGTGCACCGCTGGAACGAATTTGAGTTGCGCGGATGCGCAGCGGATGCCTAGCAAATATAGCAGATGCGTAATGGATGCAGAACGGATGTCCCTCTTATGCCTAGAGGATGCAGAACGGATGCATTGGATACATTTTCTGCTCAAAAGTTTTGAGCAGCTCAAAACCTTCTGAGCAGATGAAATGTCAATAGATGGATGCTGGACGGATAGAGAGGAAGCAAAACGGAGGCAGTGAGTACAGAACGGAAGCATCGCGTTAACCAACGGATGGCAAGTGTTTTTCTCCGTTTTACATCCTCTTTCCATCTGTTGGTTCAGTGTGACAGGGGCTTAAAAGATATATACAACCAGGAACCATATAAATACAATGTGTAGAACAGCTCAGTGCACATATTCAAGGGAGAGAGAAGTAACCTGATAATGGGCTGCAGCACAAGCCCAAAAGCTTGGAAGAATAAATGTTTGTTCCAAGGTGAGTGACTCAAATTGGATCTTGCAACATTATCTTGGAACACATACATTTGCTTTCATTTGTGATTTAGAAACTTGTCAACATTCTAGCTTTTTCTAGAATAAGCTTGTATTCTTATGCCTTCTGTTGGGATTGGGTTTTCTATCCCCAACATCCCCCATGGATAGCTGGAATTAAGCTATACAGATGGTTAGCAAGAATTTTATGGATATTTTTTTCAGTGCTTGACACCTAATCATTTTTATTATTTTAGTCCTCCTTTTAAAATGTCATATTTAGCCCTTTATTGATCTATCTTGAGAAAATGTGCTTCAAATAACAATGATGAAAGTGTATTTGTGCTGCTAGATACACAGCCTCAAGTGCTGCCAATTAAAACATAATTTGGATTATTGCATACACCCATAGAGAAAACATCTCTATTCATTTCTTGCCCTTTTTAGAAATAACAGCATCTCAGGTCACCTTGAGAAGAAAAGATATGCATAGTTGTATTTAGAACGGAGTATGATTTTCAGAGGTGGAGAATCAATTGTTACTGTATTCCTGATTGCAGTAAGAGGAATCTTCAGATAAATTTCCATGAATATGCAGAGATGGATGATCGGCTGATCAACAAGAGAGTATTTCCTTTTGAAAAAGGTGCTAATAATAAAAGGTGCATTCTCAGACTGAGGAAATTTTTAATTTTTCCCACAAGGAAAGAATGAAATTCTCTGCCTTCTTGATCTTATATAATTATCTGACATCTGATTGTCTTGCTCTCTCAGATGTCAAACCCACATCTGGATTGTATCACTACAAGGTGCAAATGGGTCTGCTAATGCATAAATGCTTGACCATGGGGGGGGGGGGGGATAACTGATCATAGAATCTGAGAGTCAAGAGGTACCTGAGAAGTCATTTAATCCAAATCCTTGCTCAGTACAGAATCTATAAAGCATTTCAAAGAGCTGGAAAACAAATACTTGCTTGGAGACTTCTAATGATGGGGAACCAGTGGTGGGATTCAAATTTTTTTACAAGTTCTGTGGGCATGGCTTGATGGGGTGACATGAGAAGGATACTGTAAGATCTCCCATCAGTGGTAGTATTTACCAGTTCTCTGAACTACTCAAAATTTTTATTTCCGGTTCTCCAGAACTGGTCAGAACCTGCTGAATACCATCTCTGTGGGGAACATACCTCTTTATGAGGCAGCCTACTCTATTGACTGACAGATCTTGCCATCAGGAATTTATTAATATTTAATTTGCATTGACTTACCTGAGTTCCAAAAGTGCTTTTATTTTAAAGGCAACTGGACTTTCTGATTTTTCTTTAAGATGTTTCACTTGTCATCCAAGAAGCTTCTTCAGTTTTAACAAACTGGTGGTGTATGAAAAGACTTCTCTGAGGGTTCAACACATTGATCCTGGTCTTAATATCCACAGTAATTGACCAAACAGGTTATTTCCTTTCTCTGTATGACAACCTTTTTTGTTACATGAAGATTACGATTAAATCTCCCCTTAGTGTTCTCTTCTACAGGCTAAACATATCCGCTTCCTTGAACTATTCATCATAAGATGTAGTTTTCAGTCCCCTCACCATCTTAGTAGCCTTCTTCTGAATTGGCTCCAAAATCCTTTTTAGAACTTAGAGAACAAAACTCACCAAAATATTCCAAGTTGGGCCACATGGAATCAGGAAACCTGACCCCATCACCATCAGACGAGAAATCCTGTATAAAAATAATGTCAGAAATGTAAAATCTTCAAGTCAGTGTTGATTCCGAATGATCTGCCCATCTGGAAGAAAAAGTATATTCCCAGCCATTTTATAACTTTCCAATCTAAAGCCCATATCACACTGGCCAACGGATGCAAAAAGGACACAGCGGACGAGCAAAATGTTCCATCCGTTGTTATCCGCTCTTAAAAGGGGCAAAAATTTGCATAACCGGAGCAGATAACACGGACACGGGGAGGACGCAGGGCAGATGCAAAGTGGATGTGGAACGGAAGCCCAGCGGATGGAAGCAGATGGGAGCGGATTGCGCAACTGCAGGGCTTCTGGGGGGCCTCAGCAAAGCGGACGCGGAACGGATACAGCGGATGCAGAGCGGACGCGGAACGGATGAAGCGGATGCACAGCGGATAAAGCAGATGCACAGCGGAAGCCTAGCGGATGCACAGCGGAACGGATGCCAACCGTTAATTGCGCATGCGGGGGGGAAGTGTTACGTAAGCCCCCCGGATATAAAGGGAAGCAGATAGCACGTGGCCAGCATTCTGAGGAAAGACCTGCTGCTGGACACTTTGAGTTCCTTGCCTACCCTGCCAGCCTGCCTTCCAGCCAGCCTTGGTGCCTGCCTGCCTGCCTGCCTGCCTGCCTTCCTGCCAGGCTTTCTGCCAGCCTTCCTGCCAGGCTTCCTGCCAGGCTTGGTGCCTGCCAGCCTTGGTGCCTGCCAGCCTCCCTTCCAGCCAGCAACCCCACAACCATGGGGAGGAAGCGAAAGCCTCAGCAACCTGCCGCCATCCCTGGCAAGAGGGACAGGGCCAACCTCCCACCCCCTGCCCCTGACTCTGCTTCTGCTGGGGCTTCTGCTGAAGCTGCTCCTGGCGATGGTGCTTCTGCTGGTGCTGGGGCTTCTGCTGGTGCTTACTCTGTTGAAGCTGCTCCTGGTCCTGCTGGTCCTGCACGACCTGCTCGTGCTCCTAGACTTGCTCGTCCTGCTCGTGCTCCTGGTCTTGTTCATCCTGCTTATCCTGCTCTTGCTAGTGGTCCTGTTCCTGCTCGTGCTCCTGGACTTGCTGGCCCTGCTGGTGCTTACTCTCCTGCTGCTGATCCTGGTCCTGCTGGTCATGTTGCTGCTGCTGATCCTGCTGCTGCCGCTGCTGCTGCTGCTGCTGCTGATGATGATGATTATGATCCTGCTGGTGAGGATGATGATGCTGATTATGACCTGCTGGTGAGGATGATGATGATGATGATGATGATGATGATGATGATGATGATTCTGCTGGTGCTGCTGGTGCTGTTGGTAGTGTGGAGGAGCAGCCCCTACTACCCGGGAGCCCCTCTGATGAGGGCCCATCTGGTCCAGCCAAAGGGAGGAAGAGGCATATGCGACAACGGGAGAGAAGGCAATACTATATTTAGGAGGCGCACGAGGATGAGGTGCTGGAGTGACTGAGAGAGAACGACTATCTGTGGCGGAAGGGACACCGGCTGTACAGGGACACCAAGCAGAAGCAGGCTTCTTGGAGAGAGAGGGCAGAGAGTATGGGTTACACTTCGGAGGTGCTCCTCGGCTGGTGGAAGCACATGCACACCTGGTACGGGAAGCTGCACCTGAAGAAATCTGGCCAGGCCACTGTGAAGCTGACAGACAGAGAGACCTACGTCATGGCCAGGTGCAGCTTCCTGGAGGGTGAGGTCCGCCACTGAGGAGCACCAGCAGCCCTCTCACGACCCTCTCTCTCCGGCAGCCTGCTGAGAGCCAGTCCTCTTCCGGCCGAGAGTCAGTCCCTGTCTCCAGGCAGGTTTCTGTGGAGCGTGCCATGGCGGAGAACCCACAGACAGGTGTGGTAAGCATGGTGGAGTGCGTAGAGGACTCCCTGGTGCAGTGGGAGAAAGGAGACATCGAGTCCACCACACTCCTAACCGCATCCACACACACCCAGCTCTGACTCCGCAGAAAGGCAGAGAGCTGGACAGCTGGAGGGGCATAGCCACACTGTCCTGCTGGAGATCAGGGACACCATCCGCACCAGCATAGATCTCCTCTCTCAGCTGGTCCACACCGACTCCTCATCCTCCAACTGCAAGCCCTTCCTCACCTATGTCAACCAGACCCTCAAGGAAATGGCGGATCCACAGTACCAGCTGGTGAAGGACCGGATCACCAAGCTGCTTCACAACCTTCCAGACCCAGAGGAACCTTCTCCCACCCAGTCCAGGTCTGTTCCTCCACCCCAGGTGATGTCCCTTCCATTCCAAGGCTTCCCACAGGCCCTCACCTACCAGGGCTATGGCTACCAGGAGGTTCAGCAGCACAGGCAGCAGCCCTTCCCAGTCCAGGCACAGAGTCATCGGGTGACACCATTGCCACCTGTTTCACTGATGCCACGGATGCCACCCACGACAATGATGTCACCAATGACAGCGATGCCACCCATGCCAGTCCCCACCCAGCTGCAGACCAGACAGCCCCACTGCACTACTCCTTCCTCCACCCCACAGCCAAGCCCGGCCTCAGTACATCTGTCATCAGTACTGGGGCTGACACCCCATGGCATGGAGGAAGAACCTCTCAGCATCACAGGGCTGAGCCAGCTGTCCAAGAGCTTTCTCAACACACTGTCCCCTGTTGTCCTCTTGAGGCCAGGCACTCCAACACCACCCACCACCACAGCACCTGGACCCTTCACCCCTGAGACTGGGCACACCTTCGAGTGACCAGGAAGAGTGCCAGAGACCGGGTATCTGGTTACCTATGGACTTTATTTGGACACTTGACTTGGGTCATTTTTTTTTTACAGATTGTTGTTCAATAAAGTTTATCTTTGATTCACACACTTGCTTCATTTGTTTTTTTTTAAAAAAGTCTTGGTGGAAACTTTTAGAATTGGCTTAAGCCTTTGCATGCTTGTGGGATGGGTTAAGATAGCAGTGGGGTGGACAGGGATACCTGTGGAATGAGCAGGGATACCTTTGGGATGGCTAATAGCTGTGGGATAGATAAACCTCCAGTGCAAGCATAGTGGGACTGTATGGTCTAACCTCCCAGGTGCCACACCTCGGGCCCTTTTTTATCAATAACAATGTAAGCATTGATCCACACATTTGAACACAAATACAACTCTTTATTAAACACCCTGTTCATTGTAGGCTCACCCAACATACATGGCCCAATCTCATCCATGTGATGAGACAGGCTGAAGGAAGCATCCATTAAGCATCTACCATCCTGTCTTGCCACTCCACCACTCCAGCTGGGGAGTTGCACCAGTGTCTCAGGAGGTTGCGCTGCTTCTTCCCTTCCGGTGAGGCTCTGTTGGGGCCTTGCACATCCTGAGTGTCGATCAGGTTTCGCCCTTGCCTCCATTCCCCAGGCTCCATGTCCCCATTGCCTTGTAGGAGGTCCATGAGCCTGTTCTGCAAGTCTGGGTATCGGGTGCGCATGAGATTGTGCAGGATGCAGCAAGCTTCCACAATCCTCCTCACGGTCTCTGGGCGATGATGCATGATGGTGAGAAGTACCTGGAACCTGTTGGCCAGGATGTCAAAGGCGTTCTCCATCACCCACCTTGCCCTGGACAGCCTGTAGTTGAAGATCCTCTCTTCACGGGTCAGGAGTCTGGAAGTGTAAGGCTTCATGAGGTAGGTTCTGAGGGAGAAGGCATCATCCCCCACGATAAAGTAGGGCACATCTTGCGTGTCGTTGGGCAGGGGGTCTGGATCTGGGAAGCCCACGATGAGGTTGCCTTCCAGCCCCTCCTTGAGGTGACTGGTGTTGTATACCTGGGCATCTGAAGATGAGCCGTAGCCTGAAGCATCTATGTATATGAACTTGTAGTCAGCATCGACCATGGTGAAGAGGATGATGCTGAAGAAGCCCTTGTAGTTGAAATAAGTGGACCCCGACTTGGCTGGAGCTTTGCAGGCCACGTGCTTGCCATCTATGGCTCCAACGGTGTGGGGGAAGTTCCACCTCTGATACCACTGTTCTGCAACTTTCTTCCATCCTTCTTCAGTGGAGGGGTACTGGAGGAGCTCCTCCTTGTATTCTTCGATGATGGCCTGCACCACTTCTCTGACCACAATGCTGATGGTGTTGTGTGGCACCCTCCAGCTATACTGCATGCTCCTGTTGGTGCTCCCTGAGGCCAGGTGGCGCAGAGTGAGTGCCACCTTGAGCCCAGGTTCCAGGCTGGGCCGTAAGTAGGTGTTTGCCTTGGTCAACCTGGGTGTCAGCCGCTGCACAACTTCGTCAAACATGGCTGGAGGCATCCTCATGACATTCTGGAATGCCCGAGTGTCTTCATTCCTAAACTCCACCATCAGCTTGTTGTACAGTCCGTACTCTGCTCTTCTCCTGATCCATTTTCGGACCCAGACGCGTCTTGGCCACCTCTTTTTCTTCCCATAGTAGAGTTCACAGAGCCTGTAGATGGCTTCGTACTGTTGCAGTAGGATGGTGGCTGCCAAAAGAACTGTGGTATGATCCACGGTGGATATGACTGGATGCTGTGGAAGAGGAAGAGTCAGATGAAGGCTGCAGAGGTCTGCACAGCTGGGCTGCTGGGCTGAAAGTGAGATGCAGACGAGTTGCTCCCCCTTTTTATAGGCAGTATAGGTGTCCCTTTGCATCCTCTAGGCATCCTCTAGGCATCCTCTAGACATTCTTAATATCCAAGATAGGTCCCCTCTGTGAATGTTTTTTCCATTTTAAACGCTTTGTTTCTGTGCTACATCCATTCTGCATCCGTTCTGCATCCATTCCGCATCTGTTCCACTTCCTCCCTGTGTCCGAGCTGATGCGAGTTGTGCGGATGCGGAACGGATGCCTAGCGGATATAGCGGATGCGTAACGGATGCAGAATGGATGAACTGGATACATTTTCCGCGCAAAAGTTTTAGGCAGCCCAAAACTTTTGGAGTGGATTAAACGTCAATAAACGGATGCTGGACGGATAGAGAGGAAGCAGAACGGAGGCAGTGAGTACATCGCGTTTTCGAATGGATGGCAAGTTTTTTTGTCCATTTTACATCCTCTTTGCATCCATTGGTTCAGTGTGACATGGGCTTAACTTACAGTCTTGGTTTTCCTCAGGGAACTTTCATCCAAGTGGTAACAAGATCTAGTCCTGATAAATTTGGAAGATTAGTCAAAACTCTGTATGAGCTGGGAATAGCTAGGGGAAAAACTACTTCAGTATCTATCCATATCTAATTTTCCCTGACTCAGCAATAATGTAAACATGTATTTTTTAAAAAAAAAAGATCATAAAAAATAATTCTTGAGCATGTTATCCAAGGTTTTAACTGATCAGTCTGAATTTCCATATTTAATTATTCAGAGCTTACTGATCCTTGAAATGTCTCCATTGGTTGAAATTGTTTCACCTATATGTGATTTGAAGAAGTGAACAAATACAATTGTTGTTGTTCAAAAACAACAAGTGCTCACTAGATTAAAGGTATAAATAACAACCTTTTAATTCTGCATATAAAAATGGGTGTATCTAAGGGAGGGGGAGAAACAAGTTGCATTAATATTGTTTTGTTTATAACATGGAGTGACTATATTTTTATGGAGGATTATTTAATTTCAAGCTTTGTGCAATGCCACAGTTCGGGTTTCCTATTTGTGACAGAGAGAATCTTTTTAAGACTTTTTACAGGTTTATTAATTGGAGACATAGGAATCAATAAAAAGATTACATGTGGCAATCAGTACAAAAGTAGAAACGAGAACGAGAGGGAAGAGAAAGCTTCATTCTCACAGACTCCTGCTTTTGTCTAATCTGCTCAAGACACTCTTAACAGCAGCTTTTATATTTTAAGAACAACAATTCCTCCCCCCCCAAAAAGAAGCATGATCTTCAGGACTGCATATCCTTTGCAATTCATGAACAGATCCAGATTGGAAGCTGTAGCAATGAATAAAGTTTCTGTGATATCTAAGAAAGAATTTTATAGAGCCATATTTTTCAATCTTGGCAACTTTGAAGATGTGTGGACTTCATCCCCCATACTTCCCCAGCCAGCATTGCCAGGGTTGAGGAACATCATTAGAGAGACTAGGACTGTGCAAAGATTTAGAATGGATTTTTTTTTCAAAGCATGTTGTATGAGCAAAGTCTCTTTCCTTAAAGTGTTAACATGCTCCTTCTGCCAAAAGGCTAGGTTCCTTTGATATTCCACTGAATATCAGAACAGGGATATATGTGTACAGCTACTTTGTGCTGGGAAACCCAGTAGAACTATTATCTATAAATTTGCAAGCACCTAAGGGGAACCACAACTCCCAGCCAACCTGGCTAGCATGGCAATTGATGACGGATATTAGGAGATCGTGGGGGTCATGATGGGTAGGGGTTAAAGATGCTTAGCTTATCAGATGGAAATCTGACAGCCAGGTTTGAGACCTGAAAACTACATGACACGGTGAGCTTCTACTTGCCCCACCTCTTGCCAACCTAGCAGTTAGAAAGTATGCAAATGTGAGTAGATAAGTAGATTTCACTTGGTCAGAAGTCAAAAGTCAGGGGTGGTATTCTACCAGTTCACACCTATTCTCTAGAACTGGTTGTTAACATTCTAAGCAGTTCTGAGAACCGGTTGTTAGAAGAAATTACTGGCCTAATCCTGTAAGGAAGGCAGGAAACAAATATTTTAGTGTTGCTTAAAGAAACTGCCTCTTTGTTAACCCTTATTACGTTCTTGGCAGGACTAGACTTCTTGTCTCTGGAACTTCTCTGGAATTATTTTCCTTCATTTGCTGGTACTCTGCTTGTGTGGTATGACCATTCAAAATTACAATGGCACTGAAAAAAGTGACTTATGACCGTTTTTCACACTTACAATTGTTGTAGCATCCCCACATTCATGAGAGGCCAGGTTAGGAGATGTGTGCCTCAATGTGAGTGATATTGAGTTGGCCATGCCCAACCAATAACATGACCACCAAGCCACATCGACCGAGTTACATGACCACCAAGCCATGCCACCAACTAAAGCCCCTGTCACACTGTGTTAGGGATAACATTGTTCACCCTAACTGTTTTAGGTGAAATACTA
>BLBF01000042.1:14303757-14330909 GCA_015471245.1 Laticauda colubrina | reverse complement strand
GTTTAGCTTGTTTACCTAACCCTGGTTGGGGAACCCAGGCTTAACACACTGCACCAACGGATACAAAGAGGATGTAAAACAGACAAAAAAGCTTGCCATCCATTGGTTAACGCGATGTATCCGTTCTGTACTAACTGCCTCCATTTTGCTTCATCTCTATCCGTCCATCATCCATTTACAGATGTTTCATCTACTCAGAAAGTTTTGAGCTGCTCAAAACTTTTGCGCGGAAAATGTATCCAATTCGTCCGTTCTGCACCCACTAGGCATCCGCTAGGCATCCGTTCTGCATCTGTTACACATCCGGTATATCCGCTAGGCATCCATTCTGCATCCGAGCAACTCGCATCCGCTCGGACGCAGGGAGGAAGCAAATGTACGTGGAACGGATGCAGAACAGATGCCTAGTGGATGCAGCCCTTCCTGATCTACGTGAACCAGACCCTCATGGACATGTCCGAATCCCAGTACCAGGTGATAAAGGAGAGCATCATAGGTCTTCTGCACCACCCTCCAGGGCCAGCTGAACCTGCTCTGACCCAGTCCAGGTCTTCTTCTCCACCCCAGGTGATGTCACTGCCCTTCCAAGACTTTGCCCCTCACCTACCAAGGCTACCTCTACAAGGAGTTCGAGCAGCACAGGCAGCCCTTCACAGTCCAGACACTGGTACATCGCACACCACAGGTGCCACCGATGCCACCAATGCCACCGATGCCACCGATGCTACCGATGCCACCGATGCCACTGATGCCACCGATGCCACCAATGCCACAGACACCAACAATGCTACCGATGCCACATACGCCACAGATGCCACCCATGCCTCACTTCGCTCAGTGGCAGACCAGACAGCCCCACTACACTCCTCCTTCCTCCACCACAAAGCCAAGCCTGGCCTCAGAACATCTGTCATCAGTCTTGGGACTGACACCCCATGTCATGGAGGAAGGAGCTCTCAACATCACAGGACTGAGCCAGCTCTCTGAGACCTTCCTCCACACACCATCCCCTGTTGTCCTCTTGGGACCAGGTACCCCAATGGTGCCTCAGACCAGCACTCCAGCAGCAGCCACCTCCACAGCCCCTGGACCCTTCACCCATGAGATCATGGGCATACCTCCGAGTGACTGAGAAGAGTGCCAGACACTGGGTTGTTACCTTTTGACTGTATCTTTTCTTCTGACACTTTACTTGGGTCATTTTGCTTTTACAGTTTGTTATTAATAAAGATTTTCTTTGGTTCACACACTTGGTTCAGTTCTTTTAGTAAATAAAGTCTTGGTGGAAACTTTTAGAAACGGTTTAAGCCTTTGCATGCTTGTGGGATGGGTAAGGATAGCAGTGGGATGGGCAGGGCTTCATGAGGTAGGTTCTGAGGGAGAAGGCATCATCCCCCATGATGAAGTAGGGCACATCTTGTGTGTCATTGGGCAGGCGGTCTGGATCTGGGAAGCCCATGATGAGGTTGCATTCCAACCCCTCCTTGAGGTCACTGGCGTTGTATACCTGGGCATCTGAACATGAGCCATTGCCTGAAGCATCGATGTACATGAACTTGTAGTCAGCATCGACCATTGCGAAGAGGATGATGCTGTAGAAGACCTTGTAGTTGAAATAAGTGGACCCTGAGTTAGCTGGAGCTTTGCAGACCACGTGCTTCCCATCTATGGCTCCAACTGTGTGGGGGAAGTTCCACTTCTGATACCACTGCTCTGCAACTTTCTTCCAGCCTTCTTCAGTGGAGGGGCACTGGAGGAGCTCTTCCAGGTATTCTTCGATAATGACCTGCACCACTTCTCTGACCACAATGCTGATGGTGTTGTGTGGAACCCTCCAGGCATACTGCATGTTCCTGTACGTGGTCCCGGAGGACAGGTGGCGCAGAGTCAGTGCCACCTTCAGCCCAGGGTCCAGGTTGGGCCGGAAGTTGTTGTTTGCCTTGGTCAACCTGGGTCTTAGCCGCTCCACAACTTTGTCAAACATGTCTGGTGGCATCCTCATGAAGTTCTGGAATGCACGAGTGTCTTCCTTCCTCAGCTCCACCGTCAGCTTGTCATACAGTCCATACTTGGCTCTTCTCGCGATCCATCTTCGGACCCAGATACTTCTTGGACTCCTCCTTTTCTTCCCATAGAACAGGTGAAAGAGCCTGTAGAGGGCTTCACACTGTTGTAGAATGATAGCGGCTACCAAAAAGAGTGTGCAGCGATCCATGGTGGAGATGACTGGATGCTGTGGAAGAGCAAGAGCAAGAGTAAGGATGAAGAGGTCTGCACCCCACGTCTGCTGGACTGAAAGCGAGATCCAGGTGATTTCTCCCCCTTTTTATGGGAAATATAGGCTTTCCGCTAGGTGTCCTTCTGCATCCTCTTGACATCCTGCAGACATCCTAAATATCAGAGATCCATCCCGTACACAAATGTTTTTTTCTGTTTTAATGCTTTATATGCAAGCTGCATCCACTTTCATCCTTTCTACGTCTGTGCTACTAATGCTGTGTGTCCTTTCCATGTCCGTTTCGCTTCCTCCCTTTGTCAGTTTTCCACTGGAGTGGATTTTAGTTGCACAGATGTGCAGCAGATGCCTAGCGGATTTAGCGGATGCATAACGGATGACTACGGATGCATAACGGATGTTCCCCATATGTGTAGTGGATGTAGAACGACGCGTTGGATACTTCATCCGCTCAAAAAGTTTTTTGCAGCTCAAAACTTTTTGAGCAGGTGAAATTTCAGTAGACGGATGCTGGACGGATAGAGACTATGAAAAACATATGCAGTGAGTACAGAACGTTAACCAACGCGTTAACCAACGGATGGCAAGTGTTTCTCTGTTTTACATCCTCTTTCCATCCGTTGGTGCAGTGTTACATGGGCTTTAGCTATGTTCAGGGGAGAGGGGAAATGTTCCCTGGAGTTATGTTTATCAAGAATGTTCACCACTCTACAAAACCTGTTGTTTAGCAGATGAAAGCATGAATTTGAGAGTCCATTGATCACATTAAATCTTTGAATAATGTATAGGCAGCAGGCTGAACTTCAAAAGGTGAGCAGATATTTATATTAAAAAAAACTACACACAGATATATATATATATATATATAAACTACACACCAAATGACACTATGCTACATTTTGCTTCATTTGAACATACATTATTTTTTGTTAAAAAAATCAGTTGATTGAATCACAGTTGTCATTAACTTTATTATATTAAATGTTACATTGGAAAGAAATTGAGGCTGCATATGTGACTTTAAGGGGGAATCCCTTTCAGAATAGGTGGAAATCCCTCCTCCCCATCAAAAATGCCCACATTATCCAATAGCCTGCAGCTTTCTCTGAACTGTAGTCTGATTTAGGAAGACATTTTTTCCTCATTTCGGAAAAAGAAAAATAAAGTATGCGTGGCTCAAACTTAATAAGAGAGTCTACTGATTTTTGGGGGGTTTGCATTTTGTATTGAAAACATTAGAATGATCTTGACTTCTTGACTTGGTGACTGCATGCATGCTACAGGTTCTTATAAACTAGGGGTGTCAAACTCATGGCCCACAGGCTGGTTGAGTCACGTGCTGGCCACACCCACTCCCATTTTAGCAAAGGGGACAAAAGTTGCGATACATCATGTGACAACAAAATGATGCCATGAGTTTGACACCCCTGTTTTAAATTATACCCAGATCAGTAGGCTCCAAATCCCAGTGAGCCAATATACTTACACAAGCACTCAAAGGCTGGTACTTACTGCTCACTATTCCATTCTTCCCCAGTTCTAATAAGCTTCTACTTCTGCTTCTCCACTACCATTCCTTGGGAATCCTACTGCTGGAGAACAGTATCTTCATATTTGCCTTAGGCTGCTACAGACTTTATTTCTATAAGCAGCCACAAATCACCCTCCTTCTCACAACCACATCACCCCATCCAGCTGCCTCTCTGCTCAGCTTTTGTAGCCAGGGGTTGCTGTGCTGGCTAGGGAGACACCTTAAAGCAGGGGTGTCAAAACTTGCCTAGTCACCTGAAATATCATGACTCCCCCCCCCTTCACTAAATCAGGTGTGGGTGTGGCTTGCAAGTGATGCCATCTGGCCTGCAAGCCTGAGTTTGATAGCCCTGCCTTAAAGGGACAGGGCAACAGCAACTCAAGTGCCAGCCATGTTGCAGGCAGACTACCTTCTCTCATGTTGCAACATGGTTTCTCAGATACCTTTTTTCAGGATATATTTTTAATTTCTAGGCAAAGGTTTGGTGTGCTGAGATAATACACCCCACCCCCCACTATCACACACACACACACACTCAAGATCTAATGAGGGCTGCCTCTGCTTGGCTTACCAGAACATCCAATTAGTTAGCCAACTAGCTGCTACCAGCTCCTGGGGCATATTTTTTTCCTTCTTGCAAGCAAATGCAACAAAAACTCTCCTTTGCACTGCTTTTATTTATTTTTAATATGTGATGTGGGTGTGCTTGAATCCTTTGGGAACATCTGCAAGACACCTGCTTATGTCCTCTGTGGGTTTTATGCTCCCATGGCCATGTTCAGCTCTAAACTGAGTTTGTTATTGTAGAACAAGTCAGACTTTAATCATAAGTCTTTAAAGCTGGAAAGACCATTCTCTCCATGTGAATGTCTCCTCTAATGAGCTACTTGTCTTGCTGTGATGTTCCTCTCACTCTCTTTAAAAGTGGTCCTCCTTTCTACCTCTGCTTCCCCAATGGGCAGATTTGGTCTCTCATCAACAACAGTATATCAACTTGAAATAGTTAAGGAAATCAATAAAGCACGCTTACAGGTGGCTATAAGAAAGCATCACAGATAGTTAGGAAACTCCCCAAAGCATAATTACCTTGTTAAATGGGTGGATTTGTATTAACTTTAGAAGCATATTACATTCTAAAAGTTCAACTGGAGGTATATATTTTCAGTTTAGGGAAGATGGTCTTGAATAGCTTCCTTAAAAAGGTTGTGTGAGATTGTCAGAATATTCATGAATCAGCAGAGACATGGTTAACAAGGTCAGCCAATGGAAAATGAATTAGAAATTGAAACTTAAAGACAGAGGTCTCCAAACTTGGCAACTTTAAGACTTGTGGATTTCAACTCCCAGAATTCTCCAGCCAGCATAGTGAGAGGGAGTACAGGCTGACAGAAGTGTGGGGTGGGGGGAATCAGCCTTGGAGAAGTTTAAAGGACCTGCTTGAAAATGCATGACTGGAGTTGAGGAGCAGTCCATTAAGCTCCAAAACTGCTTCAAGCCTGGATTCATAACTTGAAGCAGCAGCAACAGTTTGGACGTTGTTGAGAAGGACCATTCCTCCAGCCCAGGCATGAGTTTTCCAAACCTAGCTCTGGCTGCAGGCATCAAAATGTGAGAGCATACTTTTCCTTTTGCTCAGAAGGTCAGCAGGTAAAAAAGCTGGTGCGTGGCGAGGAGAAAGGGAGCCACATCCTAAGCTCCGAGGGGCCTAGCAGGGAGATGTATTCCCATCTCCACTGGGGAGATGATCTTGCTGGCATGGGGGATTCCAGAGACTTGGCTGGGGGGGGGGGCGGGGGGGGGGGGGCTGGGGATTGCACCTATTGTGTGGGTTGCTTTTTGGCGAGCTTGTGCTGTTTTGTGTGATCGGCCATGCAAAAGACTGTGGCCATTGCTTGCATGCACATCATGTGTTTGTGTGTGAGAGAGAGAGAGAGAAGAAAAGAAAGAAAAAGAAAGAAAGAAGGGAAAAAGCAAGAGACAAAGAAAGAAAGAGGAAGGAAGAAAGAAAGAAAGAAAGACAGAAAGAAAAAAGACAGAAAGAAAGAAAGAAGAGAAAGAGACAAAGAAAAAGAAAGAAAGAAAAAGAAATAAGAAGGGAGGGAGAGAGAAAGACAGAAAGAGAAATGAGACAGAGAAAACTCTGTGCTATTATTTTAATTGTTCCATTATTTGTCATGTGTTAATATGGTACATTGTCCCTACACCTAGAGTGATTTTATTGCCTTTCTTGCCCAGGGCTGCCACATATTTTTCAGGGTTTACATCCATTCAGTGTCTATAGTCCAGAGCATCAATACATGTGTGTTTAACAGAGTTAAAAATGACTTTGGAGGTCTTCTAGTCCAAGCCCTTGCTCAGACAGGAAAACTGAGGATGCCAAATTCTGAGTAGAGGTCCTGGGAAAGGTGTCCCAATAACAGAATAACACTTGGAAGTGACCTTGGGAACCCTACATCATTTCAGAGAAATGGCTGCCCAGTCTTCTTAAACTTCCAGTGATTGATCACCCAGAATTTCTGGAGAAAAGCAGATCCACTGGTTAATTGTTCTAACTGTCAGGAAGTTTCTCCTTAGTTTTACGTTGCTTCTCTCTTTGTTCAGTTTCCATCCATTGCTTCTTGTTTGCTTTCTAGTGCTTTGGAAAATACATTGCTCCCCCCTTCTTTCTGGTGGCCCCTTAAAAGCCTGTTGCATATTACACTCTTGAGCAAAGCATGTGAGCCATTTCCTCCTTGTGGTCCATGAAGGTACATCTGTAATTTGTAGATAATAAAATTATAAAAGGTGAACAATATTTTTATCAAACTATAGATATGCTGGGTGTGACAAGGAATGGCTGGGAGGGGAGAGGCCAGGTGAGAGACCCTTAGACATTTGAGTGACATTGAGTTGGCCACACCCACACAATCACATGACCACCAAGCAATGCCCACTCAATCACATGATGACCAAGCCACGCCCATCCTGTCACATGATGACCAAGCCATACCCACCAAACAAGCCACACCCACAGAACCCACAGTAAAAAAAATTAAATCCCACCACTGTACTGATACCATCTCTTCCTCCTAAGGGGTATCCATGACTGGCAGAAGAATGCAATTTATTTTTTCATCATGTCCTTCTATTTCATTGTCATGTTGACATCTCATTTTTTTTTTACCATATATTTATTAATTTATATGCCCCCCATTTCACTCTCAAGGGATTCTGGGCATCATATTCTGCAAAGATCCCTGCTTCTTCCTTTCTACCTTGCAAAACCACCAATTCTTCTTCTGAGGCAGTCCTTGGTACTCTCTGAGCTTGGCTGTTTACTTGCAGATGTCTCATTATCCAAACTAATAACACCAGCACTGATTCATTTGCTAATGAAATATCTGCAAGAAAACAGTCACGCTTAGAGAGCACTAAGGACCTCTCATTTCAACCCTGAGCTACAAAATATTCTCCTTTATTAATTCTCTTTCTTCATCACCTCTGATAATGTGTCCATCCCCTTATACCTTCTCTACTACATGCTTCTGCTTGCGACTTAACTACCATCAACATATTTCCTCTTTTCCATTCAGCATCAGAAAAAGGGAGTAATCTTAACAGGAAATTATGGGCTGGAAGTAATCTGACCCTAGAAACTCTCCTATGGGGTACAGGAGTTACCTGCCCCTTAATGATTGGTTGATTGATTTTCTTTCTCTTCCTTTCTTTTTCTTTCTCTCTTTCTTCATGGTCTTCAGCATCTGAAAGTTATAATTGCCCATGATTTCTTTATTTGGGTGTGAAAGTATATGTGTGATAAGAGGAAGGCATGACCATGTTTCACTGATTTTAGGACTGGAAAATCCAGCTCTGCAAGTAAAGCCCATGTCACACTGCACCAACAGAGGGAAAGAGGATGTAAAATGGAGAAAAACACTTGCCATCCATTGGTTAACGTGATGCATCTGTTTTGTACTCACTGCATCCGTTTTTCTTCCTTTCTATCTGTCCAGCATCCGTCGACTGACATTTCATCCTCTCAAAAAGTTTTGAGCTGCTCAAAACTTTTTGAGCGGAAAATGTATCCAATGCGTCCATTCTGCATCCGCTAGGCATACGGGGAACATCCGTTCTACATCCGTCATCATCCGTAACGCATCTGCTATATCTGCTAGGCATCCGCTGCGCATCCACGCAACTCACATCTGCTCCAGCAGAAAGCGGACACAGGGAGGAAGCGGAACGGACGCGGAACGGACGCGCAGCGTTAGTAGCACGGACAGAGAAAGAATGAAAGTGGATGCAGCTCGCAAAGAAAGCATTTTAAATGGAAAAAACGTTCACAGAGGGGACCTATCTCAGATATTAAGGATGTCTAGAGGATGCCTAGAGGATGCAAAAGGACACCTAGGGGAAAACCTATACTGCCTATAAAAAGGAGGAGCAACTCACCTGGATCTCACTTTCAGACCAGCAGCCTTGCTGTACAGACCTCTGCAGCCTTCATCTGGTTCTTCCTCTTCCTCAGCATCCAGTCATGTCCACCCTGGATCGTAACACAGTCCTTTTGGTAGCCACCATCATTCTGCAACAGTGCGAAGCCATCTACAGGCTCTTCCAACTCTACTACGGGAAGAAAAAGAGGCGGCCAAAGAAGCGTCTGGGTCCGAAGATGGATCGGGAGAAGAGCAGAGTATGGACTGTACAACAAGCTGATGGTAGAGCTGAGGAACGAAGACACTCGTGCATTCCAGAACTTCATGAGGATGTCTCCAGCCATGTTTGACGAAGTTGTGCAGCAGCTGACATCCAGGTTGACCAAGCAGAGCACCAACTTCCGGCCCAGTCTGGATCCTGGGCTCAAGGTGGTACTGACTCTGCACCATCTGGCCTCTGGGACCACCTACAGGAGCATGCAGTACGGCTGGAGTGTGCCACACAACACCATCAGCATTGTGGTCAGAGAAGTGGTGCAGGCCATCATATAAGAATACCTGGAGGAGCTCCTACAGTGCCCCACCACTGAAGAAGGCTGGAAGAAAGTTGCAGAGCAGTGGTATTAGAGGTGGAACTTCCCCCACACTGTTGGAGACATAGATGGCAAGTACATGGCCTGCAAAATGCCAGCCAAGTTGGGGTCCAATTATTTCAATTACAAAGGATTCTTCAGCATCATCCTCTTCGCCATGGTCGATGCTGACTACAAGTTCATGTACATCGATGCTTCAGGAAACAGGTCAGCTTCAGATGCCCAGGTATACAATGCCAGTGACCTCAAGGATGGGCTGGAATGCAACCTCATCATGGGCTTCCCAGATCCAGACCCCCTGCCCAACGACACACAAGATGTGCCCTACTTCATCATGGGGGATGATGCCTTCTCCCTCAGAACCTACCTCATGAAGCCCTATACCTCCAGATGCCTCACCCGTGAAGAGAGGATCTTCAACTACAGACTGTCCAAGGCAAGGCGGGTGGTGGAGAACGCCTTTGGCATCCTGGCTAACAGGTTCCAGGTACTCCTCACCACCATGCAGCATCGCCCACAGACCGTGAGGAGGATCATGGAAGCTTGCTGCATCCTGCACAATCTCATGTGCACCCGCTACCCAGTCTTGCAGAACAGGCTCGTTCTCCAACAAGGCAATGGGGACATGGAGCCTGGGGAATGGAGGCAAGGGCGAAACCTGATAGACACTGTGGATGTGCAAGGCCCCAACAGAACCTCACTTGAAGGGAAGAAGCAGCGCAACCTCCTGAAACACTGGTGCAACTCTCCAGCTGGAGCAGTGGAGTTGCAAGACAGGATGATAGATGATTGATGGATGCTTCCTTCAGCCTGTCTCATCACATTGATGACATTGGGCCAAGTATGTTGGGTGGGCCTACAATGAACAGGGTATTTAATAAAGAGTTGTGTTTATGTTCAAATGTGTTGATAAATGCTTACATTGTTATTGATAATGAAGGGCCAAAGGTGTGGCACCTGGGGGGGGGTGGACCATACAGTCGCACCATGCTTGCACTGGAGGTTTATCTATCCCACAGCTATTACCCATCCCAAAGGTATCCCTGCCCATCCCACAGGTATCCCTGCCCATCCCTCAGCTATTACCCATCCCAAAGGTATCCCTGCCCATCCCATTGCTATCTTAACCCATCCCAAATGTATCTCTGCCCATCCCAAAGGTATACCTGCCCATCACACTGCTATCCTTACCCATCCCAAAGGTATCCCTGCCCATCCCACTGCTATCTTAATCCATCCCACACGCATGCAAAGGCTTAAACCATTTCTAAAAGTTTCCACCAAGACTTTATTGAAAAAAATAAATGAAGCAAGTGTTTGAAGCAAAGAAAATCTTTATTAATAACAAACTGTAAAAGAAAAATGACCCAAGTCAAGTGTCCAAATAAAGTCTACAGGTAGCCACCCAGTCTCTGGCACTCCTCTTGGTCACTCGGAGGTGTGCCCAGTCTCAGGGGTGAAGGGTCCAGGTGCTGTGGAGGTAGGTGCTAGTGGAGTGCTGGTCTGAAGCCCCACTGGGGTGCCTGGCCCCGAGAGGACAACAGGTGATGGTGTGTTGAAGAAGCTCTCAGACAGCTGGCTCAGCCCCGTGATGTTGAGAGCTCCTTTCTCCATGCCATGGGGTGTCAGTCCCAATACCGATGACAGATGTACTGAGGCCGGGCTTGGCTGTGGGGTGGAGGAAGAAGGAGTGTAGTGGGGCTGTCTGGTCTGCAGCTGGGTGAGGACTGGCGTGGGTGGCATTGCTGTCGTGGGTGGCATCGGTGGCGTCAGTGGAACCGGTGGCAACGGTGGCGTCCGCTGACTCTGTGCCTTGACTGGGAAGGGCTGCTGCCTGTGCTGTTGGACCTCCTGGTAGCCATAGTCCTGGTAGGTGAGGGGCTGTGGAAAGCCTTGGAAGGGGAGGGACATCACCTGGGGTGGAGGAGCAGACCTGGACTGGGTGGGAGCAGGTTCATCTGGATCTGGAGAGTTTTGAAGCAGATGGGTGATCTGGTCCTTCACCACCTGGTACTGGGGTTCTGCCATGTCCATGAGGGTTTGGTTGACATAGGTGAGGAAGGGCTTGCGGTTGGAGGATGAGGAGTTGGTGTGGACCAGCTGAGAGAGGAGATCTATGCTGAGAGAGGAGATCACTATCCTGATGGTGTCTCTTATCTCCAACAGGATAAGTGTGGCTCTGTCCCTCCTGTCTGGCTCTCTGCCTTTCTGTGGAGGTGGAGCTGGGGGTGGATGCGGGTAGGACTGTGGTGGAAGTGCCATCTCCTTTCTCCGACTGCGCCAGGGAGTCCTCCACGTGCTCCACCACAGTTCAAACACCTGTCGGTGGGTTCTCCTCCGTGGGACGCTCCACAGACACCTGCCTGGAGGCAGGAGCTGACTCTGGGCCAGAAGAAGAGTGGCTCTCTCTGGGTTGCCTGAGAGAGAGGGTTGACAGAGGGGCTGCTGCTCGGTGGTGGACCTCACCCTCCAAGAAGCTGCACTTGGCAATCATGTAGGTCTCCCAGTTGGTGAGCTTGACTGTGGCCTGGCCAGACCTCTTGAAGTGCAGCTTCCCATACCAGGTGTGCCTGTGCTTCCACCACCCGAGGAGGACCTCCGAAGTGTAGCCCAGGCTCTCCGCCTTCTCTCTCCAAGCAGCCTGCTTTCTTTTGGTGTCCCTGTAGAGCCTGTGTCCCTTCCGCCATAGATATTCATTCTCTCTCAGCCAATCCAGCACCTCATCTTCATGTTCCTCCTCGATGGAGTGTTGCCTCCTCTCCCGTTCCCGCATATGCCTCTTCCACCCTTTGTTAGTTCCACATGGGCCCTCATCAGAGGGGCTTCCAGGTTGTAGGGGCTGCTCCTCCACACCACCAGCTGCAGCAGCACCAGCAGGATCATCATCATCATCATCATCATCATCAGCAGCAGCAGCAGCAGAACGACCAGGATCAGCAGCAGCAGCAGCACCAGCAGGACCAGGATCATCAGCAACAGAGTAAGCACCAGGAGCCCCAGCAGTCCCAGCAGCACCAGCACCAGCAGCACCAGCAGGACCAGGAGCACGAGCAGGACCAGCAGGACGAGCAAGACCTGGAGCATGAGCATGACGAGCAGGACCAGCAGGAAGAGCAGGACCAGCAGGACGAAGAGCAGTTTCAGCAGAGTAAGCACCAGCAGAAGCACCACCACCAGAAGCAGCTTCAGCAGAGTAAGCACCAGCAGAAGCACCACCGCCATAAGCAGCATCATCAGCTCCTCCAGAAGCAGAAGCAGCAGAAGCCCCAGCCACAGAAGAGCGAGCCCATGCAACAGAAGCACCAGCAGAAGAAGAGTGAGGGCCAGGGGGTGGGAGGGTGGCCCTGTCCCTCTTGCCTGGGCTGGGAGCAGATTGCTGAGGCTTTCTCTTCTTCCCCATGGTTGTGGGGTTGCTGGCTGGCAGCAAGGCTGGCAGGCAGGCAGGTATACAGGCTGGCAGGAAGGCTGGCAGGAAGGCAGGCACCAAGGCTGGCTGGCAGGCAGGCAGGCAGGCAGGCAGCAAGGCTGGCAGGGTGGCAGCAAGGCAGGCTGGCAGGCAGACTGGCCGCAAGACTGGCAGGGAGGCTGGAAGGCAGGCTTGCAGGCAGGCTGGCAGCAAGGCTGGCAGGCAGGCAGACAGCAAGGCTGGCAGGGAGGCTGGCAGGCAGGCTGGCAGGCAAGCAGGCAGCAAGCCTGGCAGGCAGCAAACCTGGAAGGCATGTAGGCAGGCTGGCAAGGCAGGCAGGCTGACAAGACAGGCCGGGTGGAGATGTATCTGGAAGCAGGTCTTTCCTCAGAATGGTGACCTGCTTGGGAGCTGCTTCCCTTTATATCCACAGGGCTGACGCAATGCAACCTCCCCGCATGCGCAGTGAATGCTAGGCATCCGCTAGGCATCTGCTAGGCTTCCGCTAGGCATCCGCTAGGCTTCCCCTGTGCATCCGCTTCATCCGCTCGGCATCCGCTCGGCATCTGCTTCATCTGCTCGGCGTCCGCTCTGCATCTGCTGTATCCGTTCTGCGTCCGCTTCACTGAGGTCCCCCGGAAGCCTTGCGGATGTGCCATCCGCTCCCATCTGCTTCTATCCGCTAGGCTTCCGTTCCGCATCCGCTTTCCATCCGTCCTGCGTCCTCCCCCCATCCATTCCTTTCCATGTTATCCGCTCTGGTTATGCAAATTTTTGCCCCTTTTGAGAGCGGATAGCAATGGATGGAACATTTTTCTCATCCGCTGTGTCCTTTTTACAAACATTTTGCATCCATCGGCCAGTGTGACAGGGCCTTAAGCTCAAAACTGCTTGACTGCCTGAATTAGTTCATAATAAATCCTCCATCTGAAACCTTTTAGAATTTCATCCCATCCCCAAAGAACTGTAAATTAAGAAACACTTAATTCCACATCAACCTCTTTAAATAAATGTTAAAGATCTTCTACTGAGATCTTGCTCTCAAGCATTTTTAAAACTTATTAATCATTTAATGCATTGAGGTATGAATTAAATATACATTTTAGTGTTTTTGTATTAGTATGTTTTATTGGGTTATTCTTTGTGTTACTTTGTAATCCATGTCAGGAATTGAGATATGTAGAATAAGTAATCTCCAAATAGTAGTTTTGATAGTACTCTACAATAGTACTGAGAACCTCCACAATAGTACTGTTGATACCTTATTGGAGGGAAAGAGAGAGTTTACAGCTTTGAGAAAAGGAGTATTATCAAAAGCAGGCAACAATTTCATTTATAATGTGTGCCACTGTGCTGGCAGTAGAAAAACAACAATAAGATATATCTAATAAGATATATCTCTTATTAGATATATCAGGCCTTAACATAGGTCTGAGTCAGTTCCCAGAAGCCCAAGATCCTATTCTAGGCAGCGACCCAGCCAGTGTGAATGTTGACATTCCTCGGTCAAGTGCAAATAGGCACAAAGTACACCATTACAAAAGCAAGCCCTTGTGAGTCAAATGCACTTTTACTGAGAGTAGCTCAATAAATTTAGATCAATGATTCTCAAACCTGATATTAGGATATATGGATTTCAATTCCCAGAATTCCTGGGAAATCTGGGAGATAAAGTCCAGGAATTAAAAGCTGTTAAGTTTGAGGACATTTATTTAGATTACTATTCATCTAAATCAGATTTGATAGGCACCAGCGATATAAGAGTAGTTCAGGTAATCTGCAGGGACTTGTCCAGGTGCTTGCCAGAAATCAAGTTGACCTGAAGGCACATAGACAGTGTTAATTAAAGCTCTTGTCACACTGCACCAACGGATGGAAAGAGGATGTAAAACGGAGGAAAACACTTGTCATCCATTGGTTAATGCGATGTATCCATTCTGTACTCACTGTGTCCATTTCTTATCCTCTCTATCCATCCAGCATCCATTTATTGACGTTTCATCTGCTCAGAAAGTTTTGAACTGCTCAAAACTTTTGAGCGGAAAATGTATCCAATGCGTCCGTTCTGCATCCGCTAGGCATCAGCTAGGCATCCATTCTGCATCCGTTACGCATCCGCTATATTCGCTAGGCATCCGCTGCGCATCCGCGCAACTCGCATCCGCTCGGATGCAGGGAGGAAGCGGAACGGATACAGAACAGATGATAGCAGATGCAGCACGGAAACAAAGCATTTAAAATGGAAAAAACGTTCGCAGAGGGGACCTATCTCGGAAATTAAGGATATCTAGAGGATGCCTAGAGGATGCAAAGGGACACCAAGGGGAAAACCTATACTGCCTATAAAAAGGGGGAGCAACTCATCTGGATCTCACTTTCAGAGCAGCAGCCCAGTTGTGCAGACCTCTGCAGCCTTCATCTGATTCTTCCTCTTCCAAAGCATCCAGTCATGTCCACCGTGGATCGTAACAAAGTCCTTTTGGCAGCCATGATCGTTCTGCAACAGTGCGAAGCCATATACAGGCTCTGTGAACTCTACTACGGGAAGAAAAAGAGGTGGCCAAGAAGCGTCTGGGTAGGAATATGGATCGGGAGAAGAGCAGAGTACGGTCTGTACAACAAGCTGATGGTGGAGCTCAAGAATGAAGACACTCGGGCATTCCAGAACTTCATGAGGATGCCTCCAGCCATGTTTGACGAAGTTGTGCAGCAGCTGACACCCAGGTTGACCAAGCAGAGCACCAACTTCCAGCCTAGCCTGAAACCTGGGCTCAAGGTGGCACTGACTCTGTGCCACCTGCCCTCAGGGACCACCTACAGGAGCATGCAGTACGGCTGGAGGGTGCCACACAACACCATCAGCATTGTGGTCAGAGAAGTGGTGCAGGCCATCATCGAATAATACCTGGAGGAGCTCCTCCAGTGCCCCTCCACTGAAGAAGGATGGAAGAAAGTTGCAGAGCAGTGGTATCAGAGGTGGAACTTACCCCACAACGTTGGAGCCATAGATGGCAAGCACGTGGTCTGCAAAGCACAGGCCAAGTCGGGGTCCACTTCTTTCAACTACAAGGGCTTCCTCAGCATCATCCTCTTCGCCATGGTCAATGCTGACTACAGGTTTATGTACATCGATGCTTCAGGCTACGGGTCAGCTTCAGATGCTCCGGTATACAACACCAGTGACCTCAAGGAGAGGCTGGAATGCAACCTCATCGTGGGCTTCCCAGATCCAGACCCCCTACCCAACGACACACAAGATGTGCCCTACTTCATCGTGGGGGATGACGCCTTCTCCCTCAGAACCTACCTCATGAAGCCCTACACCTCCAAATACCTCACCCATGAAGAGAGGATCTTCAACTACAGGCTGTCCAGGGCAAGGCGGGTGGTAGAGAACGCCTTTGGCATCCTGGCCAACAGGTTCCAGTTACTTTTCACCACCATGCAGCATCACCCACAGACTATGAGGAGGATCATGGAAGCTTGCTGCATCCTGCACAATCTCATGCGCACCCGCTACCCAGTCTTGCAGAACAGGCTCATGGACCTCCAACAAGGCAATGGGGACATGGAGTCTGGGGAATGGAGGCAAGGGCAAAACCTGATTGACACTGAGGATGTGCAAGGGCCCAACAGAGCCTCACATGAGGCGAAGAAGCAGCGCAAACTCCTGAAACACTGGTGCAACTCCCCAGCTGGAGCGGTGGAGTGGCAAGACAGGATGATAGATGCTTAATGGATGCTTCCTTCAGCCTGTGTCATCACACTGATGAGATTGGGCCATGTATGTTGGGTGGGCCTACAATGAACAGGGCATTTAATAAAGAGTTCTGTTCATGTTGATATGTGTGGATCAATGAATAAATTGTTATTGACAATAAAGGAACATATTTGTGGCAGCTTGGAAGGTGGACCATACAGTCCCACTATGCTTGCACTGGAGGTTTATCTATCCCACAGCTATTACCCATTCCAAAGTTATCCCTGCCTATCACACAGGTATCCCTGCCCATCCCTCAGCTATTACCCATCCCACAGGTATCCCTGCCCACCCCACTGCTATCTTAACCCATCCCACAAGCATGCAAAGGCTTAAACCAATTCTAAAAGTTTCCACCAAGACTTTATTAAAAAAAAAGAAATGAAGCAAGTGTGTGAATCAAAGATAAACTTTATTGAACAACAAGCTGTAAAAGAAAAATGACCCAAGTCAAGTGTCCAAATAAAGTCCACAGGTAGCCAGCCAGCCAGTCTCTGGCACTCCTCTTGGTCACTCGGAGGTCTGCCCAGTCTCAGGGGTGAAGGGTCCAGGTGCTGTGGAGGTGGGTGCTGCTGGAGTGCTGGTCTGAAGCCCCACTGGGGTGCCTGTCCCCGAGAGGACAACAGGTGATGGTGTGTTGAGGAAGCTCTCAGACAGTTGGCTCAGCCCCGTGATGTTGAGAGCTCCTTCCTCCATGCCATGGGGTGTCAGTCCCAATACCGACGACAGATGTACTGAGGCCGGGCTTGGCTGTGGGGTGGAGGAAAGAGCAATGTAGTGGGGCTGTCTGGTCTGCAGCTGGGTGGGGACTGGTGTTGGTGGCATCGTTGGCGTGGGTGGCATCAATGTCGTGGTTGGCATCATTGGCATGGGTGGCTTCAGTGTCGTCCGATGACTCTGTGCCTGGACTGGGAAGGGCTGCTGCCTGTGCTGCTGGACCTCCTGGTAGCCGTAGCCCTGGTAGGTGAGGCACTGTGGGAAGCCTTGGAATGGGAGGGACATCACTGGGGTGGAGGAGCAGACCTGGACCGGGTGGGAGCAGGTTCCTCTGGATCTAGGGGGTTGTGAAGCAGCTCGGTGATCCGGTCCTTCACCACATGGTACTGGGGTTCCTCCATGTTCTTGAGAGTCTGGTTGACATAGGTGAGGAAGCGCTTGTGGTTGGAGGATGAGGATTCAGTGTGGACCAGCTGAGAGAGGAGATCTATGCTGGTCCGAATGGTGTCCCTGATCTCCAGAAGGACAGTGTGGCTCTGCCCCTCCTGCTGTCTGGCTCTCTGCCTTTCTTTGGAGGTGGAGCTTGGGGTGGATGCGGGTAGGGCTGGGGTGGACGCACCGTCTCCTTTCTCCCACCGCACCAGGGAGTCCTCCACGCACTCCACCACGGTTACAACACCTGTCTGTGGGTTCTCCGCCGTGGCACTTTCCACAGAAACCTGCCTAGAAACAGGAACTGACTCTTGGCCGGAACAGGACTGGCTCTCAGCAGGCTGCCGGAGAGAGAGGGTAGTGAGAGGGGCTGCTGGTATTCCTTGGTGGCGGATCTCACCCTCCAGGAAGCTGCACCTGGCCATGACGTAGGTCTCTCTGTCCATCAGCTTAACCGTGGCCTGGCCAGATTTCTTCAGGTGCAGCTTCCCGTACCATGTGTGCATGCGCTTCCACCAGCCGAAGAGCACCTCCGAAGTGTAGCCCATAATCTCCGCCTTCTCTCTCCAAGCAGCCTGCTTTCATTTGGTGTCCCTTCTGCCTGTAGAGCCTGTGTCCCTTCTGCCATAGATACTCATTCTCTCTCAGCCACTCCAACACCTCATCCTCATGTTCCTCCTCGATGGAGTATTGCCTCCTCTCCCGTTGTTGCATACACTTCTTCCTCCCTTTGGCAGGACCAGATGGGCCCTCATCAGAGAGGCTCCTAGGTAGTAGGGGCTGCTCCTCCACACCACCAGCAGCAGCAGCACCAGCAGGATCATCATCATCATCACCAGCAGGATCATAATCATCATCATCGGCAGCAGCAGCAGCAGGATCATCAGCATCAGCATCAGCATCAACAGCAGCAGCAGTAGCAGCACCAGCAGGATCATCATCATCAGCAGCACCAGCAGCACCAGCAGCACCAGCAGCACCAGCAGCACCAGGATCATCATCAGCAGAGTAAGTACCAGCAGCGACAGCAAGACCAGGAGCACGAGCAGGACCAGGAGCACGAGCAGGATGAGCAGGATGAGCAAGACCAGGAGCACGAGCAGGACGAGCAAGTCCAGGAGCACGAGCAGGACCAGCAGGACCAGCAGGACGAGGAGCAGCTTCAGCAGAGTAAGCAGGACCAGCAGGACCAGCAGGACGAGGAGCAGCTTCAGCAGAGTAAGCACAAGCAGAAGCACCACCGCCAGGAGCAGCTTCAGCAGAGTAAGCACGAGCAGAAGCACCACCGCCAGGAGCAGCTTCAGCAGAGTAAGCATGAGCAGAAGCACTACTGCCAGGAGCAGCACCAGCAGAGTAAGCACCAGCAGAAGCACCAGCACCAGGAGCAGCGCCAGCAGAAGCTCCAGCACCAGAAGAGCGAGCCTGAGCAGTAGAAGCCCCTGCAGAAGCAGAGTCAGGGACAGGGGGCGGGAGGGTGGCCCTGTCCCTCTTGCCAGGGATGGCGGCAGGTTGCTGATGCTTTCGCTTCTTCCCCATGGTTGTGGGGTTGCTGGCTGGCAGGGAGGTTGGCAGGGAGGCTTGCAGGCAGCCAGGCACGAAGGCTGGCAGGCAGGCATCCACCAAGGCTTGCAGGAAGGCTGGCAGGAATGCAGGCAGGCAGGCAGACACCAAGGCTGGCAGGCAGACTGGCTGGAAGGGAGGCTGGAAGGCAGGCTGGCAGCAAGGCTGGCAGGCAGGCAGAGAGCAAGGCTGGCAGGGAGGCTGGCCAAGAGTCTGGGAGGCAGGCTGGGAGGCAGGCTTGCAGGCAGGCTGGCAGGAAGGCTGGCAGTAAGGCTTGCAGCAAGGCTTGTAGGCAGGCATGCAGGCAGGGCAGGCAAGGACTCGATTTATCTGGCAGCAGGCCTTTCCTCCGAATGGTGACCAGCTTGGGAGCTGCTTCCCTTTATATCTGTGGTGCTTACGCAGTGCATCTCCCCCGCATGCGCAATTAACGCTCAGCATCCGTTCGGCTTCCGCTGTGCATCCGCTAGGCTTCTGCTGTCCATCTGTTTCATCCATTCCGTGTCCACTCTGCATCCGCTGTATCCATTCCGCGTCCGCTTTGCTGAGGTCCCCTGGAAGCCTAGCAGATGTGCCATCCGCTCCCATCTGCTTCCATCCACTGGACTTCCGTTCCACCTCCACTTTCCATCCGCTCTGCGTCCTCCCCACGTCCGTTCCTTTCCGTCTTATCCGCTCCGGTTATGCAAATTTTTGCCACTTTTGAGAGCAGATAACAACGGATGGAACATTTTTCTCGTTCGTTGTGTCCTTTTTACTAACATTTTGCATCTGTTGGGCAGTGTGACAGGGCCTTAAATAAATTAGAAAGACCACCTCTCTTCCAAATGACTCCATGTAGCTTATATGATGAAAAAAATTCTTTTAAGAACAGAATGTGTAATGAAAAACAATGTAACTCCAACCCTGGGGACAAAACCATAATTTCAAAGACTTATGAAACCTTTGTAGAGTGGGAGCTGTGCAAATCTTTGGGGGGATACTGTTCTTGAGGTAGAGTAGGTAGAGCCTCTTGTATAAATATGGTTGGAAACAACAATAATTTGTGAATGTGTGTTACTAGCTACTCTTCTGCCTTGAATTTTGATTGCCTGATAGAGCTTGATGTTTTACTGTTCATGTGCTACCTGGATACATTCATTCATCTTCTCCTTCTTGAGCCTGATCAAGATTTAGCATGTCTATCTTTGACTTACTAATGTTAGAAATTAGAGTTGTCAACTATACTATTTCTCCTTGGAATCCTTAATTTAGTCAAGAGGAGGGCAATATAAATGTGTGTCTATGTATAGATGCCTTCAAGTCTGGTGCCTGCATGGGCTAGTCCCTGCAGTTTTCTTGGCAAGACTTTGGAAATGGTTTGTCATTGCCATCTTCCTAAGGTTGAAAGGGTGCCACTGGCCCAAGGTCCATCAGCCAGGCTTGTACCTAAGGTAGAATTAGAATCTATGATCTTCTAATTTTTAGCCCAGTGTCTTAACCATGACATCAAACTGGTTCTCGATGTTGAAAGAAATATCCATCTGGTTCAGTTCCAAGTGGGGAAAAAGACACTGGAAACATGGAGGCTGATTGGAAAGATATTTTAATGAAGCAGAACCATCAAGCACATGGTTCTCTGCTACAGCTGAACAAATGGAGCTGAGAGTGAGGGGTATTTATACCTTCTCTTGGGCTTTGAAGTTGAAGTTCTTGTTGAAGAACATGTATTCTATCGGCTGTTGTTGGGGTCACAGCTAACTTTGTACGCTGTCTGAGGCCCAGGCTTAGTTGAAGCTTGCTGGGTGATGCAATGTCCCCAGTGATTGTGCCATGTGGTGAGCTCTGCTACTAGATGGATTAATCCAATTATGTCCTGGAGCGTCATGTTTTAATCCCATCACCCTGGAGCTGGAAGTCTTTTGTCTTGTAGATAGGCTGGCCCAGACTTTCTTAATGGCACCAAATATCGGCTGGGAACAGGGAGCTGCTTTCTGTCTGGAAAAACATGTTTGTTAATTTCTCATCCAGCCTTTTTAAAATATTTTCTAAAATATTTCATTTTTCTAGGAGAGGGGTGGGTGCTAACTTTCTACATCAGTATCAATCTGGTCTTCACACCAATCGTCTACAACAGTTGGGAGTTGTTGTTCAGAACCATTTGGAAGCTGGTGGTGCTTCCTTTTACTGACCAAAATACATGTGAAGATGTGCAGGTATTTCAATTATGCTTCTTTTAATGAGAAATGCTCTACTGGTGTTTAAAAGAGTAGCAGTCTCCTTCAGTTCAAGCCAAATATTCTACTTAGATCGAGAGTGCTTCTGATGTAAGACATTCACCACAAACAAGGCCATCCTGATTGCAAAGCTGTGTTTTTATTCTTTTTATGCAGTAGGGGGGCATGAATTTTTAACTTCATACATCATTTACAATTTGCTGCAACAATTCTACAAAATCATTAAGCTTTAAAAAGTTAATGAAAGAGAATACATTTCCCCTTTTTCCTTTGCTGCCTGTCATTGTGAGTTTTGTGATTTGTTGGTCTGAGCTGGCAGTTTGTTTATTATATTGGTAGGAAGAAAGGAAGTAAAGGAATCCAAATAGAAACATTAACAACAGTTTGAATGTGATGCACCAGCCATGAGCTATGAGGAATCAAGTGACAGCACACAGGTGATCTTTCTGATCTTGAAAAGCTAAAGGCTAGGTCCCACTGGCCAACGGACGCAAAACGTATGCATAAAGGACACAGCGGATGAGCAAAAATTTGGGGGTGGCTCCATCCGTTGTCATCCGCTCCAAAAAGTGATGACAATTTGCATAAACAGAATGGAAAAGAATGGAAAAAAAACGGAAAAGAACAGACGTGGGTAGCACGTAGCGGGGATGTGAAGCGGATATTCTTAGAAAGCCTAGCAGATGACAGCGGATGGAAGTGAATGACACCTCCGAAGGGCTTCCAGGGGAGAATTGCGAAGTGGACGCATAGCGGAAGGGGCGGATGCATAGCGGATGACGCGGATGCATCACGGACGCCTATAGGAAGCAAAGTGGATGCCGCACAGATGTATATTGGATGCAAAGCATTCACTGCGCATGCGGGAGTATGAATTGTGTCAGCTCTGCAGATATAAAAGGATGCAGCACACATGCAGTCAGCATTCAGGGGAAAGACGTGCTGCCACATACATCTAGCAGGAACACCATGGTTCGTCAGTCAGGGAAAAAGACGAAGCCTGTGCCTACTCATTCCAGCCCTGGCAAGAAGGACAGAACCAGCATCCTACCCCCTGGCACTGACTCTGAACCTCCTCCTCCTCCTCCTCCTCCTCCTCCTGCTGCTGCTGCTTCTGCTGCTGCGGTGGACCAGCCCCAAGGCCCTCAAAGCCCTGCTGCTGAAGGCCCTGCTGCTCAAGCCCCTGAAGGCCCTGCTCAAGCCCCTGCCAGAGGGAAGAAGAGGCAAGGGAAGCAGAAGGGAGAGAGGAAACAGTACACTGTTTACGAGGACCATGAGGATGAGGTGCTGGAATGGCTGAGGGAGAACGAGTACCTCTGGAGAAAGGGCCACAGACTCTATTGCAACACCAAGAAGAAGCAGGCAGCTTGGAGAGACAAGTTAGAGAGCCTGGGGTACACCACAGATGTACTCCTGGGATGGTGGAAGCACATGCACACCTGGTATGGCAAGCTACACCTCAAAAAATCCAGGCAGGCCGCTGTCAAGCTCACTGACTGGGAGATGTACGTCATGGCCAGGTGCAGTTTCCTGGAGGTTGAGATCCGCCACCAAGGAGCAGCCCCTCTGAGACCCCTCTCCCTCAGACAGCCCACAGACAGCCAGTCCTCTTCCACCCAGGAGCCAGCAAGCCTGTCCAGGCAGGTGTCTTCAGAGGCCCCATGGCAGAGACCCACCCGACAGCTGCACTCCCCATGCCAGCGGACTTGGAGGATCCCCTGTCACAAATGGAGGAAGAAGCAGCAGCCACCAGAGACCAACCCACCCCCACCCCCAGCTCCACAGACTGGAGGGCCAGAACCACAATGTGCTGTTGGAGATCAGGGACACAATGAAGACCAGCACAGAACTTCTCTCTCAGCTGGTCCACTTGGAAAGAGGATCCTCGGGCCACTACACCTTCATCACGTACATGAGCCAGACCCTGAGGGATCTGCCCGAGGCCCAGGACCAGGTGATGAAGGAGAAAATAACAGCACTCCTGCACAACCCTCAAGGCCCAGCTGAAGCTTCTCCTACCCAGTCCAGATCTGCTCCTCCACCCGAGACGATGACACAGCCCTTCCACGGCTTTCAACAGCCCCTCACCTACCAAGGCTATGAGTACGAGGACTTCCTACAGCAGAGGCAGCCCTTCCCAATCCAGGCCCAGTTACATCGCATGCCACACACGCTTCACCTGACCCAGCTGCAGACCAGACAGCCTCACTACACTCCTCCTTCCTCCACCCCACAGCCAAGCCCATCAATGGACAATCTGTCATCAGTATTGGGCCTCACATCTCTGGTCTTTGATGAGGGGCCTCTCAACCTCATGGGACTGAGTCAGCTCTTGGACAGCTTTCTGAACACACCATCCCCTGTTGTACTCTCGGTGCCAAGCACCCCAACAGCGCCTCAGACCAGCACTCAAGCCACAACCACCTCCACAGTCCCTGCCCACTTAACAGCTGAGACCATGGACATGACTCAGAGTGACTGAGAATAGTGTCAGAAACTGAGTTGTTTACTTGTTCACTTTATATTTGCTTAAGACACTTTACTTGGTTCATTTTGCTTTTTTAATAAAGTCATAAAGTTTACCTAAGACAGTTAATAAAGGTTAACCTTGCTTAGCACACTTAATTCAGTTTACTTGGTTCATTTTGCTTATTTAATAAAGTCATGAAGTTACCTAAGACAGTTGATAAAGGTTATCTTTGCTTAAGACATTTGGTTCATTTTTTTACTTTAGTAAAGTGCTGGTGAAAACTTTTAACAAATGGTTAAGCCTTTGCATGCTTGTGGGATAGATAATCCTCCAGTGCAAGCATAGTGGGACTGTATGGTTCCCCCATCCCAGCTGCCACAGATATGGACCTTTATTATCAATAACAATTTATTCATTGATCAATACATTTTAAAATAAACAAAGCTCTTTATTAATTCATTGTAGGACCACTCAATATACATGGCACAAATTCATCAGTGTGATGAGACAGCCTCAAGGAAGCATCCATTAACCATCTCTCATCCTGTCTTGGCACTCCACTGCTGCAGCTGGGGAGTTGCACCAGTGTCTCAGAAGGTTGCGTTGCTTCTTCCCTTCACATGAAGCTCTGTTGGGGCCTTGTACATCCACAGTGTCTATCAGGTTACTTACTTGCCTCCATTCACCAGGCTCCATGTCCCCATTCCCTTGTTGATGGTCGACAAGTCTGTTCTGCAGCACTGGGTAGCGGGTGCACATGAGATTGTGCAGGATGCAGCAAGCTTCCACGATGTTCCTCACAGTCTCTGGGTTATGTTGCATGGTGGTGAGAAGTATCTGGAACCTGTTGGCCAGGATGCCAAAGGCATTCTCCACCACCTGCCTTGCCCTGAACAGCCTGTAGTTGAAGATCCTCTCTTCACGGGTGAGGTATCTTGAACTGTACGGCTTCATGAGGTAGGTTCTGAGGGAGAAGGCGTCATCACCAATGATGAAGTAGGGCACATCTTGTGTGTCATTGGGTAGGGGGTCTGGATCTGGAAAACCCATGATGAGGTTGCATTCCAGCCCATCCTTGAGGTCACTGGTGTTGTATACCTGGGCATCTGAAGCTGACCCATTGCCTGAAGCATTGATGTACATGAACTTGTAGTCAGCATCAACCATGGCAAAGAGGATGACACTGAAGAAGCCCTTATAATTGAAAGAAGTGGACCCTGAGGTGGCTGGAGCTTTGCAGGCCACGTGCTTCCCATCTATGGCTCCAATGGTGTGGGGAAAGTTCCAGCTCTGATACCTCTCTTCTGCAAGTTTCCTCCAGCCTTGTTCAGTGGTGGGGCACTTGAGGAGCTCCTCCATGTATTCTTTTATGATGGCCTGCACCACTTCTCTGACCACTTTGCTGATGGTGTTGTGTGGCACCCTCCAGGCATACTGCATGTTTCTGTACGTGGCCCCAGAGGCCAGGTGGCGCAGAGTCAGTGCCACCCTCAGTCCAGGGTCCAGGTTGGGATGGAAGTTCATGCTAGGCTTGGTCAACCTGGGTCTCAGACGCTCCACAACTTAATCAAACATGGCTGGTGGCATCCTCATGAAGTGATGGAATGCACGAGAGTCTTCATTTGTCAGCTCCACCATCAACTGGTCATACAGTCCAAAGTCCATTCTTCTCACGATCCATCCTCATACCCACACAGCTCTTGGACGTCTCCTTCTCCTTCTGTATAAAAGGTGAAACAGTCTGAACAGGTTTTGGTTCTGGTGATGAATGATCGCAGCTACCATACAGACTGTGTCATGATCCATGGTGGAGAACAATTGATGATGTGGAAGAGCAAGAGCAAGGGTGAAGAGGTCTGTACACCACAGCTGCTGGACCCATACCGAGATCCAGATGATTTTCTCCCCCTTTTTATAGGAAATATCGGTAGTCCACTAGGTGTCCTTCTACATACTCTAGGCATACTGCAGACATCCTAAATATCTGAGATCCATCCCAGATACAAACAGTTTGTCCATTTTAATTCTTTATATACGAGATGCATCTGCTTACATCCTTTCTATTTCCGTGCTACTAAGGCTCTGTAGATGTTCCATGTACCTTTTGTTTCCTCCCTCTGTCCATTTTCAGCTGCAGTGGATGTGAGTTGAGGGGATGGCCAGAGGATGCAGAGAGGATACGGCAGACGTTTAACAGATGATAACGGACATAGAACATTTGTTGCCCGTATATGTCGCGGATGTACATCATACGCGGCGGAAAGTTCATCCGCTCACAAAGTTTTGTGCAGCTCAAAACCTCTTGCGTGGATGAAATCTCAGTGGACGGATGCTCGAGGGATAGAGCGTATGAAACACGTATGCAGTGAGTATACAACGGATGCATAGCATTTTCCAATGGATGGCAAGCTTTTTTTGACGTTTTACATCCTCTTTGCATCCATAAGTGCAGTGAGACAGGGGCTTAAATAGGGCTGAGTTTGTAACTATTCAGGATGAAAGATCAGCAGAAAATGCCAGGCAATAAGATATAGAAAATAGAAAAAAGCCTGAAATGTCAACCCAACAAGGTAGATCAGCCTAAGAAACCAATGACATATAAACCAGGAGTATTTTATTGTAACAAAACCTTGCAGGTCTATGTGTGCTTTCTCCTTTCTTTATCTTCACATGAATCAAGGATGGCCTTGTCCGAGATGTTTTCTCACATTATTTCTTGGTCCAGGCTCAAGGCACTCTTATCTGACCATCCTCTCTTCCTCCTGTCCTTGAAGGCCATTTCCTCTGCCCTCTGCATGAACAAAAGTAGTGGCAAGCCATTTCAATATGTTGCTAACATATTTCTCGTGGACAAAAGAAGGACTAAGGTGTGACACGACAGCAGTGTTTCAATATTTGAGGGGCTGCTACAAAGAAGGGGTGTCAAACTATTTTCCAAAGCACCAAAAGGCAAGACAATGAAACATGGATGAAAACTAATCAAGGAGAGATGCTAGAACTAAAGAGAAATTTCCCATCAGTGAGAACAATTAGACTTAGAGTAACTTTATTGTCACTTTAAATCATGTGATCAAACTCACCACCTCATGTTGCTGTCATATGATGTTTCATGACATTTTCCCCCTTTGCAGAGCTGGGGTAAGTGTGGCCTGTATGTGATGCATCCACCCCATGGGCCGCCATTTGATATCCCTGCTTTAAATGTACACTAATCAGCATTCATTAAAACGAAATTTCATTGTATATAGCACTAAAAGGGTCACCAATATACATTACACAAAGATGACAAAAATATAAACAAATAAATATGCATATACCCACATATATAATATGACACAGAAAAACAACACAGTCTAGTTCAGATATATACATGTACTTGGCAAGAAAAACAGATCTTGGAAGTTTATCAGACAGGGGGCAAAGGGAACAAAGCTGTTGCAGAATCTGGTAGTCCTGCTAGAAATACTTCAAAACCTCCTCCAAAAGGGGAGCAGTTAATTTGTGGAATGGATCACCTTCAGAAGTTGTGGGTGCTTCATCACTAGAGGCTTTTAAGAAGAGACTTGGCTGGAATAGTATAGGATCCTTTGCTTAAGCAGGGGGTTGGACTTGAACAGGGGTCACCAACCTTTTGAACCTCTGGGACCACCAAACTTATAATTTTAAAACCCAGAGACCACAAACCAGTTCTGTGGGTATAGCCTAATTTGTGGGTGTGGCTTGGTGATCATGTGACTGGCTGGGCATGGCTTGTATGTAAATATTATAAATATTGATATTGATATTGATATTGATATTGATATTGATATTGATATT
>BLBF01000042.1:14267911-14303747 GCA_015471245.1 Laticauda colubrina | reverse complement strand
ATATTGATATTGATATTGATATTGATATTGATATTGATATTGATATTGATATTGATATTGATATTGATATTGATATTATATAATATTGAATTTTTATTAAAAAAAGACCAACTTTTACCCAAAATCAGGCAAAGCAGGCAGGGCAGATTGAGTTGCTCACAGAATCATTCAGTGATCTATCTGCCATCAGCTCGCTCTGTCTGTCACATAAAATTTGCTTGCTGTGAGTCTGCACCGAATAATAGAACCTGCAGTCCTAAGGAAACCAGAGCCAAAAATCTAAAGACTAGCTGGAAAGCAAGAAATGCAAACATTTCCTGCTTCCTAGATAATCTTAATCTCCCAGCACAGCAGAACAGCTGATGATCGGAAAAAGGAAAAATAACAACTTAGCAGGCAAGTTTGCTGGGTAAGGAGTGAGTGGGAAGGGAGGGTTCCCATGGGTCATGTGGGCAGCACAGCCTTGTGTTTCTGTGCAGCCTGGATTAATTGCTTTGGGGGGGTGACATTTCTCTGTGGCCCACCAAAATTTTCTCGATGCCCACCCGTGGTCTGTGGCCCACTGGTTGGTGACCGCTGGACTAGAAAACCTTCAAGTCCCTTCCAGCTCTGTTATTCTGTGTTCCACAAGTATATAAAGTCACTAGGGGCATATCTGACTTTAGAGGGATCTTCCCTTGGAATTAAATCAGGGCAGAACAAGAATTATCCAAGCAATGCAACATTTTCCTTTTCTATCAGGCTAAAGCCCCTGTCACACTGAACCAACGGATCCAAAGAGGATGTAAAATGGACAAAAAAGCTTGCCATCCATTGGAAAACACGATGCATCCGTTCTGTACTAACTGTGTATGTGTTTCATACGCTCTATCCATAAAACATCTGTCTACTGCTATTTCATCTGCTCAAAAAGTTTTGAGTTGCACAAAACTTTTTAAGCGGATGAACTTTCCGCCACGTACGATATACATCCGCGACACATATGGGCAACAAACTTTCTACGGCCGTTGTCATCAGTTACACGTCTGATGTATCCTCTCGGCATCCTCTGGACATCGGCGCAACTCACATCTGCTCCAACGGAAAGCGGAAAGAGGGAGGAAGCGAAAGGTACGCGGAACATCCACACAGCGTCAGTAGCACGGACATAGAAAGGATGTAAGCAGATGCATCTCATATAGAAAACATTAAAATGGACAAAACGTTCGTATATGGGACATAACTCGGATATTTAGGATGTCTGGAGGATGCCTAGAGTATGTGGAGGGACACCTAATGGAAAACCGACATTTCCTATAAAAAGGGGGAGGAAATCACCTGGATCTCACTTTCAGTCCAGCAGCCCTGGTGTGCAGACCTCTTCAGCCTTGCTCTTGCTCCTCCAGATCATCCATTGATCTCCACCATGGATCATCGCACACTCCTTTTGGTAGCCACCATCATTCAACACCAGAACCAAGCCCTCTTCAGACTGTTTCACCTTTTCTATGCAAGGGGAAGAAGGAAATGTCCAAGAGCTGTCTGGAAACGAAGATGGATCAGGAGAAGAGTGGAGTTTGGACTCTATGACAAGCTGATGGTAGAGCTGAGGAATGAAGACCCTCGTGCATTCCAGAACTTCATGAGGGTGCCACCAGCCATGTTTGACAAAGTTGTGGAGTGTCTGACACCCAGGTTGACCAAGACAAACACCACCTTCCAGCCCAGCCTGGACCCTGGGCTGAAGGTGGCACTACTCTGCGCCACCTGGCCTCAGGGACCAAGTAGAGGAGCATGCAGTATGCCTGGAGGGTGCCACACAACACCATCAGCATTGTGGTCAGAGAAGTGGTGCAGGCCATCATCGAAGAATACCTGGAGGAGCTCCTCCAGTGCCCCTCCAGTGAAGAAGGCTGGAAGAAAGTTGCAGAGCAGTGGTATCAGAAGTGGAACTTCCCCCACACCGTTGGAGCCATAGATGGCAAGCACGTGGCCTGTCAAGCTCCAGCCAACTCAGGGTCCACTTCTTTCAACTACAAGGGCTTCTTCAGCATCATCTTCTTTGCCATGGTTGATGCTGACTACAAGTTCATGTACATCAATGCTTCAGGCAACGGGTCAGCTTCAGATGCCCAGGTATACAACGCCAGTCACCTCAAGGAGGGGCTGGAACGCAACCTCATCATGGGTTTCCCAGATCCAGACCCCCTACCCAACGACACGCAAGATGTGCCCTACTTCATCATGGGGGATGATGCCTTCTCCCTCAGAACCTATCTCATGAAGCCATACACTTCCAGACTTCTGACCCATGAAGAGAGGATCTTCAACTACAGGCTGTCCAGGGCAAGGTGGGTGATGGAGAACGCCTTTGGCATCCTGGCCAACAGGTTCCAGGTACTTCTCACCATCATGCAGCATCGCCCAGAGACCGTGAGGAGGATCGTGGAAGCTTGCTGCATCCTGCACAATCTCATGCGCACCCGATACCCAGACTTCCAGAACAGGCTCATGGACCTCCTACAAGGCAATGGGGACATGGAGCCTGGGGAATGGAGGCAAGGGCAAAACCTGATCGACACTCAGGATGTGCAAGGCCCCAACAGAGCCTCACGGGAAGGGAAGAAGCAGCGCAACCTCCTGAGACACTGGTGCAACTCCCCAGCTGGAGTGGTGGAGTGGCAAGACAGGATGGTAGATGCTTAATGGATGCTTCCTTCAGCCTGTCTCATCACACGGATGAGATTGTGCCATGTATGTTGAGTGGCCTTACAATGAATAGGGCATAAATAAAGAATTTTGTTTATGTTGAAATGTGTTGATGAATGATTACATTGTTATTGATAATAAAGGGCCATATGTGTGGCAGCTGGGAGGGTGGACCATACAGTCCCACTATGCTTGCACTGGACGTTTATCTATCTCACGGCTATCCTTACCCATCCCACAGCTATCCATCCCACAGCTATCCTTACCCATCCCACAGCTATCCTTACCCATCCCACAGCTATCCATCCCACAGCTATCCTTACCAATTCCTCAAGCAAGCAAAGGCTTAACCCTTTTTTCAAAGTTTTCCCCAACACTTTATTAAGTAAAAAAAATGAACCAAGTGTGTGAAGCAAAGATAATCTTTATTAATAACAAACTGTATGACTTTATTAAAAAGCAAAATAACCCAAGTAAAGTGTCTTTAAGCAAAGATAAGGTGAGCAGGTAACAATTCAGTCTCTGGGACTCTTTTCAGTCATTCTGAGGCATGCCCAAGGTCTCAAATGTAAAGGGGCCAGGGACTGTGGAGGTGGCTGTGGCTGGAGTGCTGGTCTGAGGCGCCATTGGGGTGCCTGGCCCTGAGAGTACAACAGGAGATGGTGTGTTCAGGAAGCTCTCAGAGAGCTGACTCAGTCCGGTGAGGTTGAGAGGCACTTCCTCAAGCACCTGGGATGTGCGGCCCAACACTGATGACAGATGTTCTGAGGAAGGGTTTGGCTGTGGGGTGGAGGAAGGAGGAGTGTAGTGTGGCTGTCTGGTCTGCAGCTGGGTCAGCTGAGGCATCTGTGGTGTCTGTGGCATCCGAGGAACCTGGGTCTGGACTGGGAAGGGCTGCCTCTGCTGTGGGAAGTCCTGGTAGTGGTAGGCTTAGTAGGCGAGGGGCTGCTGGTATCGGCTGGGGTGGATGAGCAGACCTGGAGTGGGTAGCAGCAGGTTCAGCTGGGCCTGGAGGGTGGTGCAGAAGAGCTGTGATCCTCTCCTTCATCGCCTGGTACTGGGCCTTGGGCATGTCCATGAGGGTCTGGCCCACGTACGTGATGAAGGGCTTGCGGTTGGAGGATGGTATGTTAAAATGGACCAGCTGGGAGAGGAGATCTGTGCTTGCTTTGATTGTGTCCCTAATCTCCAAGAAGACAGTGTGGCTCTGTTTCTCCGGTCTGCCTCTCTGCCTGCTTTCTATGGAGGTGGAGATGGGGGTGGGGGTGGGTTGGTCTCTGGTGGCTGCTTCTTCTTGCTCCATCTGAGACAGGGGATCCTCCTCGTCCTCTCGCACGGGGAGTGCAGCTGTGGGGGGGTGTCTGTTTTGGGGCCCTCCAAAGACACCTGTCTCCTGGCTGGAAGAGGTGTGGCTCTCTGTGGGCTGTCTGAGGGAGAGGGTTGACAGAGGGGCTGCTCCTCGGTGGCGGATCTCACCCTCCAGGAAACTGAACCTGGCCATGACATAGGTCTCCCGATTAGTTAGCTTGACAGCGGCCTCCCCGGATATCTTCAGGTGCAGCTTGCCATACCAGGTGTGCATATGCTTCCACCACCCCAGGAGGACATCTGAAGTGTAGCCCAGGCTCTTTGCCTTCTGTCTCCATACTGCCTGTTTCCGCTTGGTGTTGCAATAGAGCCTGTGGCCCTTCCTCCACAGGTACTCTTTCTCCCTCAGCCATTCCAGCACCTCCTCATCGTGGTCCTTGGAAATGGAGTACTGTTTCCTCTCCCCCTTCTCCTTGCCTTGCTTCTTCCTCCCTCTGGCAAGGGCTTCAGGGCCTTCAGCAGCAGGGCTTTGATGGCCTTGGGGCTGGTCCACTACAGCAGCAGCAGTAGGAGAAGCACCAGCAGCAGCAGGAGAAGCAGCACCAGCAGCACCAGCAGGAGAAGCACCAGCAGAAGCACCAGCAGCATCACCAGCAGAAGCACCAGCAGCTTCAGAGTTAACGCCAGTGGGTGGGATGATGGTTCTGTCCTTCTTGCCAGGGCTGGCAGGAGTAGGTACAGGCTTCCTCTTCTTCCCCATGGTGTTCTCTCAAGATGTCTCTCTGAATGAAAGCCGGTCTTTCCTCTGAATGTTGACTGCTTGCGAGCTGCCTCCTTGTATATCCATGGAGCTTACGCAATTCATCCTCCCCGCATGTGCAGTGAACGCTTTGCATCCGCTAGGCATCCTATCAGCATCCGTGATGCATCTGCGTCATCTGCTATGCATCCGCTACGCATCCGTTCCTTCCGCTACGCCTCTGCTTCGCTGTTCTCCCCCAGAAGCCCTGCGGATGTGTCAACCGCTTCCATCTGCTTTCATTCGCCAGGCTTCCTATGAACCTCCGCTTTACATCCCCACTACATCCTCCCCACGTCCGTTCCTTTCCGTTGTTGTCCACTCTGTTTATGCACATTTGGGGCACTTTTGAGAGCGGATAAAAATGGATGAAAATTTGCTCATCCGCTGTGTCCTTTTTACATACGTTTTGCATCCGTTGGCCGGTGTGATCTCACCTTAAGAATGTTCTAATCACAAGCGCTGCATAAATGAGATAGCTGAAACGTTTAATGGTATGAGTTGGTTCAACAAGTATGAAATTCCAAACTGCTGAAACTTCTTTCTCTTTGTCTGGTTCTATTTTATAGATCTTATATATTTCATATGAATTTCAAGATGATGGGCAACCATTTTTATTAATGCTTTGCTGAAAATGACTTCTACATTTATTTTATTGATTCACTGAGCATTCTCCATTATATAATGAAATAAAATTTATTTTAGAAATTCATGTAATCATAGAACTGGAAGAAGCCATCTGCCTATTGAGCCCAACTCCCTGCTTAGTGCCAGAATCCAAATTAAACACATTTCTGAATGCATCTACTGACAGGAAGTTACTCCTTCTCTGCTTATCCAGTTCTGTTGTCAAACTGCTCTTACGGTTTGGAAGTGACAGTCTGAGAAATTCTTGCGAGGTATGGTTTTCTTGTGTTATATTATTTTGGAAGTAGCCAACTAATCTGTATGTTTCACTCCATACTTAGCTCCATAATAGTTTACAACTGCTCAGTTTTCCCAGGCTTTCATTCATTTTAGTAATGCATCTCCTGATCACCACTCAAGTAGACTATTACAGCATTCTGTTGGTCTGAATGCCCTTGGAGACATCATAGAATCTATAGCTAGTACAAATTGTTCTAGTTAGATTGCTAGTGGAATAACTTCACCAGCTGAAAGTATACCAGTTTTAAAGTTGCTGCATTAGTAGGCTCCAAGGACAAATTGAAAGTGCTGGTTATTATCATTAAATCCTTTTGTGGTCCAACACTGAGATACATCAGACAATGCCTTGCCTCAATTAACTGTTCAGTCCAGTCATCCCAGAGAACCTGTTAAGAATTACTCCCATGAGAAAAACAATGGAGCAGGGGTGGGGATTAGGCCATCTCCCTAAAGCACAGTACATATACCTTCTTTCTTGGTCTCTCCCATGTTAAATCTGCAATATTTCCACAAGCCTTCAGTCCCATTTGATCTGACTGATAATATCTAGGCGTGTGATTTGTGTAGGTTTCGGGGAAATTGTATTATGCTAGCTTTATTTTGTAGTAATCTAGAAAACTAGAAATACAAATTTATTATGTTCTTACAGTTATACATTCTATGCTCTAAATTTCACTAACCATACCTATCCAATCCCTCACCCACCCCATATATGTGACTTGCTTAAAGTGTCCAGTAAGAAAACATGCATAACAAGATGAATTGTCCCAGACTGGCAACAGAAAGAAGCTTCAGCCAGGAACCATATTGTATATGTTCATTGACCATATGACAGAGATAGCATAGTTAGCATGCTGAACTCATGGGAAAGGATAAATAATAAATGGGTCACCCAAATGGAGTTACCTAATATAAAGTTTCTCAAGCCTGGCAACTTTTAGAGATGTGGACTTCAACTCCCAGAATTGGGAGTTGAATTAAAACACTAATCTAAATAATTCCCACATGATGATGTAATTTAAACTGTTTGCTTTTTTTTTTTTGTCTTGTCTTTGATATGTAAGTAGATCAAAAGTATATAAGCTCTGGTTCTGCTTTTGATCAGGGCTGCTCAGCAAACTTCCAATGCCTTACAAGGAGTCCAGCATACGTTGCATTTGGATGCATGCTTAAGATACTTATGTTGTCTCTTGAAAGTGATTTGGTTGCTTTAGATGAGGCATAACAATTTTTATATACTTTGAAGCCACCCAGAGTTTTTTGTGGTGGGGGCAAGTTATAAGCACTGTTAAATCCACCCACCCCAATAGAAGACAACATGAGAGACCTTCTCCCCTGGTGCCTTTTACTAGTTGTGCTAGTGCTGTCACTGCTAATGGGCCATTCTGTCTTTGAGGAACAATTGGATATTTCTCCTCCTGCTGAAGAAATGAAATCCCAGGGGAAGCTATTCTGAGAAACTCCCTCAGAGTGGCATTTTCTGATTAGGAAGCAGAGACAGCAGGAGGGTTGCACAATGATATGTAATAAAAACCCTGGCAATACCACATCAAGTAAGTTCAAAGCCCCACTAGAAAAAAAATTCTGAAGAAATCCTAAAGCATCTTAAAAATCCTCCTTTGAAAAGGAAGAATGTTTTCCAGAAATTAGGAGATAGACTTTTATACAGTATCGTGTTCTATATCCTCATTTGTCTGTTCAGATGTTGCCTTGACTTTGGAAGCATGTCAACTAAGGTCTACTTTTTCCATGCCTTTCTTCCCTTCCCATTCTAGCTCTCAGCTGTGGTGTGTGGAATAACAGGTTGCTTGAAATAGTTGCAGGTACCTGTGCTGCCTTTCCCCTCTCCTGTTTGAGTCTTTTCCCCAGCACCAGCATGGAAGATCTGTCAATAAAGCAGAGAACTTGATGAAAATATAGAAGGGGATAACAAAAGAACGGAAGAGATGTGCACTTTAGAGCTCTGCAGCCACCAGCAAACTGAATGCAGCAGCCAGACAAAAGCTAGTTTTTTCCTTCAGAGGAAACGGATGGTCCAAAAGAGTGGAAAAGAAGTATATAGTCTCAGCAAGACAAAGTACAATATAAAAAAGGTGTAATAATTATGTTAGAGTCACCTGACAATGAGATGGGTGGGATAAAAAATATAATAATTATAGAACACTCTATATACTGGCCTTAACAAAAACAGATAAAGAAATCTCAGAGAGAGGGAACTTAAGACAGACCAGGCTTAAGAAAAAAACAGAGTCTGGTGTACATAACTTACAACTGCTTACTCCATTTTTCTTGTTAAACACAACCATCCTGGCTTTGACACATTAATAACTCTTTTTAATCAGATAGAGGAAGGCATAGATAAGGCTCCAGTTAATTTACTTGTTCTACTTCTGACCCTCTTTTCTAACAGTGAAGACAGTAGCAGTGAATTTTAGCACATCTGGGGGCTATAAGTCACAACTGCAACTAAAGCCCAGTTTTAGCACAACAGGTTTTCACTCTGTTTTGCAGTATGTAAACTTGGATCTCTGATTTACAGGCAATTTTGCAAACCAGTCTATTGCTGTCGACATCCCATCAACTAAGAGGCAAAGTCTTAGTGCTGTTAAGGATGAATTGTTGGAAACCAAAAGTCCCTATTACCAATTCAGTTCACAGGGTCTTATATATACAGAAAGTATATTATTGTGATACAAAACCTCTTGAACTATAATTTTGAATGGAATGGTTATAGAGCTGGATATGCATCTGTCTGAAGGTGTGAAGTCGAGTGTTTGTAGAAAGTGACATGTTTCCTTTCATCCTGCAATAAGATTTCCCTGTGTCAATTCAGCCTGGAAAGCCATTTCAATGGTTTCCTTCTCATTAAATTCTTATTCATGTTCATTTCTCCCTGCACAGGTTAATTGGTTTCCTTTGAGATGTGTCTTTTTTATTATGCCTTGGCAAATGACTGAACTTTTTATTTTTTAGTGTGCCATGCTTTCTGATTACCATATCCTAGTATAATTAACTTGTTCAGTTGTCAGGTTCTTGTAGAAAGCCCTAATATATGGTTGGGAAAGTGGAAATGACATGATACCTGGCCCAAAACTTAGATCCATGTGGAATTTTCTGTTCTTGTTTCTCTCCCCCTTGGACAGGAATTGTGCATTGAGTTACTTTTCAAGCTGATGTCACACAACATTAATTTTTATTTTGTACCCAAAAAGACTAACTGCACTGTCAATAGTTGCAGTCATGCTTCTGAAAAAAGGGGAAATGAGACATCTGCTTATTTAAAAGCCATACGCTCTGTAATCTATGGTGACAGGTTATAGATGATCAGAGAGGTGATTTTGGGGAATATATACAAGATGGGGCTACATGGCAGCTCAGTGGTTAAGACACTGGGCTGGTCATCTGAAAAGCCAGCATTCCAGGTTCGAGACCATCACACAACAGGATGAAATCCTGTCCTTGCCTCAGATCATGCCAACCTAGCAGTTCAAAAGCATGCAAATATGAGTAGATAAATAGGCATCATTTCAGTGGAAAGTTAACAGTGCTCCATGATGTCGTGCTGGCTACATGACATGGAAATGTCTTGTAGACTCAATGGCCTTGAGACAGAGATGAGCACCACTCCCTATAGTGGACAACAACTAGTAGAATACAAACCATAGTGACTTCTTTTACACAAGTAGTCCTTGACTTACAAACCTTTGCTTAGTGATTGTCTGACATTGTGACACCACCAAAAAGTTATTTAAGACCAGATCTCCTTAGAACCATTCTCATGGTCACATCTAAAAATTGCCCTTGACAACTGGTATGTATGTACAATGGTTGCAGCGATCTGATCATTACTTTTGACCTTCCCAGCTGGCTTCCAATAAGCAAAATCAATGGGGGAATTTGGACCCACTTAACAGCCATATAATTCACTTAATAATTGCAGTGATTTACTTAACAATTATGGCAAAAAAGTCATTCAATCCACTTCCCTGACAGACAATTCACTTAACAGCCACCTTGCTTTATTACAGAAAGTCTTCTCACAATTGTGGTTTTAAGTTGTCTATATTGAACTGCTTTGCTTCTTTCAAATATGAGGCAATAGAAAGGGAACTTACCAAATTTGCAAATGACATTAAGCTGGAAGAAATAACCAACACCCTATATCAGGGCTCACCAACCTTTTGGACCTCAGGGACCACCAAACTCATAATTTTAAATCTCGTAGACCAGAGATCCTGGGAAAATCCCAAAAAAAGTCTGCGGGAAATTGTCCTACTGAGCAATTATTCTTTATTTGGGATTGTAGGATACCAGCTCCAGCTCCCTTCTCGGGGAGAGAGAGAGAGAGAGAGAGAGAGAGAGAGAGAGAGAGAGAGAGAGAGAATGTGTTTTGGCTTCATACAAAGAAAGCAGCAGAAGTCTTTCTTTCTCTCCCCCAAACTCCTCCAGAAATGAATCTTTGCCAGTGCAGCCTCTTAGAGCAGGATGCCTTGCTGGGTCCCCAAAGACTCATTTCTGGAGGAGTTTGGGGGAGAGAAAGGAAGACTTTTGCTGCTTTCCTTGCATGCAGCAAAAGCAGAAGAAGAAAGAAGCGGAAAGAAGCAGCCTGGTGGCCAAGTGAGGCAAGTTCCCCACTCTGCCCTTTCCCTCCTCCCCTCACTACCTCATGCCGTTTCAATGCAAGTGACACAAGCCTTGTGTTCCTGTGCAGCTTGGATTAATTGCTTTGGGGGGATGCTTTGGGGGTGACACTGCTTTGTGGACCACCAAAATTTTCTCATGGACCACCAGTGGTCCCTGGCCTAGATGATAGGTGCAACATCCAGATGGATCTTGACAGACTTGAACAGACTTGGGCCCTATCTAACAAAATGAAATTCAATGTAGAGAAAAGTAAAGTCTTACACTTTGGCAAGAAAAACAAAAAATACACATATTGACTTGGTGGAACCAGGCTTAATAGCAGTAACTGTGAGAGAGATATTGGAGTCTTCGTGGACAACCAATTAATTATGAGCCAACAGTGTGTGGTGGCAGCCCAAAAAGCCAATGCAATCCTCAACTGCATTAAAAACAGAGAGATCAAATGAGGTACTAATACCATTCTGTAAAAACACAATATAAAAAAGTTGTTGAGAGTCTAGAAAGAGTGCAGAGAAGAGCAACCAAGATGATTAGGTGATTGGAGGCTAAAACATACAATGAACAGTTGAACAATCAACCAGTGGAACAGCTTGCCCTTGGAAGTTGTGGGAGCTTCATCACTGGAAGCTTTCAAGAAGAGACTGGACTGCCATCTGTAAAAAATGGTGTAGGGTCTGCTTGGGCAGGTGGTTGGACTTGATGACCTACAAGGCCCCTTCCAACTGTGTTAAACTGCATCTATATCCAACCTTAAGAACCTCAGTGGTGCAATGGTTAGAGTGCTGTAATGCAAGGCATTTCTGCTGACTATTGGCTGCCTGCAATTTGGCAGTTCAAATCCCACCAGGCTCAAGATTGACTCAGCCTTCCATCCTTCTGAGGTGGGTAAAATGAGGACCCATATTGTTGGGGGAAATAGGCTAGTTTTGTAAACTGCTTAGGGAGGCTGTGAAGCACTGTAAAGTGGTATATAAGTCTAAGTGCTATTACTATTAATGTTTTTCAACTTGCCAATCAATTGGAGGGTTGGGAAGGAGAAAACAGAATATGATCACCCAGGGGTGGATAATCCTGTCATCTCCCAGTGTTCAAACCTGTGGAAAACCATTGTGCTTCAGTCTTCTAACAAGGACCAGCCATCTGGAGGATATAGGGCAATCTCCTACCCACTCCTTTTACAGAGAATTTCTGGGGAATTGATCTCTACACTTGATTCTTGTTCTTTGTGGTGGTAGATGTCTCTATGAAACCATATCCCCCTCAAAATTCAGCCAAGAAAAATGCCTTTCTGGAAGGAAATGGTTAATCTCCACAATGTTTTGAAAAGGAATTTCATTCCTAATGACTATGTGAAGAAAATTAGCCAATATACTGGAAATATATTGGGATAAAAAGAGGAAGTAATATTGAAATGACTTCATTACTTTTTTCAGAGTTAATTTCCATATTTAAAGAGCACTCTTCTGTTGTTAATTCAGAGAATTCCCATCCAGAATGTTCTTAACTGGTCTTAATTTGATCTTAAGTTTGTATACGTCACTTTTTAATCACTTTCAGAAATTGCTGGTTAACCATTTAAAATTATTAGAGAATGACAATTTCAAAAAGATATAAACTTAAGAACTTAAATAATTTGAAATAAACAGTAAAATGCAAAATTAGAATTTGATCTAAAAAGTTATGAAAGGATCAAGGGCCCAGATAGATTTGGAATATTGTCACTCACCATAAGATGTTGGAATTAACTATGAAAAAATAGTTTCTCATGAGAAACAGATTTATTTTGGTTATCCTATTATTGTAAGTCATAGCAAAGATAAGTTACTTTATGATTTTAGAAACCTGAGCATTAGAGGGCATTAAAGATTCTAAGCAAAAGGAAAAAATAAATAAATACAAGCCTGTTCTTGATGTCAGTTAATAATAGGACTGACAAAATGGCACATTTATAGATTGGAAACATTAACAGAAATTTTTGAAGAATGAAGCCAGAAATTAGTAATTACAATATTGTATCAACACTGTCAGCAATAGTGTATGCTTCTATGGATAGAGTACATCCAAAATATGTTAATGAAGGAACAACAGATGTGGAACAAATTTTATCTGACATAACAAAGTACCAAAAATGGAATTACAAATGACAGGCCTAAATAATGATTTGGAAAAAGAAGCTTTCTAGGTATACAAAAGAAAAAGGTTAAAGTTTTTAAACTTAAAAGGGAAATACAAATGATAAACCTAGAGAAATATCTGGAAAATGTTTTCTTATTGGATTCAAGAAACCTTCAAAAACTGTGATAGAATAAAGAAGAATAGAATAGAAATCAAATTCTACAGCAATATCTGAATGAATTTAAAAAATTAAGACTGTTTAAAGTCAAAGGAATATAAAACTGACTTATTTTATCAAGGTTCAAATCAGATTTTTCTCCCCAAAGTTCTGGCAACCCACTTTAGACATTTTGCTGATATCAGATTTGAAAAGTTGTTATGGATTTGGTAATCGATAAGGGATGGGATATGGGATGAATAGATACCTGTTTGTATTTATTTTTCTTATTTTTTCCTGTATTTTTTCAATTCTATTTTCTTTCTTTGAGCCTAGTTTGTGTTAGTTTTTACTACTATAATAACATATCTTAAAATTATATTAAAGAAAAATTATCTTTAAAATATGGATATAGATAGATAAATAGATAGTTATAAATATAGATGTAGATCAAATAGTTGTGTGTAGTTCTCCTCCCAATCAGTCAATCTTTCTTTCCCCTCTCCTCTGAGACAATTGTTAATTAAAGAGCTTGTTAGGAAAATAATGATGTGATGTTTGATAGAAACCATTCTTCAAATAAGGAACAATGTGGATATTGTAGAAATGGTGGTAGACTTTAGAAGAAACCCTCCCATACTACAACTTCTTACAATACTAGACAACACAGTATCAACAGTAGATACCTTCAAATTTCTGGATTCTACTATATCACATGACCTAAAATGGACACCTAACATCAAAAACGTCATCAAAAAAGCACAACAAAGAATGTTCTTTCTGCACCAACTCAGAAAGCTCAAATGCCCAAGGAGCTGCTGATCCAGTTCTAGAGAGGAATTATTGAGTCTATCATCTGCACCTCTATAACTGTCTGATGTGGTTCTGCAACCCTACAGGACAGACACAGACTTCAGAAGATAATTAGGACTGCAGAAAAAACAATTACTAACCACGTGCCTTCAGTCAAGGACCTGTATACTGCATGAGTCAAAAATAGGGCCGTGAAAATATTTACAGACCCCTCACATCCTGGACATAAACTATTTTAATCCCTACCCTCAAAATGGACACTATAGAGCACAGCACACCAGAAGAACTAGATACAAGAACAGTTTTTTCCCGAAAGCCATCACTCTGCTAAACAAATAATTCCCTCAACTCTATTCAGCGATTACAAAGTCTGCACTACTATTACTATTAATCTTCTCATCATTCCTTATCACCCATCCCCTTCCACTTGTGATTGTAGGACTATAACTTTGCTGCTTGTATCCTTATGATTTTTATTGACTGTTTCCTAGTGTGATTTAATTGCTAATTGTACCCTCTGACTATCATTAAGTGTTGTATGTTATGATTCTTGATTCTTAATGAATGTATCTTTTCTGTTATGTATACTGAGAGTATTTATACCAAGACAAATTCCTTGTGTCCAATCACTTATGACTAATAAAGTATTTCTATTCTATTCTATTCTATTCTATTCTATTCTGTTCTGTTCTGTTCTGTTCTGTTCTGTTCTGTTCTGTACTGTTCTATATGTGTTTGGAATGCTTTTCCTGGCCTTCTCTGTTTTTCTTTCTTATACTAAAGAATGGTAAAACAAACAAGAAAGAAAAAAAACCCTCTAATTACAACTGAATTTTGTTTTGCCGCTCCTAAGTCCTTGTATACAAAACCAGAAAGAAAAGCTTGTCAAATGAATATGCAGTTAGATTTTGTCACTTTATAGTAGGGTTGATATAGTTTGGTCATTACATGCTGTTCAATAATTGTAAGGCTGTATTTGCACTAACTTTACTTCATGTTCTGCAAATAATATGCGAAACATATTGATTTGTAGAGTTTAGAAGTGATTACCATGAATCTTATACCGAGTATAAGATTTTGCAGCTGGACTCACAAACCTGTGGGTTTTTGATCAAAGCTAAGCCACATGGGGTACTCCAGAATGCTGAAGTACAAGTTATGGCAGCATCAGACAACCTCACAAATGATGAAGGATGCTGGGAATTCAATCTAACAATATTTGGAAATTCACAGGCATACTCTTTTCTAATAAAGCAGAAAAATTTGACATCCTGGATACATTCAAGATAGAAATTGGTTCATTATGTTGCCAGCAGTGAGACACTATATTTATCTATTTCACCTGATAATATATTTCAGTTGTGGTATTCCCTTTTGATGTAAGCAACATTTACAAAATGCAGAAAAAAATTAAGAACTGCAGTATGTAAAGAAAAAAAATACAATTTCTACCAACACCATTGTTTTCTGTTTTTTTTTTCCACCTTTGCAAATCATTCTTGACAGTTTGCTATAGCTGAACCAAAACTTAAGAAGCTAATACTGACTTAGGCACTAAGCAAGCTGGAGGACCCTGGGCCAGTTATTCTCTCTCAGCCCTTGGAAGAAACAAACCACTTCCAAAAATGTTGCCAAAAAAACAATACAGATTTGTCTGTTTTGTTGCCTGGAATAAAAACTTAGACCAAGTAATTATTCAGACAAGTCCAATGTTTTGTATTTATTCGAACCACAGTCAAATGCTGCATTCATAATACTGTATATTGCCTTGTTTTTTAAATCTTGTCAGCTCAGTTAAGCTATGACTTTTTAAATATTCTCCTTCCTCTTCAACCATTCATGTTCCTTTCATACATTTGACTTGTAATTTGATCCTCATTATTATTTCCTAATCAGTTCAAAGTACTGGTTCATGGTCATCCTTGATTTTTGTATTCAATTCACTTTCCTTCTACAGCTGAACTATCTCCTTGTGGTCTCCAGTCCTACTGCAGTCAGCATATCCTGATGTTCCTCCTGATTTTAAATTCTTGCTTCAGATAACAAATGGAGAGAAAAATACACATTTTCTCTTCATCCAATAAACATTTTTCCTCACACTAGACCAGATACTAACTACTAACCTTCAATCAACATCTGCATGGCTTAGAATTTGTCCTTTCATTTTTCCATCTTAGAAAACATCTACCGGGGTACACAGATTCATCTTTCCCCCCAGTTTTTTTTCCTTTTATGTATAATTTGCAATCATTAGCTACATTGTTCCTATCAAATAGACCTCCCTCCAAATCTATTATTTGTTGTATCATACAACAAATAATAGATTTGTCAAACAATCACAACACATCATTTACATTTTCAACCAACACAATATTATTAGCATATATTATCACATATGTATATTAGCATATATACACTCAGTACATCCCTAACCAATAGATCCTTGATGTCACTGGAAGCATCCCTTATACTGTACAATTATCCAGAAACACTTAAAACAAACAATGGGATTATGGGATTACAATGGGATTACAATTATCCAGAAACACTTAAAACAAACAATGGGATTATATCTTATATCTCTGCTCATATTGATCCATTATCTAATCATTCAATTTCTTTCCATGTGCTTCTCTTCCATTGTTGCTGTAACAACATTTGGTAACCTTTAACACTATATGTGTAGCAAACAATATGTATTTCAAATTTATTCCCTACATTTTATCTAATGTACAATAAGTTTTGTTATACTCAGCAACCTATTGCCCAGCATCAACCTGCAGCACACTCTCAAATTATTTTCATCATCTCCTTTTGTACCTTTTCAGTTAGAATTCTCTCAAGCACTTTCCTAGGTATTCTTAATAGGATACACATATATATTCTTCGGTTCAATCATGTTTGATTCTCAGAGACTACCTGGACAATTTGATTGTAAAAAACTACGATGAAGCTTGTACTGACAAATAAAGAATGGATACAGCCTAGTAGAAAATTACAGACCAATCTCTTTATGCTGCATCACCTGTAAAGTCATGGAATCAATTATAAACCAATCCATTATCCTCCATTTAGAGACAAACAACCTATTCTCTAATAAACAATTTCGTTTCAGAAAAAAACTATCCTGTAATCTGCAACTCTTATACTGCAAAAACATATGGACTCTTCAACTCGATCAGGGCAAAACAATATATGCAATCTACATAAACTTCTGTGAAGCCTTTGATTCAGTGTACATGACAAACTACTCTTAAAACTAAAATCTTATGGTATCTCTGCATAACTGCATAATTGGATAGAAGCATTCCTGTCAAACAGACAACAAATGGTCAAAATTGGGAGCGTCCCATCAAATTCTGTACCTGTCAACAGTGGTGTCCCCCAAGGCAGTGTTCTAGGACCAACTCTTTTCATACTCTACATAAATCACCTCTGTGATCATATCAAGAGCAACTGTGTTCTCTTTACTGATGATGCACAGACAATACTGCTACTCTTCAAAATATATCAAAATGGTCAAACAAGTGGCAACTTCAAATCTCAACAAATAAATGCTCTGTCCTACATATTGGCAAAAAAAAAATCAGAAAATAAAATACAGGCTGAATCGTCAAGACTTTGTTCATGATCCAAACTCTGTCAAGGATCTTACAGTACTCATCTCTAATGACCTAAATGCTAGAGCCCACTGTAACTACATAGCCAAAAAGGCGTTAAGAGTTGTTAGCCTAATCTTATGTAGCTTTTTCTCTGGTAATATTACACATCTAACTAGAGCATACAAAACATTTGCTAGACCAATACTCGAATACAGCTCATCAGTCTGAAACCCACATTATGTACCTGATATTAACACAGTTGAGAAAGTCCAGAAATATTTCACAAGAAGAGTTCTCTACTCTACTACTCATTGCAGAATACCTTATGAGCAAACAATAGATACAAACTCAAGGTTAATCGCACCAAACTTGATTGCAGAAAATACGACTTCAGCAGCAGAGTGATCAATGTTTGGAATATTCTACCTGACTCTGTGGTTTCTTCCCCAAACCCCAAAAGCTTTAATCTTAGACTGTCTACTATTGACCTCAACTCTTTCCTGAGAGGTCTGTAGGGGGCGTGCATAAGCGCACCAATGTGCCTACTGTCCCTGTCCTATTGTTTCTTTTATTTTTTTTATTTTTCTTATATGTATCCATGTATTCATAACTACATTTTTACTTCTACCTATTATCTTGTAAGCAATTGACAAAAATAAATAAATAAATAAATAAAATATATTTAGATAATATATAAGGTTGCTCTAAGCCAAGGGTCTTTAAACTTGGCAAGCTTTAGACTTGTGGACTTCAACTCCCAGAATTCCTGAGCTAACATGACTGGAGGAGGAATTCTGAGGGTTGAAGTCCACACATCTTAAAGTTGCCAAATTTGAAGACCCCTGCTCTAAGCTAACATCTGTGTTTCATGGAATTGCTGCCATTTCTTTCTTCCTATTTGTTAGTGAGAGGATTTATTTCACCAATAAATTTGAAATGGTTTTTGCTCTGTAAGCGTCCTTACTAGTATCTTTAAATACATACAATACAAACATAAGATTAGACATGAAATAATAGCCATATAAATCAAAGGTGCATCAACAGTATTTCCTGAGTTACATGGCATCCTTTTCAGTAGCCACCAATGTGCAATTTGGGGAAACAGGAATCACTTCAGGTTGAAATTCAGAAGGATCAGTTATTCCGGAAAATAAAGGTAAATTTCATGGTGTTCAGAGCACATGAATCCAAGCAATGCTACAGCAGTATCATTAATGGTATATAACCCTAGGGTTCCTTGTAGGGATCACAAAGTAGCATTGTTACGGTTAACAGTGTTGTATTTGGAAATCTGGAGCACAATTCAAAAATTGCCTTGTTTTGGTCTTGAGATTAACGATGGTTCTGGTTGTTTTTGCTTTGGTACATTTACCTCTATACCATATCATGTTTGTTTGCTCATGTTTTTCTTTTAGTGTATGTGTGTGTGTGTCTATATAGAGATAGAAAGGTAGGTAGGTCAGTAGATAGATAGATAGATAGATAGATAGATAGATAGATAGATAGATAGATAGATGATATAGATAGATATAGTTTTATATTAAAAAAACATTGAAGACCTGGCTGTTTTCCCAGGTATGAGAATTGAGTTAATTAAGTAATTAAATTTATTGGCTGCCCATCTTACCACAAGTAAGTCTGGGTAACTCTTTGAGTTACAAAAGCCTGGGTAATTCGATCTTGTTGTGAGATATTGATTGAGATACCCCTCCATTCTTATGCCTGGGAATAATTAATTAAATAACTATGATTAATACTAATAAATATGATTAATATTAATAATTAAATAAATAAATAAATTAATTAATGTCTTGGAATAATTAAATTTATTTAATTAATTACGCATGTCAGCCACCACAAGGTAATCCTGGGCAGTTTTAATTACTAAAGCCTGGGTGATTTGATCTTGTTCTGAGGTACTTATGCTTGGCTGCTGTCTTTTTGTTGGACTGTTATATTGCAGATTTTATATTTTATAATATACATTTAGTTTTAAACATTACTCACAACACAGTCACTTTTCAAGAGAGGTAGCCTCATAAATCAAATAAATGAATACATTTGTGTAATCATGACTTCAAGTGGCATTCCTCAAATGAACAAACACAAAACAAGAAGGCAAATAAAACACATAAACCCTCAACTGAAAAAGAAAATTCATAAGCTACATTAAACAATATTCAGCCAGGCCCACCAATTATATAGTCTATTTTGCAGAAGGCAAACTCATCTGTCAATATGTCCAACACTAGCAAAAACACCCCAAGTTTTTAAACTTTGCCTCAAATCTAACTGGGTTAAGGTTACCTGAACCTTGGGGGATGAATGCTCCAAAAGGCAGATGCTGCAGCAGAAAAGATTCACCTCCTTGGTCCCCTGAGATGACATTATATCAAGCGGGAAATATGCCCATCTTCTGAGACAATGTAGAAGGGCCAGAAATAACTCTTCCATTCCTATAGAATGGAGCCAGCATCTTGAATTTCATCCAGAAACCAGATGGGAGCCAATGCAGCTTATAAAGTAGTGGTATTATATGGACATATCATAAGGTGCCCATTGCTACCTTTGCTGCCACATTCTGGACCAATTCAGCTTCCAGATATTGTTCAAGAGCAGCCCCGTGTAGAGCATATTACAACTGTCTAATTAGGATGCTAATAAGGCATGTGTAATCAAAGTAGAGTCTCCCCATTCAGAAATAGCCACCATGGGCACACTGGCCACAGCTATTAACTGCTTCAAAAACATATGTTATGTATCCAGGAGAAGCCATATGTTATGTACCTATTATGTGCTAATGAAACCTCCTCCAGTATCAACTGTGGAAAATCTCCAGTTCCATGCTTAGATTCCTTCTTCATCAATATCACGTTATGTTGAAAGAAGAGAGGACTTTATCTGAACTATGAAACTAGTGAAGGCAACTTCTACACTGGAATATTTCTTTTATTTTAAGGCTTTTCTGTGAGTAAGAGAAGCATACCAATTTTGGCTGCTGGCAAACAAACAAACTGATTTTAGCAAAGTAACAAGTACAGAACAGTCTACTGGGAAATACAAAGTATCGGGCATCTCCAGACTGGCTAGGCAAGAAAATGGAAGAAGAGACTTCTAAGGACAAACATTCTGACATATAAGAATTCTAGTAACTGCTGTGAATCAGATAAAAGGCCTATTTATAGTGAAATCAAGCTTCAAATTATTATATTTCTTATGATCACCCATACAGCAAACTGGAACTAATTCTCCTTTGAGTGGAATGGTTGATTTACATTTTTCTCTTGTTTTGATGGCAGAATTGATATGGTGTCAAGTTTTTTACTTGTGAAATCTAAGAAAACTGGCTTTAATACTGTGGCCAGATGCTAACTTGAGGAGTAAAAGAAAGAAAAAATACAGAAGACAAAAATGGTACTAAAGCCCATGTCACACTGAACCAATGGATGCAAAGAGGATGTAAAATGGACAAAAAAGCTTGCCATCCATTGGAAAACGCGATGTACTCACTGCCTCCGTTTGGCTTACTCTCTATCCGTCCAGCATTCGTTTATTGACGTTTCATCCGCTCCAAAAGTTTTGGGCTGCCCAAAACTTTTGCATGGAAAATGTATCCAGTTCGTCCGTTCTGCATCCACTAGGCATCAGCTAGGCATCCGTTATGCATCCGTTATGCATCTGCTATATCCGCTACGCATCCGTTCCGCATCCGTGCAACTCGCATCCGCTCGGATGCAGGGAGGAAGCGGAATGGACGCAGAACGGATGCAGAACGGATGCAGAATGGATGCAGCACGGAAACAAAGCGTTTAAAATGGAAAAAACGTTCGCAGAGGGGACCTATCTCGGATATTAAGGATGTCTGCAGGATGCCTAGAGGATGCCTAGAGGATGCAAAGGGACACCTACACTGCCTATAAAAAGGGGAGCAACTCACTTGCATCTCAGTTTCAGAACAGCAGCCAAGCTGTGCAGACCTCTGCAGCCTTCATCTGACTCTTCCTCTTCCACAGCATCCAGTCATGTCCACCGTGGATTGTGACAAAGTCCTTTCGGCAGCCACCATCCTTCTGCAACAGTGCGAAACCATCTACAGGCTCTGTGAACTCTACTACGGGAAGAAAAGGAGGCACCCAAAAAAAGTCTGGGTCCAAAGATGGTTCACCAGAAGAGCAGAGGACGGACTGTGCAACAAGCTGATGGTGGATCTCAGGAGCGAAGACACTCGGGTGTTCCAGAACTTCATGAGGATGCCTCCAGCCATGTTTGACGAAGTTGTGCAGCGCCTGACACCCAGGTTGACCAAGACAAACACCAACTTCCCACCCAACCTGGAACCTGGGCTCAAGGTGGCACTCACTCTGCGCCACCTGGCCTCAGGGACCACCTACAGAAGCATGAAGTACGGCTGGAGGGTGCCACCCAGCACCATCAGCTTTGTTGTCAGAGAAGTGGTGCAGGCCATCATCGAAGAATACAAGGAGGAGCTCCTCCAGTGCCCCTCCACTGAAGAAGGATGGAAGAAAGTTGCAGAGCAGTGGTATCAGAGGTGGAACTTCCCCCACACCGTTGGAGCCATTGATGGCAAGCACGTGGCCTGCAAAGAGCCAGCCAACTCAGGGTCCTCTTATCACAACTACAAGGGCTTCTTCAGCATCATCCTCTTCGCCATGGTTGATGCTGACTACAAGTTCATGTACATCGATGCTTCAGACAACGTCTCATCTTCAGATGCCCAGGAATACAACACCAGTCACCTCAAGGAGGGGCTGGAAGGCAACCTCATGGTGGGCTTCCCAGATCCAGACCCGCTGCCCATCGACACGCAAGATGTGCCCTACTTCATCAGAACCTACCTCATGAAGCCCTACACTTCCAGACTCCTCACCCGTGAAGAGAGGATCTTCAACTACAGGCTGTCCAGGGCAAGGCGGGTGGTGGAGAATGCCTTTGGCATCCTGGCCAACAGGTTCCAGGTACTTCTCACCAACATGCAGCATAGCCCAGAGACTATGAGGAGGATCATGGAAGCTTGCTTCATCCTGCACAATCTCATGCACACCCACTACCCAGTCTTGCAGAACAGGCTTGTGGACCGTGAAGAAGGCAATGGGGACATGGACCCTGGTGAATGGAGGCAAGGGCAAAACCTGATAGACACTGAGGATGTGCAAGGCCCCAACAGAGCCTCACGTGAGGTGAAGAAGCAGCGCAACCTCCTGAAACACTGGTGCAACTCCCCAGCTGGAGCAGTGGAGTGGCAAGACAGGATGGCAGATGCTTTATGGATGCTTCTTTCAGCCTGTCTCATCATACGGATGAGATTGGGCCATGTATGTTTGGTTGGCCTACAATGAACAGGGTGTTTAATAAAGAGTTGTGTTTGTGTTGACATGTGTGGATGATTGATTATATCGTTATTGATAATAAAGGGCCATAGGTGTGGCACCTGGGAGGATGGACCATACAGTGCCATTTTGCTTGCACTGGAGGTTTATCTATCCCACTGCTATCCTAACCCATCCCACAGCTATTACCCATCCCACAGGTATCCTAACCCATTCCAAAGCTATCCTTACCCATCCCAAAGCTATCCTTACCCATCCCATAAGCAAGCAAAGGCTTAAACCATTTCTAAAAGTTCCCAGCAAGACTTTATTAAAAAAAAAGAAATGAAGCAAGTGTGTGAATCAAAAATAGACTTTATTATCAACAAGCTATAAGACAAAAATGAGTCTCTGGCACTCCTCTTGGTCACTCAGTCTCAGGGGTGAAGGGTCCAGGTGCTGTGGAGGTGGCCTGTGCTGGAGTGCTTGTCATCAGCTCCTCCAGAAGCAGAAGCAGCAGAAGCCCCAGCCCCAGAAGAGTGAGCCCGTGCTGCAGAAGCCCCAGCAGAACCAGAGTGAGGGCCAGGGGGCGGGATGGTAGCCCTGTCCCTCTTGCAAGGGCTGGCAGCAGATGGCTGAGGCTTGCTGTGTTTCCGCATGGTTGTGGGGTTGCGGGCTGGCAGGGAGGCTGGCAGGAGCCAAGGCTGGCAGGGAGGCTGGCAGCAAGGCTGGCAGCAAGGCTGGTAGCAAGGCTGGCAGCAAGGCTGGCAGGCAGACATGCAGGTAGAGCAGGCAAGGCAGCCAATCCGTCCGGCAGTAGGTCTTTCCTCTGAATGGTGACCTGCTTCCGAGCTGCTTCCGTTATATCCGCGAGGCTGACGCAATGCATCCTCCCCGCATGCACAATTAATGCCAGGCATCCATAAGGCTTCCGCTGTGCATCCGCTTCATCCATTCCACATCCGCTGTGCATCCACTTCATCCGTTCCGCGTCTGGTTTGCTGAGGCCCCCCGGAAGCCCTGCGGATGTGCCATCAGCTCCCATCCACTTCCATCCGCTGGGCTTCCGTTCCGCATCCGCTTTCCATCCACCCTGCATCCTCCCCGCGTCCGTGTTATCCGCTCCGATTATGCAAATTTTTGTCCCTTTTGAGAGCGGATAACAACGGATGGAACATTTTGCTCGTCCGCTGTGTCCTTTTTGCATCCGTTGGGCAGTGTGACATGGGCTTAATACTGTATATTGTTGCCACCAAAAAAAAAAAAGAGGATGTTCCTATGTTGTCACCAGATGGTGAACAAAAACTCTGGGAATATTTTTTTTACCTATGGAAATATTTAATTCAAATGAAATTGATGTAGAGGAAAGGAGGCTCATTACAATCAAGACAACTCAGTATCTTCTATGTTTACAACTTGGCCAATTTTTAAGTGCAGTAGAAGCAAAGGTTCTTTGAAAGGTTTTGGTGAAAGTTGGAATATGAAGTATAATGCTACACTTGATCTTAGCCAAAAGACCGAGAAAGTTGGAATATGAAGTGTAATGAATGAACTGTATAATTAATTGTCTGGCTGTTCCTTATTTCATGGTTTATATATGAATAGTAGAAAATAGCCTTTAAAAAATGAATTTATTTTATTTTATTTTATTTATTAGAGCCTTCCTCTAGGACAGCGTTCACTAGCCGGCAGGCCACGACTCACTGGTGGGCCAAGAGAAAATTTTGGTGGGCCACAGAGAAATCTCATGCCCAGAGCACCCCCACAAAGCAATTAATCCAGGCTGCTCAGAAACACAAGGCTGCATTGCCACATGGCCCACAGGAACCCTCCCCACCCACTCACTACTTACTTAGTAAACTTGCGTGATAAATTGCTAATTTTCCTTTTTCTGGCCATCATCTGTTCTGCTGTGCAGGGAGATTTAGATTATCTAGGAACCAGGAAATGGTTGGATTTCTTGCTTAGTAGCTAGTCTTTAAGGCCCTGTCACACTGGCCGACGGATGCAAAACGTTTGTAAAAAGGACACAGCGGACGAGAAAAATGTTCCAACTGTTGTTATCCGCTCTCAAAAGTGCCCCAAATTTGCATAAGCAGAGTGGCCAAAATGGAAAGGAACGGACGGGGGGAGGATGCAGGGTGGATGGAAAGCGAATGCTCCATGGAAGCCTAGCGGATGGAAGTGGATGAGAGCAGATAGCAAATCCGCAACGCTTCCGGGGGAGCGCAGCAAAGCGGACGCGGAACGGACACAGCAGATGGAGAGCGGATGCCGAGCAGATGAAGCGGATGCACAGCAGAAGCCTAGCAGATGCCTAGCAGAAGCCTAGCGGATGCATTGCGTTCACTGCGCATGTGGGGAGGATGCATTGCGCCAGCCCCGCGGATATAAAGGGAAGCAGCTCCCAAGCAGGTCACCAATCAGAGGAAAGACCTGCTTCCAGACACATCATCTGCCAGCCTGCCTTGCCAGCCTGCCTTGCCAGTCTGCCTGCCTGCATGCCTGCCTGCCAGCCTTGCTGCCAGCCTGCCTGCTTGCTTCCCTGTCAGCCTCCCTGCCAGCCTGCCTGCCAACCTTGCTGCCTGCTTGCCTGCCAGCCTGTCTGCAAGCCTTGTTGCCTGCCTGCCTGCCTGCCTGCCTGCTAGCCTTGCTGCCAGCCTGCCTGCCAGCCAGCAACCCCACAACCATGGGGAAGAAGAGAAAGCCTCAGCCATCTTCTGCCAGCCCTAGCAAGAGGGACAGGGCCACCCTCCCACCCCCTGGCCCTCACTCTGCTTCTGCTGGGGCTTCTGTAGCACGGGCTCGCTCTTCTGAGGCTGGGGCTTCTGCTGCTTCTGCTTCTGGAGGACCTGATGATGCTGCTTCTGGCGGTGGTGCTTCTACTGGTGCTTACTCTACTGATGCCGCTTCTGGCGGTGGTGCTTATGCTGGTGCTTACTCTGCTGAAGCTGCTTCTGGTGGTGGTGCTTCTGCTGGTGCTTACTCTGCTGAAGCTGCTCCTCGTCCTGCTGGTCCTGCTCATCCTGCTGGTCCTGCTTGTCCTGCTTGTCCTGCTGGTCCTGCTTGTGCTCCTGGTCTTGCTCGTCCTGCTGGTCCTGCTCATGCTCCTGGTCTTGCTCATCCTGCTGGTCCTGCTCATGCTCCTGGCCCTGCTCGTGCTCGTGCTCCTGGTCCTGCTGGTCCTGTTGGTCCTGCTGGTGCTGCTGGTGCTGGTGGCGCTGCTGGCGCTGCTGGTGCTTACTCTGCTGCTACTGATCCTGGTCCTGCTGGTGCTGCTGGTGTTGCTGGCACTGCTGGTGCTTACTCTGCTGCTGCTGATCCTGATCCTGCTGGTGCTGCTGGTGCTGCTGGTGCTGCTGGAGCTGCTGGAGCTGCTGCTGCTCGAGTGTGGAGGAGCAGACCCTACAACCTGGAAGCCCCTCTGATGAGGGCCCATGTGGTCCTGCCAAAGGGAGGAAGAGGCATATGCGAGAACGGGAGAGGAGGCAAGACTCCATCGAGGAGGAACATGAGAATGAGGTGCTGGAGTGGCTGAGAGAGAATGAGCATCTATGGTGGAAGGGACACAGGCTCTACAGGGACACCAAAAGGAAGCAGGCTGCTTGGAGAGAGAAGGCGGAGAGCCTGGGCTACACTTCGGAGGTGCTCCTCAGCTGGTGGAAGCAAATGCACACCTGGTACGGGAAGCTGCACCTCACGAAATCTGGCCAGGCCGCGGTCAAGCTGACGGACAGAGAGACCTACGTCATGGCCAAGTTCAACTTCCTGGAGGGTGAGATCCGCCACCGAGGAGCAGCCCCTCTCACAACACTCTCTCTCAGGCAGCCTGCTGAGAGCCAGTCCTCTTCAGGCTGAAAGTCAGCTCCTGTCTCCAGGCAGGTGTCTGTGGAGCGTACCATGGCAGAGATCCCGCCAACAGCTGTTGTAACCATGGCGGAGCGCGTGGGGGACCCCTGACGCAGTGGGAGCAAGGAAACGGCACTTCCACCACAGTCCAACCCGCATCCACCCCCAGCTCCACCTCCACAGAAAGGCAGAGAGCCAGACAGGAGGGACAGAGCCACACTGTACTGCTGGAGAAAAGAGACACCATCAGGAGCAGCATAGATCTCCTCTCTCAGCTGGTACACACCGACTTCTCATCCTCCAGCAGCAAGCCCTTTCTCACCTATGTGAACTAGACCCTCGTGGACATGGCGGAACCCCAGTACCAGGTGGTGAAGGACAGGATCACCGATCTGCTTCACAACCCTCCATATCCAGATGAACCTGCTCCCTCCCAGTCCAGGTCTGTTCCTCCACCCCAGGTGACGTCCCTCCCATTCCAAGGCTTCCCACAGGCCCTCACCTACCAGGGCTACGGCTACCAGGAGGTCCAGCAGAACATGCAGTAGCCCTTCCCAGTCCACGCACATTCTCATCGGATGCCACCGTTGCCACCGGTTCCACTTATGCCACCGATGCCACCCATGCCACTGCTGCCACCAATGCCACCGATGCCACCCACGTCACCGATGCCACCCATGTCAGACCTCACCCAGCTGCAGACCAGACAGCCCCACTACACTGCTCTTTCCTCCAGCCCACAGCCAAGCCCGGCCTCAGTACATCTGTCATCGGTACTAGGGCTGACACCCCATGGCATGGAGGAAGGAGCTCTCAACATTACGGGGCTGAGCCAGCAGTCTGAGAGCTTTCTCAACACACCATCCCCTGTTGTCCTCTCGGGGCCAGGCACCCCAGTGGCGCTTCAGACCAGCACTCCAGCAGCACCCACCTCCACAGCACCTGGACCCATTACTCCTGAGACAGGGCACACCTCTGAGTGACAGAGAAGAGTGCCAGAGACAGGGTGGCTACCTGTAGACTTTATTTGGACACTTGACTTGGGTCATTTTTCATTTACAGCTTGTTATTAATAAAGATTATCTTTGCTTCACACACTTGCCTAATTTATTTTTGTAAATAAAGTCTTGGTGGAAAGTTTTAGAAATGGTTTACCCTTTGCAACCTTGTGGGATGGGTAAGGATAGCAGTGGGATGGGCAGGGATACCTTTAGGATGGGTTAGGTTAGCTGTGGGATGGGTTGAGATAGCTCTGGGATAGATAAACCTCCAGTGCAAGCATAGTGGGACTGTACGGTCCACCCTCCCAAGTGCCACACCTATGGCCCTTTATTATCAATAATAATGTAATCGATCATCCACACATGTCAACATAAACACAACTCTTTATTAAATGCCCTGTTCACTGTAGGCCCACCCAACATATATGGCCCAATCTCATCAGTGTGATGAGACAGGCTGAAGGAAGCATCCATTAATCATCTACCATCCTGTCTTGCCACTCCACTGCTCCAGCTGGGGAGTTGCACCAGTGTCTCAGGAGGTTGCGCTGCTTCTTCCCTTCACGTGAGACTATGTTGGGGCCTTGCACATCCTGAGTGTCTATCAGGTTTCGCCCTTGCCTCCATTCCCCAGGCTCCATGTCCCCATTGCCTTGTTGGAGGTCCAAGAGCCTTTTCTGCAAGATTGGGTAGCGGGTGCGCATGAGATTGTGCAGGATGCAGCAAGCTTCCACGATCCTCCTCACAGTCTGTGGGCGATGCTGCATGGTGGTGAGAAGTACCTGGAACCTGTTGGCCATGATGCCAAAGGCGTTCTCCACCACCCGCCTTGCCCTGGACAGCCTGTAATTGAAGATCCTCTCTTCACGCGTGAGGCATCTGGAGGGGTAGGGCTTCATGAGGTAGGTTCTGAGGGAGAAGGCATCATCCCCCACGATGAAGTAGGGCACATCTTGCGTGTCGTTGGGCAGGGGGTCTGGATCTGGGAAGCCCATGATGAGGTTGCGCTCCAGCCCCTCCTTGAGGTCACTGGCGTTGTATACCTGGGCATCTGAAGCTGACCCGTTGCCTGAAGCATCGATGTACATGAACTTGTAGTCAGCATTGACCATGGCGAAAAGGACGATGCTGAAGAAGCCCTTGTAGTTGAAATAAGTGGACCCCAACTTGGCTGGCGCTTTGCAGGCCACGTGCTTCCCATCTATGGCTCCAACGGTGTGGGGAAAGTTCCAGCTCTGATACCACTGCTCTGCAACTTTCTTCCATCCTTCTTCAGTGGAGGGACACTGGAGGAGCTCCTCCAGGTATTCTTATATGATGGCCTGCACCACTTCTCTGACCACAATGCTGATGGTGTTGTGTGGCACCCTCCAGCCATACTGCATGCTCCTGTAGGTGGTCCCTGAGGCCAGGTGGCACAGATTCAGGGCCACCTTGAGCCCAGGATCCAGGCTGGGCTGGAAGTTGGTGCTCTGCTTGGTCAACCTGGGTGTCAGCCCCTGCACAACTTTGTCAAACATGGCTGGAGGCATCCTCATGAAGTTCTGGAATGCACGAGGATCTTCGTTCCTCAGCTCCACCATCAGCTTGTTGTACAGTCCATACTCTGCTCTTCTCCCGATCCATCTTCGGACCCAGACGCTTCTTGGCCGCCTCCCTTTCTTCCCGTAGAACAGTTGAAAGAGCCTGTAGATGGCTTCACACTGTTGCATAATGATGGTGGCTACCAAAAGGACTGTGTTATGATCCAGGGTGGACATTACTGGATGCTGTGGAAGAGGAAGAGCCAGATGAAGGCTGCAGAGGTCTGCACAGCAGGGTTGCTGGACTGAAAGTGAGATCCAGGTGAGTTCTCCCCCTTTTTATGGGAAATATAGGTTTTCCACTAGGTGTCCTTTTGCATCCTCTAGGCATCCTGCAGACATCCTAAATATCCGAGATAGGTCCCCTCTGCGAATGTTTTTTTCCATTTTAAATGCTTTGTATGCGAGGTCCATCCGCTTTCATCCTTTCTCCGTCCATGCTACTAATGTTGTGCGTCCATTCCGTGTCCGTTCCTCTTCCTCCCTGTGTCCACTTTCTGCTGGAGTGGATTTGAGTTGCGCGGATGCGCAGCGGATGTCTAGTGGATGTAGCGGACGCATAATGGATGACGACGGATGCAGAACGGATGTTCCCCATATGCCTAGCGGATGCAGAATGGACGCGTTGGATACATTTTCCTCTCAAAAAGTTTTGAGCAGCTCAAAACTTTTTGAGTGGATGGAACCTCAGTCGACAGATGCTGGACGGATAAAGAGGAAGAAAAACGGACTCAGGGAGTACAAAACGGAAGCATCATGTAAACCAACGGATGGCAAGTGTTTTTCTCCATTTTACATCCTCTTTCCATCCGTTGGTGCTGTGTGACATCGGCTTTAGATCTTTGGTTCAGCACAGCCGAACCTCCCTTAGGACTGAAGGTTTGCTTGCAAGCAAATTCAGTGCAGTCTCACGGCCAGCAAATTTGAGAGACTGAGCTAGCCAATGGCAGATAGATAGATCTCTCAATGAATCTGTGATTCTGTGAGCAACTCAATTTGCCTGCCTGCTTTGCCTGATTTTGAGTAAAAGTTGCTCTTTTTTTTTATAAAAAATGCAATATTTATATAAATATTTATAATATTTACATACAAGCCATGCCCAACCAGTCACATGACCACCAAGCCACATCCACAAATTAGGCCATACCCATTTAGTGGTCTCTGGGATCTAAAATTATGAGTTTGGTGGTCTCTGACGTCCAAAAGGTTGGCAACCCCTGCTCTAGGACAGTTTGGGACAGGGCACTGGGCTTCCAGGAAGTCTTCTTTTAGACATTAAACTTGTTTTTGCCCCATTGAATTAAGAAGCTTTTCTCCCTTGCCTTTTCCCCTTTTCCATGTATGTATTTATAACATCTGAAGTCCAGACAAGGAATAGTGGATGGAAACTGATCAAGGAGAGATTCAACCTAGAAATAAGGATAAATTTTCTGACAATGAGAACAATCAACTGTTGGAACAACTTGCTTTTAGAAGATGTGGGAGCTTCATCATTGGAAGTTTTCAAGAAGAGACTGGACTGCCATTTGTGAAAAGTGGTGTAGGGTCTTGTGCTTGTGCGGGGTGTTGGACTAGATGACCTACAAGGTCCCTTCCAACTTTGCTTTCTGTTCTGTTCCTGTCTTGCACTAAGTATTTCCATACACTGGCTGGTGTCAACTTTGATACATTTATATGAATTCCATTTATATTATTTATATAAAACATTTATATGACTGCCCAAAACTGACAGTTACTCCTTTTCAGAAGTTCCTCCTCAATTTTAAATGAGATATATCTGCCACTCACAAGTAGAAAGATGGATGGTTCATGGTGCATCCACAACCATTCTCCCTCTCCGTACAGCCAGACTTTCCATCCCTAAATATTGTAATGTGGATAACTAAAGGGCACTTACGCAGTGTGGTACAGAAGACATAGTCACCCAAACTATCTGAAACTAGTTTGAACTATTGGGGGCAACTGATTGTAAAGATGGGTTGGGGATTACATCATGAAATATGTAGTGAGGCAATTATCAACATACAATAATTGTAGGCCCACGTAGATTAGATTTTTATGTTCAAATCTTCTTTACAAGACAGATACTCCCGCAAATGCCATCACCAAAAAATGCATGTAGTTATGGAAAATAACTGTGAATGGCCCCTTCAACCATTTCTCCTTTTTTTTTAAAGTCAACTAAACTAATGGCCATCACCTCATCTTGGGGTGATGGATTTCACAAGTTAATTAGGTATTATGTGAAGCAATACTTTCTTTGGTCCGTTCAGAGTATGCTGCCAATTAACTGTCAGTGTCCTTATAATTAAAGTTCAGGGAATCAGAGAAAAGTCATTGAGTGCCACAAAGAGAAAGGACACCAGGCCTCTGTGAATACCAAGAATGTTTCATCAAAACTAGAAATCGAGTTTGACAACATCTGTGCTGCCAAACCTCAAGATCCTTTGGGATTTGTTTTTAATATAACTTCTTGACTGCAGTTCTATTCTTCAACCCTGTATTCAAAAATGGAAAGCTTAACATTGAACATTTCTTGATTAATATATTAATTATTGTTCTCCTGAGTGAAGATGTTCTGGGTGTCAACTTAAAAATACTTTAAAAAATACTTCAATTTTTTTACTCTGAGAGAAGCGGCTAGACTTATGATTTGAATGGGGAGGATTTGTTGGAGTTCTGACACTTAGAGAGAAAAGTGTGACAGTGTTACATCTGAATTAAAGTCTTTTGCAAGTTAATTACACCCTGGTTGACTCTCTCTGGGGCAGAGACTCCTGCCCTAGGTTGGGGGATTTGAAGTGGAGGAATCAGTCTATCCGATAATCTATCCAAGTGGACATGAAAACAAAGTCCCAGAAAAAGTGAGAATTCACAGTAACTGTTTTAAGTATGATGGATATATTTTCACTCGGATTTCCTGCAGAAGAGAGGAAGTGACAAAATCTGATTTCTTTCAATAAGAATATTATTTTTTATATATTAATTAATTCTCTGTATATATTTATTTTATTAAATTTATATGCTGCCCATTTCGCTGCCATGTGACTCTGGATGTCTTTCAACATGATAAAACAATATTATAAAAATAAAACAAAGATATCACCTTAGAATTAACAGAGAATTGGCCAAGATAGGGGATAATATACAACAGGGTGGAGGTGGGATCTTCTATTTAATCTACTAACCATCTCAAGAATGGCACACTCCCATCTGGTCCCCAGGCCAATTGGCAGAGATAGATTTTAAGGCCCTTCCAAAAGGCCAGGGGTGTGATGGTGGATCTCATCTGAAAGGTTACAATGTTACAGTCAAGGCTCTTCTGGATCTCACCAATCAGAGTTTTTTGACTGATGGGATCCATAACATTTCCCTTCTGTCAGCACAAATGAGATAGGCCAATTCCATTGGGATGAGATGGTTCTTCAAGTAACTTGGGGGCTCCTAGTTCCACAAAAGATCATATTTTGGACATCTGCACAATCCAAAGAGCATGACCCAGTGATTCCATGTGTTTCAGTTCTTCTTTGGAAAATTAATCTTTAAATCTCAAACTGCTTATGACTTATATGAAGCAAGGTCTTTTCCCCACATTCTTTCTCAGTGACAGAGCTCTGTGTATGAAGGTTTGGGCAGAGACCTTATAGCCATCTTCAGAGCAAAAACTATAAATAAGAAGGAAAATAAGATGTGTGCTGTAGTTTTTCTCCCATGTACATTATTACTTGAGAAACCAAAATATAAATTAACTATGCTTCCCTGAATTGAACTTTTTAACATGCATGGATCAGAACAGTTTAGACAAGATTCCATTTGTGACAAGCTCTGTGCTTATTTTCATCCAAACTTAATTACATCTCAGAATTAGGCAATCTGGGAAAGCATGGAAAGATCAACATCTGCATGGCTCATCAAGACTAGTCAAGGATACCACAATGCTTTCCATGCTTGGAATGTTCAAATATAAGATGAATGTCATCATAAGTATGTAGATTTGTAGGGTTCATGTAGGCCATTAAGTCCAACCCATGCTCAGTGCAAAAATCAAGAAAACATCCCTGATGGCTCACTATCAATTCTTCTTGCTCAAATCCAATTTAAAGTGAGGGGAATCTTGCCCATTCCACTGTTGAACTATTCTTCTAGTTGGAAAGTTTTGTTCTGTCTTAGGCCTGCCCAAAAAGCACTGTCAATTCTGAGTCCCAGCAAAAAACTCTTTTATTACATGAATTTGAATTTATTTCATTCATAGTCAGCCAACAGGTTGGCAAACAGTCTTGCAAAGGTATACTAATTAGCTCAGACCTTTATCTATCCTGGAATGCTGCCTGGTAAAATTCCACACACAGTGCTGACAAGGAAGGACTGGGTTACACAGACAAATCTTCATGAGGCTGGAATGAACAGATGAATGAATGAGCAAGTTGTTTCCTGCAAAAGCCCCCTCCCCTTTTGCTTTTCATTTAATCCTAATGGGAGGAGCCATTCATCATCTACCTGTGGCCTTACTCCCATGTCAACCCTGAGTTCTTAATTGTACCTTCCTTTTGGCAGCTCTAGTGATGCACAGGCGGGGAACCAGTTGCAGAAGCTCCCTGTCTCACTGCTGTCCTAGCCCAAATGCAGCTGATGTCTGCCAGCCTGCCCTGCCCCCCATCTCTGCCTCTGATGCAAAGCCCTCATCCGAGCCTTCCTCAGCCTCCAGGACTGGCCCAGGTTCCTCTCCAACCTCCTCACTACTGTCCAACTCTGCTGCCTGCTCCACCAGCCACCAGCGGGCCATAACAAGTTTTCTCTAACATTTTACCAGTATTTTCCTTCTTGTAATTTAAAATGATCATTCCATAACTCTGCAGTGATAGAGAACAGGCTCACTAAAAAATTATTTCCTAGAGAGCAGTTGTAAAAAAAATAAATAGAACTACAACTGTACCATACATGAAAAAAGGGTTTGGGTTTCAATCATATGTTTGTGCCTTTTTGTTATCTTTCTATTGATGCTCCCAGTGCTGATGGGATGTTCTCAAACTTCCAAATTTATTTTCTTAAAAAAAAAAAAAAACTCTGTAGATCCCTGGAGTAACTTTACTTAGGCCTGACAAGCCGATCAGTCTTCCCCCAAAATAGGTGCTGAAACTCTTTTTATAGAGTCAGATTCAGAGAGGAAAATGAGAGGCAATTACTTCTGTAGTGCTGATTAGTCTCTAATTTAGTCCATTAAATGCAGTCTTGTTCTCACCAGTTCTATTGAGAATGTGGTTTTTTTAAAAAAAAAAAATGATGCAGGAAGATAATCTATCTTTCTAGCAGTTTCCACCAACTTTGTTTAACTGTAGCCTTTTAACCACACAGAGGGAATGAGTTGTATACACCTCCTTCCTCTCTTTTAATTACCTCTATATTTTGTATCTCTGAAGGAAATAACTACTGATCTAATTGAAGAAATTTTATTTATTGTAAAGAGGGAGAAGCATGTATGAGATACAATTAAAATTAAATGTTCAGAGATTATAAACACCCCAGTTACAATTCATTCTGTCTTTCATTCAGATGTAGATGACAGACAGATAAAGAGAAAGGAGGTTGGGAAGGAAGATACCTAATAGGGTTTAAAAGTTTGTGAATCCTTTTGAATTGTCAGGATTTCTGCATAAACATGACCTAAAATATGATCTATTGTTGTGTTTTTACATACTAGTTCTAAAACTAGATAAAGAGAATCTCATTAAACAAATGAGTCAAACCAATATGAGCCATGGTGGCGCAGCGGTTAGAGTACAGTACTGCAGGCTATTTTGGCTGGCTGTCAGCTGCTTGTAATTTGGCAGTTCAAATCTCACCAGGCTCAAACCCTTCCAAGGTAGGTTGGAAACCCTCAAACCCTCAAACTCAAACCCTTCCAAGACTCAAATTGTTGGGGGCAATATGCTGCCTCTGTAAACCACTTAGAGAGGCTATAAGCAGTATATAAGTCTAAGTGCTATTACTATTGCTGTTATACTCATTCATTTATTGATTGAGGAAAATAATCCATAGCACACAAAAAATATTTGTGTGAGGCAAAAGTATCAGTAACTTGCACGTCCCAAATAATTGTTATTCAGTCTTGCATGTCACCTTGGAGGAACTTTAGACCATTCCTTCTTACAGAACAGTTTTAACTCAAGGATGTTCTCATATAAACTACCCACCAATTCTGGTGGCACAGTGGTTAAAATTCAGTACTGTAGGCGAACTCAATGCTCACTGTCAGGAATTCGATCCTCACTGGCCCAAGGTTAATTCAACCTTCCATCCTTCTGAGGTGGGAAAAATAAGGACCCAGATTGTTGGGGGCAATAGAATGTAAACCACTTAGAGGGGGCTGTAAAGCACTGTGAAGTGGTATATAAGTCTACATGCTATTGCTGACTCAGATCATCTCACAACGTTTCTATAATATTAAAGTCAGACTATTTCCAAACATTTACTTATGTAGCCCATCTTTATTATTTTTATAAATACCTCAAGGGGGTGAACACTCATATTCTTCCCCCTATTTTCTTCACAACAACCCTGTAACCATTTTATGGTCACACAACTTGTTTTCGGCCATTGCCTTGTTCCATAATTCCCTTAAGCTTCAATTAATAAGCAGATGTCAGCTATTTTCTTGTAGAATTTGCTGGTACAATTCAGAATCCATAGTTCCATATATAATAGCAAGCCATCCTGATCCAAAGGCAGAAAAGCAGACACAAACCATACTTCCACCACTGTGTTTTACAGTAGGATAAGGTTCTTATTTTGGCATGCAGGGTTTGCCTTTCATTAAACATGACATTTTCAACACAAGCCAAAAAGTCCAATTTTGGACTCATCCATCCACATAACATTCTTTCAAAACCTTTCTTGCTTATTCACATGGTCTTTCACAAACTGTAGCTGGGCAGAAATGTTGTTGGTTTGTTGTTTTCTTATTTTCTTTCTTTCTTTCTTTCTTTCTTTCTTTCTTTCTTTCTTTCTTTCTTTCTTTCTTTCTTT
>BLBF01000042.1:14247181-14267901 GCA_015471245.1 Laticauda colubrina | reverse complement strand
TTTCTTTCTTTCTTTCTTTCTTTCTTTCTTTCTTTCTTTCTTTCTTTTTTTTCTATTTTTACAGAGCAGTGGCTTTGTCCTTGTAACCCTGTCATGCATACCATTATTGTTCAATATTCTTCTGGTGGTGGTCTTATGAACACTGACATTTGTCAATGCAAGAGGGGTCTTTCATCCTTTATATGTTATCCTGGAGTTCTTAGAGATCTCCCAAAGTATTACATGCCTTATTCTTGGTGGGATCTTAATTGCTCAACCTTTCTTGACTGGATAACAATGGTGTTGAATTGCCTCAATTTTTACACAATCTGCTTGATAATGGATTGCTGGAATCCAAACTCTTTGGAAAAAAATATGTAACTTTTTCCAGCCTGGTGAGCATCAACAAATGTTTTTGGGAAATCCTCAGAAGGTCCTTCTTTGTCAAGCCATGACACACTTCCATATATTTATGTTCCAAAGATTAGTACATAATAATTAATACCCAGAATTCTGGTTTTTTTTGTAACACAAGTCACCCACACTCATCCCTGATCATCATCCTATGGATTCAAACACCTGACTCTAATTTTATCCTTAAATGGGTGGTAAGGTTCACATATTTTGTCATACATAAATATTTAGTTTTGTATTATTGGGTGATTCTTTATGAAATATATAAAGTTTATAAATATCCTTGGACAGAGTGCATGCTTCTCTACAATATTGCAATTAATTTGCTCTTACACTAAACCCTGATACTTCACATGGATCATGATTAAATCAAATGTTTCCTTCAGTTTGGTAAAGAATAATTTCATTTAGGATTTTTTTCCAAAGAGAAGGGCATGTTGGGTGAACAGTGTACTATTTTTGCAATTTTGTAGTGATGAGGCGGTCAAAGAGAATGTGTGATTGTTCAAGTTTTGTGGTCCAGTGTACTCTCCTGCAATTTTCAGCAAACTGACTTCTTGTGCTTCCAGAATTATAAAATTCTCATCCCAACACATCTGCAAAGAACCAGAGTAAGAAAAGCTGGTGCTAATTTATAAAGTCATTAATCTATGTTGCATTTTAACAGTAATTATTGTTAACTCTTAAATATAATCTACTTGTTATGCTTCTGATTTGATTTTGCAAGCCGTTCTAATGTTCATTTTCTTTAAGGTCCTGTCACACCGGCCAACAGATGCAAAACGTATGTAAAAAGGACACAGTGGATGATCAAATTTTCAATCCGTTTTTATCCGCTCTCAAAAGTGCCCCAAATTTGCATAACCAGAGTGGAAAACACGGAAAGGAATGGACAGGGGGAGGACGCAGGGCGGATGGAAAGCGGATGCTCCACAGAAGCCTAGCAGATGGAAGCGGATGGGAGTGGATGGCACATCCGCAAGGCTTCCGGGGGAGCACAGCAAAGCAGACGTGGAACGGAAAGAGCGGATGCAGAGTGGAAGCCTAGAGGATGACAAGTGGATGTCTAGTGGATTCCTAGCGTTCACTGCGCATGCAGGGAGGATGCATTGCATCAGCCACGCAAATATAAAGGGAAGCAGCTCGCAAGCAGGTCACCATTCAGAGGAAAGACCTGCTTCCAGACACAGCTTGCCAGCCATCCATCCAACCATCCAACCAGCCAGCAACCCAACAACCATGGGGAAGAAACGGAAGCCTCTGCCATCTGCTGCCAGCCCTGGCAAGAGGGACAGGGCCACCCTCCCACCCCCTGGCCCTGACTCTGCTACTGCTGGGGATTCTGTTGCCCGGGCTTGTTCTTCTGGTGCTGCGGCTTCTGCTGATGCTGCTTCTGGAGGTGGTGTTTCTGCTGATGCTGCTTCTGGTGGTGGTGCTTCTGCTGGTGCTTACTCTGCTGGCACTGCTCCTGGGGCTGGTGCTTCTGCTGGTGCTTACTCTGCTGGTACTGCTTCTGGGGCTGGGGCTTCTCTTGGTGCTTACTCTGCTGGCACTGCTCCTGGTGATGGTGCTTCTGCTGGTGCTTACTCTGCTGGCACTGCTCCTGGTCCTGCTGCTCCTGCTGGTGCTCCTGGTCCTGCTGGTGCTCCTGATCCTGCTGGTGCTCCTGCTGGTGCTGCTGGTCCTGCTGGTGCTGCTGGTGCTGCTGGTCCTGCTGGTGCTGCTGGTCCTGCTTTTGCTGCTACTGTTGTTGCTGCTGCTGCTGGTGGTGGTGGTGTGGAGGACCAGCCCCTACAACCTCGAAGCCCTTCTGATGAAGGCCCATATGGCCCTGCCAAAGGGAGGAAGAGGCAGACGCGTGAACGGGAGAGGAGGCAAGACACCATCGAAGAGGAACATGAGGAGGAGGTGCTGGAGTGGCTGAGGGAGAATGAATATCTTTTGCTCTATCGAGACACCAAGAGGAAGCAGGCTGCTTGGAGAGAGAAGGCGGAGAGCCTGGGCTACACTTCGGAGGTGCTCCTCGGCTGGTGGAAGCACATGCACACCTGGTACGGGAAGCTGCACCTCAAGAAATCTGGCCAGGCCATGGTCAAGCTGACGGACCGAGAGACCTACATGATGGCCAAGTGCAGCTTCTTGGAAGGTGAGATCCGCCACCGAGGAGCCGCCCCTCCCACAACCCTCTCTCTCAGGAAGCCTGCTGAGAGCCAGTCCTCTTCTGGCAAAGAGTCAGCTCCTGTGTCCAGGCAGGTATCTGTGGAGCGTCCCACGATGGAGACCCCCCCAACAGCTGTACTACCCCTGGGGGAGTGCTTGGAGGACCCCCTGACGCAGTGGGAGCAAGGAGATGGCACTTAACACCACAGCCCAACCCGCATCCACCCCCAGCTCCACCTCCACAGAAAGGCAGAGAGGCAGACTGGAGGGGGAGAGCCACACTGTCCTGCTGGAGATAAGAGACACCATCAAGAGCAGCGTAGATCTCCTCTCCCAGCTGGTACACACTGATGCCCCATCCTCCAGCCGCAAGCCCTTCCTCACCTACGTCAACCAGACCCTCATGAACATGTTGGAAACACAGTACCAGGTGGTGAAGAACAGGATCACCGATCTTCTTCACAACCCTCCAGACCAAGATGAACCTGCTCCCACCCAGTCCAGGCCTGCTCCTCCACCCCAGATGATGTTACTGCCCTGCCAAGGCTTTCCAAAGTCCCTCCCCTACCAAGGCTACGGCTTCCAGGAGGTCCAACAGCACAGACAGCCCTTCCCAGTCAAGGCACAGGTACATCAGATGCCACTGGTGCCACCAATGCCACCAATGCAACCCATGCCACCGATGCCAGCCATGCCACAGAAGGCACCCATGCCACCGATGCCACCGACACCAGTCCTCACCCAGATGCAGACCAGACAGCCCCACGACACTGCTCCTTCCTCCACCCCACAGCCAAGTCCGGCCTCAGTACATCTGTCATCGGTATTGGGGCTGACACCCCATGTCATGGAGGAAGGGGCTCTCAACATCAAGGGGCTGAGCCAGTTGTCTGAAAGCTTCCTCAACACACTGTCCCCGGTTGTCCTCTTGGGGCCAGGCAACCCAGTGGCGCCTCAGACCAGCACTCCAGCAACAGCCACCTCCACAGCACCTGGACCTTTCACCCCTGAGACTGGGCATGCCTCAGAGTGACCAAGAAGAGTGCCAGAGACTGGGTGGCTACCTGTTGACTTTATTTGTTCTTTGGACACTTGACTTGGGTCATTTTTCTTTTACAATAAAGAAAATAAATCTTTTATTAATAAAGATTATCTTTGCTTCACACACTCGCTTCATTCATTTTTGTCAGTAAAGTCTTGGTGGAAACTTGTAGAAATGGTTTAAGCCTTTACATGCTTGTGGGATGGGTAAGGATAGCAGTGGGATGGGTAATAGTTGTGGGATGGGCAGGGATACCTTTGGGATGGGTAATAGCTGTGGGATAGATAAACCTCCAGTGCAAGCATAGTACCCTCCCAGGTGCCACACCTATGGCCCTTTATTATCAATAATAATGTAATCAATCATCCACACATTTCAACATAAACACAACTCTTTATTAAATGCCCTGTTCATTGTAGGCCCACCCAACATACATGTCCCAATCTCATCAGTGTGATGAGACAGGCTGAAGGAAGCATCCATTAATCATCTATCATCCTGTCTTGCCACTCCACTACTCCAGCTGGGGAGTTGCACCAGTGTCTCAGGAGGTTGCGCTGCTTCTTCCCTTCACGTGAAGCTCTGTTGGGGCCTTGCACATCCTCAGTGTCTATCAGGTTTCGCCATTGCCTCCATTTCCCCGGCTCCATGTCCCCATTGCCTTGTTGGAGGTCCACGAGCCTGTTCTGCAAGACTGGGTAGCGGATGCACATGAGATTGTGCAGGATGCTTCCACGATTCTCCTCACAGTCTCTGGGCGATGCTGCATGGTGTTGGCCAGGATGCCAAAGGCGTTCTCCACCACCCGCCTTGCCCTGGACAGCCTGTAGTTGAAGATCCTCTCTTCACAGGTGAGGAGTCAGGAAGTGTAGGGCTTCATGAGGTAGGTTCTGCAGAAGAAGGCGTCATCTCCCATGATGAAGTAGGGCACATCTTGCGTGTTGTTGGGCAGGGGGTCTGGATCTGGGAAGCCCATGATGAGGTTACGTTCCAGCCCCTCCCTGAGGTCACTGGCGTTGTATAACTGGGCATCTGAAGCTGACCCGTTGCCTGAAGCATCGATGTACATGAACTTGTAGTCAGCATCAACCATGGCAAAGAGGATGATGCTGAAGAAGCCCTTGTAGTTGAAATAAGTGGACACCGACTTGGCTGGAGCTTTGCAGGCCACGTGCTTGCCATCTATGACTCCAACGTTGTGGGGGAAGTTCCACTTCTGATACCACTGCTCTGCAACTTTCTTCCAGCCTTCTTCAGTGGAGGGGCACTGGAGGAGCTCGTCCAGGCATTCTTTGATGATGGCCTGCACCCCTTCTCTGACCACAATGCTGACAGTGTTGTGTGGCACCCTCCAGCCATACTGCATGCTCCTGTAAGTGGTCCCTGAGGCCAGGTGGCGCAGAGTCAGTGCCACCTTCAGCCCAGGGTCCAGGCTGGGCTGGAAGTTTGTGCTCTGCTTGGTCAACCTAGGTGTCAGCCGCTGCACAACTTCATCAAACATGGCTGGCGGCATCCTCATGAAGTTCTGGAATGCACGAGGGTCTTCGTTCCTCAGCTCCACCATCAGCTTGTTGTACAGTCCATACTCTGCTCTTCTCCCAAGCCATCTTCTCCCAAGCCACCATCTTCTCCCAAGACACTTCTTGGCTGCCTCTACAGAGCCTGTAGATAGCTTTGCACTGTTGCAGAATGATGGTGGCTACCAAAAGGACTGTGTTACAATCCATGGTGGACATGAAATGGATGCTGTGGAAGAGCAAAAGCCAGATGAAGGCTGAAGAGGTCTGCACAGCAGGGCTGCTGGACTGAAAGTGAGATCCAGGTGAGTTCTCCCCCTTTTTATAGGAAATATAGGTTTTCCACTAGGTGTCCTTTTGCATCCTCTAGGCATCCTGCAGACATCCTAAATATCCGAGATAGGTCCCCTCTGCGAACGTTTTTTCCATTTTAAATGCTTTGTATGTGAGCTGCATCCGCTTTCTTCCTTTCTCCGTCCGTGCTACTAATGCTGCACATCCATTCCGCATCTGTTTCACTTCTTCCCTGTGTCCGTTTTCCATTGGAGTGGATGTGAGTTGCGCGGATGCGCAGCGGATGCTTAGCAGATATAGCGGATGCGTAACGGATGATGACGGATGTAGAACGGATGTTCCCCATATGCGTTGCGGATGCAGAATGGACGCGTTGGATACATTTTCCTCTCAAAAAGTTTTGTGCAGCTCAAAACTTTTTGAGTGGATGAAATGTCAGTAGACGGATGCTGGACGGATAGTGGGTATGAAAAATGGATGCAGTGAGTACAGAACGGATCCATCGCGTTAAGCAACGGAGGGCAAGTGTTTCTCTCCACTTTACATCCTCTTTCCATCCGTTGGTGCAGTGTTACATGGGTTTTAATGAGAAAGTGGGTCAAAATATTTTAGTGAATAAATTAATAATAACAGCAAAACTATGTGCTACACTATGCTAAGGACATTTAAAACTTGCCTTGCTGTTACTGATACTTTCTTCACATGCATTGCCACAGCATTTTCAACCCAAGACTCATAAAAGTGGCTATGTAATTTTTGCAATTTAGATCCACATAATTGTACATCTTGCATATTATTATCTACCACCAGCCTCAAGTTGTACAGTATCATCTCCAATAAAGCAAGTATAATACAGACCAGAATAAATCAGTTATAATAAAACAGATAATGACACTTTCTATGTGCTACTATAAACTCTTTATCTGCATAATTAACCACAGTACCATTGAGAAGGCAGTGAAATGGTAAAAAGCATAAACTAATAAATTTTGCAAACAAAATATTCAAGCCATGACCATCATAAAATGGCAATGTTTGGAGAATACTTTTAACCAGTTCACTCGAAAATCCAGTCGCTGTATTTCAGTACAGGTTATATTTGAATGGAATTATATTATATTATATTATAATTATATTGGTTGAGATGATAGCCTACTTATTTCTGTCTTTGACTCCTCCAAAGTTACTATTTCCTTTTGTGGTTCCAAATTATATTTTTTCTGCATGGTCCAATCTGGATCAGTCACATGGACCAGAAGTTTAATCCATGCTTTTAGATTCATGCTGGAGTCCATCTCCAGGGAATTTCCCTCAAGCAGAAATTGTAAGCTGCCTGGTTGTGTGTAGCTTTTTAATTGTTGATTCTGATATTGATGACAGATGGCAGTGCAGTCTCTTATTGAAAGCTTCCAGTGATGAAGCTCCCACAACATCTGAATGCAACTTCTGTTCCATTGGTTGATTCCACAGTTGGAATTTTTCTCCTTATTTTTAGGTTGAATCTCTCTTTGATCAGTTTCCATCCATTATTCCTTGTCCTGTCTTCAGGTGCTCAGGAAAATAGGTTGACAACCCCCCCCTCCTCCGTGACAGCCCCTTACATATTGGAACAGAGCTATCATGTCAACCCTGGTTCTTCTCTTCACCAGACAAGCCATGCCCATTTCCTGCAACCATTCATCATGTTTTAGCCTCCAGTCCCCTAATCATCTTTGTTGCGCTTCTCTGCACTCTCTGCACTCTTTCTAGAGCAGGGATATCAAACTTGCATCTTCACTGCATCATCATGTGATGTATCATGACTCCCCCCCCTCTGCTAAACTGGGTGTGAGCATGGCCAGCACATGATGCATCCAGCCTGCGGGCTGAGAGTTTGATACCCCTGTTCAACATCTTTTTTATATAGTGTGTTCAAAACTGGATGCAGTATTCTAGGTCTAGTCTTACTAAGGCTTTATAGGGTAGTGTTAGTACCTCAAATCATCTTGATTGAATCCCTCTGTTATTGCAGTTTAGGATTGTATTGGCTTTTTTGGCCACCACCACACACTGCTGGCTCATATTTAAATGATTGTTCATTAGAACTCCAAGATCCCTCTCACAGTTAAGGCTAGGTCACACTGACCAACGGCTGCAAAACATATACAAAAAGGACACAGCAGACGAGCAAAATTTTGGGGGTGGCTCCATCCATTGTTATCCGCTGTCAAAAGTGGTGAAAATTTGCATAAACAGAACGGAAAACAATAGACGGGGGTAGTACGTAGCGAGGATGGTATGTGGATGTTCTTAGGAAGCCTAGCAGATGGAAGCAGATGGAAGCGGATGACACATCCAAAGGGCTTCTGGGGGAGAATAGTGAAGCGGACGCGTAGCGGAAGGAGCAGATGCATAGCGGATGATGCGGATGCATCACGGACACCTATAGGATGCATAGCGGATACATAGCAGATGCGTAGTGGATGCAAAGTGTTCACTGCGCATGCGAGGAGGATGAATTGCGTCATCTCCGTGGATATAAAAGGATGCAGCTCGCAAGCAGTCACCATTCAGAGGAAAGACATGCTGCCACAGACATCTTGAAAGCACACCATGGTTCGTCAGTCAGGGAAGAAAAGGAAGCCTGTGCCTACTCCTGCCAGCCCTGGCAAGAATGACAGAACCACCATCCCAACCCCTGGTGCTGACTCTAAAGCTGCTGGTGCTTCTGCTACTGCTGCTGGTGGTGTTGCTGCTGCTGGTGCTTCTCCTTCTGGTGCTGCTGGTGCTGCTGGTGCTTCTCCTGCTGCTGGTGCTGCTCCTGCTGCTGGTGCTGCTCCTGCTGGTACTTCTCCAGCTGCTGGTGCTGGTGGTGGTGGTGCATCTCCTGCTGCTGCTGTTGCTGCTACTGCTGCTGCTGTTGCTGCTACTGCTGCTGCTGCTGCTGTTGTGGACCAGCCCCAAGGCCCTAAAAGCCCTGCTGCTGAAGGCCCTGAAGCCCCTGCCAGAGGGAGGAAGAGGCAAGGCAAGGAGAAGGGAGAGAGGAAACAGTACTCCATTTCCGAACACCATGAGGAGGAGGTGCTGGAATGGCTGAGGGAGAACAAGTACTTGTGGAGAAAGGGCCACAGACTCTATCGCAACACCAAGAGAAAGCAGGCAGCATGGAGAGACAAGGCAGAGAGCCTGGGCTACACTTCAGACCTACTCCTTGGATGGTGGAAGCACATGCACACCTGGTATGGCAAGCTGCACCTGAACAAATCTGGCCAGGCAACCATCAAGCTCACTGACCAGGAGATGTACGTCATGGCCAAGTGCAGCTTCCTGGAGGGTGAGGTCTGCCACCGAGGAGCAGCACCTCTTTCAACCCTCTCCCTCAGACAGCCCACACACAGCTAGTCCTCTTCCAGCCAGGAGACAGCTACTATGCCCAGGCAGGTGCCTTTGGAGGGCCCCACGGCAGAGACACCCCCAACAGCTGCACTCCCCATGCCAGAGGATGTGGAGGATCCTCTGCCTCAAATGGAGCAAGAAGAAGCAGCAGCCAGAGACCAACCCTTACCCACCCCCAGCTCCATCTCCACAGAAAGCAGGCAGAGAGGCAGACTGGAGGGCCAGAGCCACACTGTCCTGCTGGAAATCAGGGACACAATCAAAACTAGCACAGATCTTCTCTCTCAGCTGGTACACAGCGATATACCATCCTCGAACTGCAAGCCCTTCATCACGAACATGAGCCAGACCCTCATGGACCTGCCCGAGGTCCAGTACCAGGTGATGAAGGAGAAGATCACAGCACTGCTGCACCACCTTCCAGGCCCAGCTGAACCTGCTCTGACCCACTCCAGGACTGCTCCTCCACCCCAGGCAATGTCACAGCCCTTCCACAGCTTTCAACAGCCTCTCATCTACCAAGGCTACGAGTACCAGGACTTCCCACAGCAGAGGCATCCCTTCCCAATCCAGGCCGAGTTACATCGCATGCCACACACGCCTCACCTGACCCAGCTGCAGACCAGACAGCATCACTACAATCCTCCTTCCTCAAAGCCAAGCCCCTCAAACCCCAAAGCCAAGCCCCTCAACAGAAAATCTGTCATCAGTACTGTGCCTGACATCCCAGGTCCTTGAGGAAGAACCACTCAACCTTACAGGACTGAGTCAGCTCTCGGACAGCTTCCTGAACACACCATCCCCTGTTGTACTCTCGGGGCCAAGCACCACAATGGCACCTCAGACCAGCACTCCAGTCACAGCCACCTCCACAGTCCCTGGCCGCTCGACAGCTGAGACCATGGACATGCCTCAGAGTGACTGAGAATAGTGCGAGAGACTGAGTTGTTACCTGTTCACTTTATCTTTGCTTAAAGACACTTTTTTTGTTCATTTTGCTTTTTAAATAAAGTCATACAGTTTTACTTAACACAGTTATTAATAAAGATTACCTTTGCTTCATGCACTTGGTTCATTTTATTTACTTAATAAAGTGTTGATGAAAACTTTGAAAAAAGGGTTAAGCCTTTGCATGCTTGTGGGATGGGAAAGGATAGTTGTGGGATGGGTAAGGGAAGCTGTGGGATGGGAAAGGATACTTGTGGGATGGCTAAGGATAGCTGTGGGATGGGTAATGATAGTTGTGGGATGGGTAAAGATAGCTGTGGGAAAGATAAGGAGAGTTGTGGGATGTGTTAAGATAGCTGTGGGATAGATAAACCTCCAGTGCAAGCATAGTGGGACTGTATGGTCCACCCTCCCAGGTGCCACACATATGGCCCTTTATTATCAATAACAATTTAATCATTGATCCACACATTTCAACATAAACAAAACTCTTTATTAATGCCCTATTCATTGGAGGGCCACTCAACATACATGGCACAATCTCATCAGTGTGATGAGACAGGCTGAAGGAAGCATCCATTAAGCATCTACCATCATGTCTTGCCACTCCACTGCTCCAGTTGAGGAGTAGCACCAGTGTTTCAGGATGTTGCGCTGCTTCTTCCCTTCACGTGAAGTTCTGTTGAGGCCTTGTATATCCACAGTGTTTATCGGGTTTTGTCCTTGCCTCCATTCACCAGGCATCTTGTGCAACACTGGGTAGCGGGTGCGCATGAAATTGTGCAGGATGCAGCAAGCTTCCATGATGCTCCTCACAGTCCGTGGGCGATGCTGCATGGTGGTGAGAAGTACCTGGAACCTGTTCGCCAGGATGCCAAAAGCATTCTCCACCATCCGTCTTTCTCTGGACAGCCTGTAGTTGAAGATCCCCTCTTCATGGGTGAGGTATCTGGAACTGTAGGGCTTCATGAGGTACGTTCTGAGGGAGAAGGCATCATCCCCCATGATGAAGTAGGGCACATCTTGTGTGTCATTGGGTAGGGGGTCTGGATGTGGAAAACCCATGATGAGGTTGTGTTCCAGCCCATCCTTGAGGTCACTGGCATTGTATACCTGGCTATCTGAGCTGACCCATTGCCTGAAGCATCAATGTACATGAACTTGTAGTCAGCATCAACCATGGCAAAGAGGATGATACTGAAGAAGCCCTTGTAGTTGTGATAACCGGACCCTGAGTTGGCTGGAGCTTTTCAGGCCACGTGCTTCCCATCGATGGCTCCAACGGTGTGGAGGAAGTTCCACCTCTGATACCACTGCTCTGCAACTTTCCTCCAGCCTTCTTCAGTGGTGGGGCACTGGCGGAGCTCCTCCAGGTATTCTTTGATGATGGCCTGCACCACTTCTCTGACCACAATGCTGATGGTGTTGTGTGACACCCTCCAGGCATACTGCATGTTTCTGTATGTGGTCCCTGAGGCCAGGTGGTGCAAAGTCAGTGCCACTTTCAGTCCAGGGTCCAGGCTGTGACAGAAGTTCGTGCTAGGCTTGGTCATCCTGGGTCTCAGACACTCAACAATTTCATCAAACATGGCCAGTGGCATCCTGATGAAGTGCTGGAATGCACGAGTGTCTTCATTCCTCAGCTCCACCATCAGCTTGTCATACAGTCCAAACTCCACTCTTCTCCTGATCCATCATCAGACCCACACAGCTCTTGGACGTCTTCTTCTTCTCCCTGCATAGAAAAGGTGAAACACTCTGAACAGGACTTGGTTCTGGTGTTGAATGATGGCAGCTACCATAAGCAGTGTGTGATGATCCATAGTGGAGATCAATGGATGATGTGGAAGAGCAAGACCAAGGGTGAAGAGGCCTGTACACCATGGCTGCTGGACTGATAGTGAGATCCAGATGATTTCCTCCCCTTTTTTATAGGAAATATCGGTTTTCCACTAAGTGTCCTTCAACATACTCTAGGCATACTCCAGACATCCTAAATATCCGAGATATGTCCCATACACAAAAGTTTTGTCCATTTTAATCCTTTATATACTAGATGTATCCACTTAAGCCCATGTCACACAACACCAACGGATGGAAAGAGGATGTAAAACGGAGAGAAATACTTGCCATCCATTGGTTAATGCGATGCATCTGTCCTGTACTTACTGCCTCCGTTTTTCATACTCCCTATCCGTCCAGCATCCGTCTACTGAGATTTCATCTGCTCAAAAAGTTTTGAGCTGCTCAAAACTTTTCGAGCGGAAAATGTATCCAACGCGTTCGTTCTACATCCGCTATGCATATGGGGAACATCTGTTATGTGTCCGTCGTCATCCGTTATGTGTCCGCTATATCTGCTAGGCATCCGCTGTGCATCCACACAAATCACATCCGGTCCGGCGGAAAACGGACAAAGGGAGGAAGCAAAACGGATGTGGAACGGACACACAGCGTTAGTAGCATGGACATAGAAAGGATGAAAGCGGATGCAGCTCACATATAAAGCATTAAAATGGAAAAAAACGTTCACATAAGGGGACATATCTCAGATATTAAGGATGTCTGCAGGATGTCTAGAGGATGCAAAAGGACACCGAGTGGAAAACCTATATTTCCTATAAAAAGGGGGAGAAATCACCTGGATCTCACTTTCAGTCCAGGAGCCCTGCTGTGCAGACCTCTGCAGCCTTCATCTGGCTCTTCCTCTTCCACAGCATCCAGTCATCTCCAACATGGATCATCGCACACTCCTTTTGGTAGCTGTCATCATTCTACAACAGTGCGAAGCCCTCTACAGGCTCTTTCACCTGTTCTACGGGAAGAAAAGGAGGTGTCCAAGAAGTGTCTGGGTCCGAAGATGGATCGGGAGAAGAGCAGAGTACAGACTGTATAACAATCTGATGGTGGAGCTGAGGAACAAAGACACTCGTGCATTCCAGAACTTCATGAGGGTGCCACCAGCCATGTTTGACAAAGTTGTGGAGTGGCTAACACCCAGGTTGACCAAGGCAAACACCAACTTCCAGCCCAGCCTGGAACCTGGGCTGAAGGTGGCACTACTCTGCGCCACCTGGCCTCAGGGACGAAGTAGAGGAGCATGCAGTACGCCTGGAGGGTGCCACACAACACCATCAGCATTGTGGTCAGAGAAATGGTGCAGTCCATCATTGAAGAATGCCTGGAGGAGCTCCTCCAGTGCCCCTCCACTGAAGAAGGATGGAAGAAAGTTACAGAGCAGTGGTATCAGAAGTGGAACTTCCCCCACACCTTTGGAGCCATACATGGGAAGCACGTGGCCTGCAAACCTCCAGCCAAGTCAGGGTCCACTTAACACATCTACAAGGGCTTCTTCAGCATCATCCTCTTTTCCATGGTCGATGCTGACTACAAGTTCATGTACATCGATGCTTCAGGCAACGGGTCAGCTTCAGATGCCCAGGTATACAACGCCTGTCACCTCAAGGAGGGGCTGGAATGCAACCTCATCATGGGCTTCCCAGATCCAGATCCCCTGTCCAATGACACACAAGATGTGCCCTACTTCATCGTGGGGGATGACGCCTTCTCCCTCAGAACCTACCTCATGAAGCCCTACACTTCCAGATGCCTCACCCATGAAGAGAGGATCTTCAACTACAGGCTGTCCAGGGCAAGGTGGGTGGTGGAGAACGCCTTTGGCATCCTGGCCAACAGGTTCCAGGTACTTCTCACCACCATGCAGCATCGCCCAGAGATTGTGAGGAACATCGTGGAAGCTTGCTTAATCCTGCACAATCTCATGCGCACCCGCTACCCAGTCTTGCAGAACTGGCTCGTGGACCACCAACAAGGCAATGGGGACATGGAGCCTGGGGAATGGAGGCAAGGGCGAAACCAGATAGATACTGAGGATGTGCAAGGCCCCAACAGAGCTTCATATGAAGGGAAGAAGCAGCACAACTTCCTGAAACACTGGTGCAACTCCCCAGCTGGAGCGGTGAAGTGGCAAGACAGGATGGTAGATGCTTAATGGATGCTTCCTTCAGCCTGTCTCATCACACTGATGAAATTGTGCCATGTATGTTGAGTGGCCCTACAATGAACAGGGCATTTAATAAAGAGTTTTGTTTATGTTTTAATGTGTGGATCAATGATTAAATTGTTGTTGATAATAAAGGGCCATAGGTGTGGCACCTGGGAGGGTGGACCATACAGTCCCACTATGCTTGCACTGGAGGTTTATCTATACCACTGCTATCCTTACCCATCCCACAGCTATTACCCATTCCATAGGTTTCCCACTGCTATCCTTTCCCATCCCACAGCTATTACCCATACCAAAGGTATCCCTGTCCATCCCACTGCTATCATTACCCATCCCATAAGCATGCAAATGCTTAAAGCATTTCTAAAAGTTTCCAACAAGACTTTATTTACTGAAAGAACAGATCCAAGTGTGTGAAGCAAAGATAAACTTTATTAATAACAAAATGTAAAAGCAAAATGACCCAAGTAAAGTGTCCCAAGCAAAGATAAAGTCAATAAGTAGCAACCAAGTCTCTGGCACTCTTCTCAGTCACTCTGAGGTATGCCGATGATCTCAGGGGTGAAGGGTCCAGGTGCTGTGGAGGTGGCTGCTGCTGGAGTGCTGATCTGAGGTGCCATTGGGGTGCCTGGCCCCGAGAGGACAACAGGGGATGATGTGTGGAGGAATCTCTCAGAGAGCTGGCTCAGTCCCATGATATTGAGAGCCCCTTCCTCCATGACATGGGGTGTCAGTCCCAAGACCAATGACATATGTTCTAAGGCCGGGCTTGGCTGTGGGGTGGAGGAAGGAGGAGTGTAGTGGGGCTGTAGGTGAGCGAGGTGAGGCGTCAGTGGCATCTGTGGCATCGGTAGCATCTGTGGCATCTGTGGCATCTGTGGCATCAGTGGCATCGGTGGCATCAGTGGCATCGGTGGCATCTGTGGCATCGGTGGCCTCGGTGGCCTCGGTGGCCTCGGTGGCGTACAATGAACCTGTGCCTGGACTGGGAAGGGCTGCCGATGCTGCTGGAACTCCTGGTAGCCATAGCTTTGTTAGATGAGGGCCTGTGGAAAGCCTTGGAAGGGCTGTGACATCACCTGGGGTGGAGGAGCAGACCTGGACTGGGTTGGAGCAGGTTCAGCTGGTCCTGGAGGGTTGTGCAAAAGACCGGTGATCCTCTCCTTGATCAGCTGGTACTGGGATTCAGACATGTCCTTGAGGGTCTGGTTGACGTAGGTGAGGAAGGGCTTGCGGTGTGAGGATGGTATGTCTGTGTGTACCAGCTGAGAGAGGAGATCTACACTGCTTTTGATGGTGTCTCTGATCTCCAGCAGGACAGTGTGGCTCTGCCCTTCCGGTCTGCCTCTCTGCCTGCTTTCTGTGGTAGTGGAGCTGGGTGTGGGTAGGTGTTGTTCTCTGGTGTCAGCGGCCTCTCCTTGCTCCAACTGCTTCAGGAGGTCCTCCATGTGCTCTGCCAGGGGGAGTGCAGCTGTTGGGGGGTCTCTGTCGTGGGACACTCTACAGATACCTGCCTGGACACAGGATCTGACTCTTCGCCAGAAGAGGACTGGCTCTCTGTGGGCTGCCTGAGAGAGAGGGTTGTCAGAGGGACTGCTCCTCGGTGGCGGACCTCACCTTCAAGAAGCTGCACTTGGCCATCACATAGGTCTTCCGGTCGGTGAGCTTGACCGCGGCCTGGCCAAACTTTTTGAGGTGCAGCTTCCCATACCAGGTGTGCATGTGCTTCCACCACCCAAGGAGGACCTCCGAAGTTTAGCCCAGGCTCTCCGCCTTCTTTCTCCAAGCCGCCTGTTTCCACTTGGTATCTTGATAGAGCCTGTGTCCCTTCCGCCAGAGGTACTCGTTCTCCCTCAGCCATTCGAGCACCTCAAACTCATGTTCCTCCTCGATGGAGTACTATCTCCTCTCCCTATCGTGCGATTGCCTCTTCCTCCCTCTGGAAAGGCCTTCTGGGCCCTCATCAGAAGGGCTTTGAGGTTCTAGGGGCTGGTCCACTACACCACCACCAGCAGCAGCAGAAACAACAGCAGCAGCAAAAGCAGCACCAGCAGGACCAGCAGCACCAGCAGCACCAGCAGCACCAGCAGCACCAGAAGGACCAGCAGCACCAGCAGCACCAGCAGCACCAGCAGCACCAGCAGCACCAGCAGCACCAGCAGCACTAGCAGCACCAATAGCACCAGGAGCTGCACCAGCAGAGTAAGCACTAGCAGAAGCACCAGTACCAGGAGCAGCACCAGCAGAGTAAGCACCAGCAGAAGCACCAGCACCAGGAGCAGCACCAGCAGAAACCCCAGCACCAGCAGCATCAGCCCGAGCAGCAGAAGCCCCAGCAGAAGCAGAAGCAGCACCAGGGAGTTGGATGGTGGCCCTGTCCTTTTTGCCAGGGCTGGCAGTCGTAGGTATAAGCTTCCTCTTCTTCCCCATGGTTGTTGGCTGGAGATGTGCCTGGCAGCAGGTCTTTCTTCTGAATGGTGACCTGCTTGCAAGCTGCATCCTTTTATATCCACGGGGATGACACAATGCATCCTCCCCGCATGCACAGTGAACGCTTTGCATCCTCTAGGCATCCGCTAGGCATCCGCTAGGCATCCGCTAGGCATCCGCTAGGCATCCATGATGCATCCGCTGTATCCGCTCAGCATCCGCTCCTTCCGCTGCACATCCGCTTCGCTGCGCTCCCCTGGAAGCCATGTGGATGTGCCATCTGCTTCCATCCGCTTCCATCCGCTAGGCTTCTGTGGAGCATCTGCTTAACATCCTCGCTACGTCCTCTCCCCGTACGTTCCTTTCCATTGTTGTCCGCTCTCTTTATGCAAATTTGGGGCAGTTTTGAGAGCGGATAACAACGGATGGAACATTTTCTCATCCGCTGTGTCCTTTTTACATACTTTTTGCATCCGTCGGCTGAAGTGACAGGGCCTTTACATCCTTTCTATTTCCGTGCTACTAACGCTGTGTGGACATTCTGTTTACCTTTCACTTTCTCCCTCTTTTCATTTTCAGCTGGAGCGGATGTGAGGTGCGAGGATGCCCAGAGGATGTTGAGAGGATATAGCGGATGTGTAACGGATGACAACGGACGTAGAACGTTTGTTGCCCGTATGTGTCACGGATGTACATCGTACGTGGCAGAAAGTTCATCCGCTCAAAACGTTTTGTGCAGCTCAAAACTTTTTGAGCAGATGAAATAGCAGTAGACGGATGTTTGACGGATAGAGCATATGAAAAACGTACACAGTGAGTACACAATGGATGCATCGCGTTTTCCAATGGATGGCAAGTTTTTTTGTCCATTTTACATCCTCTTTGCATCTGTTGGTGCAGTGGGACATGGGCTTTAGTACTGTTAAGCTAGGTTTCATCCAATCTATATGTGTACTTTTGTTTTTGTTTTTCCTGCCTGAGCATAAGACTTTATTTTCTCTAAGAATAGCCCAAAGCATGCTATCTGCTAGAGATAAATTCCTTGAGGATGGGCTCCAGCACAGGTCTGAAAGCTCAGAAGACAAAACTGGTGACTGACCCAGATTGGATCCTGATTTGTCTCTGAAATTGAAACTGAAGGTGATGTGAAGGGACCCATCACTTGCCATTCAGATATAGATTCATAATTAGATCTCTATAAGAACATTATCCACATCCATATCTCCTAACTATTTCTATTTATGAAGATATGTAGTAACAAGATTGAAGTGGCTTCAGAATTGTTGGATAATCTCCATAATTCAGAATATTCAAACTTCTATGTAGTTCTTATTTGTATATTCTTATACAAATAAGAATAAGAGGGAGATACAGCACTGCCAGTAATATGCCAGATACAAATTGTAAATGTAACCTATGCTATCATCTCTTTATTATTGTTAGCTGCAGCTGTAAATAGACAAAAACAAATGTGTTTATAACTACAAAGGGAAATGCTAAAAAAGCAGCCTCTCCCTCCTTCTCTACTTTATTTAATGGTTGAATGTGTTCATTAGAAGAATCCTTGTAAGCTCTTATCCACTTCTAAAGACTTGTTCTGAGAAACTGGCAGAAAGAAATTGCACATATAAAAGGAGAGAAAAAGAACATAAGAAACACTTTTCATGGATTTGCTTTAGCCCATTCAGAGGGATGTGAAAAGTTATTTCTGTCAGAAAACAGGAAAATGGATGTTTGTTTTGAGGATGAGTGGGTGGGAAAATGCTACTTAGTTGGCAGTTAAATGGAGAAGACTTGCATCATGTACGGGTGAATGTTTAGCAGTCCATAGCAATTGTACATTTTTTAATGTTTGCCAATGTTAGGAGCAGCTCCTAACACTATGGGTAATGTAGCAATTACTTTGAGCAGTGGGCTGTGACAGGCAGTGAAGTGGAGCTAAGTCTTCACCTACAGTTCTTTTGAGAAACCATTCAGAGCAACCTAAGATGTGCAGCTCATTGGAACAGCCACTGTCCAAGGGAATGCCATAGCTTAGATATAGAACTTAGAATAACTTTATTATCACTTTGAATGTGCACTAATCAGCATACATTAAAATTAAATTCCACTGCATACAACTTTCAGAGGGTCACTGCCTCCAATATGCACTACATTAACATGACAAAATAAATAAATAAATGTGCACATGTGTGCATGCACTCACACACACACACACACACACACACACATAAACATACATACACACACATACAAACACAATTATGCATAAACCCACAGATATTACATGACATGGAGAAACAACACAGTCTAGTTTGGATGTATACATGTACGTGGTGAAAAAAATGAGTCTTGAGAGTTTACCAGATGGATGGCATGGGGAACAAACCTGTCACAGAATCTGGTAGTCCTGCTAGAAATACTTTGAAACTTCATCTCAGAGGGGAGTAATAGCAAGAGAAACAGACCATAAAAGCCATAGCAATATTTATGTACAGTGGCCAACTGAGGAAAAACATAAGAGCACTTTTGTCTTTAATCACGGGTCTTCTGGATTTCCAGTGTTTGAAATAATGCTAGAGCAGCAGTCGCCAACCAGTGGGCCATGGCCCACTGGTGGGTCTTGAGAACATTTTGGTGGGCCACAGAGAAATATCACCCCCCAAAGCAATTAATCCGGCTTGTGCAGAAACACAAGGCTGCGCCACCCACATGGCCCACAGAAACCCTCCCTGCCCACTAACTCCTTACCCAGCAAACTTGACTGCTAAGTTGCTATTTTTCCTGTTTCCAACCATCAGCTGTTCTGCTGTTCTGGGAGATTTAAATTAGCTAGGAAGCAGGAAATGGTTGCATTTCCTTTAGATTTTCAGCTCTGCTTTTCTTAGGACTGAAGGTTCTATTATTCAGTAAAGACTCACGGTAACAAAATTTTATGTGACAGACTGAGCTAGCCGATGGCAGATAGATAGATCACTGAATGATTCTGTGAGCAACTCAATCTGCCTGCCTGCTTTGCCTGACTTCGGGTAAAAGTTGCTCTTTTTAAATAAAAATTCAATATTTATATAAATATTTATAATATTTACATACAAGCTATGCCCAGCCAGTCACATGACCACCAAGCCACACCCACAAATTAGGCCACACCCACAGAACTGTTTAGTGATCCCTGAGATTTAAAATTATGAATTTGGGGGTCCCTGAGGTCCAAAAGGTTGGTGAGAATACCTGGAAACTTGGTGTTCAGATATATCAGCAATTAACATAGAGGTAAACAATATCTACATACAGATTACAGATTACAGATAATCAGAGTTGGGAGGGACCTTGTAGGTCATCTTGTCCAACCCCCCACCAAGTGGGAGACCCTACACCATTTCTGATCAATGGCAGTCCAATCTCTTTTTGAAAGTCAAGTGATGACACTCCCACAACTTCCGAGGGCTATTCCATTGGTTGATTGTTCTCACTGTCAGAAAGTCCTCCTTGTTTCCAGGTTAAATCTCTCCTTTTTCAGTTTCCATCCATTATTCATTGTCTGTCCTACAGGTGCTTTAGAAATAGCTTGACCCCTTTCTCTCTGTGGCAGCCCCTCAAATATTGGAAGACTGCTATGATATATCCTCTGGTCCTTCTCTTTACTAAACTAGCCAAGCCCAGTTTCTGTAACCGTTCTTCATCTGTTCTAGCCTCCAGTCCCCTCATCATCCTGATTGCTCTTTTCTGCACTTTTTCTAGAGTCTCAACATCTTTTTTATAATGTGGTGACCAAAACTGGATGCAGTACTCTAGGTGTGGTCTTACTAAGGCTTTATAGAATAGTATTAGTACTTCCCTTGATCTTGATTGTATCCCTCTGTTAATACAATTTAGGATTGCACTTGCTTTTTTGGCTGCTGCTGTACACTGCTGGTTCATATTTAGCTGGCTGTCCACTAGACTTCAAGATCCCACTCACAGTTATTGCTATAGAGCCAGGTTTCACCCTGTCTATATGTGTACCTCTGGTTTTTCTTGCCTAAGTGTAGTGCTTTACTTTTCTCTATATTGAATTTCATTTTATGAGGAGGGTGGAGCTGGTGTCGCAATGATACGGCATGCAATCTTGGAGATCTGAGATCGTAGCTGATATCTTTGCCCCTGGGCAGTTCGTTTGGACCTAAACCATCCCAAAGAGATGGCGAAAGTGAAGAGCACATCCTGCTGATCCCAGGGATACTGCACAATCCATGGTCGATCCGGGAAAAGCTCTTCTTGCCAGCGGCAAAGAGAGAGCCATCAAAGCTGCTGAAGTTGGGACAACTCCGAAATGAAAGAAATAGGAAGAGAAAGGGTGCCGGTTTCGTGAGATTTTTTTTTTCTTATTTTAAGACTTGAAAGGACACTCTAAAAGAAAGAAGAAATCTGTAAAAGTGTTTGATCTAGCGGTGATTTTAAATGGAAGGGTCAAAGTAAAGTTGTTGGTTTTTTTAGTATAGCAAGATTTTTGATCTTGTATTTTGAAACGGGACTGGTTCTCTCTCTCTCTCTC